>OY728157.1:2116892180-2118142180 GCA_963277665.1 Viscum album | reverse complement strand
AGGGATTACATTATCCACATACCATTCTAATGTGGATGTTGGATGAGGTGATTATGGAATTCATGATAGGATTACCAAGGTCTATAAGAACCTATGATTATATATAGGTGATATTTGAACAGATGAAATAAGTGGCACATTTATTTCCAATTTTATAGAGTCACTCTATTGATGAGTTGAGAAATATTTATGTACAAGATATTATATGACTACATGGAGTGACATATCATAATGTTCCAAACAAAGATGCATGTTATTTGTTATAGTTTTATTAGGGATTTCATAATTCTGTGGGGAATCAGTTACAGTTGAGTACAATGTATGATCTCCAAACCGATGGAAAATCAATGTAGACAATTCAGATCATAGAGGATATGATTTAATAATGATTACAATACATTGGTGGATAATGGATGGTTATCTAGACTGGTTGGGTTATCAAACAATAACAGTTTCCAAGATACAATTTAGAACTCACAAATTGAAGATTTTTGTAGTTGGTTTAGTGTCACTCACTGCTGTGTTGGTAAGAAGATGGTATGACAACATTAATTGCAGTGGGTGTGGTAAAGGATACATTTGATAATGTTAGGTTTTCTTATAAGTTTTTGATTTCCACTCATAGTATATAATGATCATATTAGGACTAGAGGAGACAACCATTGTAGATCATTATAGGAGGCCATGTTTTCTTATAGACGTAACCTCGATTGTGTTATGATCATTTGCAGATATAGGGGAAGAAAACACCAAAAAATTTAGGATAGTTTCATATTAATGATATTATTCAAATAGTGAACTACAATCTGGAAATTATTCTATGATATCATGATATGTATAATATGTTCCATGTCACTCAGTTTTAGATGTTTGTTCCCTATACTACAACTATGGTTTACTATGGGGATATGGATTTAGAAGTAGACATAGATTATCGAGAGAACATACTGTAAATTAATATTTTGGAGTGATATAGTGTTACAAGGAAAGATTTAACCAATTTTCATGGTTCTTATGGAATCGTGGACAGATCCAACAGTAAAATTTGGAGTTGTAATATAAAGTATGATATTATTGGATTGAGTTGTTTGATAATGAAATCTAGGGAAAATTATAAATGATTATAGGACCTTAATGGGTGGGGTTTTGTATTCTCATATTTTATGGTTCATTAATGTATAAATTTATTATGGTATATGATTATCTTGATGTTATGTTTCTTTTTCTCCAACATGAGTCACTAGGGTACATGTTTTGAGGACATAGGTGAGAAATGTAGTAATCTGCTACAACAAGTGGTATTCATGCCATGAAACTTTGTGTCAATCTATGAAACTTATTTTAAATCAAGAAACCTAGTATCCTTCCATAGAACATTTGATATAGGGATATCTAGGGACTCCCAATTTTTTACAACATGAATGTGTGTTCATCTAATGAATGGGTTATGGACAAGAGGACCGTAACTTCTGATGGAAATGTATCACACCTTGTACACTATGTTCACATTATTAAAGTCCTTGATATTGAAATTTTAATTGTAATTAATTCATAACTTCCCCCAAAAACCCTTTTAACCCTCCCTTTATTTCCCATTGACCCATACCTGACCTAGGCAATGAGGGAAGTTTCTCTAAAAAAAATTGGCGTTATTACTCTTATACATTTGATGATTGATGATCTGTTATTTTTGGTTGTTCCTATTGGGATTTTAAAATATATTTACATCACTATAATTTTATTCATACTGGATATTGATTCCTAAATCCTAATGTAATGAATTGTGGATGTTTATAGTTATAATTTGTGCTCAAGATGGATTTAGGTGACAATTTTTGGGGTTATAATCCTATAATCTTGAGGTAGGAAGTTCATTACTATGAAAATATATTGAATAATGTTATTACCTTGATATTTATCCAATTTGTGTGGATATGTAGCCTATGATTCCCATGTTTAAAATTGATCTCATTTGTGTGCATGTGTAGCCTACGCGTCTCACATTTGATAATGATCGCATGCATGTGTATATGGTTTCTAGGAATCATTCATGATTTTCAATGATGTGACTATATGATCTATGACATTTTGTGTATATAATATATCAGGTGGTAGGTTATATTCTATTATAAAAGGGATAGATAGTTAAATACTTGTTTGAAGAAGATCAATGTTTTCCCCTTCCATTAGGATTTCTGTATGCATCATTTATAATTCTAGAAATATTAGATCTTTTATAATCATCATTATAGATAATCTAGCTTGATACTTTAAACTCAGAGAATATGGATCCTTATTTATTTTAAAAACATGGTAATTTATGGAGGAGTCTTAATCATTAATCAAAAACAACCATATTATCTAGGTAAAATTCAACTCTTTCTGAGTGAATGAACACTTTAATATTTTATGACTATTATATTTTCACACATTTATCTATTAAGATAATTCCTCTCTATATTCAATTTAAAAACTACCATAGCTAATTCAAACTCATTATTTGAGTAATTTTTCTCATGAATATTTAATTACAGTGATGAATAAGCTACCAACATACCATTTTACATGAGAAAAAAAACCAATCCATTCTTTGATTCATCATTATAAATCAATAAATCCTTCCCCACTACATTGTAACATAAGTATAGGTACACCGACTAAACTTCTCTTTAATTTATTGAAATTTTATTCACATTCATCAATTTAAAGAAACTTATTTTCCTTCTATGTCAACATAGTGATTAGATTATATACTCAAGAGATATTATCCAAAAATGTTTCGATAATATCTTACCAAACCAAGAAAACAATGGATCCCAATACTCGTTGTTGTTCTGGGATAATGATTAATAACATCCATCTTAGATGGATCCACCAATATACCCTCACATGAGATTATAATATTCAAGAATGAATCATTCTGAATCCAAACATTATAATTGTAAATTGTTTCATATATATTCTCTTCTCTTAGGGTCATAAGTAAAATCCCCAAGTGGTATTCTTGTTCTTCCATTAAATTTGAATATATAAGACTATAATCTCTTAAGAATATAGAAAATTGATCATGGGGATCCCTAAAGACTTGATTTTTTAAATCCATGAAGATTGAAGGGACATTTGAAATACCAAATGAAATCACTATAAACTCATAGTGTATATACATTGTATAAAGTGTCATCTTGGGTATATCAGCCTTGTTAATCCTCAATTGATGATATTTAGAAAGAAGTTCAATATTATAAATATATCTATCTCCATGAATTTGATAAAAAAAATGTTATCAATATGGCATAGTTGATACTTTTTCTTGATATTCATCATGTTTTGATCTCAATAATCAATAAAGAGTCACCTATATCAATATTTATTTTTATCAAAAAGAAAAAGTGCACCCCATGGTGATGAAATTGGTCATATGAATCATTTTTCAATATTATCTTGTAATTTATTATTTAATTCCTTCAACATAAATAGGTATATAATATATGATGTATTTGAAATTGGTTTGGGAATATGTATGAGTTATATTGAAAACTCAACCTCACAATTTTCAGGACGACCAGGAAAGTCTCCCAACAATACATAAAAACATTCTCGCCCAATAGGTATATCATTGACATTTAGTTTCTCCCAAACAATCTAAGATAAACACCTCTTTTTTATAGGAATCATGACCCCTAAAATGAATGAAATTTCTATCCAAAGTTCATATTTCTTGTTGCACTGATCGACAATCATAGTTTATTATAGAATATAAAATTTTCTTTACCTTCCTTAGAAATTTATTTTTGATTTATTTAAAGAAATAAAATCCCTAAAATGAATTAAAATTTATTTAACTAAAGGGTGAATACTAATATTTTATGGGAAAAAATTTCAACAAACATCAGTATTAGAGGAATAATAAATTTTTGATGATATGATTATATTATTAATGTTTTTTGTTGATAATTGGTCATCTAATCATCCAGGGGGTACTTTGATAACCTTGTAAAAATCTTTAGATATAAATGAGTTGGTAAATCAAGAATAAAATAAAACATTATTAGTTATATTGAAGATTGTAAGAATACGTTTATCTACTTCATTAGCATAATCCACATCCAGAATAGTGATCACATGATATTTATCTTTGTCATTGGGAATACGAGAATGGTAATGTTGATAATTTATATAAACCTTTAGGTTTGAGAACAATTCATAATAATTCCTATAGTCCTTGCATTTGGATCACAAGAGTGTTGGGTATGTATTATGCGGTTCATTTTCTCCACTATTAGCTATCTTCATCCCATTACTTCAACATTAAATTTCCTGATAACCTTTCAATCCACACATAAATAATTTACCAGTCCTTTTGAGAAAATTTCTTCTCTGTTCCTCCTACACATCGATCATAATGGAATGTTCATGATCATCCCTCCATGATTTTCATAATTCGAATTTAATTCAAGCATTATTTTCTTATCAATACTATGAGTTGAATAAGTAACTACAATATTAATTTCTATCATGATAGAAAACAAAATGATTTATTCATAGCTACTAAATTCTCTAATGGATAACACCCATAGGATACATGGTTTTATGACACTAAAGAATCAATCAACCTTACTTTCCAATTGGATGATAATACCATAATCATACCTCATAGGTCTGTAAATATTTTCCTTGTAGGTACTAATAGATACTATATCCTAATTCATTAGATCATGGAATACCAAATATATTATTATATAAAAAAATTAGGAAATTACTTAATGAAGAATAAGATCTTAAACTCATTCCACTCCATGGATTCAATTTCATCCCTTTTCCTCATGTTCTTAATAAGATTCCACTTTTGATCTGATTTAACATCCAAATGATAGACAAAGCAAATAACTATTTCATGTTATAAATATTAGAGGATATGAAATATTATATTCATTCTAATGATCCATTTCTCAGTAACTAGGGGAACATAAGACTCAGTAATAGAATGTATGTGTTTTCTGACAAAGGACACAATATATTGTTATTCCATCCATTTCCCATTTTGATGCTAGTGGTTATTTTCAGCTTGAGAAAGTTTAATAAGCATTGAATTGTTATTTTTCTTTCCAACTACCATAAAATTGTTTTACTGATAAAAAAAATTTACATTTTCTATTAAATTTTGAATTACTATGGTTCATTTGGTTTACAACTATTAACTAAAACAAATTAGAACAGTGTTAGAAACTATAATAATAGTGAAAACTACATAATCCTAAAATATCATTTATTAAATGTATAAATCAATACAACTTAATTTAAATTAATGTAACCTATGGTTTAACATAGGTTATTCATGTCTATTACTTAAACATTAGGTTGTTATCACGTACATAGACTTATACCCATGGTTCTTAATAAAATTTTCTTATCCTAGTTTCTAATGGTGACCAAAACTTCTTCTAATACAAACTATAGTGACCAATACAATCAATAAAATAATATTCATCACATAAAATCATGATCCAAAATAGAATCATTAAGGTATTGTATCTTTTTAATCTTCAACACATTTATATGTTCTTCATAAGTGTCTCTGAATAATTTTTTCATAAAAACCACCATTCCTAGAAATATCATACTAAAAATAATTCTTCATAACCTATAGGAAAAAACAAAATATAGGATGATATCTGATTGTTAGTATGGATAAATAATTTAGATTTCAATGATAACATAAAAATAACAAGATAATAACTATATGAGAACATGGTATTAACATTTATAACCAAAAACCAATATAAAATAAATTATAATATTGAGTCAGGGAATAAATATCGGTAGTTCATAAGTCATGAATCATAAAGGAATCAAATAACATGAGCTATGATAGATAAATGTATGCAAAAGACATGGAATTTTGGAATATACATAAGCATAGAAAATCATTTCCTTTACTATAAGGCCTCACAACTAAGACTATCATAATGAATTGGGTTCTCCCCCCAAACCAGTGTAGTATTAAAGGTTCACTATCATGACAATAATAGTGGATATATTTCCTTACAGAATTAGGTTTACTTATAATTATGGTCATCTATATCTCACGATATATACATATTTACCAAATGAAATGGACGTATATATAATATTAGGTTGACCCATCACATCATGAAAATAAAATATATGTGTTCCAAAAGATCACAATTCACTTATAAAATCATAGCATGTGAATATGAATCAGTTTTTAGACACATTTAATCATTTCATCATAGCATAACCCACAGAAAAGAAATAAGTTTCATAACATAATTACCCTATATAAAAGATACGGGTTTTATAGAATCATTCTTAAATCACTCCCAACATAAGATATCTAAATTAATATGGTGGATAGTTACAATGGATTATTTACATATTAAAGAAGATGTAACATTAAGGATGTGATAATAGATGAAAAATTCCTTCAATGATCACTAAAATATTTTCTAAGTGAAATAGACTTTCCAATTTGAAAAAACTAATTTAAAAAAAAGTTTCAAAAATTCAAATGGAATGGTTTCATTTGTAAATAATTGTTAGAAATTTAATTTAATAATTATATATTTGAGTAGTTAATATTTTAGGAAATTCCATTCATGTCGTTTATGTCAAAGGAAAATATGTCTTTTATACATTTGAAAGAAAGTCAAAAAGTTCCCTGTTAGAAAATTGAAAAGATGATTCCTTGAAATTTTTTTAAAAGTAAATCATGGGTAATTGTTACTTTAAATATTAATATTATAAAAATAAAATAATTATTGATATAATTTTTAGAAAACCTGGATTTGGAAGAAAAAAAATCAACTGAAGAGAGAAATCAAGTCATTTTTCATTATAAAACTTCTTCGAGTCTCTTGGGTACTTAAAGTGATGGGAGTGAATGGAAAACACATATTATCAACAAATAAATAGATTATAATAAGATAAAAATGTTTATTTATAGGTATATCATAATATCTCATCATTGAAAACTTCATTATAAACCATCTCGATAAACAATGTGATTGAAACATAATACCCTTACTGCTTTGGTATGATATGAATCATAGGGACCATGAATAAAATAAAATAAAATGATACATTAAAAATAATTACAATGAGTAAAACCATTGTATAAAATTTTAAAGGTATTTTTATACACCTCTTATAAGGTTATAGGTTCTTTACATAATATATGTCCCAAAGGAAAACATTTGAGACGATACACCCTTCACTTGAGATTGAGTTTGTTAAAAATATATCAGTACGATTGTATAATGAATTTTAATTAGTTATAAATATTTTAAATAATAATTTTTGTATTTAAAATATCATATATAATCCATTTATAACATTTTAACACCCATTTATTAATAATCCCTTATCAAAACCATCATTTCTGTGTGTAAACTATTTCATTATTTCAAAATAATTTCAGTCCAGTAGTTCTGCTCGATTTAATTTGATCATGGTACCATCATCCATATATTATTAATAATTATTTAAATCACATATATATTAATTATATATAATTAGATTCATTAATAAATGTTAATGATAGATAAATGAATTTCACCATTTGTGGAGATAGTAGGTTGTGCATACGCATGAACACTGTTTTCGATTTTCAATATATGAAACAAAATAAATTTAGTTAATAATGAAAAATTATATAATTATTATTATATCATTAAGGTCCTATATATATTAATTAAATTGATTATTATTTCTATCCAATAAAAACATAAATTAATGGAAAATAACATCTCTTTGTATACACATGAGCAACATTATCATTTTCCAATCAGTTTTAAGGTAATAAGTTAGATATGATAATATCATTATAGAATCATAATTAAATACTATATATCATATATAATCTATAAAACCATAATAATAACCATCTATGAAATATTTTAATGAAAATGAATTGTTTCGCAATGTGGAGGGAAATCTGTACATACACATGAGGGATACTTTCACTTTCCATTGGATAGAAATCGGGTGAATAAATGTGGTTTAATAATCATAATCATTTTTTAGTATATTTAATATATTTAATTTTTTATTTTATGAATAATATAACATATTTATTGAAGGTAAAATAATAATTAAGAAGAAAGTAATTAGTTAATGAGATTTCAACTTCTTTGAATCAACTCTTTTACAACTCCTCTAAAGTGGCCTAGAGTTGATTTTTTTTTAATAAAAACACATCCATGATATTCATATGAGAGTTTAAAAGAGAATTGTGAAGGGTTTTTTCATGATATAATGCTAAATGTGGTGTGAATAATAGAAGGGAGGGGTGACCATTTATAATTTAGTTGAGGGTTACTCTTGAGATTTCTTAAAAGATTAAAATATAATAAAGTCATTGCCCAGACCAAATAACATAAAAAGGATAGGTTTTTAATATAAGATCTATTTTTTATAATACAACAAAGCAATAAAAGTCTTATATGAATAAGTGGTGTTTTAAAAATTATCCTTAGCTTTAACCCCTTAGTCAAGATATTTTAACATTAACTGTGGTAACATATTTTTCAATTTAAATATTTTATAATTTTACATATATGGTGAAAATCTTTCCAAAAAAGAAAAATATATGGTATTTTAGACAACATATTTTCAAACATGTCTTATAAAAACATTTTTATGAATTTTAAATAATTTAATAATATTTTTATATGGATAAAATATCTATAATTTCAATTTTAACACTATTCATTTATTTTGAACTAATGGATATATAATGATATATTTAATTTGAATATAATCCTTTAAGATACTAATAATAATTCATAATATTAAATAAAAGTCTTTTAATACGATAACTCATTTAGATTTGGTTAATTTTAATATTTCTAAAAACATTTATTTATTGGTAATAATTAAAGAAATACAACATTAGTATTGTATAAGAATTTAATAGAATTATATAATTACTATAAATTATAAAAAAAATTCATCAAGAATATAATTTCATTAAAGTATACATATACATTTCTATTAATTCAAACCTTTTTCTGTCTTTATGTGGAGACATATTAGATATTTTAAATTATGAGAGTGACATTTTATATTTTTATTTAGTTAAAAAAAATATATAGGTCATTTTCATGGAAAAGTGTCCCTTAAAATTAAATTTATAGATTACGGTGATAAGGGTAGAATTAAATTCATCCCAAAAAATTACCATGAAATTATTATCCCTAACATTATGCATAGCCTATTTTAACCTAATTTATCATTTATAGAGGTGATAAATTTTATTATGGTTACTCTTCATTTAAAAAAAATTAAAATTTTCCCATTTATCAAATATTAAAAACATGATTAAAAATATAGAATCCATATTATCAAATTATATTTATATAAGTGTAAGAAATTAATTTTAATATAATCTCAAATAAAAAAATGATAACCACTTTCAAGAAGTATTCAATTGCAAGCATAAAATGGATTTATTCTTTTCCCATGGCTAGAAAGAATATTACATTAATTTTAAAAAAAATTATTTAATGTATAATTTATTAAATTCCTTAATATCCTTCACCAGTTGTTATCAATTTAATTTGTTAATATAGAAACACATTGTGTAAATACAAATAGTTTTTCTGAAAAATATCTCTTTTATCTTCAAATGATTTATATATTTATTTATAAATAATTGATACTAAAGCGATTAATTTAATACAAATATAAACTACAAAATTATAATAATATATTAAATACATTTAATACCATCCAATTCAATGGATGGATGATAATTTTCACATAATAATATTTTAACCATAAATCATAGATCACAAGATATTTAATATATCAAATTATATAAGGTAAAATATTTTCTAAAATCTCAAGGACTTTCATAGAAAAAGGTGGGGGTTAATTTACTTTAAAATAAAATATAATTAATTAATAATATTTTTATTATTTACAAAAGTAAGCATATAAAATATAAATGTATTACAGATCGATTCAAACAAGGAAATATTAATTAATTAGATTAGGTGATATCTAAATTTGATCGAATAAGTGCTGCATAATAAGGTTATATTTATCAAAATTATATTAATTATGTGAATCAAATATAAAAAAATTAATAAAATTAATCTATAAAACTGATTAATTAATTTTTATGTTCAATTCACTTAATTATTCGAATTAAGATTCCCATAATATTATTCCACAGTTCTTACTTAATCAAATAGAAATATTTCCTAATTATATTTATTAGGAATGGTTTTCTAATAAATATATTTTTCTATTTTGAATTCCTATTATTCCTATTATTATATTTATTTATTTATTTTATATTGGTAATGGTAATTCACCCCTCATTTCTATATTACATTACCATACATTTGGAATCAAGGGGTCCTTGAACTTAACCTTTTAGTAGTTTCAAGATAACATTATATAAGATAACATCTTCTTTATATTCCCCAGGTAAAAATGAAGAAAACTCCTTGGGAAATAATTTTTTAATTGAACTTATTATTTTTATTGACAAAATTTCATGTATAACTTTTATAAGAGTATAGGTTAACCTATATGAAAATCAGTTATGTATGTATAAATAACTAAAATAGAATTATAAGATAAATGGAATCCTCAAGATATTTGAGCATTTGATATTAACATAAATTCCCTAAAAATTATTCATTTTGGGATTGAAAAAAATAATAATTAAATAATATTTCTTCTTGTATGGTTTTCCATGAATTTTGTAAACACATAGAAGTCAAACACAAACGCCTGAATAAATTTAAAAACACTAGATTTGTTATTTTTTCAAAATACATTCATATATTTAATATTCTTTCAAGTGAATATATTATTATTATTTTCAAATGTTATATTGAAATTTTAAATGGATAAAATTATCTTGGTAATGGTTTGTCTACAAAAATATACTGAAAAAAATTCAATGGTTCATGCCTAGAAATTAAAATCTAATGCTTATAATGATAAAATAAAAAAAATAATTTTGATCAAGGGATTTTATGATCTGTTATTAAATATAAAATAACCATGAGGATACAAGATAATAATGAATTTAATGAAGATACAAAAATTAAAAATATTATAGAGTTAAAATCTATTGATGTTAAAGATTCATCTAAATGGGAATTTGAAACTAATTTTTTTCATGAAATTGAATAAACCCATAAAGAATAAATAAATGCATATGATCAATACAAATAGACAATAATTAAGTTTCAATGAATTAAAAAATAAGGGTAAAATTAATCTAGAGTATCCCATTTAAAAAAATAATATGAAAAACAAGAAAAAGAGTTAGACAACTTATAAGGTTTCTACCTCGAGTGGTAGTGATGACTTATTTAACTCATCTTCCAATACAACCATAAGCGAAACTAGTGTCAAATTACATATATATCATCTAAAGGTAAATTACGAGTTTAATTCTCCTACTTATTATTTCTCAAATTCTTCTGAATTTCCCACTAAGTTATCTAAATTATGAGAACATATGATTTTATAAATTCTGATGATTTCATGGCGGAGTGGTCTAAGGGAAGTCATTCTTGCGAAGGGTTTCTCTTCTTCCTCATAAGATTGATCTACGACTTACATTGGAAATGGGATTCCCCCATCGCGGAAATCTGGGTGAGCTTCTCGGTTCTTTCTCTCCATTTTCAAAATCCTACAATTCATTAGATGTTAGGTAAGCTTGTTAGGATATTTCTGGAGTTTGATGAATGTTCAAGGTATTCGTTCCATCCCATTGCACCGTGGATTTGTGTAGAAGTCGACATTTCAAAGCCTCCTATTGATGAAATTTGGAACGAGGTTTTTGAAGAACTTTGCTGTCTTCAACTAGTGGCATTTGGGAACTGGTTTGATTTTTGTTTATCATGCTTCCTCTTGGGACATTTCCTATAGAATTGCCGTTCTTCACGTATAATTCCTTCAATTATGGTTGATAACAGATTAATCCCATACCGGAATCAATCTATGGGTATCTTGGGCCATGATGTTTCAAGTGTTTTCCCTCTGGAAAAGGATGGGTCTCCAATTGCCTCTCCCATTTCCGGGCCCTCATGTCAAGATGTCACGGTTCTGAAGCCATATCTGGCTTCTCAGGTTAACCCAAAAGCCTCTAACATTTTTCATCAGCTGAAATGAAATTTGGGGGTGACATGAGTGTCTGAGGCTGTCTCTGCGCCTCTATTTGATAAAGAGATGGAGTTCCTCCTAGATTCTACAATGGAGAGGTAGATGCCTCCACCAAATTCTGCAAAAGAAACTACGGTGACTGAGGGAGTCTGTGAGGACCAAGACATTGGTGGGGATTCCCAGTGTCTGGTTCTGGAGGACACCACAATGTAATTCCAATTTATGGGATGAGGCTTTGAACATGCAGGAATCTTAGATATGCCAAAGATGGTCACGCAGACTAGACTTTCTTATGCTCAGAAGGTTAATTCTGGGGGATCGAATTTGAACTATCAAAACTGATTTGTAGTGTTAGGAGAAGAGGACAACAACACTACTGGGGAAATACTTGGGGTGGAGGTTACCCATGGATAGGACCACTCGGTGGATTTGAAAGTCTCTCAAGAGGAAATTGACGATGCTTCAGACACCCTTGCTGAGTCCAAGGAAGGGGTCATTGAGGAGGACTATCTCAGATCCTCTTCATTGAAGGGCGAGAATACTATTATGGATTGTGAATACTTTATTATGACCAAAAAGTGTCCGTGACGTAGGAAGGATTACTCTAACCTACATATTCCTCCTGTTACAAGATTTGAAAGTAAGGGAAATCTGTCCCCAAAGGCTCTTAGTACTACTGGCAACAACCCCATTGGTAGGTGTGAAGGTTCGGACAAGCATGTGGTGGGAAACAACTCCAATGACCTAGTGTCTGCAGGATGTGAGGCTGCTAACCCTGCCTCTCCCCTAAGTGTTAAGGATATGATGGATCATGGGCATCAGTGTGAGAAAAACTCCGCTATAGATCCTTAGCGACAGATAGCCTTCGTTTTAGAACACATGGATCTACTTATGATCTTAGATGAAGAAATGGTAGAAAAATTTATGGATATGAAAGAGTTGAGGAAGATGAGAATATCACTTCGTGTGACCAGTACTAAGGAGTAAGGAAAGTGGGTTGATAAGCAAGCCCACATTTTTCTTAGAGGCTTCAACATGGGGAAGATTAACATGGAGGAATACAGACAATCATGGGACAACTTGGCGCATCAATATGAAGGCATATTAAAGGGCTACCTTGAATCTAAGGTAAATAATATTCCCTGCATATTGTTTAGGGATATTGATTCCAATCAACTCAAACTGTTCTTCAACAAATCTGTTGTATCTTTTGGTGTTTAAACTGGTAAATTGTTAGGGTTCTCACTTTCCCCGTAGAAGTGTTTTAAAATAAAAAAAGTTACGTTTGAGGTATGATTTTATGAATATGAATGTAAATAATATTGTATAAATTATATATATATATATATCAAGAACTCAAAAATATATATAAATTAGGTTATATTGAAAAGGATCATGTTTCTAAAGAATAATATATTTCTATATTAAAACTAAAAGAATAATTAAACATTTAGTATTTATAATCTCAAATAAAAAATATTAAAAATACCCGCACACAACTCAACCATGTTAATCATATCTAGATATGATTTTGGGATATCAAAATTCATTTAAATTTACATTCAGAATTTATTTTTCAAATCAAATCATTTTTATCAAAAAAATAATTTTTTAAATGGATGTTCCCATTTTTTAAATATTTTTAGAAACATGTGCCTCTTATTTTCAAGTAAAATTAATGTAATTAATGTTATCAAAGACCAAAATATAGTCATATTTCAAGATATATTTCTAATAGAAAGTATTTTTCTAAATATTATCTGTTAGCAAAGACTATTTTATCAATTATTTCCCAACTAAAAATTTCGGGACCAAAAGGGACTCATGTTTTAGATCTTTCAAGGCTATGCCACATGAACTTATTGCAATAAAATTTGGTGGATTATTAATGAGAATGTACTATCAAGCTTTCATGTTATGATCTATTGAGCATGAAAGAGTGTAATTTCAATATTTATTTTTATTTAATCTAATTGTTTCATGCATGGGGAATAGTTTTCTAACAATTATATCATCCGTTTCTAATCTTAATTCTCTATGGAAATATATTCAAATGTTTTATATTGAAATAAATGATATATAATTAATTATTTTTCTTAAAATCGTATATATTTTTATTTACCCAACCTCTCTTTTTCATGGAAATTTTTAATTTTCATATTTTAATGTTCGAATTGAAGGGGATCCTAATGTATTCCATTCTAGTGATGTATAAAAAATCAATATTCATCTCTTGGGGGAAAATTTATTTGATTTTTTTAATTATTCCCTTTTATCTATTAAAATTAATTTTGATATCCATCAAATTTATTTCATATATTTTATCTTAGTTTTTAACAGAGAAGTTAATTTTACCGAAAAATTATTTCCAAATCTTTCGATTATCTATTTTTCCATTTTTTTCATAATCATTGGAATTTAATATCGAGTTTCAATTAAAAATATTAGTCCATTTATTCTTTTGAAAATATTTTTGTATTTATTTTAAATATTGAGTTTAAATATTATCTCTTTTTATTCTTATTTCTTAGTTACATTGAACAACCTTGATTTTAATGTCAAATCATCTTTTCCCTTCATTAATTTTATTTTTGGTACTGAAAAATGGGGAGAATTTATTCATGGATTGAAGGGGGGGGAGAAATATTGAATATATCATACAAATTGGAAAAATATTTTCTTAAATATATTTTAAGGGAGAAAAAATATAATCATTTAAGAGATGAAAAATATTCCCGGTTTAGTTGTGTTATATTTATATCTTGATCAGATTGGATTTAATTTTGGAAATATTTTTAATACATTTTTATTTGCTTCACACTTGATTTACATTTGATATTTATTTTTATATTAAGTGTTTGTGATAATAAAAGTTTTATATTGGTGTGCCTTTAACAATTATATATTTTTAATTATCAAAAAGACTCTTTTATGTGTCTAACAGTTTCACTTTATTGGTTTAGCTTGTCTTTTATTGGATATCATATTTTAGTGTTTTTTTATCTAAATAAATGAATTGATTATATTATTTGAATATATATTGACGTTTTAGTGGTTTTTTGTATCATTAATGTTTTTTATTAAATCAATAAAATGTATTTTTAAGAAATATATAAGGAAATTGTATAGTATTAAATCTACAGGATTCACCTACAACACGGTGGACGGGAAACGACCAACCGTTGAATATGGACAGAACCACCCAGGGAGAAAATTCCATTTGATAAGCCATTGTAATGTCACCATATAGTTGGTGTAAGAAAGAATATCTAGTGATCCTATATAAGTCTAACTAGCTAGTCGGTGTAATCATCCATCTTTTAGGAAAATCAAAGTCAATAAGCCAAAAATTATTAATTTTGGTGCACCATGAAGCTCTTAATTATTATTTGATGGTTCTTAATGAAGCCAAAATAATAAAAAATATTCCAATAATGTATTGAGTTTAAAACGATAGGAACTTGTATTATTCAAAAAATAATAATAAATTAATTAATGCAATGTAATACACTAATATCCAATCAAATTGATAATCCCACTAATCAAAGAACCTTCTTTTAAGATATAGTTTCAATTATTAAAATCATAGGATCTATTATTCCATTTCATCACTATATATTCTGAAATATTTCACTATCTATCTTGAGATATAAGTGAAAAACTGTGTAATGGATTTACACCAACAAAATATCCCTTATTTGTATCTTTATCTACATTGGGGTTCATTCTACAACTATAAAAAGGAAAAGGGGATTAGTGATTAGAACCAAAAGTGTGGGGTCTTAATCAATGGTTTCATACTATAATTAAATTAATGGATATGAAATTCATATTACACCCACCAAAAAAGAAAATGTAGGATTTTTTTAATTGATATCCATTAATGAAAATAGATAAATAATAATACCACATAACTCTAGTGGAGGAAAAACAGTTGCTCACAATGAGCAATTTCCAAAGTCCTTTATCAAATCTGGTCTTCTATTTTTATTTCCTCATCATTTTTTATACTCACAATTCTATAATAAAAATAAATATACATTCCATTATTATATAACCAAGATTAGGAAATTTTATTTATCAATTAATATTATTAAACCATTTTTATATTGATTTAACTTAATTAATTGAATTGAAATTCCCATAATATTATTCTATTGTGCTTACTTGATCAAATCAAGATATCACATAAATTGACTAATTATGATTTATTTTTTTGAATCAATCTCTTATAATTTAAATTATGGTTAGGATTATTATTATGTTTATAAATTTCATTTAATTTGTAATATAAATTCACCTACCTATTGTCTTCATACCAGACCCTACATCTACTAGAGGAAAAGAATGTTTACAATGTCTATATTCCTTGTCCCCTAATAGAGGCAAGGTGCAATGGTCTTGTGGCCTAATCCATGACAATTATGAGATGTGATATCCATGTAGCCTAACATTAGGGTTGTGAAAAATGCTTATCATTGTAGATATAATGTGGTCAGGTGGTCTACCAGTTATAATGATTCTATTATGATTATTCTTATAGTATAGATATGAAGGAGGCCTGACAGATTTTTATGGACGTTTAGTCTTCACATGTTATCTTGACACATGATTAAATTTTCACTTTATTTAATATATACGTTTTATATTGGAAATCAATTCTTTTAAATGTGAACATATATTAAGAACACATTAGTGGCTTTTTATTGGGTTATTATCATACCTTTTTTGGGAATATTGATGCATGTCTATACTTAATAATCAAGGATCCAAGGAAGGTAAAGGGCTTATTGAAAGTAGTTGAGGAGAGAGAGTCTGATGTTCATAGGTGGTACTAGGATAGACTACAGATATATTTTTAAGTGTCGTTATTTATTTCTTATTTATTTAACTTATTAAATTAGTTGAACTGCTAAATTTGGGGTCCTTGATTTTTTACATTGTATTATTCTATGATACCTTACATACCATCAAATATATTTTCATTTTTATTTATTTATTTATTTCCTTTTGGGGGTTATCAATATTATATTATTATGAATCCAGTGTATGACTATTGATACCATATGTATATTCTCCCCAATTCACCATTTGATCCTTTATTTCTACTCTCCAATATCTTTAGTATGGAGTGGCATGCATGACCTCATGTATCTCTCCAACCCGAATAGGGTGATTTGGATTAATGAATTACATGTATCTCCTAGATTAATCTTATTAATTGACAAGGTGTATAATCCTCATTGGAGGTTTCATGTATCACCCCGACTTATACATTTCCTTGGGTGGGTTTTGAGCCCTAAAAATTTGAATTATTATGAATATGAGTATAATTCACTTTATAATGGTTGATTATTCATCATGTATAAGAGTTTGGTAAATTTTGGGGTCTTTTTTGGTGTGTATATCTTTTAAAACTATGTTATTTAGGGATTTAAATTAATGGTGATTTTATAAATGAGATTATAAAATGAGATTGCATTTTGATCAATGGATTATGGACATATAGAATAACCTAGTCTCATATTTTGTATCATATAAAACATTAAGGTTAACATAGTCTTGTTGAAGAAATTTGACCTATATTACTGTTGGGTGGTATTGATATGTGAGGCCTTGAAAATTTTAATTATTTTGTAATCATTTATTATTATTCATTATGGTTATCAACTATGGAGTTTCTTAGATCATGATATGTACAACTATTTTTTTTGTACATAGCCCTATATGGAAACATTTATACCAATGTACTTTTCTTTATGAAAACATTTGATTATTTTTAAGACTATTATGTGATTTCATGAACAAAAAAAGTATTTTATAAATGTATAAATCTACAGATCTTCATTATGGTGTAGTTAAATGGTATTTTAGGGATGAACCATGGGGAATGGGTTCAAATATTGAAATTAAGTGTGAAATTACTATAATAAAACAGAATCCCAAAATTGTTTACATTATAAAGAGAAATTTGTCATCACAGAGTTTTATAAAATCCTAGTTGATGTGACATATCATGGTTTCATAATTTACCCAATTCCATAATTCTTTTTTTATATAATGTTATTATTCAATTAAGAAACTATTAATTATATGTATATAAATAGACTAAGGTGGGTGATTTACAACTTATTAAAGACTATTTATGCATCAATACATAGTTATTTAGTATTTATTAAAAACTAATGTTTATAATTATTTAATATTTAACATGATCTTCGAAAATGATTTTAATCCTCTAATTGAAATCAGTTTAATAGTATTAAAAAACTAGAGGAGAATGGGAAAAATATTTTTTTGATTTATTTTATGTTATAAATCTTTGTAATTACACTATATAACTTTTAGAAAATTGATTTAATAATAAAATCTACTCATTATCAACTATATAAAATTATTCCACTAAGATTAATCCTAACATCAACATGAAATGGATTATTGGATAACTAATTCTTCTAAGAGTATATAAATACAAGAGAAAATATAATGCATATTGTCAATTCATCTGTGGAAACCACTTTCATTGACCCTAATTTTTCTTTGTAATTTTAATCTCTCCATGAATGAATCCCCCTTTTATGAGTTTCACTCCTCCCACTGTATCATAATATCCTCCTAATTATGAATTTAATTATGTTTTAAATATTTTATCATTATTTCATAGAAAGGTTTCATGAAAAAAATACAAACATTCATAAATATTAATCATATACATCTTATCATTAATTCTTGATCAATTTATAACTTGTGAAATTGATATTAAACCCATGAAAATATCTATCATTTTAAAGGAATCCCCTCCTTTTGTCGGGAAAGGGTAAAAACACTACATTTTTATTCTAACTAGAATGATGTTAAATAACTTTGATATTTTTATATCATTTTAAGGATCCTTGAGAAAAAAATAATAAAAGGGATATGAAAACACACAATTATTTTGGAGGAGGTGTATAAGTTTATTTCACAATGAGTTATACATTTGGTTTTTATTGAAGAACGTTTCATTTGGTCAATGTTTCCATTCTCAATTCTCAATTTGTTTTAAATTTTTTATTGACCACTACATGCTTTGACGTTTTATATCATATATAGTGTGATTAATTTTAGTTTAAATGTTTATTTTTATTGAATATATTTATTTTTAGTTGAGGTATGGTGTTTTTTAATTATATAGTTCATTATAAAATTCCTTATTCTTTTTTCATGGTCCCTATTAGTTCTTCTCACTAATCCTAATTTTTTTTGAAATATTTGATGACGCACACCTGCACTTTTAATCAAATCAAGTGGGGTTCATATGGGTTTGTTTTTTGATAAGTAGGATTATATATGGGTTTTTGTCTTTATAGATTTTAGAGTTATCCAGATTTGAGTTTTTTGATTAGGAAACAAGATAAATAGTGTTGGTGGCATTTTATTTTAATTTTTCAGGAAAGTGAATCCTATAAAAGGTTGTGGTTTCTGAAGCATTTTTATGTGAGAGAACCAATAATATACTTATAGAATTAATTAATTTGAACATATTTTATAGAGGACAATTTCTAATACATGCATTTTGTAGTATTCAAATCAGGATTTGTGTGTATTATATCTTATGAAAGTGGAAACAATTTGGGATGGATAGTTAAGAATTTGTAATCAAATGACTCAAAATTCACTATTTATTATATTATATGGTAATCATGAATTGAAAATTCTTTATGAATGTGATATTTTAGAAATGTATAAAACTTTTATGTTAATTTTTTATATAATTAATATCATTTTAAACCTATTGAATTGCCCAAAATGGTTGATCATGATGGTGACTAATAGATCTTCCAGGGGCTTGAGTATAAGGAACTTATACATTCATCTAGACTGGAGGTTGAGAATATTTTTGAGGTTTTTAAAAATTATTTTAATGAGAAAATATATGATTTTTGAATCTTGATACTTCCATTTTGTTAGGGTGAACTTAACACCATGCGAGAGATCCTAAGATGAATGATATTGGTCAGTTGTTTCTCCTAATGAAGAAATATTTTTCTGAAAGACTTCTTTTCAAAATAATATTTTCAAATTATCTTAAGGAAGGTGGTGGATGATTGAATTTTGACTGAAGATATTATTGTCTTGAATTATACCAGACTCTATAGAATTGATGAATCATATTTGGGTCCTTGATTTGATAATGGATATGTTGCATGATCTATGAGATTCATGATAGTGTTATTTAATAGATATAGAGATTATCTCTTGATTAGAGGAGATGTTTCATTTTCTCAAGACACTAATTGATTAGTTTCTAAGAACTGCAATAGATGAATTGACCTGAATTGTATTAAAAGATGAAATCACCTCTCTAATTTACTCAGGGTGTTAAAGTGATTTATTTCTATTTAGATCATCCTAGTTGATCTATAATGGAAAACTAAGTAATGATAATGCACTAAAATCACTAGGACATTGAGAGATATTTAAATGCCTCATTTCTATCAATTATATTGTTAGAGGATGAGATTGAGATGATATAGTTAAGAGTATTTGACAATTATTATCCATTTTTATTATGAGATAATTTTGTTTACTAGAAAATTTTTAATAGTGGATCTCAAGTATAAAATCACGGTCACCTGGTTATAACTGAGACTATTCAATTTAGGCATGGCGGTATAAGTCTTTGATATAGGATTTATGAATACCAATTTTTGTGGACTCATTATTTGATTCTATACAGATAAATTCTTGAGCTCTGGACATGAACATGGGGAGTTTTATGGAAGAAGAAGATTAGTAGTGTCAAGCATGATTTTAAATGTCACATATCTAGGACCAAGTGACAAGTTATTATCTCTAAATGACTAAAGGGGGTAATATCTATCACTCATAGGAATCACACTGATTGTATTTCATAAATAGTCCATTGTATTTTATAAAGGAGACACAATAAACATTATAAGGTTATATGAGATTAAATTTTACATTTTAAAAGATGATAATGGTTGCGGTGGTGAAATCTATTCAAAACCATAGGTTTCCATGACCAATGGTGAGATAACCCTAAACATTTAAAGGAAGTGGAACAGGACTCATCAATCATTCCCTTCTATTGAATTGGGGGTTGGGTAACCTATTCATTGTAATATGAAGTGTTGTTATATAATTTTAATCTATACTTCTTTTATTAATGTAAATAATGAAAACAATTTATTACGTGGAGTAGTAATAATGTTTGAACCACATTATTTACTTGTTTTATTTATTCTAGTTATTTTATTTCTATGTGATTGCATTAGGATGTGTGTGTTTAGGAGTGTGGTGGTTGGAGTCGTTTTTTCTTATTAATTTTGGTACATGGTTCCATGAGTTTATCCATTTTTATAACTTCATAAAATTCTTCTATTTTTGATGTTCTTATGGGTTTCTTCCAATCATACATGTTTCAAAACTATCAATTGCTGTCAAAGAATGCTTTTTAGAATGGATTAGTGAAGTTGTTATTAGTATCTTTAGTAACATTATTTTATTTATTCTTTTTCATTTTATTGGTAGTTCTCTATTATATAATGAATGACTTTGTGAATAAAATGGTCATGATTGAGAAATTATATGGGATAGATTTAGGATGAAGAAGGATTATTATAGAGGATTATATATTTTAGATTAAACATGAAATCCCATTGAAAGGGGTTAAATCATAATAAATGGATAAATCATAATGGGGATGTCATGATAGTAAGGCCCTTTGAATGATACAAATGACAATGGTATGGACTATTTTTTATAACATTCATGATGTGAAGACCACTATGGAATTCATAGTCTCTATTAAATATGATTATTAATACAGAAATAATGAACAATGTTTTCATGATGGGTAGGTTTTTCTACATGATAATTTTTTAAGGAAATCTAGAGGTAGATCATGTTAATGAAATAAACATGAACCCTAGTCGGTTGGAATTAGTAAGAGTATTATTTTGAGATCTAGTGTAGGTTTTATGAAACATTTATAACTCTTGGATTCCAGGAACATTATGGTTACCACAATTATTAATACTATAAATAAGTCCGATCTTAGTTTTTAGGATGTTATTGATCTCTTTTATAATTAGTAATTAGGTGTAGGGAAGTCAATTAATTTTCCAAAAACAATGTTCGATGAAAAATTTAAATATTGTTTCATTCAGTGTAAATATTTGAATAAAATGAAAGATACGGGGGGTAGAATTTGATATTAATCAAAAATACCAAGAAACATATTCTTGAATAATTAGAAGAAGAGGTATTTGATGGAATATTTTTGGGATAACAATGTTAAATCTAGAAGGTGTTCATTCAAAAATAATAAAAATACCACAACAGAGGGAAACAATTATATTAATATTCTATGTAAATTCTCTATTAGAATCATGAATTATTTGTTCATGAATGTCATTTTATTCAATATAATAGTGGGTGATCATGAGAAATGTATTTTTAAATGATTTATCCATTTTATTATTACAGAGGATATAGATATTTATATTATAGGGAAACCTGATGTCAATGTTAGTATTTAAAATGATTATTTGTTAGAGATACATAGATTTTGACATATACCCAATTTGTGGAAGAAGTTAATTTCAATTATATAATAAGAAGATGTAGGGTTTTTTATAATTTTTTTATATGGAGTGTATAATACATCTTAGGGGTCTATGGTATAAGCCAAAGATATAAAATAGGGAATCCTATATCTGATGGGAAGATAACATGGATCAATAATTTATTAAATGAAATATTTTGGATTCTAGAGTTGTGTAATTTTCATGTTTTAAATATGGGTGAGATGAAATTGAGATTCTTAGTGTCAAAGGGGATATAGAATATAGAAAACATTTATTTAATATCATGTGAGACTTGAATTTTTTTGGAAGAAAAGTGATGATTTTTTTATCTCAAATAGAAGGAGGCCTAAATCTTTGAAGTTAGATATTTTTCATATGGATGTTTGGGGGACATCACTAATATATTTTCACAAAGGTACATTATACTATATTACCTTTATCAATGATTAATGATAGAATTTATGGGTATAATACTATAATAAAAAGTCATTTGTCTTAAGAGATTTTTTAATGGATATCTAGTGTAAAAAAGGTAGAGTAAATAACCACAAATTATAAAGGTTAGGTAATGGTTGTGAGTATGTTTGTAGGTAATTATAGAGGTTTATTTTAAAGAAATTGAATCAGGTTTGAAAAAATAGCACTTGTGAGGCCTAAATAAAATGGTTATTTATAGTTGATAAATTTGAAACTAGATAAAAAAATTAAATCATGTGGTTACATGTAGGGTTCCCAAAAGAGTTTGGGGTTAATGAATCAATTATTTAACCTTTATCACTAACATATATTCTTTATAACATATAAGGGTTGATATATTGGAAAATTTTTGGTCTAGATATATGGTTGATGAATCTTATTTGATGTTTTTCATAAGTTTTTCCTATGTGTGTATTGATTCCATGGATTGGACCATGTATTCAGAAAAGTCCCAATCGTGTTTCCGTTTCCGATATTACGATGAAAATAATAGGTTTCAACTCAAGTTAAATAAAAAATTTAATGTCATTAGAATTAAAAATTCATTCTTTAATGATATAAAATTTTGGAAATACACAAACATAGAGGAATATGTGGTTAAAAATAAATTATCAGAAAATAATGTCAAAGTTAATGTCTATGAAGTTTTAAAGTTTTTGATGTTCAGAAAATTTCAAAAATCATGAAAATTATATAATATGAATTAATGTTAAAATTATTTTAAAACATTGAAATTTAGGTATCTCATGCATGAGCTCTAGAAGATAATTATTCAGATGTATTAGTATTGGTAAAAAAATATTCATACTATGATTAAAGGATTATTATGATTAGATGTATAGTTTAGATATTCATAATATATTTAAATTTATTTCATAATATAGATGAATGTGAACAACAGATACTAATAAGATAAAAATAGTCACAATGATTCCCTAATGTATGAGTTTAAGTGAAATAATAAATGAATGTTTTTGTAAGTAAACAAAATCTACGAGCTAATTAAATTATCATAAAGAAAGAAAATGTTATAGAAAAAACTAGAATATTGATTAAAGGATTAAAAATATGGTATAAATTAGTACATAACCATTTTAGTTTTTAAAGAGTTTAAAAATAATGAATCCTTAGATTTATTGGAAATAATTTCTCCTATTGTTAAATATATAAATATTCATATAGCGTTAACTTTGGTTTCTCCAAAAGGATTACATTGTGAACAATTAGTTGTAAAAATATTATTCATAGTTTTTTTGATTATGTGGCCTAAATAAATCATTCATAGGGTATGATTGACAAATAGCATGAAGCATTGGTTTGTACGTTGAGAATGGATACACCAATTGCAACAACATAAGATGATGGGTTTTTTAACTATGTTTTAGTGTTTAATTTTGAATCCTTGAAACCAATATTCAAGTGGGATATTTGTTAGTATTTATGAATACATGTTTCTAATTATCTAATTATTTTATTCTGAAAGGATAAATTATAAAACATAGGAATCAAAATTGTGTAGGTTTGTGGCAGAAGAAGCCCAAAAAAGGAAGGCATGGTTTGTAAGGTCATGTTTCCATAAATAGGAGTCAATTGATCATGTTCAGATATTGAAAGTGTAGAATATATGGATCCCATATGAATTATTATAATGGACTTGAATAATGTTATATTTTTGGGTTTTAGAGGATATATCAAAATCATAAGAAGGATATGTAAGATTTTGTGGGATTAAGGGGATTATCACGTGATCAAACAAAGTAGAAATAAAACAAGAAAATTATCGATCTTTATTGAATAGTTCAAAGTAAAAAAAACATTGAAAATAAATATGTGTATATTAATTTATTATTAACTAATCTTTTAAAATTTGATATCCACATAATCCTGATCCCCTAAGAAACAACTTAAAACACACTACCCCATGGTAATACACTAATTAGTAAATCCAAAATCATATTTTGAGGATCCTATATTCATTAAAGGGATTATAGCACCTTTAGTGATGATAAATGAAAACATAGGATAAAGATATATTTTTTTATAAATTTTTTTATATTTAACCAAGAAAGAGGGATCACTATAGAGACCTGATATTATCCTTATAATACTCTGAATATATATATACTGGATATATATATATATTTCCAGTATTGGGCGCTGAGACAACGTACAATTTTTAAGCCTAGTATACCCACAATTAAATTCATAAATTATTAAGTAAATTTTATATAGTAAATGAAATGGAAATGGGATAAATATTAATCAGTATCTCAGATTAGAAATATGAGGCCATAGTTGTGTCCGAAATGTGGCGTTTACGCTAGAAAGGGCATAAATTTTTTCAGTGTAGGACTTATGTGAGAAAAGTCACCTAGGGGAAAATCCAAAATTAAATAATTTCACATAATTATTCAGACTGGAAATATGAGACCACTGTTGAGTTCAAAATGGGGTGTTTTTCTTAGGCACACATTAAATTAGAGGGCATATAGGTTTGATATTTCACAACTATTGGCGGGTTCTAGTGTTTTTCTATGAAGATAAATTTAACGTATTAAGGTTAGGGTTAGGAACTATTCTATATATCTCTCCAAAACACCTTCTCTCTCTATCGTTCTACCCCACTAATAATAGGATCAAGGAGAAATCTTGGCCAAATCCTTGACAGATCGAAGAAGAATCACCATGGATGCACCACCAATAATGAACAACCGATTCTAGGAAGGTTTCGTATTATTTTTCATACCCCATTTTCAATTATTTATTTATTCGTGAATTATTAATCTAATTATATATTTTGTGCATCGTTGTGATGCCCAAATGAACACATTTATCACTCGATCTCAATTTTGAATTCTCGTTCTTTTTCTTTCTTCACAGCAAATCTTCACTACATCAAAGCATTAATGACTCATTGAGTGGAGGATGGCGATGTGAATCCCTCAACCCAAGGATACCAAAACAACTCTCTATTTGAATTTTATGACCATGTGAGTTGTCTTGTTTGCCTGAAAATGGAGAAGGATACACTAATCTAGTAAGGACACCGGCCGAAGGCAGAGTGAGGCAGCGGGGTGCTGAGGTGGCTGGCGGCACTGTCAGCTGGCGAGTGGAGAAGCCAGAGGTATTGAGGTGCTAATGCAGTTGGAGGCAGAACTAAGGGTGGATCGGAGAGCTGGAGGTGAGGTGGCAGTGCACTCAAAGAGGTCAGTGCAGATGGGGTCATCCGGTGGTGTTAGGACAGTCGATCCACATCTTGGCCAGGCTAGACGGGATGCATGGTTATGGCATACAACCCCTTTCGGTAGAGACCCGCATGACGCGGGTCGCCACATGGAGGAGGTGATGGGGCCATGACAGAATGGTAAGGGAAATAAATATGGCCATGGTAGGATGGTTTGGGTTGGTATCTTGGCTTCAGGCTAGTGAGCCTGACCTAGTCAGCTGGGGTTGGCTAGTCCAGGTAGAGGGGTCTGGGCATATTGGGCCAGACCTACCAAGATTTGGCCAATACCATTTAAATGACTATTTCTTCTAAACCAAGAGTCATATTGATGCACCAACTATGGTCACCAGTCCCTCTGTTTAAGACAGATCTTTTTAGACCGAGTCAATAATTTTTAGACCTATTTTTATGTCTCATATCCATGAAAATCTTGAGTTTAATAATAAAGATATTATTATTGTTATTCGGGCTTACGGTTTTAAACGTGGCACCTCTATGCAGTGTTTGATAAACATGCCATCAGTAGAGACCCAAAAATGGTCATTGGAAAAACCTTTGAAGATGATTTTTTTGAAAAAAATGTCGAGTTGAGGGCCCCATGAACCCAGTTTTCACACATTGTGGTTAAATGCATCTTTTTTAACGGGTATCCTTTTTGAATGATCGAGTAGTATAATTTGTGTTTTTCTCCAAGATGATCGTAATGGTGTGATCCATATAATTAATATTGAGACCTATATAAGGGCCCCATGAGAAGCCTTTTAAGCATAGTACGATGTTACAAATATTTCCCATTGGATGTCTGGTTGGAATTAGTGGACAATCTACCTTGGGTGTTTTTCAGTGTGGATCAAAATTGTGTGATCATTTTTGTTATGTAGGTCTTTAATTTTAAACAAATTAAATTTCGGAGCGTGAAATAAATATTGGTCAAATATCCTTTTGATATTTTTGAAGAGTATAATCCCCAATCAGCATGGGCATGAGTCCACTATCAACTACTTCTGAGTGGAATCAACAAGATGCACTAGGGTGTGGGTCCTTAATGAAAATAGTGGAATCCCTCTAACACATTTGGGTGTGGGTCCCCCATGTTGACTATCATAGTGTAATTCCCCAAAAACATGGGCGCGAGTGCTCTACCAGCAACTTTTAATTGTAATCCACTTAGATCACTCAAGAGTGGGTCCTTGATGACTATTAGAGTGTAATCCCCTTGATGTACTAGGGTGTGGATCCTCTACTTTGAGTTTGAATCATTGGTATATTCAAATCATCGAGGAGATCTGGTTTTAAATAACCATGTACTTAAAAAGAAGAGGGGTACTTTCTCCATCAAGATGCATCCTTATGACATGACCCAAAACCATGAGGATGGGATACACCTTCCTAATGAACACATTATCAAGGTGTGGTGTTTTATCCAATTTGACTTGATATTCAGAGTAGACATGACAAATGATCTGTATCTATTATGGTTACTTTTGGGAATGTTTGAAAATCTTTTCTTATTCTGAGCTGTGATATAAATATCCCCTTACTCCTTCGTTAGGTTTATTTGATTGAGCAGATATATATAGACCATATTGCAGACCCAATCCATGGGTTTGGTTAATATCCTTCCTAGAGAGACGAAGATTTGTGGGGTATTCCCCGTGCATTCCGTGCCTAACTTATCATGGTTTGAAAAGTATGCTATCCATCTATAGGTTTTGAGTAATCAATGATAAATTCATCTTATCACTGTTTATAGCTCCTTATAATTGGATAATCTTACTTTACTTCCATTTGGGGTTTAGATGCACTTTTTTACTATATGTTGTTCCATCTATAGTACTTATTTTCCTATTTTATCTCTTACTGCTACCCCATAACTTTGTGGTGTCATAAAATGTATGTTTATACTCACCCAAGAAGGGGATTTTCTTGCACGTATCGTGCCTAATGAAGATGATGGAAAGGTTTGATTGTGACTAAGGAGGGGTTTAGGGATATGGGAGTTAGGACCATGTGTGGTGGTTATAGCTGGGGATTTAAGATTGGATATTCCTTGATAGCTTTACATTATTATATTTCCTATTAGCTAGAGACACTATTTAGTTGGGCATGTGTTATGACCCTTTTTACTTTTATCTTAATTTACTATATATCTCATCTTTAATGGTTCATGCATGCGTTGATTATTTTACAATAGGTTTCATCCTTTAATTTTCTCTCACTTCACATTGATTCCAGTTGGCTGTGTAGGTATAAGTACTTAAAAAAAGGCCGCCCCAGGTTTTTTGTGATTTAAATTCTAATTTCCACCCCCTAGTGAATGAAGGTGATCTTGGGGTAGTTACAGATTGAGCCCCAACATGGGTCGGGTCATGAAAAAGTGGCATCAGAGGAAGTTAATTCCTTGGGATGTTGTTCAGATGTTTACCCATAAAAGGATTGGTTGGGTATATGGAAATAGTGTTGATGTGTCTTGAGAGCGTCTCTCATGCTATGGAGTGTAGTGATGGTGCATCAGCTAACATATCCACTCACCAACACCCTAATTACCCACTTTACAACTTGGAAGACTGATAAATTTGATGTAGGGAAATTTGGAACCTGCATCATATTAGATTGCGTCTTGAATTTTCTTATTGAATCATCTCCCCTTCACTATTTTTCTTTTATATATATTTATATATTCTCATATGATCACGGTACTCCATAATAAATTTCTGGGTTCATCTATAAGGACAGGCAGCCAGGATACATGCTCCAATTTGTGATGACGACCTCACGAACGATGAAGCCTTAGTGCAAGGTACATCATGACATATCCTTCCTCTGATTGAGAATGTGGAGGGGCCTACACATTTGGAGAAACAATTAGTATTGTAAGAACATTATGAGGATGATTGTATACAGAGCATGCTTCGTGGGTTCAAGCACTGAAGGCAGATCGAGTTTCGTGGTGAGATAAACTCTCAGGTAGTAAAGGACTAGTTGGAGTTAGTGATATGCATCATTAGGATGGTGCAACACTGGCATACCACATTATGTCATTTATATCCATCCCTTTTCGTAGGATATCAAGGCACTGGTGGATTTTAGTTATCCAAATGAACAACGAGACAAATCTCCCATGGGATGAGTTTCAACAGCTGTTTTGTGAAGAGTACATTCACTCATGATTGCACTCCATCAGGATTATGGAGCTTTTGGAGATTAAGTAAATATCCATGAATGTGTCTACATATGTGGTTAGGTTTTCTTACCTTACATGATACTCCCTAGAAACGATCTGTGACATTTAATTCTAGGTGTTGATGTTCGAGCAGGGTCTCTGCCGAGAGATATGTGCCAGTGTAGTGCCCTTGTGCATCCCTACCTATGCTTGGTTGATGGAGTGTGTTCATATGATGGATAGATTCCTATCATAAGGTATCCTTTTGGTTGGGTTTGGTAGTGGTCGCTTCAGATTAGAGGCATCAACAATATTTGGCAGACGTTAGGTAGTTGGGCCACAACGCAGGATGCTTCCCCATTATCGGGCTTGGGTATGTGATCAGGTGGATACTTTGCTATGTAGGGATCCAAGATAGCATGGAGAGGGCCAATTCAAAACTATTTATGAGAGATTTCACATGGAATAATACTGCCCGACCCAGAAAGCTGAGCATACCAGGTAGGCAGCAGGTGTACCACCACAATAGAGGCAGCGCTGTGATCAGGGTGGTCCCCCGGGAGGTGGTGCTAGTAGAGGAGTAAGAGAAGTTAGAGGAATAGGTTCAGGGGGGATTATTCTATGATATAATCCAATCACCACCGCTGAGTGGACCATGTCAGTCTTAGGAAGGTGGTTCCCGAGGCCGCGTACAGCTACAGGCTATGGAAGTCAGTGATCTTCCAGCGCACGAGATGATATGATGTACGCTCAATGTTTATTCTACTATTTCTTCCATTTTATTTGACACATGAGATAGTAAATATTTATCTTCTTACTCCTAGTATAGTATTTGGAGCTCCTAGTATAGTCTTTATCATATTATCTTTTTCTTCAGTTTTCTATCAAAATTTCCTCTTATATATCATTTATCTTTTGGCAGTGCAAGATTTCCTCTAGAGTGTAAATGTTTATGTGGGACATACTAGTCATCATAATGAAAAATTACGAAAAAATCTAGGGAATGGATTGAATTTTAATGGTAGGATCCCAGATTGATTGTCTCCTCATGCTAATGAGATGCCTTCACACTGATTAGAGTGGGATCAACTTTCTTGGTGAATGAGGCCTCATAGTAGGGTAGGTGTGTTTTGTGAGAAAGAAACTATAGTCTTTTTCCCATCAGTTATCAAGCGTGGCCCATGGTGCAGTAGAATATTATGGAACATAGGTTCCTTGAGTTTTGGAGGATTACGTGGACATCTTCCTCGAAGATTTCATGGGACTACCTCAAAGGATATTGTTGGAGTTTTGCATTGATTTTCACCTAGGGACAGCCCCAATGTCTAACTCAGCATATCAGATAGTATCCACCAAGCATCAAGAGCAATGTTTGTATTTGGAGGACCTTTGTGAGAAGGGTTTCATCAGACCCAGTTTTTCCCTCGGAAAACTTCGGTTCTGTTTGTGAAGTAGGTATATGGGAGTTTGTGACTTTGTGTGGATTATCATTGCCTGAATTAGGACACGATAAAGTACAAGTGACCCTTACTGAGGATCTATGATCTTTTTGAATAGTTAATAGGTACAAGGTGGTTCTTAATGATCGATATGAGATCTGGCTACCACCAGTTATGGGTTTGTGAGGTTGATATACTGAATTTGTCATTTTTTGTCACTATGAGAATTATGAGTTCCTTGTGATTCCCTTCACTTTGAAAAACACACCAGTCATTTTCATACCATTGATGAACCAGGTTTTCAATCCATACTTGGACAAGATTATTATTATTTTCATAGAAAACATACTATTTTAATTAGCGTCAGAGTAGGAGCACACCGATCACTTGAGGATGGTCATTTATTTACTTCAAGAGAACCAGATTTATGGAGATATCTTGAACTATCATTTCTAGAAACACGAGATTCACTTTTTGGTGCATTTCATCTCTTAATAGTGTTTATCTATAGATCCCATGATAATCAAGGAATTCCTTTCTTGAGAGCCTTCCAATAATCCATCAAATGTGTGGAGCTTTATTGGTTTGACTTGGTACTACTAGAAATTTCTGGATGACTTCTCCAGGAACGCATCCACTTTGACTACATTGTATGGAGGGGAAAACCATTTACCTATGCTAAGAAGGGAAATAAGGCCTTTGAGGAGTCGAGGAAGAGGTTGAAGAGTTCCCCTGTTCTAAGACTATCAGAGGAGGGTGTTGAGTTCGTACTATATTGGAATTCCTCAAGTGCGGGGCTGAGTTGTGTCTTGATGGAATGACAAGAATTCATCATGTACATGTCAAGGAAGTTGAGACACCATGAGAAAAAATATGTGACTCATGACTTGGATCTCATAATGGAGGTCTTCACCCCGAGGATGTGGTGACACTACCTCCTGCAAGATCTCTTTGTGGTTTACTCAGACCACCAGAGTCTCTGGTATATCATTACCCAAATAGATATCAATCTAAGGAAATGACACTATTTGAAGTCCCTATAGGACTAAGTCATTGATATAGTCTATAATTTAGGGAACAAAATCATTTCAGAAGATTCCCTTTGTAGGAATTCCCAAGATTTATTAGTGCAGGAAGCTTCAGAGTAGTTAGCTTCCCTGCAGCTGACCCTAGTTGAGAAGGAGGGTAAATTTTTTTTATAGTCGATGGTGATGAATCCTTCTCTCTAGGAGCATGTGACAGTGTCCTAGTTTTGGGATATAGAATATGAATTTCTAACTGACCAGATGTCCAGATTCGATACACATGATGGGTATTATGAAGGATGGAGTCATGAAAACTTTTTATAGGGGTGAACGATGATTCCAATAATGACGCGGGAGGAATTAATGAAGGAGTTCCATTCATATACCATATATTTATATTGTGATTTGGGGAATATGTATAGGTATATTTTATTGATGTTTTGGTGGTCCGACATGAGATGAAGCAATGCTGATTTTGTCTCATGATGCCTTACCTATAAGCATATGAAGGATAATAATCATGTTCTAGTAGGTTTTTTAAAGCCTGTGGACATACCTAAATGGATATGGGACATAATATACATAGATCTCATCAAAGTGCTTCCACACATAGAAAAAAGGGCCACAATTCCATCTGGGTGATAGTGGACTGACTAACCATGTCGGTACACTTCCATTATATTCAGGAGCAGAGTTATGCATACATTTTGGGGTAGTTTTACTCATGAGTGATCATCCTCCTTCACATGATACCCTCAAATATTTTCCTCAATCATGATGTGTGGTTTATGTCACAATTATGTAGAGGCTTCCAGGAGGCATTCAGGACTCGGCTGCAGAGGAGTATGGCCTTTCACCCCAAGACTGATGGATATAATGAGTGCACTATCCTGGTGTTGTAGGATACATTGAGGTATTGAATCCTAGATTTCATCCAAATATATGGAGATCAGCTACCTTTGGTAGAGTTTTCATAAAACCACATTTACAAATATATCGTCAACATGGCACATTTTGAGGCCCTATATGGGAGACCCAACTGGTCACCTCTACGCTAGAAGCAGGTTGGAGATTCATCCCTCATGGGACTAGATTTCGTGGAAGAAAATATGGATAAAGTGTAGGTCATATATGAATTGATAAAGATAGCTCTAAGAAGATAGAAATCGTACGCGAACTGCCATCATAGGCCCTTGGAGTTCAAGTAGGCATACCACATCTTATTAAGAGTCTCCACACGACACAGAATGAAGATGTTAAAATAGAGAGGAATGATATCCCTGAGGTTCATATGGATTTTCAAGATGATGTAGAGTGTTAAAAAAATTTCCTACTAGCATAACTTCTCCCCATAGCTGGATCAGGTGCATGACATTTTCCACGTTTTGCAGCGGAGGTAATACATGCATGATACTAAGAACGTCATCAACTTGGGAGGTCTAGACATTGAAGATGGATTCAATTTTTCAGAGTACCCGGTGGTGATCTAGGATCAGCTGGAGCAAACCTTATGTGGATGGACCATCCCCTTGGTTTTTGTGACATGGTAGCATGGAAATGTATAGAAGAGTTATTGGGAATGGAATATCCAGATGTGGGTTCAGTATCTCAACTTTTTTCTAGTATTTTTTAGGGATGAAAATCATGGAGGTTGACATTATGTAGATATCTAGTTTTCACCCTGTAACAATTTTAAATATTTATAGAGATATATTTGTAGAGTTGGGGACTGAGATGTCGTGAAATTCCAAGGTCCAGTGTTCTAGTGACTAATTTTATAAAAACATAAAGTATATTTTATATGATACATGCAAAGGATATGGTATTAGTCGTAAATGGTATCTCGGATCTGAAATATGAGGCTATAATTGAGACATGAATGATTCTTTTACCCTAGTTAGTGCATAAATTTTTTTGGAGAAGAACTTCTGTGAGAAAAGTCACCCACTAAAAGAATCATAATAAAAATAATTAAAATTAATTGTTTTGTCTCAAATTTTGAATCTAATTTATTTCAAAATGGAACTTGTATTTGAAATTGCAGACAGTATTTGAGTTCTAAATGGGGTGTTTTGGGAAGGTGTGACATAAAAGGAGAGGGTATGGAGGTTTTAGATTAGGCGACTTTTAGTGGGTTCTGACTTTATTCAATAAATATAAATTCAAGGGATTAAGTTTGGGGTTAGACCCTAATCTCTATATCTCCCCACAAAACCTTCTCTCTCTACCATTCTACCGCATCATTTATTGAATTGCGGAGAAATATATACCAGAAACTCAACGTATTGAAGTGGGAGTGTCATGGAAACATCACCAATGAGAAATGACCGATTTGAGGTAGGATTTTTATTTTTTTGGCACCCCAATTTCTATTATTGATTTATTCATGAATTCATCATCAAATTATTTGTTTTTAATGTCTATATGATGGCCTAAAGAACATGATCATCTCCCAATTCCCATTTTGAATCCTTATTCTGTTGTGTTCTTTGACATTCTTTTCCTTCAATCATTTCTATATTGAAATATATATGAATCATTGAGTAGAGGATAGTGTTGTGAAACCCTCAATCCAAGGATCCCGAAGTATATCTCTATTAAAATTTCCAACCAACATAGTGGTCCTAGTGGAATGTGGATGGAGACAGAGGCGCGAATATGATAATTGTGGTGTTGGAGGTAGAGCATGGTGGATGGGTACTATTGTGGCTGGCTAAGTGTTCAGATATCTAGTTGAGAAGGTAGAGGAAGTGGGGTTATGAGGTAGTTGGATGTGGAATCGAGGGCATACTAGGGAGTTAATGGTGAGTCATTTGTGTGTTGGGTGAGTCAGATGGGGTTGGGGATGTCTAGCGGCATCAAGATTGTAGAGACACATCATAACCAGGATGAAGGAGAGGCGTGTATGGGGCGTGCGACCCTAGGTGGAAGCAACACGGATGGGAAGGTTTGCCGCGTGGATGAGGGGACTTGGTTAGGTCAATGACAGGGACACGATCTATTGATTCGGACTAGCCCTGCTAGCCCAGACGGAGGGGTCAAACAATATTGGTTCAGACTGACTTAAATTGGGATAAGAACCTTTAAATTCCCATTACTCCTAAATTGGGCTTTTGATTGTCACACTGTCAATGGCCACAAGTCCCTCCCTTCGAGATATTTCTTTAGACCCGCTATAGAATTTTAAGACCTGGTTTTAGGGATCTGTTTGAAAAAACTAATGTGTTTAATAATAATAATAATAATAATAATAATAATATTATTATTATTATTATTATTATTATTATTATTATTATTATTATTGTTGTTGTTGTTATTATTATTCGGGCCTCTTGTTTCATACATGGAGCATAAATTCGGTGTCCGATTAACTTGCCTCCAGTGACAGTGCGACCCGGTTCCATGGGTTATCTTCTTCTGTCAACTTTAGTAGGTTTAAACAAAGTCAAGGTGTGCCCCCCAGAGTACCAGTTGACATTATTTATAGTTAAGTGAAACTTTCTCACCAGGTATCCATTTTGATGATTGACTAGTGAAATCTGTGTGTTTCACTAAGAGAATAAAAATGGTTCAATCTGTATAATTAATTTTAGGACTAATACATTGGCCCCATGAGATTCCTTTTGAGCGTAGTGTGACTTTGCATAAATTTTCTATTGTATTTACGATTGGAGCAAATGGATATTCTACCTCACATGTTTTTCGAGAAGGATCACAATACTGTGAACCATTAGGTTATATAGATCATTATTGATGATCTCATTAAATGTGGAAACATGAAAAGAATATTTGTGGAATATATTCATTTGACATGTTTGAAGAGTGGAACCCCCCATCAGCATCAACATGGGTCTTCTATGAAATACTTCTAAGTAGAATCCCCCTGATTCCCTAGGGCATGGTTCCTAAATGAAAAAGAGTGTAATCCCCCTGATGCATTAGGGTGTGGGTCCTCTATGAAGTCTATCATAGTGTAATCCCCCATCAACATGGGTTTAGGTACTATACAATATAATTCTAAGTAGAATCCATTTAGTGCCCTTGGGAGTGGGTCCTTGATGACTATTTGAGTGTAATCCCCACGATGTACTAGGGTGAGGGTCCTCTACTTCAAGTTTTCTTTATCTGGATTTTTAGATTAGTGATGAAAAATTGATTCACATGAACTTGGACTTATAGGTAAGATGTGTTCCTTACCCAGTGAGAAGCATCCTTATCAGGAGACCTAAATCAATACAGGTAGGATATACCCACCCAAAGAGGATTATTACAAGGGGTGTTGTTTGAAACCCTTTGACTTTCAGTTCAGAGAAGACGTGAGGAATGATGAGTATCAATGGTGGTTACATCTAGGAATGTTGGTGACTATTTTCCTAGAATGATATATGAGATTATGATCCCCTGACTCTTTTATTGGGATTATTTGGATGATCATATATATATACACCCTATTGCAGGCCCACTCCTTGGGTTTGGTTACTATCATTCTAGGAGAAGAAAATACTTGTGGTGTATTCCACGTGCTTTCCACATCTAGATTCTAGTGGTTGTATAAGTATACTTTCCTACTATAGGTTGTGAAGGTTCAACAAGAAGTTAATCTTATAACTATTTCAAACTCTTTATGTTTGTAAGATATTATTTCACTTCCTTGTTGGGATGAGTTGCACTCGTTTGCTTTATTTTTTTCCCATATTATGTACTTATTTTTTTTATGTATCTCTTACTGCACCCTCTCCTCTTCAGGGAATCTTACTGAGTATCTTTATACTCATGCAAGAAAGGGGATTTTCTTGCACATATTGTGCCTTATATAGATGACATGTAGGTTTTATCACTACTCCAATGTAGCTTAGGGATTCATGAGCTTGGACCACGTTTGGTAGTCATAGATGCGGATTCCAGAGAGAGGCTTCCATGTTATCATAACTTTATTAGTTTTCCTATTAGGTTGAGACACTTTTCAGTTCGGTGTGTATTTTTACCATTTTTCCATTCATCTCACTTTACTGGGTCTTTAAAATTTATTAGTCCATTCATGTATGGTTTATTTTATAGTAGGTTTCATCATTTACATTTCTCCCTTTGAACTTTTCATTGAGTTGGCTATGTGTGTGTACAATTACTTAAGAAATGGCCTCCCCATTTTTTTTTGTAACTTCGGTGCTAGTCACCAACCACTAGCCTCTCGAGGCGGGCTTAGGGTAGTTATGAATCGGGCCCTGACAGGAGTCAGGTTGTGACAATCACATTATCCTTTATATCAAATCTTCTATAAATAAATATCACATTAATCATTTCTTGAATCATGTTCCATATCTTTGAACACTTATGTTAATAACTGTGGTATATTAATCATTAAATAATTCAATTAATATATTAGAAACCATTAATAAACCAATACCACTTGTTTATAAAAAATGAAACCATACAAGATAACTATTTCAATCTTAAAGAACCCTCATCTTATGTCCTATCAACTCTATGATTGAGGAAAATAAAAGAATAAAATTATTCATTCAATATAGGAATATAGAAGGATGTTACATGAATCAAATGCATATCACTGCTTTTAAAACAGAGTGTATCATTATATAAAATATACCCATTTAGTTAATTTCAAATAATCTTATACTTTCACAAAAATTCTGTAATGAATTTATGATAAAACCTCACAACTCATTGTAAATCTATCCAAAACACCTTTGGACATAGTTAAACTAACTCTATTAATGTTCTACGAAAAAATTTGTCCAAAACCAAATTCTTTCCCAAATACACAATTTAGTTACCCTATAGGGATTAGTAACATTGAAAAATAATATGAAATTTTGATTTTATAGATATACGCAAAGAATGGATTGTAGTAAATCATCAATAATACATGTGATTCTAAGGGACATTGGGTGATCTCTACAAAAATTATTCATATCTTAATATTAAGATGCACACCACACGATATATTATTTATATCATATGCATACCTATATAATCTCTAATTCCATGACATCGAGTGACCACTAGACATGGAACAATTCAATCTAGTATAATTCGTCACAAAATTTTTTGATTGTCTATAAATACTAATATGGTTTATGAATAAAAAAAATGTCATTAAACTACTAAATTATCACATCACATGTCCCTCAACCATGTAGTTAAACATATCATATTTGACTCAGCTAGGAAAGAAAATTCGTTTAGTTAGTCTAAATAAATCAAGCGACATATTTCATTTCTATTCATATGAGTGGAAAAATCCCATCCATTTTGACCTCCAACAAATGAAATAATTAGCAATATACCCATTCACTAACTCTTTTTTCAGTCCACAAGTGTTATGTATGAATGATATCAATTTTTTAGGGTTCTCATTCTTGGTATTCGCCCTCCTCAATTAAAAATTACTAATTATAATAATACATCCAAAATTATATCAATAGTTGTATGTCATTCAATGGAATATACATTATATGGTTAGTAAAAATAATAAGTATCCATTTACTATTTCATAAGTCCAACATTCAAGATAATATTGATATCTCATCACAAAAAAGAATACTTCATTTTGGTCAATGATTAAGGAAAAATCTATGCTATACTAGTAGTGGAACATATCCTTTTACTATTCATGTCAAATAAATTATATAAAAATGAATGAATGCTAAACGAAGATTTCATTTATATATAAATACATGATACATACTTCAACCATTATCTCTTTTGTATTAAATACAAATAGATATAAGAATTCCTTTATTATTATTTGTTGATAATGGGTTTTTAAGGGATCCACTAAATTTTCCCCTATATTCACCTTAAAATATTTTCATTTTTTATCCTAATGATATATCATATGTGTTGGTAATTGTGAAAGATGTATTTAGTTCTTTGCTCTTATCGAGGTTCCTTATCCTAATTAAAGGTTCCATTTTTTCATAGTAAATATTAATTTATCCCTTGATACTATGAACCCACTAAATCTCATTAATGAAATTTTAAATCCAAATATGTTACTTCACATTATCTTATATAGTTATTTAAATTTTCTTTATTTTTTATTCTTTCATAGAGTTATGGTTGGAACTCTTCCAACTAATTGTTTGACTACTTAGGAAAAACAAATATATATTGAGACCTCATGTCGCCTCTATATGATTGGCATAATTTATCAGTGTAACCCTTTAAATAAATCTCACCTTTTCCTCCAATGGACATTTACAAATCATAAGTTCTTCACAAGTGCTTAAGGATATTTTTAACACTCACTTAACGACTCTTAGTATGATTTTATTGGAAAATTATATTAATTATAACAGAATAGGTGACATCTGGTAAATTATAAAGTATTAAATACATGATTTATTCTATATAGAATGTATAAAGATTTATATCCAACATTTTTAACTACAATAAAGGATCCTGAATCATTATACTATTCATCTCATGTAACACAAATAAATACCCTTTTAAGGTTATTTATGAAACAAACATTACCACATTACTATGGTATTTGTATTGAATTAGTCCAACATCATTTTAATCTATCTCTATATATTTTTATACCTATTATCTAGGATATTTCACCCATGAATTTCACGAAGAATAATTTCATCAACCACAAATTTGCAGAATGTAATGTTAATATATCATTTTGGTTATGTTTTATATCATCGACATAGATAATCTATAATGATAGAACAGTCCCAAAAATTTTTATACATATACATGAATTTTTTATATTTTATAAGAAACAAAACTCTTTGATTTTTCCATAAAACTAGATATTACAACTACATGAATCTTGACTCAATCTATAAATGGATGATTAAAACATGAAAACATTTGAAAACACATTTTACACCTAAAACAATTCAAGATATATTATATACGCATCCTAAAAAAAATTCCCATCAGGTAAATTGTTTTTTTAAATCTATTTGCTATATCTCATAATCAAAATATGATTTTATGAAAAGCAATAACTGAATAGACTTTATAATATAAAAATATGAAATTATGTCTTCAATGTCAACATAATGAATTTTTTATAACCATTTTCCACCATGTATGATCTATAGACATACAATCTATAATAAATGTTATTTTCTCTTAATGAAAAAAATACTTTCACCATATGGGTGTCACCCCTTTCAGCGAATCATCAAAATTCGAAACATGGATAGTGTATATGAAGAAAATATATATTTCCATGGGTTTTAATCATTTTGCATAGTAATAACTCTCGATATCTTCTTTGTAGGTAGTGGTATAATCTATTATGAAAATTAATTCATCATGATCTTCCATGATAAATATATATATCTTAGGAATATGATGAATCCTTACAAACCATAAATGTTCATGTGTAACTTGAGTCGGTTCTACTTTCATTACACTTTTTGGAACTAGTTCAACATGCACATTAGGAAGAATTGTTATATTATTGTCTTTAGAGGGTATTTATATGCCATGTAGTCAGTTAGCAGGTGAATAGTAAGGCGGTGGGAGTAGCTGCTAGCTGAGCGACAGTACACGCCGAGTATTTGGAAATACAAGCCATGTACTCATGTCGACAAATGAAAAGACTGATGGTGGAAAACGTACCTGTGAGGGAAAAAGTTAAATGAGAAAATAAACACTGTGTACTTGAGAGTACACGTCGTGCAGTTTTTTTCGCATAAAATGTGCAGTAGCCTCCTCTGTTCATAGAGGAAGCTTAGAATGATGGAGGAGCTCAGGAGGACGGCCGGAGCTTCAGAGATCAGCTAACTGCATAACGAGAATCTGTTTCCACTTCTGTCGATCACGTTGGAACCGCACGGGTGAGTTCTCCCTTTTCCTTGTGTAGTTCTTACTAATTAGACCTCTAAGGTATGTTATTGGCATCTAAACATGAATTCTTTTTTCTGAGATCTACATTGTTCTTGGACGATTCGGGAGGTGTTGTTCATGTATACCGATCAGAGAGGATCGAGGTAGGTGGTCTAGTGTTTAAATTCCAACTCCTATGTGTTTTGTGTACCACTATGATACGTGCCCATGTTGGGGGTGTCGTATGGATGAGGTCTTGTGTAATTAAATACCTAGAATTTCATAAGTAGTTTAATGAATATGTGTAATTATTGTTTGGGATCACTATTTGGATCCAGGACCACCCCGGGGGGGCGTTCCTCTGTTTAGCCATTTGGCCAGGTTACTCGAGGGTATACCGTAAAATTTATCATGCTTTAAATTGCCTTGAGATGAATTTTTGATAATTGCTTGCTTATCTATTGGACTCAGCTCGGATACTTGCGCCTGAGGGCATTGTTATTTTAGCATGAGGGCGGGGTTATATTAGCTTGAGGGCATGGTGATATTTAGCAGGAGGGCATGACTGTATTAGAATGAGGGTGTGGTGATATTTATCTTGAGGGCGTGGTTATATTTTCCTGAGGGCATGATGATATTTAGCCTCAGGGCATGACTGTATTATCTTGAGCACATGGTTACAACTAGCATGAGGGAGGAGTTATGTTTAGCCTGAGATCATGGTTATGATTAGCTCAGAATTTAATTATATTGAATTGTTAAAATAATATTAAAATGGAAATGAAAAATGGTAGTGATAATTACCTCGAGTACTTACTAGTATACTGCATTTTAATGTTGCACACTGTTGTGGAACATTTTCACTGTCAGTTTGGCATGGGCCTATGGTGGGTGACTACAAGGATTTATTTCTCACAAACTGTTTGGGGTCATGTCTTTGCACCCAAATATATTACATTTTTGCAGGTATAGATAAGGGAAAGGGTCCCTATACAGGTACTTTATTGTAGCAGAGGAGTAGTAGAGCAAGGGTCTGAGCTTAGGCTTGCGATGCTGCTACGTTTTTTTACTCTGCTTTGTTTTGTTTGGTTGTACCTTGAACATTGTATTGTATTATATTGTACAGCAGTGTATCCTACTTTGGTTGTTTTCATTGAATTAGTGAAATGATGCATCTTTATATATATATGACTGCTGGTTCCCTTTACTTAAGTTGTCCATTTCAGTTGTATATTTTCTACTACTTCCGTTATTGTATGTTATTTATCTTTTCTGCTGCGCTGTAGTTGAAAAAATGAGGTCATAGTTTCCACACTATTATACTTGGGCCCTCGCTGCTAGTCGGGTGCCTTGGGCATTTGGGGAAATGCGCTTGAGGTCATGTGACCAATCGGGTTTGGGACACCCGTTGAGTGGCACCCATATCTGGGACGTTACAAAGTGGTATCAAAGGAGTTATTTTCTTTGACATACTATTTGGAGCTTAGCTAGAGATAGGTTGAAAATGGTAGTTGGTAATAAGTTGTGCCTAGGAGTAGCTAACCCGTGTATAAGGAAAAGCCAGTCTACCTCGGTTATTGTAATTTTTCTGATTTTTCAATTTTACAGTTACAGTTGATTTGATTTTCACTGTTGGGTGATGCACTTGTGGTGTGTTGTTATATTATTATATTGGGTTCTACTTAGTTGCAACCCAATGAGATGAGGGTATTCCATCTCATGCACTATTTAGGCACATGCTAGAAATCACATTTCATGCATTCTTCCATGCCATATAGATGCATTAGAAATTGCGTGTTGTTGTGATAGATGTTGTGCTAGAAATGCATGTTGTTGTGATAACTGCTTTGATAAATAACTACTATTTGATAGAGTATTTTTGTGTGAGGCCTAGATAGAATGAACGCCAAACTTTGGATATTGAGGAGTATGGGCCCTCATTGACCGGAATTTGGTGGATCATTGGTTGTTTACCATATTTATAACAGAGATAAGATGACAAGATTTGATTCGCGAGGAGTATAGGCCCTCACAAATCGGAATTTGGCACTTAGGTGTTGTTTTAGTGTTTTTCTGGGTTCCGGAGTCATTTTGGAGGCTTACTATCTGAAAAACCCAGGATACACGCCGTGTAGTTCTATGATTACACACAGTTTAAACAACTATTCAGGAAGAAATGGAAACTTTTTATGTACACGCCGTGTACCCTCAGTACACAGAGTGTAGTCTCCTCTCCTGTCATAAACCATGTGGGCGGGGACACGGGGTATGGAATGACTTGGGGAAAACACACCGTGTACCGGTTGTACACACCATGTAGTTTAGACTCGGTGACCACCCATGAAACTAACAACACGGATGGAGAAACCTTAAGACATAAACGCTGTGTAGTCTAACCCAGGTACCCAGCCGTGTCACTAACAACATCGGTCGGTGTTACCTCTTCATGAACACGTCGTGTACCTATGGGACACACCATGTAGTCTTGATCAGGGAAAGACCGTGTGGACCTAGCCATGTGGCTGGGAAGACGGAGAGGTGTACAGGCCGTGTGTGGGTGTAACACGCCGTGTAGTATTAGCTGAGTAGTAAACCGTGTCACGAACGACACAGGTAGTTGGAATTTAAAACATACATGTCGTGTAGATGTTATACCCGCCGTGTAGTCTTGTTCAGAAGAGATCCATGTGGCTAAGCCATGTAGAAGGACCCAGGCATGGGAAGAAAAGTCAGGTACTTGTTGTGTAGTTAATATACACGCCGTGTAGTCATTTTTTTTGAAAATCATAAATTTCTTCTTCCTCCTATCCCCTTTTTGGTCCCATAGTTTTCAGTATTTGATAAACATAAATATAAGGCATGTTTTTGACCTTGTAAAGTCTTGTGGCCGAGACGAACACCGGTTGTTCTCCAAGAGAGCGGCAACGATTATACTCCGTAGATTCTAGGCCATGGGATACCAGTTGATCCACTAGTAGTACCAGGTGCGGTGCCAGCCGTTATACCGGACGTAGGTGTAGAGGCGCAGTTCCACGAAGGCTTCATGTGGTTCACTTAGACCTTCCAGGGAGCACCTCAGGCCACCAAATCTATGGAAGAACTGACACACATATTTCAGTAGCATCATACGCTTATGTTTTCAGGAGATGGTGGACCATAGGTTGTGGATTCATGGCTGGATTCAGTGCAGACTATTTTCGAGCATCTGGAGACGCCTCTCGGGTGGAGGGTCAAGCTTACTACATATATGCTGCTTGATTCTTCCAAGAGGTGGTGGGATTTTACCACCCAATAAGAACATCGCAGAGACATGGTGTGGGTATATTTTCAAGAAGTCTTCTATGACTTTTTCTTTCTGGAGATTTTGTGGGAAGATAAAGCTCAAGAGTTCCTGAATCTACAGCTGGGTGCCATGTCAGTGATGGATTATTCTTCTCGCTTCACTGAGATTCAATATTTTTCACACGTTCCGGTGGGTGATGAGACGTTGAGGGCCATACTATTTGAGGATGGTCTTCGATATGACATTCGAGCACTAGTGAATATTTTCAGGTTTCCAACAGTGCATGCTATTTTGAACCAGACAATGATTACTGAGTGGAACTTATGGGAAGCTAGTGGTGTAGGCCAGGGCGGTTTGACACCAGTTTCTGGTAAAATTTCTATTGGGAAGAGGAAGCGACAGATGAGTTTCTCTACCGGTGGTAGTACTATCCAAGAGATAACTTCAGGTGGCCTAGTCATTTGCTACTAATGTAGTAGAGAGGGGCACAAAAGGCCTCAGTGTCCTTGAGACCCAGTGGAGTATCGAGCATGTGGAATGTTAGGTCATCTTCAGCACTTTTGCAGGGCGTTTGTACCAGTGGCTAGTGAGAGGGGTTCTGTGCAGACTCCATATGAGGGAGCAGGACCAGCAGCATCTTACCACTCTGAAAATTGGGGTACGTCGGGGCATGCAGCCAGAGATGGTGGTTGTGGCCATGGTAGCCAGACCCTACGATCTCAAGGGAAGTAGGGCGGAATAGCTCAAGGTATCCAGACTGTGTTTCAGGGCCGCGACACTGGGCAGACATATGCAGTACAACAGACCCAACAAGAGCAGGAACCCGGACCTTCTACCGTCAGAGGTACTATTCTAATAGCTTCTGTTTTATCTTCTGCACTTTTTGATGTGGGTGCTACACATATATTTATATCACTACCTGTAGTGGGGAGCCTCGGTCTCTATGTTTCTTCTTCTTCTGATGTCATGATGCTAGAGACTCCATTGGGAACTAGAACGGCCGATGTGCGTTAGTGCAAGTAGTTACCCCTAGATGTTGGTGGCTGTCACTTTCTATGGGACCCATATGTCTTAGAGATGAAGGGTTGTGATTTCATTTTCGAGATGGACAGGTTGGTTCCCTTTAGAGCCTTTATGGATTTCTATCATCACAGGGTGAGTTTGACGTCACTAGAGGGTGGAGGGTTTCTATACAAAGGTGAATGGGATGTCCAAGAAATTCAAGTTGGACCTGAGCATCATGGGTGAGGTGGTGTGATAGCCCAGATTGTGAGTTAATATCTGGATGATCAGTGGACTTGTCAGAAGGATTTCCCTCCAGTGGTTGATCGTTTCAGGGATGTCTTCCTGGATGACATTTTGGGTCTACCTTCGAAGAGGTGGATTTCTCTATTGATCTTGTGCCAGGAGCATCACCAGTGTCCATCCCTCCTTATAGGATGGATACGCCAGAGTTGCAGGAGCTCAAGAGACAGTTAGAGGATTTACAAGCAAAGGGTTTCATCTGACCCAGTACTTCTCCTTGGTTTCTCCTGTACTTTTTGCAAAGAAGGGGGATAATACCCTCATAAGTTTTGTGGATTATCAGAAGATGAACTAGTTGACGGTTAAGAACCGATATCCCTTGCCGAGGATTGATGACCTTTTTAATCAACTTTGAGGTGCACAAGTGTTCTAGAAGATTCACTTGAGATCCGGATATCAACAGTTATGCATTACACCATCAGATATACAGCTTATAGCTTTTCGGTGTAGATATGGTCTATATGAGTACTTGGTTATGCCATTTGGACTCACGAACGTGCCAAAATTTTTCACGGCTCTGATGAATCATGTGTTCCACCCTTATCAGGATTCTTTTGTGGTAGTATTTGTGGATGACATCATGGTTTACTCTCACACTCGACACGACCATACTGCCAATCTTGATATTGTATTTAGTACACTGAGAGATCATCAGCTACATGCTAAGCTCTCAGAGTGCCAATTTTGGGTGGACTAGATACACTTCTTAGGTCATATCATCTTAGAGGAAGGAGTTGTTTTGGACCCAAAGAATGTAAGAGCTGGAATTTCCTAAGAGGAACCAATAAATGTGTTTGAGATACTGAGTTTCTTGGGGCTTACTAGTTACTACAGGCGCTTTATATAGGACTTCTCCCACTTAGCAGCACCATTGGTGTGGTTAACTAAGAAGGTTGTGATGTTCGTTTGGTCAGAATCTTGTAAGAAAACCTTTCAGGATTTGAAGGGAAGGTTGACATCAGCACCAATCCTAATACTTCCAGATCAAGGGAAGAGCTCTATAGTTTACTATCATGCATCAGGTATTGGGATGGGAGGAGTGTTGATATAGGGAGATCGATTAGTTGCATTACGGGTCTCAGCAGTTGAGGCCACATGAAAGGAATTACCCGACACATGATCTCGAGTTGGATGCAGTTGTTCATGCGTTGCATTTTTGGAGACATTATCTCTTGGGATAGAATTTTGTAGTTTTCACCGACCAAAAAAGTCTCAAATATATCTTTACCCATCGTGACATGAACTTGAGACAGTGAGGGTGGGTTGAATACCTTACGTTCTTCAATTTTGAGCTTGCCTATACACCAGGTAAGGGTAATGCAGTTTCTGATGCACTGAGCAGGAAGACTTAGATACAGGAAATGCATGAGGCCAGTGATGAGTGGTAGATTATGGCCTTGTTCTCTGAGATGAATTTGGAGGTGCACGACAGTCAGGGGCAGAACTATCTTTCTTCCTTAGTTGTGACCTCTACCCTCCTGGATAGAGTGAGGATGAGACAACTATCTGATTTAGAAGGCCTAGTCCTATGGGAGTCACTGGCAAGTGAGGACCCTCCTCCTGGATGCATGATAGGCAATGATGAGGTATTGTGTTTCCATGGACGAGTATGGGTTCTAGGGGATATATGCGAGGAGATGATGAGGGAGTTTCCTGCTTCAGTTGGGGCAGTGCATCCCAGAGTTTCCAAAATGTACCGTGACTTGAGACGTCAGTATTGGTGGCCAGGTATGAAACGAGAAGTAGCTAGTTTTGTTACTAGATGTTCCACCTGTCAGCAGGTGAAGGCGGACCATCAGCGGCCAGCCAAACTGTTACTGCAGTTACCCATTCTTGAGTGTAAATGGGATAATGTCTTGATGGATTTCATGACTAGGTTGTCGAGGTCACCTCGAGGTAGTGATGTCGTGTGGGTTTTTGTAGATAGAATTACAATGGTAGCTTACTTTTTTCCAATAAAGGAGACCTTCGGTGTTGATGAGCTCAAGAATTTGTATATCTGAGAGGTCGTACGTCTTCATGGGGGCCCATGTTCTATCATTTCTGATAGGGACTCCCGTTTTAATTCTCGTTTCTGGAAGAGTTTTCAGAGGGAACAGGGTACCCAGGTGGTTCGGAGCGCAGCTTACCACCCTCAGACCGATGTCCAGTCATAGCGTACGATACAAGTGCTTCAGGACATGTTGCGCACATCCGTCCCAGACATCGAGGGCTCTTGGGAGAAGCATATACCCCTAGATGAGTTTTCCTATAAAAATATTTTTCAGGAAACTATCGAGATGGCACCTTATGGGGATTTATATGTTAGGCCATGATGATCACCCTTGTGCTAGTTAGAGGCCGGTGAGGCAGCTTCGCTGGGACCATGCCTATTGTAGGAGACGTTAGAGCAGGATTAGTTGACATAGAAATGGATGGATACTGCGCAGTCTTATCAGAAATCTTATGTAGATCACCGCAGATGACCCTTGGAGTTCGTGGTCGGGGATCATGTTTTCTTCCGTGTTTCACTGAGGTTGGGAAACAGACGAATCAAGAGACATGGTAAAATTTCACAGAGGTATGTGGGGTATTTTGAGATTCTGGAGAGGTTCGGGGCAGTTTTATATCAGTTGTAGTTACCACAGAGGTATCGGGCCATGCACAACGTCTTCCACGTATCTCAGTTGCGCCGTTATCATTCAGACCCGTCTCACGCCTTTCAGCCCAAGGAGGTTGTGCTTCAGATAGATGTGTCCTTCGAGGAGAATCTGATTCTTAGCGTTGATATGAGCACGAAGGTTCTACGATGTAGGTCATTTCCTCTTGTACGGGTGCTATGGAAGCATGGCTGAATGCAGGAAGAAACCTAGGAGTGGGAGATCAACGTACATGCTCAGGTGCCAGAGTTGTTCTGAGCTTTATCTTCTCCACCCTTGGAAGGGGAATTCGGGGACAAATTTCTTTAAGGGAGGAAGTTTGTAAGAACCTGGTTCTTATTCTTGAGGAATTTATTCCTTATTTTCCTTTTTCCTTAAGTGTTTTTGTAAAAATAGGGAAAATGGGGGAAAATCCCAAATTTTGTGGGTACACGCCATGTACTTTTCCACACGCAGTGTACTTTGTCTTTCTGGGATGAGTACACAGGGCGTGTAGCCCTGTCGGCAATGAAAGGTGTAAAAACTGACTACACACCACGTAGAGGGTATTTACACGTCATGTAGTCAGTCAAAAGGTGAATAGTAAGGCGGTGGGATACCTGCCAGCTGATCGACAGTACACGCCGTGTACTCATGTCGACAATTGAACAGTATGGTGGTAAAAAAAGTAGCTGCCAGAGGAATAGTTAAATGAGAAAAGTACACGCCTTGTACATTAGATTAAACGCCGTGTAGTTTTTTTTCGCATAAATTGGGAAGTAGCGTGCTCTGTTCACAAAGGAATCTTATAATGAAGAAGGATCTTGGGAGTATGGACGGAGCTTCGTAGATCAACTGACTGTGCACCAAGAATCCATTTCCACTTCTGCCGATCATGTTGGAACCGCACGGGTGAGTTCTCCATTCTCCTTGTGTTGTTCTTACCAATTATTCCTCTAAGGGAATTTATTTGTGTCTGAATGAGAATTCTTTTATCGTAGATCTATGTATTTCTTAGATGATTCGGGTGGTGTCATTCACATACACCGATCAGAGAGGATCGAGGTAGGTGGTTTGGTGTTTAAATTCCAACAGCTGTGTGTTTTCTGTACCACTATGATACGAGCCCTTGTTGGGGGTGTCGTGTGGATGAGTTCTTGCGTAATTAAATACCTAGAATTGCATAAGTAGTTTAATGAATACGTATAACTGTTGTTTGGGATCACTGCTTGGATCCAGGACCACCCCGGGTGTGCATTCATCTGTTTAGATGTTTATCCAGGTTACCCGAGGGTATACCGTAAAATTTTGCATGCATTAAATTTCCTTGAGAGGAATTTCAGATAATTTCTTGCTTATCTGTTGGGCTCGACCCGGTTACTTGTGCCTGAGGGAAGTGTTCCTTTAGCCTGAGGGCGTAGTTATATTAGGCTGAGGGAATGGTGATATTTAGACTGAGGGCATGACTGTATTAGCCTGAGTGCGTGGTCATATTTAGCCTGAGGGCGTGGTTATATTATCCTGAGGGCATGGTGATATTTATCCTAGCTGCATGACTGTATTAGCCTGAGGGTATGGTAACAACTAGCCTGAGGGTGGAGTTTTGTTTATCCTGACGGCACGGTTTTGATTAGCTCATAATTTAATTATATTGAATTGTTAAAATAATATTAAAATGGAAATGAAAAATGGTAGTGATAATTACCCTAATTAATTACTAGTTTACTGCATTTTAATGTTGCACACTGTTGTGGCACATTTTCACTGACAGTTGGGAATGAGCCTTTGGTGGGTGTCTACTGGGATTTATTTCTCACACCCTATTTGGGGTCATGTCTTCGGCCCCAAAAAGATTGCATTTCTGCAGGTATGGATAAGGGAAGGGGTCCCTATATAGGTACTTGATTGTAGTAGAGGAGTAGAAGAACATGAGACCAAGCTTAGTCCTGTGATGCTGCTGCTTTTTATTTACTCTGCTTTTTTTGTTTGGTTGTACCATGTACTTCGTATTGTATTGTATTGTATTGCAGTGTATCCTATTTTGGCTATTTTCATAGAATTAATGACATGCTACATATTTATATATATATGACTGCTGGTTCACTTTACTTCACTTGTCCATTTCAATTGTATATTGTCTACTACCTCCGTTGTTGTATGTTATTTATCTTTTCCGCTATTCTACACTTTGATAAATGAGGGAACAGTTTCCCCACTATCAGACCTAGGCCCTCTCTGCTAGTCAGTAGCCTCTGGCATTTGGGGAAATGTGCTTGAGGTCATTTGACCAACTGGGTTCGGGGAACCCATTGAGTGGCACCTGGATCCGGGACTTTATAGGTCCACGAACTAATCATTAAAGACATTTTATGTTGTTTGCCAATTCTTGTCTTATATATTGTCATTGTGATTGTTTTATATAAAACATTGTTAAGTATGAATGCTATAGTCGCAAGTGTATAACCCTATAATGAAATATAAAGATCATAGTAACTCAATATCGATCAAACAATGCCTAAAAGTTTATGATTCATCACCTTAGATGCGCTATTCCATTATGGTATTCTATGTGGATTCAGTTGTCGAATAATTCTACAAAACCTTAGACGACTAGTGAATTACTACCTTAAGTATTCATCCCTTCAATATGATAATATAATTTTAATATGTTTTCATAGTTCTTTTTTTGTCTATTTTAAAACACCTTGATTTGTTAAAATGTTTCATACTTGTGTGTAATTAGCAACACATAACCATATGGAATAAAATAATCAATAATTGTAAGGAATTACCTAAAATTACCACTTTCTTGAGTAGTCATTAGTCCCCATACATCACTATGTATGAGATCAAATAGTAAACTAGCCATTTCACCTTTACCACTTAAAGGTTATTTTTCCATCTTGGCTAATAAACTAGATTTAGACATATCAAATGAATTATAATACAATGGTTAAAAAATTCTTATTTATAGAGTCTAAAGATGTATTTATGTTATATATTTCCATGGTAGAGATTCCAAAGGTTGGACGGATTATAATGAACCATGACCTTATTACTCTGATGATAATAAGTAATATTTCACATCTGTTAAATTTATATAATATTTTAACATGTTACCAATTCCATAAAAATTGTATTCTTACATATAGAACAACTTTGGATATTATTAATGATCTAAAAACCCATGTTACCCTAAAATGATACAGAAATAAAATTACTTTTTATATATGGGAAATAATAAAATTTATATATTTATATATTTAATTCACTTGGTAAAGTCATATAATATATTCAAAATTCAAATGCAGAAAATAATACTCTATTTCGAATACAATGATCTACATCACCCATTTCAATTACCTCAAACCTATGAGTATATGTTTATCAACTAAAATGGATGATTTTCTCTTGATATAAAAGTTTCAAACCATTAACATAATACCATATGCATATTATATTTTGTATATGTTTTTATCATTCCTATTTGGTTTTATTGCCGTTAAATAGCTTTAGGATAGGTTGTAGCAGGGTAAAACTATCAATTATAGGGTTCATGCCTCATTAGAGGGTGTCATGCAAAAGACCACCCTTCTAGTAGCTCTTAAGGATTTTTTTAAGTTTTCACCCCATTAATGTGGGTTAACAACCTGAAATTTTTTGGGAAGGATCTTTCATGGTTGTATCAAATGTTTCATTCATTGAGTGGTTCTAGGAATATATAAATATTTTCAAATTTTTAACTTTTACCCTCCCATGATTTCACTGATTTGGGAATTATTTTTCCACAATTTTCTTGTTTCATAACTAGGGGTGTATCACACAATGTTTACCCTTCCTCACACATGGACTATTATGTTTTATTAATGTTTTAGGGCTCATAATCTCAAGGTATGTCCCTTTTTACTACTTCATTTCATATTTTCACTCTCTCTTAAACATATTTTAACACCAATAGAGGTATTGGAAACCTAGGGATTATTGAAACATGAATATTTATAGGTATTATTTAGAAGAAAATTTCCTCATTCCCTATGGGAGTTATTTATTACATAGTGAGATGTTTTTAGACACCAGTTGATAGAAATATTGAGTTTCTGGAAGGTGTTTTCATTCATTTCTTTTATATGGAAAACCATGAGATAATTTAGTTTTCCTAAACTGATTTTAATTAAAATTATTATGTTTTAGAGTTTATAAACTATTTTTTATAGCTTAATAGGTTGAATTATTTTTTAAAAAGTGGGTAACTATTATTTAAAAACACTTATGTATTTGAGAAAAAAATGAATGCATGTTATATGTTTTATTAAAATATCTTAGAGATGTTTGAAATATTTTAGGTGTTTTAAGTGATGATTAACCATTAGTAGAATTATTTATGTTTATATTTTAGGTAGTAATATGGATTTCTTTAGATATTAATATTTTATATGTTTTTATCATTTTATAAGGGGATTATTATAAATTATCATGTAGTTTGGATTGTATTTATTCATTTAATTCATTATTACTTCATTTTAATATTCATATATATATATATATATTCATGTGTGTGTGGATATGTAAAAATATATATGTGATTGTGAAAAAATATACGTGTATATGTTTCTATATATAGAATGTTCATATGATTCCTTTATTAGTGTTTTTCTTTTTTTTATTTCCTAGTTTATAATATGATTTTAAAAAGGGATTTTAAATATATTTATTCTAGAAAATGTTATTGGCGCATATTTTTACCTTTGAGAAAAAAGAGATTAATGATTAAATCTGTTTTGAAATGGAATTTTGAAATAGGATGGTTCCCTAGAAAAAACAACTAACTGTTTTGAATTCTATGTTTTGTTTGTTACTTTATGATGAATTTCATATATATTGAACACCCACCATGGAATCTCCCACTTGAAGTTATTTTGAGATGAAAATTTACGGGTTTAAAAAGTTTTTTTATCGATATGAGTTGAAAGGTGGGTTTGGAAGTTGTTTTTTAGATTATATTGATCCATTATAAGTATGTTTTGTAAATTCTATCTCATGTCCCCATATTATATTAATGGGATCCTAGAAATCATAGTGAGTAACAGGAGATGATTACTCTATATTAATTATTATATATAGTAGATTCGATATAGATTCAGAGCCTATAGTGGAGTTCCTCAAGTGAGGATAGTTGAGAGAAAATAATTAGTTATAAACCAAAGAATGAATAAAATATCATTATTGTGGAGGAATATATATCATATTTAGTTAAAGAATATGTAACATATTTAGTAAACATGTCCTATTTTTTTTAGAAATTTTGTAGAGAAATTCTTTAATGGATTATTTTTTTATCAATAAAATTCATCTTAATATATATGCTCATGTTCTTTATTCTGGGTTTACACTCTTTAGAGTTATAGTGTAAACAATATTTCTGGATGAGATAGTTTCTAGAAGGAAACCCCTAGTGGGTGGAATACCATCTTCTTGTAGTCATATAAAGTTTCCATATACATTGAGGAGTCGAAACTGGAGGAACCTGATTTTTAGGAGTCTCCCTATTCTTTTCATTCATCCTCTAAAATGAATTTTCCACTTGTATGTTTCCAGTGTGGTTGTTATTGCATTCCATGAACACCTTCTCTGTAGATCTAAAGTTTAATCATTATTGTGGTTGACTAGTACACATTTATAAATTCTTGTGGTCTTTATCCTGATAGAATAAAAATAAGTCCTTTCTAAATGAAAAATCTAAAAAGTGTTTTCTCCTAGTATTTTAATGTAAAACATTGTATCATTTTTTATAATTATCATTACTTTATCCATATTATTTTAATTATTTTATTCACTTATAATCGTTGAAATGTGAGTTATATTTTGGTAGATATAATATTTCAAGCTTGATTTGTGAGATAGGCTCCCTAAAAAAATTATGGAATGTGATTTAACTAGTTTATACATCAAAATTATTATTGTTTTAAGATTATATTTTATTGGGTAGGGATCCTATATACTGTATTATCTTGTTAATCCATCATGATAATTGAATCATTAAATGTTGGGTAAAACTTTTAGGGATATTAATTTTCCATTTATTCTTTATTCTTGTTAGTGACTTAGGGAGATACAATCCATGAAAAGTGGAATTGTTTTTGTTGGATTTTGATTGGTTTCAATATTAAATTGGAAGGTCACTAATTTCTCTATTTAGAGTCCTTATCACATTTATCCATATGGAATTCAGTGAATTTCTAGGGGAGAAATAGGTATATAGGGGAGATTTTTCACACGCCAACCTTACCATTAGGTGTTAATTATGTTTTTCTTGAAACATTACCGTTATTATTTGAATTTATTGGTCACTCAATGGTTTTTAGATAGGATTTGGATTAAAAAACCATAGGTTATAGTTGTTCATTACATGATAGCGATGTCACACTGTGAACCAACCTTCCAAGAGCTCTCGAGATTCGGTTTGAGTCATTCACCCCATGAAAGGGGGTTCACAATCTAAACTATTTTGGGGAAGGATATTTCATGGTGTGAATCACAAACATTCCTATCTTAGGATTATGAAAATTATACTATTTTTTATACCATTGTATCGTAGTGGTTGACTGGGGTCATATCACATGAGGAGATTCATAGTAAAAAAACACTATTCTTAGTTCACATATTCCTTTTTTATGTATTTTCTTATTTTATAAAATAAAATGGAAAAAATGTGTGGAATTGGAATTCAATGAAAAACCAAAAACTAACAAGTAGATAAAAATCAAAATAGAATGAATGAAAGATAAAAATAATGTTCATCTTCTTATTTTCAAGCACTAAAATTCCATTATTATTCATTGAGTTTTATTAAATTGTATTTGATAATTAATTTATATCCTACAATCCATCATTGTTGAGTGTGAAATTTTTCATACCATGGATAATTTATTGAAATACAAAACATAACCTCTTCCAATATCCAAGGTTAATGTCACAACTCAATCAAGAGTGTAGAGCCTCACAAGTACTCCCTCTATCGTATGCCATTTCATCATTTGATAAACAAAACTATATCATATGGAAGGTTTTTAATTAGAGAAGGGAGGGTAAGAATGTTAATTAAGGAACAAAATAAGTTCTAGAGGATCATTAAAGAGTGGTGGAAAAATACTACATATAATTACATATACACAAAATTAAATTAAATATTGTATTTTAGAGAATAATAGTTTAGGAAAATAGCCATAACATCAATTAAGGCCAATAGACAGGTCAATCACTCATCATTGACAATTTAAGAGATTATAATGCAGAAGGGGGGAATGAATAACATAGAAAAATAAGAACACTAGAATTAAAAACAAGAATGAACTACATGGTGAAATGAAACTGTACTATAAAATAAAATAAATCAAATAGTACCCTACACCCATCCTAGTTGATCTCGTGAATAATTATTTTTGTGGAACAACACACCTCAATTTTTTGTCAAAACCAATCCAATTTATCATCAATCATATTTGTTTGTATCTATGTGATCAATGTTTCTATATTTATTTTTTATTTGGATCTCCTTATTTATGAATGAATCCACATATGATAAGTATCCTTTGAATATATTTATTTTTATCACATTTAATCTACATAGATATTATACATTGAATATTTACAGCAAACCCTATAGTGTAGAGACAAACTGAACTGTGTTGCTTTTAATACTATGGTTTTCATTCAATATTTATATCCATGTCTATGTCATAACCATATCCTCCCAAAACGCAACTTTTTATTTTGTAAAAATTCACTATGTTTGTGTTTATTACCTATATTGTGTTAAGAAAACCCCACAGTATAACTTTCATATCCGAATTATCCTTTTGTTACTACCACAATGCGAATATGGATTACAATATGGATAGTGTGAATTTTTAAATTGCTCTTATCTCTCCCTTAGACTTATATGAAAATCCATACGGTTAATAAATGGTTTAAATGTCATGTAAGTGGTGTAATTATCATTAAAAAGATTTATTTAATGCTTACGTAACCTTTACAGTCGAGAAAATACCCTTACATAACATTCAAAAAACAATTTCTAATCATAAATAGTATATAAAAACCATGGAAACCCATAAAAATCTTTTGATAAAAAATGTTTACCTTTAAAAAATTGTTATCTTACCTTTACATTACTTTATCACACCTTTAAATAATTCATAAATGTAACACCCTGATATTTTAAAAGATAAAAATCATGTTAGATAGTGTGTACGAAACTCAAACGAAGATTTGAAGATAATTTAACACATTTAGATTCTACCCTATAATAATATTTTAATAAATTCAGTATTTTTTATAGATTGTGATGAACAAAACATCGGGTTTAAATGAAATGAGACACTATTAAAAAATAATAATTTAAAAATGAAATTTATAAAAAACTGTTAATTTGGGGGGGGGGTAATTTGAATAACTAAATTATGAAAATTTTAATGATTACAAATTTATATAATAAATTCTATTTTTTATTTTAACTATAAAGAAAATAAAAACTATTTATATAAAAATAATGGTTTTCTGAGAAATGATATTTTTTTTAAAATGTCATTTAGTCATGATTTACGTAGATAGATTAATATTATTTTCTAAAAAAATTATAAAATTATTTTCCAAAAATAATTTATTTTTTCATATTAATTTAAAAATAAAATATTGTTGAATTTTTTATAATATTTCATAAAATATTAATTTCTTTATGTATAGTAAGGAATAAATTTTTTTTTTGAAAACATTCATTTCGTTTAAATTATTTAAAAAGTAAAATTATTGTTTCAATCGGTGTTAATATAAAATTAGATCAATTATTTAAATATTTATCTTATTTAGGTAATTAGAAAAAAATATAAAATTTTATCTTGATATAAAATGTTTTCAGACTTTTGAATGTTTTTCTTCAGAAAACACCTTTTCTCAACGCATATGTAAGTTTAATTTTAAATTGAAATTTTCCACTTCTATGAAATAATTTTGGAAGAATTTTTTTAATATTTTAAATAAGACTTATTTATATTATATAATATGGTAAATATATTTTTTACCATATTTATATATAAAAATAAGAAAAATTAATATCCACAGTTAAAGTGAAAATAGGTGTACAATGGGCTTAAACTAAGTAGATAAGTGTTAAAAATGTACTAGAACACTTATAATCCCAATTTAATGTCCTTATTAAGACCTTATCTCTTCTAAGGATCTCTAAAGACCTAGTTTCGATCCTTTTGGAATGTGAAAAACTTGGGTAAACTTTATTCTTCTCAAAATATCCATGTGTGTCCTCCTGCCATATATAAAAGGACACCTTATATTCTCTATTATTCACACTTCCAAACAATTTAGTTCCAAAAATAAAATAAAAAAATATTCCCAAGTCCTCTCCCAAAAACCTAAATGAAATTTAATGATCATAAATTCAACATAGTAAGGATTTTGGTTTGAACCTAAAGAAGTCCCGAAAGAAGAGGCGTTGTTCTTAAAGAGAATTTTAATTTTCTTCTTCTTCCACCACCAAAAAATAATTTTGAATCATTATAAAATAATTTAAAAACTATCTACTATATAATTATATGTTATTATTATAATATCCGGACCAACATCCATATCTTCTTCTTTAATGTGGGAAAAAACTGTCGATCATGTGTACGGAGAAGTACCGCCTCACAAGCTGATGTAGTTTTTTTCCATAAACACCTCTCACAGATAGATATATAGATTTATTTAACATATTTATATTATATTTTTGAAAAATATTATTTATGGAGTTTTAATATCATGTATACCTTCTTGACTTCCATTCCATGATGGGATATGATAATGTAACTCATGTGTACGACATATTACCTCTTCACAAGGGGATGTGTTTCATTTTTTTATTGTTATTTACATGTGAGCGATTAAGGATAAATTTAATGAATATAATTGATATTTATGAAATAAAAATACTTCTAGAAAAATAATATCAAATAAAACTTCTTAAATTCCAATCCTTTGGAAGACAATAATGTATATCATGCATATATATTGACTATGACCTCCAGGCATTGATTTGAAATGTGTTTCATTTTATTTTTACATGTATGGTAATAATGATGTATGTGATTAAAATTAATGATATATATAAATTACAATTATTATTTAAAAATGAATTATAATAATACTTCTTTTCATTTAATCTTTATAAAAAATAGTGTCAACGTTCATGCGTAGGTATGAGCTCCCGTCTTCATGGAAGATGTAATGAATTTTCTATATTAAATTTTTATATATTATACTAAATAAAAATATAATGAATACATATATATATATATATTGTGTATATCTTGATTTACGTAATAGATATTATTTAACCATGATCAAATAAAATGGAATGAAATTACCTAACAAAAAAATACCTAAAAATGTAACTATTATCACCTGAAACAGTAATTTTAACAAAGAATTGTTAATAAATGGGTAATATAAGACTATACGTAAATATTATATGGTATTGTATACACGAATATGGTTTTTAATATATTTATAATAAACTTATATTTATTATCCCGGATGTTTTGAAAAATAAAAAGGATGTCGAACCTGAGGTAAGGGTTTCTCACATAACATTTAATTCAGTGAGACATATTCTATATTCATGAATTATTCATTTCTGTGGTGTATATGCCTAACATTAGGACATGCCATATAATTAAAATATTTCTCATCATGGTATTTAATGTTCCATTTTAAGATAGGAATTTAATGTGGCTTATGATTGAAACCTTTCCATAGTGGCAAGGGTGTATTTCAAAATATCATCATTATTGAGGATTATTAATCTTTAAGTCTATATTGGATGAAATATTTTATATTTATTGAAATCAATATATTTTCTTAGACTCTGGTTGTTAATGAATTTTATCAACTAATACTAAAATTTTCCTTCTCTTTGATACTAATAATGATTGAGACATTGTTATCTAAGGAAAAAGACGCCATTATTTGACTCTTTGGTTGTAAATCCATTTTCATACAAATCAATGTTTTCAAAATAAATTTATAAAAATTTATTTAAAGTTATCCAAATGTTTTATTAAATAAAATTTTACACATTTTATATTTTATTTCTTTTAAATCAATCTTCATATCATTTTCCAAACAATTCCATTTTGGAATTTATCAAAAATGTGAAAGGAATACTGGATTTAATGTGTACGAAATAAATGAAATTTTCTTACTTCATGAACACTAAATGTTTTAAATATTATATTATATGTTTCCATGATTATGTTCTAATAAAATTATTCTTAAATATTTTTAAACATGTTTTAAAAAGGTGATTTTAAAATTCCAAGGATTGTTTCTGCTAATTTTTTTAAAGACATCTTTATGGAATTTTTATTAAAAAAACATAATAATTTATTGTAATTATGATACACCAGGTATATAATGGATTTATATAATCCTTATAATTTATTTTTTTAGTTTATGTTCATTTTAATTGTGGATGTACAATTTTTTTAACATTAACTATATTAATATAGATGGTTTACAATTTTGTTTATTGATTGGGTTATGTATTAACATTTCGCATATTAGTTTTTCAATACAGTTAATTACTTTTATTATGTTTCACCAAATTAATATAATGAATTCATTGGAATTATTATGTTATGGGTGTGTTCTGGAATTACATAACGCTTTAACGAATCGACAAGACTAATGAGACAAATTAGTTGGACCTATTAAATTGGTGTTTACCAATAGTTTAAAACTGTCATGTTAAAGATCATGAAAATATGTTTTATATTTCCAAAATTATTAATATTCAGATTATAAGAATTTTTATTGATTTCAGTGAGATTATTTGATTAGTTTTGATATTTATAGTGAAGTTACATGATTATGTGATTATGTATATGAATATATTTTAACATCATTTTTTCATACTATTTTCTGATCAATTTATTAATAAAATAGAATGTGTTTTAGTTAATTAGATTACCATATTTATTATGAATATTTATTCATGATTGGTTTCACCCTATATATACTCTTACTGGGCATCGGAGCTAACCACTTTCCCAGGATTAATTTTCCTCTAAGATGTTAGAATGATTATTGTGATTGATATGAAGGGATATTCTAAGAGGAATATTTGTTCCCCAAAATAAAATATTTTTTACATTTTATTATTCCAAATGTATGTTAGATTTGAGAATGTATCTATTTATTCCAAACTAATAAACTATTCGAACCATTGAGATATGATACCTTGTATCTTATGTCAATATAACAATGTAACCACCGACTATAGTCTACTCAGTCTAGGGACATTATAGTTGGTATTAGAGGAAGTCTAGTAGAAAAATTAAGCAATAGATTTATGAAAACATGGATTGTAGAATATAACCCTATAAATTAATTTAATTGTATGCTTGTATATATGATAACAACAATACCTTTTGGTTAGGTAATGATTACAATGGTTTCGTATAAATAAACACCTTTATGGATACTAAAAATAAATTTAGTTATAGAATATATATACCTAGGATTAATAAGTCAGAAAAAGATTCACATTGAATCAATAATTGCCTCGTACATGACAACAAACCATACTATGCACCTAGTATTATACTTTGGGGGATATTTTTTGGTTAATTCACATCATCTTTATGAACCATCATGTGGGATTTGAATATATGATTACTATGAATAACCAATATTAAACATAAGATATTATAGATTGAAAATAAGGTGACATGATTTAGAAATCCTATTAATAATTCTTCTTAACTAGGTGACTCCACGCTATGATTATTATTTCTCACACTATGCTTTTTTGTTTTAGTGAAAAGATAGAACTAGAAGAAAATGGATTAAAAATTGATGAAATAGATAATGTGTTGATGGGAAACCAAATGGGATGATGATTGAGTTCAAGGATATTATGATTATACTTATTTAGTTATCATGATATACAGTTAATTAATTGAACCTTAACTAACACCCGGAAATTCCAATGTAAATGATGATAGAGTTAAATGAGTGATCAGATGGTGGAGAACAAAGATGAAAGAAGATGGAGCTTCATATATTTATATCACATGGTAATAAAAACCATGATGAATTCTATTATGGAATAGGAAGATACTTGGAGTATGGAAAATATTGACACAAAGAAATTAATATCTGGGAAAAAATAAAATGTTTAGTTAATGAAATGGATTATAATATAGCTACCGCTAAGTTATAATCTATGGATGAATGTTTTAAATGATGATATTATGGTCTTTATGAAAATAAATTTCCTTGGGGGAATGCTTGTGATGAGAATCTATAAGGTTGTATGAGTAATGGTTATATCGAATATGATGATGATGAGACTACAAATGTCATATGAAAGGAAGGAGGCATTAAGGAATAATATGATGAAGTGTAGTTAATTATTTTATAATGATGTTGAATGGTTAATGTTTTTAAGAAGTTACATTGTTGTTTTTTATTGTAGAAACATTGTATTAATGATATTATCATTATAAAAATCATGAAACATATAATTATTATAGAGTATTTTTTCTATTATTATTTGAAAATATATGTTGATTGGTACCAAGGACAATGAAAAGTGATAAAGTGGAAGGTTTATATTTTTATAACACATTATTGAGTGGGGATAACCCTTAATATGGTAAGGATATTGAGATAATAGTTTCTATTTTGTAAGATTATTGTTATGGGTAAAGTAAATTTAATAGTATTTATGATCTTTAAACAGATTATAAAAATGTTAAAAAAGTGTTTTATTTTATTATTACTAGAGGCATGAATGCATGTTTTCATTAGGGTCTAATCACGATCAAAGGATGAACATTTTAGGTATGTGACATTAAGCGCTACACTATTTTTTCAGTAATCTATTTTAAAGTTGATTTTTTATAAATTTTAGGATATTAAAAAATTTTGGAAATTAAATTTGATCATACAAATTTTTTATTAGTCAAAGGTTACCTATTTATGAAACTAATCAATTTGACCTATGGGGTAATTTTGACATTTTTATAAGTAAATGTATGATTATATAACCTTTTATAATAATACTCATTTATTTAAAATATATAGATATAAGATTAATGACTTATCCCCCATTTATGGATCTTATGATCTATTAAAAGAAAATTTCATTTCTTGAGGCCTAAAAAATTAAACATGAATGCTCATTGATTAGAGAAAAATATTATATTATTGTGGAAATTTTTTATAGGATGAAATTATAATTTTCAACTAAGTATATTTCCTTTTGGTCTTAGTTTATGCAGTAATGAAATTCTTCAGCTATAAATAAAGGATATTGAAACAAATATATTACCCAATTACAATAATTTAGGATAAACCAATGGTCTTTTCACCCTATATAGATTTTTGGTGTTGTGGTTTTTTAACTCTTCCAAATCGCCAACTTTCTTATGATCAATGATCTCAATCACTCTCAATAATTATTTATTCTTTTCTTTTATTCCCATATCCTCACTTCCCACCAATATTCATATATTTGTAAGCCTAGTTTTGTGTTATTCAAGATGGAAATCATATTTCCCTTTATATATTATGAATAGAATGTTTTAATAATGATTTTTATGAAGAAAATATCCAATAACCGTATTTTTAAATGTCAAACCCTTGATTAACATGATAAAAAATAAATTGTGAGGACACAATTTATTTAAGGTGATATAATGTTACACTCTTGTTTTTTAATGGAGAAAATAATATTTGATTGAATGTATGAAATGTTACATGAATATTAGAAAACAATTTAATAAAAAAAGACTTTATGATATATATATTTTAAATATATTTAACCCTTTGAAAACATGGGATGAACGCAACACTTGGTTTAAACAATATTCTATACTCTATTAAAATATTATTCTTTAAACATGAAATTTATAACCTAGCCTTTAAATTATGGGGTATAAATATGAATCAATAAACAATGAAAATTATATTTTCTCTACGTTTATTGAATAAATAAAAAGTTAATATATTTATTATATATAAAATAATAACCATTTGAAAGAAAATGATGTGTTTTCTGAGAAAAAATTGATTTTTTCTAAATGGTATTTAATCACGCTATGAGCACATAATTTAAAATTAATTTTTAAATATTTTTGAAAATTTATTTGTAAAAAATAAACATCTTTGTTGTAATCCCCATTTAATTATTATAATTTGGAAATTTTGTTGGAATTTTATAAAAATATTAATTTTTTGATGAATAGTGAAAAATATTGATTTTTATTGAAAATTGATTTTTTGTTTATATTTTTTAAAATTTTAAATTATATTTAAAATCTTTATTAAAGTAATATTTTTTATAAGAAATCCCAATTAATATAATTTTTTCAATTTTAACCAATTTTATATTGAATTCTAATATTCATTTTTTAACTTTTGAAAGATTTTCTTTAGAAAAAATCATTTTCGACACATAAACAAGTTTAATTTTAAATAAAATTATTCCACTTAAAAGAATATAGTTTGTAAAAATTAATTACATATTTAAAATAAATATAATTTATAGTATCTAATAATTTTAACTTAATTTTTTACCATAATGAAGAGTGAAAACAATAAAATGTTATTACTATAGTTAAAGCGAAAATGTGTTTATTGGGGTTTTCAACTAAGAATATTCATGTTAAAATGACGTAAAACACATCCTAAACCAATTATATGAACATATTTAGATATTACCACCTATATGGTTTGAAAATAACCTATATTATGGGCTCTTAGAATGTGAAAAATGTGGGTACACTTTATTGTTTTCAAAAATTCTTGTGTGTCCTCTCGCACACTTATTTAAGACCACCCCTCCCATATTCTATTCCCACATAAAAAACCCATTGAATTAGAAAATAGTTAAAAAAATAACATACCTACTGTGAAACAAACAACATCAAGGAATTTGTTTGATTAGAATAAAAACATAATATGGATTTTGGTAAAAACCAAAAGAAGTTCCACGAAGCAGAGGTAAAGTTATTAAACAAGTATTTTTATTCTATTACTTATTTCAACTCCTTAAAATATTATTAAATAATCGATATATAATAAAACTATTATATTTCATAGAAATAGATTTTAATATTATTATATCATTACCTAGATCCATCTCTTATTTCATCAAGTGGGAAATGAAATTTTCGATCGTGTGTACGGCAGACTACCGCCTCATGAACTGATATAGTTTATTTTTCTTCTACACATCTTAGGGTTCAATATAATGATATATTTAACATATATTTATGATATTAATAAAATAATTGAAATTATTTAGTAATAATATTTCATATATCTTCTTACTTTCCATTTTGTGAGGTGATACGATGACGTCACTCGTGTGTACGGAGGACTACCACCTCACGAAAAAATGTAATTCATATTTCACAAACACTTTAAATTAATGGTTGAAAGGATATATTTAATTAATATATGTGATATTTATTAACTAAATAAACATATTAAAATATAATTTGACATATATATTCATACCTTACAATCCATTGTAAAATAATAATGTCACTCATGTATATATGTGGACTACTACCTCTATACAACGATGAAAAATGTTTTTCATTTAATTTTTACATGGATTATAATATGGATGGATTTTCTTAATATAAAATAAATATATATAACATAATAATTATTATATTAAAAACAATTAGTATTAATTTATTATTTCTATTCAACGAGAAAATGGAAATAATGTTTATGCGTACATACAACCTACTATCTCAAAGCACAATATAATGCAATTTATATAAATATATTTAATTAATTTCAAAAAATACATATATAATGAATATATATATATATATATTATATTTATATCATGTTATAAATTATGGATATGGTTTAACCATGATCAATTCTAATTTTCTAAAATTGTCAAACTAAATCATACATTAATAAAGAAGTAATCATCAGTCGAAACAATTATTCTAGAAAATGAAATATTAATAAAATTGCGAAAAAAGGATATAAGTAAATAATATATTGTATGAGATACATGTGTATGGTTATTTAATGTATTTATAATAAAAATATATTTATTATATAGGATGTTCAGGTACATATGAAGGAATTCAAACCTAAGGTATGATTTTCTCATCTCACTTTTACATTTGTGAAACATCTTCCATATTCACCTATTATTCCTTTTTAGTGTGTATATTATGAAATTTATGACATTTTATATAATTAATATAATTTTATTAATGGTATTAATAGTTTAATTTTATGTTATTTCATTTATGGGGCTTGTAATTCAAACATTAACAAATTATTAAGGGCGTATTACACAATTTAATCATTATTGAGGATTGTTTGTGTTTAAGTATCCCTTGGGGGAATTATTTTATATTTCATAATATCAATATATTTTCTTAAACTGTTGTTATTAATTAAAATTTTCAAGTAATAGTTTCTTTCTTCATATATTTTTTACTAAAAATGATTGAAAAAATGTTTTTAGGAAAATCTAATATCATTTATCTATTAGATCAAAAATATATTTCATACAAATCCTTATTTTATAAAAAAACAAAAAAAAATTAAATGAGCCCTTTTATCTTTTAAGTGAAATTTTATCATGTCATAATTTTTCCAATTTTATTAATGTAATCTACATATCATTTTCCAAATAATTACTATTAGAAAGTTATCAAAATTGTGAAAGGAATGTTGGTTTTAATGTGTACGACATGAATGTATATTTATTCCTAAAAGGAAAATTAGTTTTAAAGGTTATATTAAATGTTTACAGGGTTATTTTCAAATAAATTTATGTTCATAATGTTTTTGTGAACATTTTGTTTTTTTAAAAGGTGATTTTCAAAGTGCAACAGTTATATAACTCAAATATTTTTTTAATGAAATATTTATTTTATTTATATTAATAAAAAACATAAACAATTTATTGTACATATGATTAACTATAGATATACTCTATTTATATTATCCATATTATTCATTTGGATGATTTATGATCAATTTGACTAATGATGTATAATTTTATTACCATTCACTATATTACTCTAAATGGTTTTTGATAACGTTTATTTATTTACATATGTATTAAAATTTAATATGTTAGTTTCTTAAAAAAATGTTTATATTTATTATGTTTAAACACTTTAATATAAGTAATTCATTGGAATTATTATGTTATTAGGGGTTCCTAGAATTAAATATCCGGTAGATCCATCCATTGGTCACTTAAGAAAGATTAGATGGCCAAATTATATGAGTTTTTAACTGTAGTTTTAATCATTCATTTTAAATTCCATGAAAATATGTTTCATTTGTCTAAAATTATAAAGCCCCCCGTTATGATATTAGTTATTTATTTCCACATGATTATTTGATTAGTTATTATGATAATTGATACGTTTAAATCTCCTGGGATTATGTATGGCTTTATTTGACCATCATTTATTCATACCATATTATGCTCAAATTATTGTTTAAATCATGTGACATTTAGTTACATACCATTCCATATTGATTATTAATATTTATGTGTGATAGCTTAAATTATATCCATACCCTTATATATAATTTTAGATAACCTATTTCTTATATTTTATTTTCACCATGAAAATAAGAAGTGTTTTGTTATTGAAATGATGGTATATTATAAGGATAATAATGGTGTTGTCAAATAAAATACATTGTTTTATTTTATGTTTTAAAATGCATGTGAAATTCAATTATATATTTATTTTACTAGGACAATTAAACAATTCAATCCATTGAGATGTGATACATTGTATGTTGTTTCAATTTTATAAAGAAACAACCGAGTCTAGGATACTAAGGCTAGGGTATTTGCATTAAACTCGATGGTCTCCCTTTCACATAGAAAACCTTACCCTTACACACCATTGTATATACCTTTACATAATGTTCCTTTACTATTATAAAACCATTGAATCAGTGTGACTACCCTTACGAAGCTCATGAGTTACCTTACAAAAACCAAATGGAATTTTGATTTTCCCTTATAAGTAAGTAATCTACACTTATTCATACCTAAAAAAAATATAAAGTTTAAAGGTATAATAAGTTAATCGTAGAAAACCACCAGGACATGCGTAAGGGTAATTTTTTTCTAATATTCATGAAAAAATAAAAATTCAAAATTTTCACCAATTTTAATCCAAATTACATTTTCAAATGAAAATTAACATCATTTTAATAAATCATCAAGTGAAATAGAAAAAATTATTACAAAAATAAAAATTCATTATTAAAATGATAAAATATTTTCATGAAAAATAATTACCTCAAATACCACCACACTTGAACTATGATGGTCCACAAGTATTGAATATCAACAATTAATAAATGAGGGAACCAATAAAAGGGATATTTAAATTTCAAACCAATTAAATAAAATAATTACCTATAATAAAATAGAGTTTCATGTTCAATATAAAAAATTTATTTAACTTCCCATTTTTAGAGGAATAATTTACCAAAGTAATTTAAATTTCTTATATTGGAAAAATGGTGGGTCTTATCCTTACTTCCATTAAAAAATATCTATTCATTTTTATTAGAAATATCAAGTCATGATGTACCTCACCTTGCCAATGAGCCTGTACCCAAGTTGTAAAGGCTCATTCTTGGCATCCAAAAGACCCAGGATCAAATCCGAGTAGGGACTATTTCCAGTACTGTAGCAGTAGTGTAGTAGGTCACTGTTGTAGTACTGTAGCAGTCGTGAACAGTAGCAATGGTAGAACTGTAGCGGTGGAGGCATTGTAGCAGGAACTGTAGCGGAGGAGGTACTGTAGCATATATTATAGCAGAACAGATCTATAGCAATACTATTCACCGAAGGGGACTTTGGGCCAGAAAATGGGCTTTTAGGCCTTGTATTCAAACCACTTTGTCTTGGGACTTTGGGCTATGTAATGGGTCCCCATATACCCAGTTTGAAAGGGGTCTTTGATTTAAATAATAAATGATGCTTCGGCCCCAACCATTAAAAATATGTACCTCACCTTGAATAATTGTCTCTCATTATTCATGATACATATTCAAGTTGATTTATGTGTATACCATGAGTACATACCCCTTTCCATAAAGATGAAAAGGACCTATATTATCTTATTTGTAAGGAAAATAATCATATATAGTCATTAGGACTTTACAATCAAGGATATGATGTCCATAATGAATAAGGAAGGTAGGTAATGATGTTCTAAAATACTAAATTTCAAAGTTGAGGTTTATCTTTAAATGTAATTCGTGATATCAAAATTAGATCCCAATAAAAATATCCCCTTAAAAAATTTACAAAACCTTCTTCACAAGAACAAAAGAATGGTTATTACCAATTCAAGAATATTTATAGACTTAAATGTTTATGAATTTTCTTCTACTCTTTTAATTTATTTTAAAAAATAATTTGTTTTTAATTTTATTAATTTTTTAAATTTTTTTAGTTTTTTTAAATAATACTTGAATGAAAAATCACATCCACCACCAAATCCCATATGAAAATAATTGGTTTGAAAAAGGATATTCTTGATTCTTCCAAGTCAGAGCCAATTTTTTTATTTACATTTTTCTCTTTTTTATTTTTATTATAAAGTTAAAAAAATAAAAATAATAATGAGTAATGATACTTTCCCAATAACCCATAATATCATACCCATAGTTATTCCTCACAATTTAGTGCATCCATTCTTCCTTGACATCACTCACCTGCACACTTCATCTTTAAAATATCATGGAAAACACTAATAGGATGGTTAGAATGGATATAATTCGATTGTAATCTGAATAATTCTTAAAATTTTCCTTCATGGAATCTATAGGATTTAAATGGACTAATATAAAATGGGGTCTCAATTGTGATGAATAAATAAAATAAAATACCTCAAATATTTTAAATGTGTCTATGCATAGTCATAGCTTCAAAAAGATACAATACATGTTCCAGTAGGTGTAATCCCCCAAGATAACTATTGAAATATTCTCAAGATAAAATGTAAAGTATAGGGTTTATAAATACACATAGGAATTAACCATATGAAATTGAAAAATCAGTCATGGCATGGAGAATAATAGAAAAATAATCCACATAAATTTTAAAAATACAATGTATAAAAAATGTAAGGGAAATTTCATCTACCTGAATCAACAAATTCACTCAAATAATGATTCCTTAAAATTAAAACCTACATTTTACTACCATCATTACATTCCCAATCTTACTCATTCAATTTCATTAACATTGAAATCAAAAAACATGGATTCATAGGATTCTAAATAAAATCATTTCCCTTAGATAAGTCATGTAAAGAAAAATACTTTAAGTTTGATAATGAAAATTTTTATTAAAAATTAAAAATTGATTTTCAAAAAAATTAGGGAGTTATAAGATTAAATATGTATAAGTGAAGATCCTTTAAAATGAATCTACAGTCCTCATTTTTTGTATTTTTTGTTCTTCCTTATTCCATCATCGGTATATACCTATAAATGAAAATAAATCACAAAATAAAATACGCATTTCATTAAAGATCAAATTAATCAGGGTGATTTGGTTACATCTTAATATATTCCTAAAACAATTCCAAATAATGAAATCATATTTTCTAGAAATAAATGGAATGATAACATTTGGGTATAAACCCCCAACTGAACCATAGGTTTTGACTACGCTTAGAAGTGCAGTATCCCATATTATCTAGAATCTAATGTTGGGTAAGGTAGATTTAATTTTAACCACCAACACTTATTTTTTCCAGCATAAATTTATTATTCCTTGTTACTAAGGAATCTGTGACAATGTAAAAAATATATATAACCATTGAAATGAGGATAAATTTTCATGGCAAGGGTATGATAAAGTATAAATCATCCTATTTTTTGGTTTCCACTTCTACAATACATTCCTAAACCTCAAGTGCATATTTAAGATATGATGAATAAATGGAATAGACCAAGTGAAAGATATAATGTAATTTTCTTTGAACTAAATTTGGGCATCTAAAATTGATATAAATGAATTTCCCTTTAACATAAGAAACTTGAATATCAATTTCCTCTGGAGATCCACTTAAATATCCGCATAGGCTTTCTCTAATAAATAAAAAATATCTTCAGGGAGACCCGTATTTTTCTAACTAGGTGAATTTTCTTTTTCTTCATATTCATATAAGAAAACAATAGTATAATAAATATGAATATTGAGAATCATAGGGCGTGATACTCAATTATGTTTCATTAAATATAGATGAAAACGAGTTCATAAAAAATATCATCTCCAAGAGTTTGTTTGGATTTAATATTTTTATTAGTGGAAAGTGCTTTGTGTAGTTTATTTTCATTAGAGAGAGGTGGATGTCTGTGATCCTCCATCTTATATAGAAATCCCTCCACTAAGGTGGATTTTTATTTAAAAAAATATTGATATATTTATAGAGGTCAAAATAATTATTCTTTGTTATGGGTGTGGAGATAATATTATTGTTCGTATTCATTATAGAAGTCATCCAAGTCTTATTGATTCCCTGTACATACATCAGTAAGAAATTATTTATCCTCAAAAACACCCTCTATCATTTCATAGAAGGTCCATATTAGAATCATAAGTTGTTTGGGTTGTAGATATACTTCAAAAAATCCATCAAACTCTCATATATGTTTATGAAAATTGATAGGATCCAATGGTACTACCTCCAAATACGTAAGCATTTAATAATAATTTTTTACTTGATTATTCATTCCTATCCATTTTTAAAGTGAGATACATATCTCTTGGACATTCATCAATTTCTTGTATTTTATAGGGATCTCATCAACCCTTGGTAAAAGGTCATACTCAGTATTATCAAAAACACGAACTTCACTTATGAGTAATTAATCAATGCATAATGATCATAATTTCAATGAATTATGGGAAATATATAATTAATATATTTAGAAAAAAATAAAATATATTTATAGAATTTGAAATAAAAAGTGAATGACAAATTACATGGATCCCTAAAAATGGTTCCATGTTTTGACATGCCAGTCACAGGGTGGTGAAAAAGATAGTATTTTTCCAAGTTCAACATAGTGGTTGGACAATGTCAGATCATATGAGGAGCTTCACATATAATGAAAATCTATTCGTTGTTCATTTATTTTATTTTTGGTATTTCTTTATTTTATGAAAACAAAGGAAAAAATGAGTTCAATGGTAATGTAATGAAAAACCTAAAACTAAAATAATTAGGACATACAAGATATAATGAATTCATTTTAGAAATAGAGGACTTGGCCTTAGGGATGGTAAGTCAGGTTCTCTAAATGTTAATTAATTTTTAATAAATTATTTTTGATAATTCATTCATGAACCATTTTATTCAAATATTGAGTTTGATATTTATCATACCCTGAATAATTCTCTCACACATCAAAATTATCCACCTCATATAGTCATGCTTTATGTAACTCCTTATTCAAAAGAGTGGAACCTCACACGGATTTAATTCTTTGTATTCCATTTCAAAATTTTAATAATGTCATATCTATAGAATAAAATGTTTTTTATAAGAGTATGGAGAGAAATAATTTTGATTATAGAATAAAATTAGTCTAGGAAACTCATGAAAAAGTGGGGAAGTATCACCTAACCCATCATATGATCTTATCTTTCCTTCATAAAAAATAAAAAAATATAACATAATATATTGAATTACAATAAATTTAGAGCACCATGAAAACCTCTCTGATGGGAAAAACTTAGGTTATACACCCATCAATGATAGTAGAAGAGATAATAGTAGAGAATTAAAGAGTAAAATAATGGGACTGGGAAATAAGAAACCCTAAATTTAAAATATGCATGAGTTAGATGGTGATAATACACTAAAATATAGGAAAATATTACTAAATCGTTACTTAATCCGCACTAGATTGAGCTCCATCTTCCTTATTAGTGTGTAAAAACACCCCATTATATATAGGAAGAAGTGATATCACTGATATCTTTTATTTCTTTCTATTTTTATCTCTATAGTCACGCTTTCCATCGGTCCTCCCAATTTTTCTCTCCCCGTTTTTTATGCATCAATGTAAGAGAAGTATCATTAAAATATATGTATTTATATCATATGTAATATATACTAATATTATAACCTTGTAAAAATTTTTCAAACCCTATGGTGTGGATAGAAACCATGCGGTGTATCTCCCATTACATTGCTTTTCCTTGTACAAAGATCTGTGTGGATGCAACATAACAATCACATTCATGAACACAAATTATTATTCAATTAATAACATGGTACTAATATATTTTATAGATCCCCATTGTCATGAAATAACTATGATAAAGAATCCATATCTATTTTATCCTCATGTGGATTCAATGATATAAGAATGGCATGTAACAATGCTAGTGTGAAATCTCTAATAGCTCCCAGCTTCCCTTTCAGCTTCCATGGTGATCCAAATGGCATGTAATTAGAGGGAGAAAATGTTTATTTTGTGGTTTTTAAACCATTATATATTATTAATTGACATTTATATAATCTTCGTAATCGTTAAAATACACTTACAGAACTTTTAGAAAGTCAAGCTTACCGTTTTGTAGTATTTGGAAACCATGGGTACCATTACACAGATCATGAAAACCCAGGATAACCGTACTAGGAAATAGATATTACATTTATATAGCTCCATATTACCTTTACCAAGTGCTTGTAGTCCACATGTAACCTTACATAGTGGAAACCATAGCCTTACTCTACATTGTCCTTAGCTTCACTTATCCCTCCCCTAACATTACAAATCCATTAAATCAGATTTCATATATTCATATAGATAGGGTGTTACCTTTTTAAAGATAGATGTAATTTTGAGTGTCCCTTACATAGTAAATGATTCAACCTTAAAGATTCCAAAAAATGACTCTTGAATAAGGGTTGAACATTTTCACCTTTCAGAGCACATATGACATGCGTAAGTGTAAAAACATTCCATTTATAATGAAAAAAATTTAAATTCATCAATTTTAATTCATTTAATAAAATTTGTTTATTCAAAAAAAAGAAATATAATTTTAGTAAATAAATAAATAAAATTTTAAACATGATTAAAACATAATTTTTTTTATTAAAATGTAAAATTATCTTTATGAAAAATAATTGCATCAACAACTATATCACACCGTGAATGCTTTTTGGAAGGATTTTTTTTCATCAAATTTTTAGTGTTTCCACTATTATGAAGTAACCCATTTTGGGTTCCATTTTCCCTAAATTTTTGTGTTTCATAGACATGGGATGAACTCAAACAATTTCCCCTCCTCTCAGTTTGATTCTATTGGTTTATTCACAATTTACCACTGGATTTCTCAGGGAAACCTCCTATGTATTGCTTCAATTCTTATTTTTCCTCCCACTTCTCCTTATTTTAAGCCATAAAATGATATCTATTACTTATTTATAACATAATTTTTTGTGGGGATATTTTTTTTATGGTTCTTCATTCTCAATTATAGTTCATTGGACCTCATTGAGGTTGTTTTAGACTATATTTTTTATAAGTGATGAGTTCTATGTATGTTACTCCCTTCATTTCCTTCCCATGGAAAACTATGATATAATTTTGGCTCATTAAGTTTATTTTATTTAAATTACTTTTTTTAGTTGAGTTTAAAAATTGATTATGAATGTTTTATCGGTTAATGGTTTGATTAAAAATTGGATTTTTAAAAAATTATAAATTCTAATGTATTTGAGATGAAAATATATGTATTCTATGAATTTATTAGACATTATAAGAGGGGTTTCAATGGATTTTATGTTTTCTAAGTGATTATTTTCTTTTCATAAAATAATTTAAGTTCTTTTTTGAAGTTGGAGTATAACTAGTTTGAATTATTTCCATTCCGAAGGATTTGAGGGTTCTACTTGTGAATTATTATAATTTGTCGTGTGACTAGGATTTTATTTCTTTATTTACTACATTAATACCACCTATTCACATACTTATATATATATATATATTTATATACATGTAGGGATATGTACATATATATATGCTCATTTAAAAAATTATATGTGTGTGTGTGTATATATGAAAATTTCATTGGAATCCTTTATTAAATCTTGGGTTCTTAATTTGGTTTAAGGTTTTTAAAATGAATTCCAAAATTAATTTAAATTCATTTTTAAATAAATAATGTTTTAGAGGACCATTTGGAAGTTTGAGTAAAAATGTCTTGATGAAAACATCAGTTTTCAAATGCTATTTGAAAATAAAATATTTCCCAAGAGGTACTATTGTAAGTTTTGAATCATAAGGTCTGGTTGATATCGTGAGATGAATTTCATAAATAGTGACCAAACTTAATAGAAACCCATCCCCTTCAATTGAATAGAGATGATAAATTGTTGTTTTATATAGGAGTTTCAAACGGGTGTGTGTAGAGAGGTGGGATTAGTAGTTTTGTTTGGATTATATTGATTCATAGTTGATATGTTTCATTTAAGGTCTACTTAAACAACTCATTTTATCATCATTTGATTTCAGCCATCTTAGTGAAGGATGAGTAATGGTTACTATATTTTAACAATTAGAAACATTAGATCAACTATAGTATCATGGGATAAAAGGATGTGCCATTGGTGAGGCTTGTTGTGGGAACATAATAATTAAAGACATTGAAATATATTAATAGGATGAGAGATGGTTCCAGCTCTAGTACATCTTGGATCTCAATGAAATATAATATTTTATTTCCCTTGATTATGTATACCTTACTATTTCCTAATAACGATTTTTTTATGTTTCGATTCCATTATATTGTGGATATTTTGTGATATTCCCCTGTGGTATAAATTTTATAATATGTTCTTATTTTGTTTTATTTGTTTCATGTATGATGTGTTTTTTCCTTTTGGTTCACTTTGAGATTAATAAATATGGGTTCCATGTTAGATTTAAAAGTGTATTTTAGGGATGAATATTTTAAAAAGGTATTTTATAGAAACGTATTTTAAAATATTCATTAAAACTTGTTTTGGGTTTGAAAGACCACTTTTTGGGTAATCCCATGGTTTATTTCTCTGAAAGAAAGACACTTAATTTATAATTTAATTTTCTAAATATTATTTATGGTTATTAGTTAAATGAAATTCATGGAATCTATATTTATTTTCTAATGAGATGTTTTATGGCCACACCTTAATTATTCCACCAAGTGTTAGTATACCAAACAAATTTTATAGATTTATGTTTAATTATGGATAACTCATTGAGTGTGTTGGTTTTGATGAAATATTTTGACCATGGTGGTCCCACAAATATATTTTTCAGTATTCTAGATTTCATTTTATAATTTTGTTTGTATCATCTATTTAACTCATTGATACTTTTATTAAATAGACTTTTAAATAATTTAATTTCTTTTATAGCTTGAATTTCACTCTACATGATATAAATCTTGGATACATGCAACAGTGGATTATCATGGGTTACTCACAACACTGAGTTTCTATAAAACATCATTTTATCATATTAATTATTTAAATAAAAAAATTATAACCTAGATTTTATAATTGTGGGTATGAACAAGATTAACCAAATTATGAATGTATGATTTACACTGGTAAAACCCTTTTGAAATAAAAATGATATCTTTTTCTGAAAAAGTATTTAAATGTGTAAAAGTATGTTTTCTACAAATAAAATAATAAAATCATTCTTGTTGGATTATATTAATAAAAAAATATATAATATTCAATATAATTTTTAAAATTAATAATATGTGTTTTCTAGACATAATATAATAACAAATCCAATTTTACCTATATAAGAACTATTTTTTTAATAAGTGGCTTTACGTATTTTTGATTGTGAACTTGTTTTAAATATATTTTTTGTGACTTTGATAAATTATATTTTAAAAAATGAACTTATTTTTAAAATTTTTAATATCTACATACTATTTGGTTTAATTTTTTATATTTTTCTTATATGTTTCATGTTTTTTGAATAGTGAATAATACATAATTTTAATTGAATACTAATAATTTTATAAAAATAATTTATTGTAGTAAATTTTAAATTTAATTGGTTTTGAAGTATAATTATATATTTTTTGAAAAAATTATTCCAATTTAGGTCATTGAAATCAATTTCACAATGAAATTTGTTATAAAAACATTTCAATTGTTAGAACGTTTTCATGTTAAAAACTCGTTTTCTCAACCCATCTACAAGATTAATTTTAAAATAATTATAAACACTTTTTTGTTTTTAATTTTTAAAAATTGATTCCATATTCAGAATCAAAATGGTAAATATTATTAAATAGTTCCCTTTTATTTTAGTATAATATGAAAAAAACATTAGAAATGTTTTTACCACGGTTAAGGGAAAAAGGGTAATTAAGCGTAATAATAATATTATAAATATTATATAAATACCATAGCACTTGACCATGTATTGTTGGATGAATTTAATTCAATAATAAACACCGAATTATTCAAATTTAAAAAATTAATGGAAACATGGATATGAAAATTACTTGGATATTATTAAAATCAAAGAGAGTGACAAAATTTCACACTCGTACTTTTGATATGTATAATTTTTTTAATATGGGGTTAAATAGAATATATGATAGACTATATATATTATTAATAAATATTAATAGTTTAAGTAAATAATTGTTTTTTAGTTATAAAATTTATGAATGAATATGTTTTATAAATAATTATATAATTATGATGTGATAATTATTTAATTAATAATACAATCAATTAAATAAGATTATAAATAATAAATGAAATATAATTTGACTTAATTATGGTTATACAAGAATTTTATAGGATAATATGAAATTTTAGGGGTGTATTGAGGGATGTTTTTTAATGTTATCTTAGTGTATTAATTTTCTTAAAGTCAATGTTATTAATAGTTTTAAAATTGACACAAATGATATTTTATGAAAATAATATTTTATTAAATTATTTTAAAATAATAAAAATAAAAAATTATGAAAAATGGGAAAAATTATGTTTTAAAATATCATAAATTTATATTTTTTGGTTCAATGGTAACCTTAAAAGAAAACTCTCTACCTTTTAATATTTTGAATATTTTTACCATAATTGAAATTAAAATTAGTTAACTACATGTTGATAAAAAAGATAAGGTTTAAAATTTCAACCCAACATGTATAAAATATGGTGGTTTATGGTATTATCACCATATCCAACATTATATTTGAATTAAATTATATTTATAGGTATTTAGATTTAGATTTAGTTTATTATAAATCTTTTGATCAATACCAAAAGTTCCATCCCCTCTCTTATAAAATGGAACCTCATCATCTCTTTTCATCACACATTATAACATATTTGGATTGGAAAAAATCTATATAAATCACCTAAAAATATCTATAAATTTTTCCTATAAGCCTTAATTTTGGAACTAATAAAACCATAGGATTACTTTTATGCAAATCAAAAAGAGAAACCCAAAGAAGAGGTAATGTTTTTCAACAAATGTTTTCATTTTATTTATTCTTTATGCCCTATCAATAAATTTTATTTATTTTTTATATAATAACCTAACTATTCTGAATTTTTTTTAATAATGGTTTCAACATAAACTCACACACATTTCAATCAAATGGGATACACAATCATCATTCTTGTATACAGTGAACAAACACCTCGCGAAATGATGTCGTTCACCCTTCCATTTCCACTCTTCAAGGTAGATAATAATATTGGAATTTATATTTTTATATTACATATATGATATTTATGATGTATTTTTTATTATTAATTTTTTATTTAACACGTAACTGCATGCTTTTGATTTTTATTAAATATGATAACTTCATTTTTGGACGAGTTGACTACCTCCTCCTCAAAGTTATGTGATTCATTCACAGATTATATTTAATCTATTAAGGATGGGTTTAGTGAATTTATATGATATATATGACATAATAATTCTATTGGAATTATGTTATATATATTTAATTTACATTCTTTCATGAAATATGACTAGAAAATTGAAACATCCTTCATGTGTGTGTACACCTTACCGTCTCCAGGAACAATATATTTCAATTTCTAAATCTATATTTGATAGAATGTTATAAATAAAAATATAATGAATAAATATTGTATTTTTATCATTTTTTCATTATGGATACTATTAAATCATGATATAATTTAGAGGACATAAAATATATCAAATCAAAACACATGTGAAAAAACAGAGTAGATTTTACCCAAAGCATAACATTAACCTGGATTACTTAATAAACGAGTGAAATAAAGTCATATTAAATCATATATTGTATTATATATAAGAATATTTTTATACATTGTTTTTATAAAAAATCTTATATTTTTTTATACCTGAATTTTGTACAATTTTTATGATATTAAAGACATAAGTTAAGTGGATTTCTAGAATCACATTTAATTCTATGATACTTATTCCTTATTTACCACTCATTTCTTTTATTTGATATATATACTACCCATAAATGTAATATATTCTAAATTTCCTTATTTTTTTTAATATTCACATATACATTATATGATCTTTCATTCCTATAGTTGAGGGTTCAAATGTTACCAAATCCGTAAGATAATTTTGTCTCAATTTTTTTCCTTTAAGACACATATTATGTTATGTTCTTAAATTATTTAATGATATTTGTATACTATAATTTTAAATTTTGTTCCATGAATCTCCTTACATGAGTGATATTATAAGTTTCTTGTATTGGTGTACTCACATTATTTAGAAATCTAGGTTCCTTCAAAGTAATGTTTCCTAATGATGTTTTAAATGTGTTTCAAGTGATGGTTTCAGAATTTTTTATAAAATAGTATTCCAAAGTTGTTTAATATATTTTTCAAATATTAATTAAAAAGTTTTCAAGGTTATTTTCTATGAAAATGGTTTGATAAATGTTTTATAATTTAAAAGTATTTTTCAAAATGTATAGGATATTTTCCTCAAGATTTATTTCATGTGATCTTTTAAAATAATTTTAAATCTAAGACAGTGTGATTTGATGTTATATATGTCTTACTTGGTATATGATCCAATTATTCCATTATTATTATTTCAATGAATTGTATTTTATGATGGATTTATTTTTTTGAATTTTATTTTCAAGGATTTATGATATGATGAAATTTTTGTGAAGAACATATATTTTTATAGGTTATGATATGATTTATGTTATTTTGGAATGCCTATGTATTGTTTTAATTATGTGATGGGTGAGACCTACATATCTATCCAATTCATTTTGTAATGATTTATATCTTCTGAGATATACATGGCTAGAATTGAGAGTTAACTCTGTTCCTTAATGACCATTGTCCACTAAGACAGTCTTAGGTGTGAACCTTGACTACTAAGAATGTCATTGGAGTAAACCATGTCTACTGAGATGGTATATGGAGTGAAAAATTACCTGTCATATGAAATTTAGATGACTACTATGGAAATCATTTTATATTCTTCCGTGTCTACACAAATTTAATGTCTTACTCTTGTGTTACATTATAATGGATTATACTATTGATTCCCTTATTATTCATGTGTTATGAACACCCAAGGATTTCTTAAATGATTAAATATTATGATATTTGACATTTAGGTTTTTATTGTCAATGTTATTATCCTATTTTCATACCATTATGATCATTATATACTTATATATCGTCTATATTGACCCCTACTCAGTTTATAAGGTCACAATTTATTTTGTTTCCTTTCCCTAGGATATAATTAATGGATTAAAGTAGGATTATTAAAGGGAAATATCTTTATGGGGGATTTTGAATATATTTTAGAAAAGTAGATGAATTTATTCCATGTTTCAAAAGGTACTAAATTATTAAGGTCATCGGGCATGTTTTTGTGAAATGTAATTAATATTAATCTAGAAAGACATATTATCCAGGTATTAAAATATTATGTAGTTATTTTTGGTATCATATAAAAGGATTAGTCAATATTTGGAAAATAGGTTCAGAAAACATTATTAAGATCCCTGTAGATATTTATAAGGATATTTTTAGTGAAGTCTCTAATGGTAATTCAATGCTTAGGCCATTATACTAGATTATTCTTAATAATCTTGAATAACCAAGGATTAAACCTAAGGTTTAATAGATTGAAATATTATAAATAATTTACCTTTATGATGTGGTTCTACCACTATTATTATTGTTTATGACACTATTATTTTTGGTTTTATTCAATGGCTAGAACACGGGGGAATCATGTTAATAAAGAATGCATTGAGAAATGGAATGATTGACCTCTTGAATAATCAAATGTCATGGAAACTGGAATGAAAAATATTATATTTCTACTTACACATTCTATGAATCATTTTGTACCACCAAATTAGAATATAGGGGAAAATTTTTTATTAGTCATTTACGAGGCAATAACCACATTATTTTAGTGGGTCTTCGGATCCAATAATTTTTGAAAAATGGATTGATACCAATGAAAATATATTTTCTTTCCTTCAATGTTCAAAACATGAAATATTAATTTTAAATTTTTATCATTTATAAGATGGTGAGGGACAATGATGAACTTTAATCAATAATATGATGTATCATGATGAAATTGAATTCATGGATTGGGAAGAGTTCCTGAACTTATTCTTTAATAAGTTAATTCTTCATGTTATTCGTATAAAGGTGGATAAAGAGTTATTTGGGTTAAATAAAAGGGATGGGGAGTCCTATGGTACCTATGTTGTTAATTTTAAAATAATTCCATGGAATTATTTTGGTATTATCATCCAACATTAATGTAATGTTGATAGATTTTACAGTGTCCTAAAAACATCTTGGAAGGGTGTTATCCACAAGAGACTTCAGTAGCTATGGAGATTTTGTGACTTGTGGTATCAAAGGGGAAATGGAGGTTAGAGTTACTTATAAATCTCATGGTTTTTACAAGAAACATAATATAGAGATTAAAAAATATATAAAAACCATAGAGGAAAGTATATGATCTTTTAGTTATGCTCACTATGTAGAAAGAAACACAGAAGAAATTATCTTAATGGGACTGGTAAATTTTCTATGTGTGTGAAAGTTGTTCATCAAGGAACGAAGTCTTAAAGTTATGTGAAGATGTTAAATAATGATTCATATATAGAGAAAACTATATGGAATGAACCCACAACACTTCAATGCTTCAAGTGTAAGTAAAATGTGCATTATGTTAAAAAGTACCAAAATACATGGGTTAAAAATGACGATTGATGCCAGCATGATTTTAAGAAAAAAGGAAAAGGTAAATGTCATGAAATCAATATTGGTAATGTAGAGTACAACATTGAAGTTTTATAATTCCTACGTATTTAAATATTATAAATCAAGATTAATGTTCTGTAAGTACTTTTATGGTACTATAGAATAATGAAACATATAAGGATGGGTCCAAAATAGTGTTTCCTAAAAATATTTTGAAGGAACTGTTGAATAATTCTAATTTAATGGAAATTTAATTTACTGGTATGGTAGTGTTTCTAGAGAGAACATAATTAAGGTAAAGATAACCCATAATATGTCCATTATATTTTAATAATAAAATGTAGATATAGTTGATTGTGATTAAATAAATGGGATAGTATTGATGACCATAAGGATAATTAGATGAAAAGGTAGTTTAGAATATCATGTACTGTGTTTCAAGAATTTTTGGACTTATGGTATTAGGAAACAGTTATTTTTTAAAGCTTGTATGTTTTCACTAAGGTTTTATGGTAATTTTGGTTATTATTATATTTCAAGAGAATACTTGATCATGGTTTTCACATGTTTGGTGTTTCAAAATTTAGATCCACCTCATGTTTTTTGGGGAATTAATGATGAAATTATTTATTAAGGTCAGTTTCCTTTTTTAAAATGTTTTATATTTTTATCTTTTGTGAGGTTTATAAGGGTATCCATTTATGAAATTGACTACGTTAAATTTTTTATGTGGTTTTGGAGATTAATTATTTATAATATGATTAATTATTCATATTGGGTTACATGTTCTAACCATTCTATTGTGATGGTAAATAGACACATAAGGATTGACTTATCATCCCATTATGGATTTTATGATCCTTTAGTTCTTCAAAAATTTCAATTTTTACTTCATATTTTGTTAGAGTAAGAGATGAAGTGCAAATTGATCAAGGTACAACTAGGGAGTGAAATTTTACTTATGAGGTGACATCAGGTATATCTTCTCCCTAGATTTTAAATAAATTTTTATCATATTAAAATCATTTATTGGGATAGAAATGGCCTTTTGGACCTATATGGTATATGGTTTTATGTCATTAAATTATATTGAACATGTTCTTAATCACTCTCAATTAGAACTTGATAGTTAGTTTTCTCTTTTATATCCATGTTTTCAATTGAAAATTATGTTCTCTTATGTGGAAACCTAATTATGAGTTTCTTTGGGTGACAATTAAGTTCTAAAATTTTGTTTTTCAATAAATTTTCTGTATTCATCTTTATGATGTGGGTTTCTATGAATGTAACTTTCATGTATTAAATCGTTCTTCACCTCAAAATTTTTTGTGGTGAGATTTCTTTTAAATCGGTTACAATATAACACCCAAATATTTTTATGGAATATATTTTAAAATAATTTAATTTGTTTTATATTTTTCATTTCATGTAAACCTATAATAATCCTTCATTACTTGCTACACATGGTTAACTTGCATTACACATAAAACTGTGTTTCTAGAAAACATAAATTAATTATTTTAATTATATAAAAATGTTATTATAACCTATAAATTATAATTTTTTGTATGAATAGTGTTGAAAATTTATAAAAGTATTATTTACACATTTAAAACCCTTTTTAAATAAAATAGAAATCTTTTTCTGAAAAAAATATTCAGATTTATAAAATTGTGTTTTTTACCATTAAAATAATAAAATAAATATTATTGTATTATATTATATATATATATTATTCAATATAATTTTTAATATTCGTTTTATTTGTTTTCTAGACATGATATAAGAACAAATCCAATTCTACGTATAAAATTAGTATTTTTCTAAAAAAGCATTTTTGCCAACTTTTGATGATGTAATTCTTTTAAATCTTGCTTTTTACATTTTCATAAATTATTTTTCTCAAAATAATCATATTATTTGAAATTAAGAATATCAAAATTTACTAAGGTGAGATTTTTGGTATTTTTCTAATATGTTTTTTGTTTGGATGAATAGGGGAAAATACTAAATTTTAATAGAAAAAAGATTTTTCATTGACATAATTTGTAGTGTTAAATTGTATTTTTGATTATATTTTAATTATAATTTGGTAATTTTTGTCATTTATTTCAATTTAGGTCATTTTAATCAATTTCACATTGAATTTGGATATAAAAACATTTCAATTGTTTGATCATTTTTTTTCTTTAAAACACCATTTTCTCTCCCTATCCATGAGATTAATTTTCAATTAATTGTATCAAATTATGTGATTGGAATTTTGAAAAATGGATTTAATATGTGTAATTATTCGGTAAATTTTTGTTAAATATATCCTTTTTATTTTTGAACAACATGAATAGTGCCTTTAGTAATTTTTATTACCATGGTTAAGAGTAAAAAAAGTAATTATGGGTAAAAATAATATTATAAATAATGCATAATTACCATAACACATTTTCATATGGTATTAAATGAATTTAATTATAAACATAACATATAATTATTTGAATTTAATAAAGTAATGGGAAGTTGTCCCTGAAAATGACTTGGATATTTTTTAAATCAAAGATAGTGACAAAATGTCACACACTTTCTTTTTATAAGTATAATATTTTTTATATGGGGTTAAATAAGAAAATATTTTCTCTACTATATATATTATTAAAAAATATCTAAAATTTATCTAAATCATGGTGTTTTATTTTTTAGTTTTAGTGATAAAATAATTTTCATGAATAATTATACTATGATGATACATTAACTATTCTATTAATGAAACCATCAATTAAATAATATTATAAATAGTAAAATAAATACAATTTTACTTACTTATGATGTTACACTAATTTATTCCATTAATATCACATTTTAGTGGGGTAATAAATGTATTTTTTAGATGTTATCATTTTGTATTGTGTTTCGTAATGTCAATTTTATAAAAAGTGTAAAAATTGATACTAATGATATTTTATTAAAATAATATTTTATAAAATTATTTAAAAATTATAAAAATCCTAAATACATAACATGGGAAAAATTATCTTCTAAAATATCATAATTTTACCATTTTTTGTTCCATTTTAACTTAAAAATTAAAACTCTCAACCTTTTCATATCTAAACATTTATTACCATATTTAGAATTAAAACAAGTTAACTAAGGGTTAATAAAAAGGAAATGAATAAAATGTCACCAAAATAAGTCTAAAATGTATTCACTGATGTTTTTATAACTAGAAACTATATTATATTTTAATATAATTACATTTTGAGGTATTTTTATTGGTATATTATTTATTATAAATTAATCTTTTGAGAAATTTTATAAGTTCCCCACCCCTCTCTTATAAACGGGAACCTCTTTTTCTCTTTTACTCATAGTTTAGAACCTATTTTTTATGAAAAAGTATATCCAAATATACAAAAAACATAACTGAATTCATACTATAATCATTAATTTTTTAATAATTCCATTCAATGGAGCCTTTCTGTGAAAATCAAAATGTGGTAGCAAAAGAAGAGGTAACATTCGTCAAAGAATGTTTTTGGTTTACTTATCCATCAAAATTAATCAATTATTTTTATTTAATGTTTATATAATAAATTAATTATACATAATATAATTATATATATATATATATATATATATATTTACCTTAGTTTTTAAACATACACTCACACACACTTCTATCAAATGGGATACACACTCATCGTTCATGGGTACGACAGACTAACACCTCGCGAACCGATGTTGTTAATTATTCCATTTTCACCATTAAAGGTTGGTAATAATTATATAATTTAGGTATTTATAATATATATTTGATATTTTTTATATAGTTATACTTATGTAATTATTATATAACACATTCCTTCGTGACTTCCATGTTTTATAAATATGATAACTTCGTCTGTGGACATGTGGACTACTACCTCCTCAAACCGATGTGTTTCATTCACACCCTACATATTGTGTATTAATGAATGGTTTAGTGAACATATATTATATAGTTAAAATAATAATTCTACTATAATTATATTAAATATATTTTATTTACCTTATGTCTTGAAATATGAAAATAAAACTGAAGCATCGTTCATGGGTATGTACGGTCTACCGTCTCCATAAACAGTGTATTTATTTTCAAAATTATATATATTATAGATTATTATAAATATATATATAATAAATATTTATAATATTTTTATCTGGGTTATAATTTTTGAGATAATTAAATCCTGATATAAGTAAGAGGACAGAAATACAACAAATCAATACACATGTGAAAAATAAATCGGATATTACCCAAAGAATAACATTAATATGGAATTGTAAATAAACAGGTAATATAATGTCATAAAAATCATATATGGTATTAGATATAATAATATATATATATAATAGATTTATAATGCACATATATTTATTATATATTAATATTTTATGAGTATGATGAGAGTCAAGACATAAGGTAGGGGGATTTCTAGTCTCAATTTTCTTTCTCTAAGACTTATGCAATATTCACCACTCATCTCATTTATGTGGTGTATACACTTATTATGAAATTAAAATATTTTCATTATCCATAAATTTATAGTTACTTATGTATCTATTCAATGATCTCTCTTTCTTACGTTTTTTGATTAAAATGTTACCAAACTGGTAAGGTAATTTTGTCTTAGTTTTCCTTCTTCAAAACACATGCTATGTTAACCACCTGAACTATTTCAAGAGGTGTGTATAATAAAATAATAAAATTTATATCATTAATCTCATTCTTTTCAAGACATTAGGAGTTGCATGTAATGTTATTCTCTATTCGGTCAGAAATCTATGTTCCTTCAAATAAATATTCTATAAATTGTTTTTAAAATTTATTTAAATAATCATTTATGAATTTTTATGGTAAAAGAATTTAAAATATGTTTAAAATAGTTTTCAAATATTTCTATATAAGTTTTCAAGGAAATATTCAATAAATAATATTTATTATTTTTTCATGATTTAAAAATCATTCTTCAAATTGGAAATTATATCTTCCACAATAATTATTTCATGTAATCATTCAAAATAATATTATATATCATACAATGTTGTTAAATTTTAATTATGTTTTACTAGGTATATAATCCAATGAAACAATTTTTATTCATTATTTGAATGGTTTATTTTTATGATTTATTTATGTTTATGAATTTAGGTTATTTTATATGAGTTATGTTATGATGAAATGTTTATAATACACATTTATTTTTATGGGTTCTGATGTGATTTATGTTCTTATGGAACAAATTTTTATGTTTTTTCATTATTTGAAGGGTGGGACCTATATATCCCTCTAATTAATTAGGTGACTATATATATCTCATGATATAGAAATGGCTGTATTGGGGAGTTGACTCAGTTCAGTAAAGGTATTTGTCTGTTAAGATGGTATTGGGAGTGACCCTTGATTACCAAGATGTATATGGGAGTGATCTAGGATTATGAAGATGGCATGGAGAGTGAACCCATATTAATAAGATATACTTCGAAAATATTCCATGAATAATATATTAATCATTTTATAGTCTTATGTGTCTACAAAAAATTCATGTCTTATTCCCATGTTATACTTTAATGGATTATGTTCTCGATTCCCTTATGATTCAAGTATTATTAACTAATAATATTTACATCAATGATTCGGGATTATACTATTTGTTATGCATAGTTTTCTTTTTCAATGTTATTTTCCTATTTTCATACACTTATACTTACGATATACTTATATGTCCTTCCTTTTTACCCTTACTGAGCATCTGAGCTCATCCTTTATTATTTTTTCTTTCCCCATGTTATAAATAATGGTTTTAAGTATAACTACTAAAGGGGGTTATCATTAAGGTATATTTTTAATGTATTTCACCAAATTAGAATAATTTTCTCCATGTTTATAAAGGAACTAAACTATTATGTCACTCAAGCATGTGTTTGTGAATTGTAATGAATACTCTTATAAAAAGAAGTAACATCTATGTACAAAAAAATGGGTCATTAAATCCAACTTTACCACTTGTATAGAGATGTTTTCTTCACACTACAATTGTATGTTTCTATTTAGTTGGATGTTTTTTTATTATCTCTTATAACATTTCATGTTAATTTATTTTCTTATTTGTATTACATTGAGGTCTAGTGTCTGGATTCCTCATGTAAGAATTACAGAATAATTCCAATGATCATTTAAATTTATTTATTATGATAAATCATCCCGAAGGATTATATTTAGTTTCTTGGAACATGTTCATAGACCATAGGGATCATGTATTCCCCTATTTATGACATGGGCTAGTTCAGGTGCTTTGTCCAGGGGTGACATAGAGTAGGTTTGTGTCACCAATACCCATGATATAGAGTTGGTGAAATATTCTCCTATAATATTAACAACCAGATTCCTAGATTTATTCTCTTTGATAACACTTATCAAGATTAGATTCTAATATAGAATTTTTTATAAGTCATACCTATAATGGATCTCAAAATTATTAACATTAAATAAAAAAATATATATATAATGAAAGAAAATCTATGGGTGAGTATCATATTTTAAATCTTTTAGTCAATGAAATTTAATGAAAGAACTCCCATAAAAAATTATGACCACCTAAATCATACCCATTTAATGATCCATGATCTATATTTTACTAAATATTGGGCCAGCTTCATATTTTTCTAGTCACATAAATTTTTATATAAGAAAAAATATTATAATTAAAACGACGATTCTTTGATATATATGTAGATAAATCCTTATCCAAATTCATCATATGTATTTACTCACATCTATTACACTAATAACTAAATCCTATCAGGTACCCCTTTCATATGAAACCAAAAAAGACACCAATATTAGATTCATAATCCAATTAGGATTACCAATTAATTTATTTTCATATATAGACTAATATAGGGGCATCCTAATATAGTTTGGCCTAGTTGGTCAGATGATAGAGGTCTTGAATAATATATACTTTGAAGGAATCTAACAATTAGTATTAAAGGGTTTCTCTTATTAAATAACCAAAAACATAATAAAAAACATATTCAAATTAATTTCATATGTATTGTATCATATGAATTATTTAATATCTCATGTTTTTCTCCATTGTGTGTGAATGCTTCTAACTATTTTGTTTTTGAATCCCTATTCTATCCATCAAAATTACTGAGCTCTCCCTGCATTAATGTGTAACCATGTATACAACCTACAACTTTGTGTTACCCACTAAAAAATAGAAGCTAAATATATTTATATATTTTTAAATATATATCATTCATAATGTACATAAAATCTCACTGTAAAAATTTATATTTATATGAGATTAAAATTATCTGCCTGAGTTAGAAAAGAAACGTAGATATATAACCCCAAATATTATAGAACATTATACAAGCCCCCATGGATATGGGAATACTAGACTTGATTCCCTCTAGAAAAGGATAATTTACTAAAGGAAGGATAAAACTCATTATGATATTAATACCTAATATTTACATACAATGTTTAACATCTAAATTCAAGATTATAAAAAAAAATTAGGTCATGTTAGATGATATTTAAATCTTAAAACGCCATACTTATCATGTAACGCATCTCATGAAAACAAATTAGAATAAATTTATCACATAAATTTATTAAACACCGTATTCCAAATAGAAAATAATTTTATAAAAATGAATTTTATAATGAAATAAAAAACTCTATATTTATATTAAAAAACATGAGATACAAATATAATATTTTCATATTTAATTTCATAATAAAAAATCACATTTTATAATTCAAAACACTTTTAATTTATAAATATTTTATACACCATCGGAACATTTTTCAAAAAATTAAATTAATATTTAACATTTTAGTTTATATAATATTTTATGACTGATAATAGGAGTTATTAGTCTTAAATCATGATTAATATATAAGGTTATCCATGTGAGTTAATAATATTTTATAATATGAGACCAATCACCATGTTTTATTTCTATCATTCCTTATGACATATGATTTGAAATGATCTAATTATATTATATGATATATATGATGTTGTAAAGATTTTATGATGATATATTTTTAGAAACATAGTATTATGTCACATTTTATGATATGTCATATTATATTCTGTGATGTACTTCAAATCTATAGGTTTTATACATATCATACCTATTGTTATACAACTATTGTATGCTAAAATGACTCCCAAGAAACGAATTAAAACATATCATATTTTAGAATGTGGGTTGATGTTATTTATAATAAAAGTTCCTAGAGAAATGCGTAGAATCACACATTGATCTATTGAAGTGTAAGGCTTGAATAACATTGAGGGGTTTTAGTGGATCATCACATGGTCAAACGCATTCAAAACCCTATATAAATATCTAATTTATAATTAATATCTCAATATTAAAGATATTTAGAATAAAAACAAGAATAAATTCATTGATGAGTAATGCATTTTTTACTCTTCAATTTCATCTTGATATCGATCACCATAGCAGCTACCTAATTCCCACTACCTTCGAAGGTAATACATCGAACGGTAGAACCATGATTGTATCATGAGGACCCTATATTCTTCAAATGTATTCAATCATCTTTATTGATGATAAATGTAAATTTATGAAGAACATACCTTAAACTTATGAATGAAATAAGGGTTATCTATTAAGAGGGATCATATCCCATTTTATATAAACTCTTTAATAAATGGAGAGTGGTTTTAACATCGATCATACCAGGTGCCATCTCATGGAACCCATACATTAATATACATTGTTATAATATTACTTAATATAATGGCCTAAAGACCTTATTTTATTTTATTATGAATAACCCCCATTTTATGGGTTGAAGGAGAATCCTTACATGACCTATAGTCCCAAGGCACAAGGCCCGACATGACCTGAAGGCAAATACCTGATCTGAAGTCCTAGAGGCATATTATGCCTATTACATGACCCATAGACCCAACCCACTAAAACTAACCCTCCCAAAATTTTGCATCATTGATCTCCTAGCTCCCCAACTTGCATTACTAATTATCTAGAATTTCCCCATACAAAGCTACTGGATGCCTGGTCCCGATGGTGGTTTTCATAACCTCTCATTCTTTCTATCTGGTTAGCTCTGCTTCTGGTGGATGATACACTTTTCTTTTATCCTCTTTTGGGGTCTTCTCTATGTCAAATGGGATACTCCATGGTCTTTGTGGCCCGAAGGTCCTATGGCCTGAAGGCCTTTGATGACCCGAAGCCACTGAGACCCATATGCCCGAACTGGTAGCCTGAAGGCCCAAACCTAGGTCTCTTAGATGCCAATCTTGATCCCTTACCACTCAGGTATGAACTCGTTGCCTATATATTCCTTAAAAAATTAAAGAATCTATAAAAATACATTTATAATAAAATAGAATTTATTTATAAATAATTAAACCTTGTGAGTGAAGTGTTTCATTAACATAGATCCCATATCTTAATCCTAATTTTACTCTACGATTGAGGAAAATAGAGACATAATTTGTTTTTAAATATAAACATATATTTCACTACAGCATACATCAAACATGTCTCATATATTCTAAAATATGATATATCATTAAATATTATATACCATTTTATTTTTTTTATTACAAGATTAACTTACTCTACTCACATCGAGAAAATATTTGAGGTAGTACAATATAATGGAATCCAGAGGCGGCCACGATCAATAGTGTGATCCCAAAAAACATTAGAATGAGGTGTAATTAGTTTTACCAACTAAATCCCACCATTTATAGGTGGGGTGTATTCATTTATCAATGTAAGAAAAAGTGATGTAATTACATTTTAAAGTTTTATTCTTCCCATAATATGAATAAAGAATCAATGTTCTCCCATATAGTTGGACTAAATATTGAACCTCTTTGATTTATTATTGTATTTCAAAAAGTTCTTTTTTCCCTTATTTTATTTTTGTGAGAGTTATGAGTTTTTGAGTTTCAATATCTTTATATATATAAAAACACTTTCAAAACATAGTGGAATCAATATATAAATCCCAATCTAAGATCAACCATGATAGATGAATGAAATCATGTATACTATAATAAAAAACATGAATACCTTATACCGTAGAGAGATGTACCATTTGACGAAAATCCCTTGTGGTTGATAAGGATTACAAGAGAGGGATCAAAATTACATACCTCTTATTTTGGTACAGATTGGTTGTTTTTTATAACTCCTCATACAAATGGGATCCTCTCTTCACCCATGATATACTAGTTCCTCACGAATGTAAAGGGTAGAGTGGAAGAGAGCTATGCTATTGATGGTGTTTCACCAATAAATGTACGATCAATAAAAATTATATCGTATGGTAGTAGGATAATTTAGATATCTATTGAGGATACTCTTCATGTTAACTTTCATTTACTCATTAGTTATGAAGAACAAGTAAATCCAACTCAACTAGTTTAGGTAATTTTTAAATGAATACATAAAAATCTAATGAATTTGAGGTTAGGAAAATACATATTTATTGTAGTCTATGTTTATGATATTCGAGTGTTAACACTATAAAACTCAAATTCCTTTTATGAAAAAAAGAATCAAAAAATTAATCATACCATATGATTCATTGGGAAAATAATTCTTCCCGTCGTAATATATAACTAACCAAGGCTATTTGTATATGACATCTTTATATCTTAAAAGGAAATATGACCACAAATAAACAATATACCATACCCTCATCTTATACATGTTTGAAAATAAAACATATTTACATGATACCATAGGCCATGGGTTTAAAAACATAATATTAATTAAAGAATTAGAGAATATCTCCTTCAGTCTCCCACTATTACTAAAGATTCATAGACTTTGGGTCAGTTCACATTCTATTTTACTGTATACAATAATTTGTGAAACTATATCCAAAAAAATTTAAAATATATTCCGAAAAAATTATATAAATATTTCATTAACTTCACTAAGTATCACATCATATTTATAACATGTGAATACCCATCCAATCCAATTTCAGATTAGCTCTAAAACACGTTTAGTGATGCTCTCTTTGTAAAAATACATATAGGTTTAGTAAACCACAAATTTTAACGTAAAAAAACTTTTTAGGATCTAAAATAGATATTAATATATGAATATATAAATAAAATAAAATAGTTTCCACTAGAAAAATAATTAGTGTAACTAAATATATAAAGGGATCTCATAAGATCTTTATCACACACATGTATCTCTATACACGTGTCAACCCGGTACATCATATAAAATTTTATATTATCATATTATCCCTTTATACAAGACATAGAATAAACTTTGGAAATAGATTATTTCCATCCACATATATAACTAATTCATTCTTAATTCTACAATTATAAACCGACCAAGATGATGAATATATCACATGACTTTCACCTTTATAGATGAGTGCATCACATATCCCTCCCTAGAATAGATAATCACATCATATAAAATATTTAGGTTAATCAAAAAACATCCTTAGTATATCAAAACTATGGGATAATAATTCATACTAATTATATGTGATGAAAAATATCATCTTAATTGATCTTAAATTGATGACATGATCAATAACACACCCAACCACCACCTCATATCCTAATCCTTAAGGCTTTTATAAGAAAGGTATTAAAGCATGGATATTTTTTTCTATGTATCTCAACAACCATAGGTATTAGGGACTCTAAATATGATCTATTCACCCATAATATACCAAACATATAGTGTTAGACATGCAATGTTGTCTGCATCATAGGAAATCTTGGGCACAAAAAATATTTTTTGCCTCATGAGAGTATTCCATATCTCAATACAAGAATTATACTCATGATAATCTTATCATTTAATCATATCACATAATATTCCATAAAAATAATTTTTTAAGGATATTTTAATGTCTTATGTTGATATATAAATTATCATTACACTTAATTAAATATATATCAATTTATATATATATATTCATCCAATGTGAAATAATTATAATTTGGATATTGAATTTTATGTAACAAGATATGTTATATATTATTATAATTTTTTAACAATACTAAATAAAAAACAAATAAACCTTTCTATAATGTCATATATGATAAATTTTCTGGTCTTCCTTATTTTCTCTACACTTTTAGGGGTTTTGGTAAACTCATTATATATTTTTGAAATTTCTTATATGTATATATGTGTGTGTGTGTGTGTGTTTGATAACCTTATAAAACAATACAATATACAATTTAATGAATAAAATATATAAATAAAAATATTGATTACAATTTAGATTTAGGAATAATATTTATAATGATAAACTCATTGAGCATATTCAAACTCTTGAAATCTACAACATTAAATGTTAAAATATCGAACAATGAGGAGTAATAAGAATTGTTTATAGGTAAATCATCATCATTCTTGGAACTTGTTTAATAAATATTCTCCTCTATATCTTTTGGTAGATAATGTAGTCATTTACATTATCATTTACCATCACTTTATAAACTCTTTTATGATAATGTGATATTCAATTTTGTATGGTAAATAAATGTAATATTTTATATTTCACTATACTGATATTCCCCCAAACTCCTTTAAAATATTTAGTGAAAATCACCTTGAGTTTTTATTATCATAACATTTTTTAACTTTTTAACTTCTCTATGTTCAAACATACTGTCTCTTAATGATACTATCTAATAGGGAAGAATTTATTAGATGAGTATAATTTTTGACACATTTTCATCAAAAACAGCAATGAAATCACTCCCACTAAAACAATTATGGCCACATACATTATATCCATTTAGTGATAAAAAACTATATTTCATCATGAATTAAAATGGTTTAAAAAATTTAAATAATATTGAATTATACCTACTAAAAAATTGGTTGGAATTATATAATATATAATTCATCAATATCTACATAGAAGAAACTTTTTCAGAGTCCATTATATGGATATAAACTGAACTATATTCCTCATGTATCTTACCTATTAGAATTTCTAGGTTAATTATAACCCAAATAAAACACCATCAATGAGGAAACATATCATTAATTTCACCCCATTATCCTCTTTTCATAAATAATACAATCCATTGGAAAAAATGGTTATGGTTACCCATACTAAATGATCAAGGTCTTAAAAAGTACAGATTTAGAAGGATTATCACATATAGTATTTAATGGATTTTATATTTAAAATTTCAACATATTATCTCATGTAATTGACTTTATATTCATTATTTAATTTTGTGATTCAGTTTTTAATCCTATTATTTACACTAAATAATTATATTCCAACCATATTGTGTATAAATCTTTAGAATACTAAACAATTTTGTTACCAACCAAAATTAAAATCCAATAATATTCACACATATCAAATTCACAATACCTATAAGTAAAATGAAAATATTTCATATAAAGGAAAATAGAAATATGAATTCAATAATCTTAGAAAAAATAATATTGGAGCCATAAATATTCAACCACCACTTTTCAAAAATAAGGGATAAACCTCTAGACTAGTGGGAAGTAATTCCTGAATCTTCTATACCTAGGGATACATTACTCTATATAGAAGTAAATTCAATTATAAATATAACACATAATATATAAAAATTCATAATTAACTACTTAATTCAAGATCATAACCTCAATCATTTAAATTTCAGGTTATAAGAAAACTAAATCCATTATCATACCAAACATGTAACTCCTTAAATGAATGTATGATAACATTTGGAAGTAATGATAAATTTCAAACTAAATAAAGAACACATTCATAAAAAACAATTATATTCATGAGTAATAAATGAGGGAATAACTTTTTTACAAATAAATATATCACTTTTTAAAATTGAGTCAAACTATTTATAAACATTTTATAAATAAAATCTGAATGTAAAAACGTCAGTGTTTAATTATTGATTATGAACATTCCATAATAATGAATATATACATGATTTACTCAGTCCGTAATATAAAAATTGATTTATTATAAATTATATGGAATTTGATTTAAATAAATATTTTTTATAAACTATAAAAATATTATAATTCAATTTTTATTATGTAAACTGTTGAGATAATATATATTTCACTTACTCATTTGATATTTTATCATTTATAAAAATATTCCTCAAGAAACCTTTCAATGTTCTTTATATACTTTCCTAATTAGAACCTTTATATGTTAAAAAATTAAAATTAAACGTTATGAACAATTTCATATTTTTTAAATATTAAGATATTATATTTTCTATTTTTTTTAAATTTATAAAACCATTATATATTACACATATTCATTCAATATAGACAATTTGTATTTAAATTATAAGTCATTTACTCATAATTAAAAATGTATTTTAATATTAACACTTAATATTATGGAATATTTACTCATGAATTATTTATTATAAATTAATTAATTAATTATTAAATTTTTATAATTATATAATTTATGAAAACATTTTTAAATTACATAAATATATTCATAACATATATTTATAAAAAATAAATTTTTATTACTAATCATTATTAACAATATATGTCCAATCATAGAATATGGTAGATAGGTTTTAGAACTTAATCAATATAATCATCATCAAATGTACCTTATAATTGATAATCATATCACGGAATATGATTAGTATCACACATGATTATTTAATATTCTTGATGTAAAGGTAGAGACCCTTGCATATGGGGTAACCCGTATATAAGAGTTAAAACCATTCAAAAGGAAATATAGTAAGCACTGGTGTAACCATTACATAATAAATCACTCACCCTTATATAGAAAATAATATTTTATTGTTCTCGTTAATATTTATAAGGAGATATGATTTATTTTTATGAACATGCAACATAAGACTATCATCTAATTTGATATCACTTTATCATAAACTATCCACAATATTAAAATATAGGATTTTCACCAAGATGTTGGATTTTATATCCCAAGTAAAATCCCTTGAATCAATTGGGTATAACAAAAAACCCCTTCTAATTTAATGACATAGAATATAAAAGGTAATATGACTTAAATTACCTAATTTTTACTAAGACTTCATGAATATAAATTCATGTTATGTCTTTCATAATAGTACTCGGGTTTAAAGGATCTAACAATACTTTTTAAACATATCATAAACAATATAAAAATCCAAATCCAAGATATTTTATACTAGATAAATATATTTATCTATACTCTAATCAATGAAAACCATATTCCTTACATGATAGATGGTTGTTGTATTTTTTTTCATTCATGGGATTGATGCATATCACAATAAAGGTAAATTAATGTTATCCATCTCATAGAGGTATCAACAAGTGTATCTATACCAATATTTGTACGAGTTTGATTCTACCAACACCCATGATATTTTAGTGCCTCATGATGGAAAATTGGGAATAAAAACAAATTTATGAGATCGAGGGAGTTCTAGTTAGTTAGGCATGAGTGAACACGCAATCATTTCATAAAAGTAGAATACTTTATAAATAAATCTAGGAAAATCCTTGAGTGAAATTTGTTTTAATCATAAGTTATATTTTATGAGTAAATAAAAATATTCGAGTTCATGAATACATCAAAATCACAAGCATTTCACATTGTAATATTTTTATTTTTTATAGAGTACGTGTAGGAGATTGAAATGTTAACTCTTTTGTATTACACTACATAAGATTAATCATAACACCTAATGTATATCACCATAATATTCATTTTCACTATGATTACTTTTTTTTTAAAATACCACTAACTAGGGACATTTTCTTATGATATGCCTATATGATAAAATATGATATTCTGAAACCCACGTAATATAATATACTTTGTTTATATAAGCTATACCATATGACATGTTTATATCATTCCTTATCATCTTGGTCAAAATAATAATACATGGAAAGGATTTAATGAATATACCCTTATAGGGTGTGGATATTCGAAGTGGTATATAAGGTTAATTTATCTTCCTAGTTCTAGTATATTATTTCAAGAGTCCATCTCTATCAAAAACCTTTAGAATTCGTTCCTTTCATGATTTTCTGGTGGGTTTCTTTTTGTCATAGTAGTTACACACCCAACACCTGGATGGGTTGTTTATAATATGACTAATATATTTAGAAGATTTTATGTTCTATATAACAATGGGAATTTATTCATTCCAATTATAGGATATACATTGAATTATTTAACAAAAATAGTGATGTTGACCAGAATATTATATTTATTATATTGTTGGTGAATACATTCTTTATAGAGTCAATAGATTGATTTTGGATATCTTCACTATGATGATTTGTAAAATTTGATGATAATTATGAGAAAGTTTTTATCTATTCATTTGAATGTGTAGATGATGAAAACTTCAAATGTTTAGGAACAATGCTAATTACATTCACATTTATTTATCTAACATGATCGGCTTAAATAAGAGATGTTTATATTGAGCTTTGATATGGTTGAGTATCATTATACAGAATTTATTATGGATCAACCTTATTAGGATGAAATATGATGTTATATAACCAAATAAAGTTGTTTATGAATCTATGGGGCTGTCGAGTAAGATATATACATCCCGGTTGATGGTATATTTAGATGTTTCTAAGATAATTGATGACTAAAAAAGTTAATTGTAATTATATGAGACTAAATTTAGTAAATTTCACTCTTTTAATTTATTAAACAAATCTAAACTATTGAGTGTTTATTATAAGGCTTTATGTAATCATGAATCCTTGTGTGATATTCAATAATATATCTCTTTAAAAGAGTAAAGTAATATATCATAATCTAAATATAAATAAAAAAATAGGTTGAGATATTAATAAAATGTATAGAGTGAGTCTCATTGTTTTATGAAGGTATAACCACTAGGTGTATTGAGGATCTAACATAATTTATAGAGAAAATATTTTTAAATGATAATCAGGACTGTCCTCACAACGATTCTTAGATCCCTAATAAATTATCAATTAAATGTTGAATAATGGAAATCTATATAAGATTCGAGTTTTTTTATAATTATTCATTGATGGAAGTGGTATGCTAACATAATAGGATTTGTGATAGATCATTTAGGAAATTAGTGAATTTAATAGAGCAACCATAGTGATAATAATCTCATTTATAAAGATTGACCATTTTTTGTTATTTAGTATTGAGAATCAACGAGTTGTATCAAATGATTATACATTGTTAAATTCATGTTATTTGACGTGATATTTTTTATGACATTCTTTGATCAACATTACAATTTCGAGAATTGAAAATAGAAAAACTATTTGAGAATGTGGGAAAATAAAATATGTTAGAGTATGTTATAGTACATTATGGTGGATGAAAAAATTTGTAATTATAGAAATATTCTAATTTATGTCTAAAAAGATTGATTAGTAGTGATAAATATCCAAATAAGTTTCTAGAAAATTCCTTTCTTAAGCATTGTAGGTGAGGGTATATAACTTTAGTTTTTGTATTAATAACCAGATAAATGCACAATGCTTCTTCAATTCATAGCTTCATAGTTTATTTATGAGTTGATAAATATCATGGGATTATGTTATTTAGATATTGATAATTTATTCGTATATTAATTTTGGGGTAAGATATTTTTTTTATAGATTTGATATGGGTTAATCAAAGGTGTACAAATTTAATTGTATGAGATCACTAAGGAATATAGAGATTTCAACAAAATACTTGTCACATGAATAATCCCACCAAAACCCAACTTATGAGGATTTTTATATTAATGTACCACAGAAATCCCATCTTTAATAATGCCGAGAATGATAACTATAACCAAAAAGGAATAACATATATATAATCTATTTTCATATACCAACCTACAACAAATATTCCATTACAATACATATTATATCAAAATAACACTATCAATATTTATAAATAACCAACTACCTGAAAAATAAATTCATGAGAAATCAATTATTTAATGTAATGATACATAGAAGACAACCAAAAGGTCAAACAATACATAGAAAATATCACAAGGTATTATAGAAATTAATCATGGGAAAAACCTCTTCATTGTGAGGACTCTTGGAAAAAAATGTTAATAGTAAAAATATCCCTCACATACCGTTATATGCCACAAAGAACCCTCATAAGTAGCTCTACCTAATCCACACTCACTAATGGAACCATCAAAATTCATTCCATCAACACAAAAAAAATATATGAGAACATAACTAATGTTTTGGTGATTAAAAAACTACATAGTATGATTCCATGGATACAAAATAGATGGGTTGAATAATAAATCATATTGATATAGGATAAAAAAAATATGATGATATAGATAGGAAACCCATGGACATTAGCAAGTCCCTATGATGAAAAATCTACTCTACAAAGGATCATGTATTGTATCTAATAAAATATTCTCAAAATAATTTTAGACACATAAATTAAAAATTCAATGACTCAGTTATATGTTTTATCATAATGGCAACCTAGGGTATATGTGAAATATGCCATAATTACAACATGTGGGACCAGAACAGATGGAAATAATATACTAGAGGGGTTGGTCTGAATACCCCATTAAAAATTTTAAAATAAACAAAAAATATTTTTATATTACATGAAACAACAGTGTAATGAATTGTTTAGTTTATTATAATTCATAAATAAAACAAGAACACAATCTCTTAATAGTAGTGTGGATCACAAAAATACTGCTATAATATTTAATATTTTCTACTCAATGAGAAGATCATTACCCAATAAGAAACCTCTCATTTAAATGTGGGATAAAATATTTAAAAAGACTATTATTTACAATAATAGTAGGCATAACCAATAACTGAATTCATAAATGATTCACATCATAAAATGACCTGAATATTCATTAAGAGTCACAACCCAAGAACATTCATTTTCGTTAGTTGAAAAATCCATACCTGGCTTACTATTTATTAGGAAAAGAATAATCTCACTCTTTATAAATAATATAGAAATAAAATATTTAAAAAGAAAAATTATTTAATGAAATTATGAATATCAATATAGAATATAGAGATGAATTTCAATGAAGATCAAGAACATTAATCTCTTTAGTACTATATGATAAAATGATATACTCTTTTTTTATCACACAAATGAAATAATATTCCCATATGGTATTCATTATCTTACAATTCTTATATAGTTCATATTTTTTAATATTTCTCATACAAGAATAAACTATATCTATTTTATCTAGTTATGTTCCCCCTTGATTAAATTCTAATGGATAATCTTGCTTCCTTAATTCCGTTATATTTTTTAATTTAAAGTAGAATCTAATTAACCAATCATAGCAGGACATGGGATAGTGAATAACACTACTTAGAATAATAACATTTACTTATAACTTAAATTACGACAAAAATTATCTAATAATTTTCATAGTATTTCATTCCCGCATGAAATGACTTTGAAACACTGTAAATAACCTCATTAGAAATAATGAATGATAGTTTACATAAATAAAATAATTCAAACTATTCTCATATACATGAAATGAATATTCATATTTATATGAGATTTACATGTCTTTATGAAATTAGATGAGTGATTTATTTGACTATGTGGAATATCATATACACTTTCAAATTGGTTACTTGTATTACTTTTTTTTCTTCATCCACATCATTGAGTTTACTACATTTCCAAAACAACTATGTTGATTAAACAAATACATCACCAAAGAAACTATATGGTCGAAACAACTACATTAGTAAAATTACTATATTTCTAAAACAAATACTTCACTAAAATAACTATGAACCTGAAATATCACTATGGTTGAAATGTCTACATGGTTATGCCCAAACATTCTATTTTTCATATTCTCATACGTGGTTCAGCTAGGTATGATGTTTTTATATATTCATTCTTGTAATGGAAATTTTTGATAACCATACAATTTTAGTGTTTCTACTGCTACTCTTCACCATAAGTATAGGAGTTATACCACTAAAAGAATATAATATCGTTAAACATGAATCTGGTCAAGGTTCATTTTACACAGTGATAGAGTTACCCTTATTTAAAGTTCATATTTTCATACCAACATTTATACTAATATTAATAATTAAATTTTACCCTTGTGAAAAATATAAAACAAAAACTATTTAATATTAAAAACCTTAATATTTAAATTATAGGAAATTAATTTTATTAATAATATGATTTTATTAACTTTAATGTACGTATGTGAAAATAGTGAAAACATTCTACAAGATAATTAATCCAATTATGTAAAAAATGTGATATAAACATTTGAATAATTTAAAAAACTAAATCAAACCATAAAGAACACATTATTATATTAATCAATTTAAAGCATATGTGAATTAAAATTAAAAAAATTCATATAAATTAATATATATATATACATATGTTATACAAGTAGAAATACAATAAAGTGAGGTATTTGAAACCTAATAAAAAACAAATTATAAACCTAATAAATGAGAGGATGTTGTATTTCTTTCAAACTAATTAATTAAATATTTACACCCAAGATCAAACTATAACAATCTCCCTATTTTATTAATTAAAAAAAGATTTTTTTTAAATTTAAACCAACCAAAAATTCTCACCATTTAAAATTTATCATATTTTTTTAAATGAAAAAATATATCCCCTAATAAATACATATATTAAGATAATTATAACATGTATATTATTATTTAGACTATGTTAAATACCAGAATATTACATAATAATATATTTTTGTAATAAAAATTTGTTATCTAGTTTTAATAATTAATTATTATAAAAAATATAAATTCTATTACATTATAAGTTGAAACCTAATTTTTATATGTATTACAAAATCTTGTGGTTTTTGGAATATTTCTGAATGTTGTTTTTTAGTTAGAACAAACTCTAAACTTATATCACCTTTTTTACATGATCACTTATAAAATTAAATCTAATATATATATTCTATTTTAGATAGTGTTGTAGGGGGTTTTTAGAAATACAAAAATCTCAATAATTATTAAAAAATATTGAAATTTTTTAAAAAATATTTTTAAAATCAAATAAATTATGTTTAATACAAATACATTGAGTGTAGGAACATGTAGAAAAAAAATACTTATCCTAAACAATAAATTGTTAAACTGAAATTTGTTTCTCAAAAACTCCATGAAATTAAATTCTTACAAAGAAAATGGAACATAGCTATTTTTACATTTTTGGTCAAGCCTACAACCTCCATCATCATAGTAAAAATTTTATATTAAATCAAAAAAATTATGATTTGTGTAAAATAAATGAGAACTAATAGTTCCAAAAACATATTTAATAACCCTATTAATATCATTTGGATAACATTCGTTAGGATTTTATTTAAATATAAAACACAATAAACATAAAAAATTATATCTATCCAAGATGTAGTCAAATAATGTAATCTTCATATCACACCTTTATACAATTTTACATCAACACACATTCTAGATATATATAAATCCAAAATAAAATTTTCATTCAACAATGTTTTAATAGACTTTAATGAATGAAGGAAAAACCCTTATAAAATGTTATTTAGAATATTTAGATTGATTTTAGAAAATACGTTCTTTTCTTTGGATTATTTTTATTTTTATAAAACATTTATATTCTCTCATTAAGATCATATAAAACTCTCTAGTCATTAATTTTGAAAAATACATAGAAATCAAATAATTTTTGGAACCAAATATTATATCATTAGAATATATCTATAAAATCAAAGTATATTTTATAAAATTATTTATAAAAATTGTGGGATCAACATTTACTTTTAAAAAATAATTTTCCAATTAAAATTTAGTTAATCACACATACCAAAGTCATGCATTGTTATAAAGACCATATAAATCATTCTTATGTTTAAAAACATTATTATAAAAAAATTTATTTTCAAATCAAGGGCTTTTTTATCAAATTTGTTATGGGATTTTTTTATTTTAATAATGAAAAATTTGCATCCATTTGAAATAATTTCAAATTTTGAAAACACAAGTATTATAATAAAATTATAATCGACTCTATCCTAGAAACAAGATAAAATGAATCTTCAAGATATATTAACTCTTCCTAATAATAATCTTTATAAATTATTCATTATTTTTTCTTAATTATGTTGATTTTTTCATCATGTTTTTTATGACAAATCCATTTTGTTCATATCATTTGTTTATATTTTTGTAATTCCACAAAACTCCATACTTTTTATTCTTTGAAAATGAGTTAATTATTCATGCATATAATTAATTCAGTTTGAATCAGTCAAATAATTATAAATATTAAGAGGTAGAAAATCTATAATGAATATAGAATTAGCATGATAATTTAAACCAACTTTCTTTGATTGAATTAAAATAAAATATTTCAAATTATTTTTTTAGAAGGATGATCTTTAAGAGTTTTTAACACTTTTGGATATGTTTGAGAAGAAATTTTCCCCCCTCACATGTTGTATTATCATTATATTGAGCATTTTCTTCACCAAAATTATATTAACAAAATTATTTATTATCATTATTTATATATGAATTATTTTTGATATTATTATTTTCAACAGCAATAACATGCACATACACTTTAATAACTAATGATCCCTTATTGAAAACTACTTCTTCTATATTAGTATTTGAATATCCTAAAAATATACCTTTTTCAATTTTAGAATAAAAACAGTCAAAATTATATTTTTTCTTTTTAAATTAAATAATTACAACCAAACACCCTAAAATATTCAATTTTAGGTTTAATCCCTTTAAAAATCCATAAGGGAATTTATCAAAAAAATGTTCTAATAGAAACTCTATTTAAAACAACAGAAAACATATTAACAACTTTAACTAAGAATATTATGCCGCATTAAACTCTAAAATCATTGATTTATCCATTTTGTGAATTGAACAATTCTTTATTTCCAAAACAAAATCTTGTTTTGGTTTACTATAGGTAAAAAATATTGTTTATATCCATTTTCTTAATTTCTTCTTATAAAACTATAAATTAATATATTGAACAACTCTATCACTTATATTAGACAAAATTGAAATATTTTTGATGCTTTGAATAATTTTATAGAAAACATAATATTTTTTTAGTGCTTCAATTTTGAGAGATAAGAAATAAATATAGATGAATCTATAATAATAAAATAATATTAAAAATACATACATCATTCCACCTAAAATAGTAGGTAGTATAAGATCAAATAAGTCAATATGTAGAGATTTATGATGTCTTGCACCACTAACATCATTCATAAAGATAAATATTTCATTATACTACTTAACCATTAAACATTAATCACATAAAAATACATAATTGTATTTTTGTTTTTTAGTTGTAGAAAAACTTCATGCTTTCAAAACATATTAAATAGAAACATTTTTCATGTACAAGTCAGATATGCCCCAAAATATCATCTTATAATACAAAATTCAAACAATTAACTTATTATACAGTTCCATCAGATAATTCAATAGTGTAAATATTATATTTTCATTTTACAAAGAATAAAATATATGTTTTTTAAGAAAATGTATATTTGTCATTTTTACATATTAAATTTAATCCATAATCAATTATTTATAACATAATTATTAAATTGTTTCATAACCCATCTATAAATAATAATTTTTATATAATAATATTTATGAAAAATAAAATTCATTAATACCATTAATCTAACCATTATAGTTGTTGTCAAATGTAACTAGTCCTCCATTACATAAATTTAAATATATAAAATTTGAAATATCACATTTCATATGATTGTAACACCAATTGCCTATATATTATAAATCATTCAGACAATTAATGTTGATTTTCTATAAAATATCATCCAGGTAGAATGTTTTGGTACCCAATCTAACATGGGTCTAATTAGATTAATAAAAAAAACTTTTGAATCCAAATAGGTTTAAAACAACAATTTTTGGAAAATTTAGAAATCAACTATTTAAAAATAAATGTTTTTATATACCCAAATGATTATGTAAATATCAATTATAATTTATAGAAATAATTCCATTATATTATATATTCACAACATGAAACACCCCAAATAATCCATTTTTAGATTTTTTAAAAAAGTAGTTATGTTCTACCTTATAAAAAACTATTAAAAAGGCATAATTTTTATAGTTTAGCTTCATCATAAAAATAATTTTGTATATATATCTTTTCCTTAAACAATAGAAAATAATGTTTCATTATTATTAGAAACTTCCTTTTTTGAATCCATAGTTTGTTTTTTAAAAGATTCTAAATATGTTTATTATTTCATAATTAAACTAGAAGCTACATTTATTAATATGTATATTATTTCATAGGATTATTACATCTGTTATCAACTTTCTCATTATCTATGAGACTAATTTTAACCTTATTTCATTAACATTATCACTTACTTCTAAACAATATTTTTTTATATTTATACTTTTAGTTTAAATATCTATGAATAACAAAAAAATTATTCCTTATCCATGGAAATACTGATATTCATATTTTCATATACATTTTTTAGTTTCCCATTTTAATAAAAAATAAATTATTTTTAATTTATATATTAATATATGTTTTAATAATACTAACATTATCATTCCTTAATTATTCATTCTCTTTATATATTTGTTTGAATTTAGATATAAGAGATTCAAAATCATAACATGAATAAAAATAATTTCCTATTTTATCATTAGTGATTTCATTTTGATCAACATTGTCTAAAGTTTATGATCCAATGGATACATTAAATAAGATAGGCAAGGAAATGTATCTTGGGATCAACAATTCAAGTTATCAATTGATTTTAAAATTTGTTATCTGAAGACTTGGTTCATGAGTAAGGATATGAGGCACAAGATGGAAGGGGTACTGATGAGGTGTTTCATTATACTTAATAGGCTTCTCATGAGGAAATTTTGTCTACACAACATGCCTTGGAATACAGTTATATAAATAATTATAATTATCAAAAAAATGATGGTTATCATGGGGATATTAAAAATATTTTATATCCCACAATAATTTCTAACAAGTGGGGGACCATCTCTGAGAATTAAGGGATGAACGTTAGAGCTCCCCTAATTTGTAACACGGTGGTGTAATCATCTCATTTAAAGATGTTATCTCAAATGGTAAGGTAAAGAAGTTCAGTATTGATGGTTTCATTCTTGTTCCCATGAACAGAAGGTTATAGAAGGACTATTCCAAATTGCCAAGGACCATGTATAAAATATCTATCAAGATGTCAAAAAAAACCATCCAATGATCATTGATATCTTCAATTGATAAAATCTGAGTTTGATTGGTACATCTCTGATGAGTATGATAATAAAATTATTAGTCCTATTATAATTTTTAAATTTACTTTTCTGTGGATATGAGTAACTTCTTGACCCCATCAGACTTTTTATATTTTTTTTCTTCTTTAAAATATCGTTATATTCCTTTTCATATAAAAGAATTATCTAGTGATGAATCGGGTACCTCTTAATTTATATCCATCTAATCAGGGTTCCTTGTCTCTTGTTCACTTCCCATTTCATTTCTTATATACGGACTATATGAACAATCCCATCATCTAAAACATTATTTATTTTAATTTATACATTTTTTTCTTTCTTTAAATGTATTTATCTAGGAAAATTAGTCCTAATGTTTCATTCCATCCTTATGTCATAATTGTTTAGGTATAAAACATCATTATGATTGCAAGGATTACCTTTCTGTTACCCTATTTTGTTATTTATTTTTATTTTCCAATAACATCAATTTTTCATATACTTGTAATGTTTATTTATAAAATGATCAATCTCTTTTCCATTACCCTCGAATTGATATTTATAAGAGTTAGAGTATCCATTAAAATAAAATTTAAAATAAATACCTTTATTCTTTTCAGACTTCACATCCTATATATTGATCAGTTCAAGTTAACACAGAATTTAAAAATCAGTTAGTTTATCTAATGTATTCTTTTTAAAATTATTACTTTTATCGGTCAATACTTATTTTACATGCTATTGTTTTTTTAAATTCTCTCCATAACATTTGAAATATATATTTTTTTGTATTTTTCATAAATAATTACACTAATTCCATTTGTATTGATTAAAAAAGGTGAAATATGCTTTTCACTGACTTATCATCTCCCAAATTGAAATCCTAGTATTCTTCTCAAAGAATTCCTAGAATGATTCTTTTAATAATGTTTATATAATAGTTATAAACATTAATAATTCTCCAAATTTTATGGGCTCTTTTATTTGTGGAATAATTTCTATACATAATTTTACATATAGCATAAAAACTATTCCTTACATTATAACTATGAAAATACATTAACTTATCATTTACTACATGTCTTTCTAGATCAGCATTGGGTCTTTAATATGATTTTTCCATTACTGTAAAGTTATTTACACTTAGCTGCTTCAATTATGATTCTATTTGGTCTTTATAATACACATAATATATTCCATATAAAAATTGAGGGTTTTGAGGTATCAATCCATCTTTTATATTAATATCTTTTATCTTTAGGAATTTATATTTATTCCTTATTTTGTTAGGTCCATGATTTTCAGGCTAGTATAATAGAAAAATATAAAATAATAATATATATATATATAAATGAACTATTCTTTGATACAATTTGATAGACCAAAATAGATAGAAATAGTGCACTATGAGGTGAATAGTTCATTAAAACATTAAAATAATAATCAATCAAAATTTATTATTTTATAAAATATTAGTTTAATAATTATTTTAGAATATAATATATAAAAAATATAATAATGACATAGTATTTTTATAGTAGTTCATATCACCAATATTTCACTGTACACATAAATATTTTTTACGTGGTGAGAAAATGAGTACCAACTATTAAACCTCACTTTTAAATTTGTGATAACATGTTTACAAACACAAACTTTTACAATACCTAAATGCATAAACATTGCCTATCCTTTTTATAGAAGATATAACCTAATATTCCCTAACATTTCCTTGATAATAATAACCCAATAACTCACCTTTTGGAAGGTAGAATAACCAATATCAAACTAGTTTTTTATTGGGAAAAGCATAGAATGACTTGTTAGAAAGAATATAAGAATAAAATATTTTATAATTAAAACCACAAAAGAAATTAAGAATAAAAATGGAGAAGATAAAGAATATTATCAATGCAGATCTTAAAGTTCTATAACATTAGTAGTAACTGATCCAATAATAATTTCCTTCATGATCTCCCTAACTAAACTCTGAAAATCCTTGTATTCAATACACATTAATTCATGATTTATTGCATAACAATACATAGAATTTTACAAAAAAAAGATCCAGAATACTAATGCGTTTGTGTAATTAGGTATATTACATAAAAACTAAAAATTGGGGTTGTATATTTGATTTATTGAATACTTCCTTAACATGTTCATAATTTTGCATTATTCTTAAAACTACATTGGATTACATGAAAACATACATAAGAATAGAAAGAGTTATAATTCTTAGTGAGGGAATAAAAAAATCATAAAATGCATAAAGTATTATATTTTGAAAATAGGATTTTTAATTTGTAATAACAGGGTATAGAGTCATAAATATGAACAATGATTTATGATGTGTCATGATAAATTAAAAGAATCATGGGAATGTGGAAACAAAATTAAGCATGAAATCATAATCATATTTCAATACTAACCATAAATATATCATACAATAGTGGAAGAAGTACTATCATGGATTAGGTTCTCTCCCGAATCCTCTACATGTAGTATCATGATATTGAAACATTACCCAATGACTTTGACCACTATATAATTTTTGGTGCACCTATCTCTTTCATATTACATACAAGCATAAGTATACCATAAAGATCATACAACATAAGCAGATTTTAATCAATTTTAATCCCATGATAATGGAGTTTTTTTACAAACGTTGAATTTTATAATAAATTAGGGATACTTACATCTAGGATAGTACCCTTTAGTGAAAATGAGGGTGGATATTTACAACAGAATCATTTGGCATTAAAATTTGTTGATAAATTTTGGTAGCATAACAATAGTACACAAGGATTCCTTGAACAGTATAATGAAAGTTAAATGGGTCTCTCACCATTTAAATATAAAAAAAGTTTTTAAAATTCATATGAAAAATCATATCAAAAAATTATGAATTGAAAAACAAAATTCATTACATAAATATTGTGCTTGAATAAAGAGTTTAAATTGATGAACCCTTACTAAATTTTGGAGTAGTAACAGTTTAGGTGAATGATACAATGAGAGAAAATAAATGATCCCACATAGCTAGGAATTAATTTTATATAATAGGGATCTTTATAATTTTTTACAAGAAATCAAATGAGAATCAACAGGTTAATTAAAAAGATGACGCTTGAATGAAAAACAAGAGGGGGAAATACCTTACCTTGAGAGGGTTGTTCCAAAATCATTGGTAGATTTTATTAAGATAATGGGAAACCTTGTTATGGATATAGAGAGGATATTTTATAGTAAGTACATAATATAATAATTTTAGTTTTTGAATAGTAATGGGGCTTGGGTGGGTTTATATTGAAAGAGAGAGTGGGATTATTTATTATTTAAAAAACATAGTTTTTAGACTCTATATACCAAAACAATAAAAAAACCTTCCCAGGGTTATTAACCATTTTTTCTTCCAAATATGAGTGTGTTTTATAATTTTATTTTTCTATGCCCAAAACACAAAATAATATTACACTTTTTGAAGTTGAAGTGAGTCATGTTTATAAATAAATGATTTGATATGCTTAAAATATAATATATATTTTAGAGGATTCATAAATGATTTATAAAATTAATAAAATAACCTCAAAATCAAATTATTTTAAAGGGTAGTCATATATTTGTACTTAGATAGAATTATAGAATTTATTACATCAATTTTGGGAATTTATGATGTCATAATACACACTGAATTTTATAGCATATTTATTTTTACTAGAAAATTTTATTATCTCAGAAAATAATGAATCATTAACCATAGGATAATTTCTATGTGATGATTTTATAAATTAAATTTATTACATAAAAATAACTCAATAAATTTTTGAATTTTATATTTTAAAACTAGAATCGACATTTATTGATAAATAATGCGTTTTTTAAAATAATAGTTTTTAAACCATTTAGATAATTACATATGACATCAAAAAAATTATATTATCATTTATCTTTAACAGAAAATATTTAATTTTATTATTTAATTTAAATAAAAATTCATGAATTCCTCGAAAATGGATTTTTAAATGAAAAATAATAATTCATAAAAAAACAATTTTTGTTTTTTCATAACAATACAAATCGTTTAAAAAGTAACATTAATAAGAAATAAATATTACCATATTCTATTGAAAATACTATATAATTATTTAAATTATTAAGGTTTTGATACCTAACCATTTATTACACATGAAAACTTCATAAGGGTACAATGTTTGATGGTTATATTTTCATGGGGTGCTTTAGTGTACATGGTTTGGGCCATGATATCAATGAGCTTAAACTTCTCAAACAAATAGTTTTACTAAGGATTTAGTTATTGGATATTGGTTTGGGATTGTTCAAGGGAAAAGCTCAGTGATTCTATCTCCCTCATAAGCACTAATAAATAGTGTTCATAGGGTAAGATCCTACTAGATGAGGTCATCTCTTCCTTTTTATATATTAATTAGATTTTCCCAAAATAAAAATTTATACTAATCATATGACCTTAGGTCATCTTTTATATTATCAAATTTTGTGATGTTTAACCTTGTTTTAAATTCAATGGTATATAATATTTAAGAAATCTTTTAATTTCATATGTTTTCCATTACCATAATACATTATATGGAATTTAATTCAATCACAAAGGGGTTTTTTATTTAAAAAATATATATTCATTACAGAAAAAATATATGCATTAGGTATTTATCTATTGAAAATTCTGGTATGAATCATATTTTTCTATATGTATTGTACTTGAATAAATGGTATTGATTTTATTTAATCATGTTCCCCAAATATTTTATTCTAATAGAAAATCCCACATCATTAATTAAATTATCTTCTTGAATAATAAAAAGATTATAAAAACCAATCTCATTATGTCATGTGTTAGAGAATAATAATAAATAAAATATTACCATTTTCCTATAATTTTAAATATCATGCTCATTTTTAGAGATTTTTCACACACTTTTTCCCATGGATTAAATGACTCTGATGAACTAAGAATATGCTCAATAGAATTAACGAGAGTTTTTATTAATAAAAAAATAATATAAATTACTCTCATATACTTGTGGTAAATATTAAAATTTATTTTATATTTCTATGTCTATAAGAAATCATATATATTATTTTATATTGATAAATATCAATTTTTTTTCACTACCAAATCAACATTGTGTCTTTATTTATACATCAGATACATCTCTGAATTGAATATGTCACTAAAACAGGTATGTTTATAAAATAGTCACATCCCTAAAATAAATAAGTTGTTTGATTCATTTAATCCTTCAAATGAATACATCTTTGAAACAACTACGACACTAAAATGGATACATCATTAAGAAAATTATGTGGTTATATGAAAAACTCATAGGTAATGTATTCTACAACATGATTCTCCTATATAAAAAGTTTGATTATATATATTTTTCCACATAAATGAAATCTATGCTACTATTTTAGTGTGGTTATAAAAAATATTCACAAGAATCAGAGGAGTGATACTGGTAGATGAATATACAAATTTTAATGAAATAATATGTTAATGTTACATTTATGAACTGGTTGAGTTACCATTATGCAAGGTTCCTATTTTCCTAGCTACATTTATACAATAGTAAAAAATAAATTTTAATAATACAATTATATTAAATAATTATATAATACTAAGCACGTTATCATTTAAATTTTAAGTAATTATTTTTTTTATAATATGATTAATTTAAATATAATGTATAGATGTGAAAAAAACATAATACAAGGTAATTATACTGATTAACTAACACAATTGATATAAAAATTATGATCATTATAAAATCTAAATAAAACAATAAAGATCCCGTAATTATATTAAACAATTTAAATCATATGATATTTATATTAAAACAACAAAACATTATTTAAAACACGAATATATGTTATAAAATTTAGAATACAATATATTTGAGGTATATCAATTTTAAGAAACCAAAAATTATAAACCAAATAAGTTATAGGGGTTTTTAATTTTTGAAAAAAATTAATTAAATATTAGCGCTAAAGTCAAAACACTTACATAACTCATCTCTGAAAATAATCATATATCACATGTACTCAAATACACACAAAATATCATTGGTCCCACCATGTTTGAAGTCGACACCCTAATTGAAATTCATATCTTATGTGGAAATCATAATGAAAATATGTCATACAATCAAATATATTGTGGGTAATCAAAAATTATTTGGGTAATGTATACTATTTGGGGGAATGTCGATACCTATGGATAACCATGCCCCAACTGATGGGTGAGTAATGAATATATATATAGTGGAACATCGGTCAACCCATGAGAGAGTTCTTAATCACCATCTATTTGAATAAAATAAATTAAACACCATCAGTTTTCAACTATAGTGGGGGGGTACCATACCTCCTTGAGGGAATATTAGGTTGATCAGGGTACTACATGAATCTATAGATGAAGGATTGTTCGATAATACATAGGGGTGCATCAAATCCATGTGTCATGTGGGGGTTATGCCCTATATTGACTATCAACAAGGGTATTCCAAAACCCCATTCTTGGAGAAAATAACATGAAACATGATGGAGTACTGAATCCATTTCATTTCCAAATGTCTCTCCAAAACCCTGTCATTATATATTTAAAGATAATATTTTAAAATCACAAAAAAATGACTCACCCATAGATTCTATTAACATAATAGTTCACACCATAGATCTATATGTTGAAAAATACTCATAATAGACTATATTTGTTTCTAATTCAACCACTTAGTAAAGAAGATATGGAATCTCCAAGAGTCATATAGTTTACATCATATACTTTGACAGACACAAATTCAGTGCTTCAAATAAAATTTGGGTACATACTGTGATTTTTCAACCATATAAGGTAAACCTACATGGTGTTTCCCATGGAAAACATGAAATTTTAGACCCATAGTCTACTTGTGTTTATAACACAGAATCATAACTCATTTTATTCCAAACTACACATCATCTTGAATTATACACATAGTTTTGGAACATGATGGATTCCATGGGCATGTATTGTATTCCATGTTTTTTCATACAATTTGATCATGTTTTTTTATTATAACTACATACCATGAATAATGAAAGTGGTGGATGGGAATGTACTCTTACATAATCTACATCATTTAGCTTTCTATAAATGTCATGTGATTCAATATTAGAATCCATGTGCTTTTTAATGCTTTAAAAACCCTAGCTACCATAAAAGGGATGAGAAAAATTATGTATTGTAAAGTTATATATCATGTGATATTTAAAATTCTTATGAAAAACCAATCCATAGACTAAAATTGAAAACAATTTTTTTCTTAGGATAACCCCATATGATAAAATCATCTCTATATCCAAAATTTACACAAAGTTTCACACCATTTCCATCATAGTGATCTCTGTAGTTCATTCCAACTATTATAAAAAAACAATCATAAATAACATTAATTTTACTTTGGTGGCTACCCACACAATTTTTATTATCTTCTCTAGTCATCAGGTTTTAATGTATACACTGACACCATATATCATTGAACCCTAACTCAAATATCTATTCAAGGAACCTCTGTCAGACTCTAGTCATATCCATGATACTCAAATGACTACCATTATCCATTCCATACTTGAAAAAAATCTCCCACACTACCATCAACCTTCTAACCATCCCAAAACTATAACCATTTAACTGTAGTTTAGTTAAAAAGTCTATAAGATAGTTAGCTATGATGAAGGGAAGAAATATAAAATAAGTGATTAATTTTGGAATCCAAAGATCATGTGTCCACACATTTTTTTATCATTCATCACTCAAAAAATATATTCATATAATAATAATAATAACAACATAATAAAAATAATAATAATAATAGTGATAATAATCATAATTATAACAAGAATAATAATCTATGATAACTCAAGAAATGGTCCCTGGACCCATTCCCATCAAAATTTAATAATCAAAATAAATATTTGAAACAGGGATAACTAAATTCAACTGCACACTTCACCCCTAACATTGGAGAGAAAAAAATTAAAAAGGAATAATCTATGGAAAAATACCAGAAGGATGTTGTATCCACCATAATATTCATAGAGAATGAATTATCTACATTGTTATCTGTCATGACCCGACCCTACCCGGGCTCGAGCCGCAACTACCCCAAGCCCACCTCCATAGGCCAGGGGCTGGCGACCAGTGTCGAAGGCACAACAACTTGGGGAGGCGTTTGCCTAAGCACCTATACACACCCACACGCAACACACTAAATGAAAAGTGTAGAGTAAAAGAAAGAACAAGCAGAGTAAAAAAGAACAACTGCTATATGTATAAACCAAAGATGTGCATTGACATCTAAACAGTACAAAGTAAAAACTGAAAAGAAAAGGGAAAAAACACGCACCCAACCAAAAAGTGCCACAACCCGGAAATAGGTAAACAAAAAGGAACAGTAGACGGGTCTCCCCCCTGGAACCCAACCACGACCACCGCACGCGGTCCAAGATCCCAAGCTCCTATGCTCCACTGAAACCACGCTCCACCTGTCCGTCGTCTGCAAGGGCACACCAAGTGTGGGCAAAGCCCATGCTGGGGTGAGTATAAAAATACTCAGTAGGATACCCCGAAGGCTCGAGGGAGAAACAAAGGAGGTACCGAAGGGTTGAGCAGTAGAGCGAACAAGGAAAGTAAAAGAGTACAACAGAGAGTACAGTAAAGAGTCCAGCTCAACCCAACAAGAGGAAATAAGGTAGACTCGTCCAAACACAAGGAGCTGGAAACGGTGAGAAGATGGACTTCCCGTCGAGTCTTCGCTAACTATAGTAGGAGAGCAGACTCGTCCAACCACGAGAAGCTAGACACGGAAAGCACATGGCATACCCCGCGCGTCATCGCCTCTCCTGGAATGAGGGTAACCAAACACAAGAAGTGGGTACTAGAACAAGGTATATACAAGCCCATATGCTCAACAAGAATCTCGAACAAGGTTGTAAGGGGATCTCCGTCCCGTAGCTCAGCCCAAGAAAGAGTAGCCAACAGTCCTAGAAGAAACACCATCGATGCCCAGTATCCCGCACGTCTGCCCCGAACCACAAGACAAGGGGCTCAATCACCACACCTCGACATTATCCGCTTTGGGCGGCACTGACTCGCTCGCACGGTTTTAGGTCACATCACAAGGATGTGTCTCAGTGGGGGAAAGCACTCCTCGTACTTGAGAGTTTTGGGGGAACGTCAACCACAACTCGTCACTGCCCCGCAGTCGAGAGGTCTGCTCAAAGTCGACAGGTGACCCCCTGCCCAGCCCCGCTAGAGGATCCCTAGAAGTCAACTGGTTCCCACTACAGGGATACCTGGAATGTCGACGGGTGCCTCACTTCCCAGTCCCATAATAGGGTAATCCACTGAAGGGAGACTCGGCTAAAGTTAGTGATAGGACCACTGCCCAGCCCAGCTTGAGGTAACCCGGCATCAGGGACCACTGCCCAGCCCAACTGGAGGTAAGCCCGGCATCGGGGACCACTGCCCAGCCCCACTGGAGGTAACCTGGCATCAGGGACCACTGCCCAGCCCAGCTAGAGATAAGCCCAGCACTGCTCTGGCCATCCCTGCTGGATGGTAACTGCTCGGTGAACACCGTTGTACTGGCCATCCCTACTTGATGGTAACCCACTGGAAAGCCCTGCTCGAACCAACCTCAGCCCTGCTGGCAACAACCTCAATCCTACGGGAACAACCTCAGCCCTACTGGAAAAACCTCAGCCCTGCTGGAAACAACCTCATCCCGACTGTAACAACCTCATCCTTGCTGGAACAACCCCCGCCCTACTGGAAACAACCTCAGCCCTGCTGGAAACAACCTCCTGGGAAGAGGATCGGTGCCTGCGTAATGTGTTGGTCATAATGAAACAACAAGCTCTACTGGGGAACAAGGAGCAATGGGAGAAACTCCCCAGGCCTCACAAGGTGATAACGCTCCAATCCAGTGAGTCACTGTCCAAGCGGACCGAGACATCTCATCCCAGAAAGTGGGGAAAACACCCACGCTATACGAACACATGTAGTCGCAGACGGTGCCACAGTCCGGTGAAAAGGGCACGATAGTGAAACCCCTCACAGATAAAGAAGCAGAGGAACCAAACAATCTCTACCAGCCAAAACATTGCGAACAAGACCAGGGGGAGACCACTCAACCCTGCTGGTCAAACAAAAGAGCACCAGGCCAGGGGAAACTCTGCCATGTTGGTCAAACAAACGACCATAGAGCAAGGGGAAAACTCCACCCTACTGGTCAAACAAACGAGCACAGAGGGACCCTCTACATCGCGAGAGGTCAAAGTATGTAAAGCAGATCATGGAATGCTCGTGGGGCCCACACGACGTGTGGCCGCAAGTCAACCCCAACTGAGCGCACAAACATCTTCAGGTACAAACAACCACATGTACCTCTAAGTGCTCTCGTATACTCCCAGAGTATACCTCATTCCAGCCCAAAGGCTATCATGCACACGGCACCCAGCGTCAACGTGAAGGCGTGACGTAACAACTCCACCTCAAAGGCCCAGGCACGGCCAGCCACATCTCTTGAACCATTTACATCACTCTCCCAAGAGTGCGCGATCACACGCCAAGGGTCTGCTACAAACAAAGTAGGGAGAACCACCACTAGAGCACCTTCCATGCTTCCACTGTTAACAAGATTGTGCAAGAGGCTCCACACAGCCAAACGGATCACACCGTAGTAATAATCACGGAAAAACATGCGAGATCGACTACTTACTCACCTCAAACAGATATCCGACGAAAAAGTCACCAATACCGCCTCACGCCCGAACGACGTCCCGTGATCCCGAGCCTCGGCCCCGAAAACAGTCGGCTGCATCGCACCATTGCGATCCCCTCAGGAAAACACATCAAAAGCTCTACTCACTTGAGTGCAACGGATATCTGGAAAAAAGGTGCATCCCAGCACACCGCACACGAGCGGTGCCACGTGGGACCCACATCTCGGTCCCAGAACTCAACGAACAGATCACACCGTTGCAATCCTCTCAAAAAACACACAAGATGGACTACTCACTTGTCCAAAACGGTCGCGCAGTGATAAAGATGGAAAATCACCGTCGACGCCCAAACGGCCCTCGTGGGACCCGCACCATCGTGCTGAATAACAGCTGGCAGACTGCGCCAACGCGATGCCCTCGGAAAGACACCCAACATCGACTGCTCGCACGCCCCGAAGGGACATCCGAGGAAAAAGTCGCTAAAAGCTACACGCAGCTCAAAAGACGGGCCGTGGGGCCCACACCTCAACTCCGGCTTCAACGCCCATAACAACCCTGGAAAACTCCGCCTCGACGCCAGGGTTCCAACACCACCGACGGCGCTTAATTCGGAAGTCGGACGCGTCCGCCCCTTCCAAAACAAGAATCTCGGGGATTACGCTCGTCAACTTAAGGACACGTCACGCCTCCGAGGCCCCTTGTTTCAGGAATTAAAAATTCCTGAAACCATCTCAAAAAGTCTGCCTCGACTATACGGTTCCACTGCCGCAGACGGTACTTAAGAAGGACACCCGTAGCGGAAAATACCGTTGTCCGACCATCGAGGGGGCAAGGCCCATGGGGCAGGACCGGCCTGGACCGGCCGGTCCGCCCGGCCTGGGCTGGCCCGCGGCTTAGCAGCGTGCGCCGGCCGCGGACTCGCGGTCTGCGCGCAGACCAGCCACGAGGGTTGGTCATGGCCGCCACCTGAAGACCCATGCGGCGTGGGACTTTGTCGCCGCACAGGGGTCGCGCGCCGCGACCCCGCGGTCGCCGCTCCCTGGCGACCGCCTCCTCGCTGGGCACTCCGCCAGACGCCCCCGCCGACACCCGAGCGCCCTGCTGCCACGCCCCGCGCCTCCACAAGACACCCACACCGATGCCCACGTACACCCTTCCCCTGCTGCTATTGTGAGCCCCCGACCGCCTGACGCTCAGCCGAACCACAGCGCCGCCCTGCAGATCCCCCATTTCCCGCAAACTTCAGTGATCATCCGTGAGTAGCTCGGGACTCGGAATTGAAATCCGAAAGATGCGTCAGAAAGAGAAAATTGTATAGTACGCGTTCATGGGCTTTGTTCGAAAATCGGGTAGCAATTAAATGTGCAAAATCACATTGGATGTTAAGTGCAGAAATGAAAATGCAAAACGCAACATCCTACCTCGTGGGGCTTTGCCCGAAGCTTCGCGACGATCTGCCGGCATCACCGCACCTCGCCGGAGTCACCTCGCCGGACCATCTCACCGAAGGAGGAGGATGAGAGGAAGATGAGGGGCTTCCAGGGGGAAGGGGAAGGAGAGGGGATGGGTTTATATAAATTAATTAAAGATTTAATTAATTTAAAACCCCCGAAAAGACCCGCATCCGAAACTCCCGACGGGGTCGAGGTTAAGCCTCCCTATGGAAAACACCACCTCTTGAGCACAAAGGTGGCCTCTAAATTTTAATATGAGGGCCCGTTCAAAAGTTATAAAATTTAACGTTTGAAGCCGCTAAATTACAAAAATGCCCATGGGACCATTTTTCACAAACGGTCCGCGCCCACGAAACTTATACCCCTCCTAGGGTAAACAGCACATTCCGAACTCAACGGTGCCCTCGTTTTTCCAATCCGATCCACTGTTTAAGAGAAACTAATGTTTAACCATTAAATGAATAAATTAATTAATTAATTTATCCGCTTAACGTTCCGAAAGTGGGAGAGGGGTCCAAACATCCCACGCCGACAAGTTTTATGTCGTTAATAGGGAAAACACCCCATTCTAGACCCATCCGTACACTTAGATCTTTGTGATTAATCTCCGTTTTGGAGTTATACCATTTATTTGGTGTTTGCAGTGTGAACACAGTAAAAATTTAATTTCGGCCACTCCGGGGCTTGGAATCGCACGCCGTATGAAGGCACTGCTCTGGAATATTATCAAGAATATTCCAAAGTCATTCTCAGCAAAAACTGGGTTCTTACATCATTCCGTCCTTCAAGATTTTCATCCTCGAAAAGTAAAACAAGGGAGCAACACATGGTATTAAGCCCACACCTGGCTTTCCCATACCCAGGAGAACCCACGCACAGCTCTGCATCACTGCACACAGACCAAAGGATTTATCTGTTCATGCGAGGTAGGCCCTTGCCAATGTCATGCACCCACTCCAGACTATGGGGTTAGGGCAAGGCAGTAGGGTACCTCGTCATCCCTTTGCACGGTCTCAAACGGCCTGAAGGCCCTTGAGGGTAGCTCACCTCCCTGGTCAAACCTCTACGTCACACGCCGCGACTGGAATAACCGCTCGCACCTGAAACAAGGCCCGGTGATTCCCTCCTTCAGAATATCCATATGGTGGAACACCCAAGGATATTTGGTCATTCAAGGCTCCATAGTTGATGCTCTCTTACAAGCTCAACAGACGAAGGAGCCAAAACCATCGACTAAAGGAAAAGGTCTCATGCCTTTTACCTTACCAACACAGGGTTACACATGACGCCGTGCGTCACCCTGGTAACACATCAATCAAGGAGAAGGGAGGAAAGCGGTTCACACATACAGTCAAACAATTCTACTGCAAAAAGGTAGAAGATCTGTAGAGCGTACCACTTATCACCTCATGCTCTGCAGGATAATAGACATACAAAGCTCGCAGCTGTCCTCGGTCCCAAGTGTTAGCTCCCGGAGCCTGACGTGGAGCACCTAGTGGTGATGGGAAGACCTCGTAATGTCGTCCCCCACTACCAGCTCCTATCGCTCCTCTGCTAGAACCACCTCTCTGGGTACTACTCCGATCACGGCGCTGCCTCTCTCGTGGTGGTGCACCTACGGCCTGCTCGAAGATCTCAGCAACTCGGGTCGGGCAGTCTCGGGCCAAGTGACCTTGCCCGTCACAAGCATAGCACCGAATCTCTCTGGGCTGCACTGGTGCCCTCCGGTGCCACTGTGGTGTACGACCATGCCCCTTAGTCCGGTTTTCAGAAAGCCACCTGCGTCGTGGTCCTGCTTGCCGATGCCCACTAGCTGCGGCAGACGTCTCGGCTCCAACGTGTCTGCTGCCACCACCAACTCCAGAACGTGACAGGAAGCTCTCTATCACCAGCGCCTGCTTTAGCACCCCGACATATGTAGAAATGCCCAAGGGTACTATGACAGCATGAATCTCTCAGCGGAGACCCTTCTCAAACTTATGTGCTCTGAGGTTATCATCATAGACCAAGTCCAGGTAAAAGCGTGCACGGTCTGCAAAACTAGCCGCGTACTTGGCCACTGTCATCCCTACATACTGAAACTACAGGATCTCCTGAATCCAAATGGAGCGCAAGCAGGAGGGGAAAAACTTCTCACCGAACGACAATTGAATGTCGCCCCACGAAAGCGGCGACTCATCAAGAAGCTGAGTCACCAGACTCCACCAACGCATAGCTGATCCACAAAAAGGGGGTGGCTGCCAAAGCCGCCCTCGGATCTATCGGCGTCCACACCAGCCTGAAAAGGCAAACCACTGTCTCTAGACAAACCTCTGCTGCCTGAGGGTCTGGCTCACCACTGAACCTCAGCGGTCCCTACCGCGGGAACTCACGGAGCGCACTCAACCTGCGCTCAAACTCAGCATGCTCTGATGAAACTGTCTGCTGCTCAACAGGTGGGGGTGCTGCTACCAGCCCACCCGGAGAAAGGGGCTCGCATGATGGGTCCTGGACTATGGCATCGTAGATCACAAGGTCATCGTCACACACCCAAAGGCGGTATCCTGGCTGGCTGTCTTCGTGGATACATCCTGAATATTATCGAGGAGTTTCGCGGTCAGATGAGCATATATGTATATACCAACAACAACAACAACGATGTGGAGCTGACTCAAGAAGGACAGTCAAGACTCAGTCCTATGTGATGCACAAACAAATTCCCCTACAACAAGTGTCTCAGCATGCTGAGTCGACAAGCGGGTTATCAAGGTCCTGGTGAATGGATACATCGGCCTCCGCACCATCACTGGACTCCCTGACCTGAGATCCGCTCTCGAGACATGTTAACACTGTTTCCCTAAATCCCAACCAGTTCGTTTTATTTTAGGGACGTCCGAACAGCTTCCCAAGGAACGAACCACCTCTGATACCACTTTGTCAAGACCCGACCCTACTCGGGCTCGAGCCGCAACTACCCCAAGCCCGCATCCATAGGCCAGGGGCTGGCGACCAGCACCTAAGGCACAACAACTCGGAGAGGCCTTTGCCTAAGCACCTGTACACACCCACACGCAGCACACTCAATGCAAAAGTGCAGAGTAAAAGAAATAACAAGAAGAGTAAAAAGTACAACTAATATATGTATAAACCACATATGTGCATCGACCTCTAAACAGTACAAAGTACAAACTAAAAAGAAAAGGGGCAAAACACGCGCCCAACCAAAAAGTGACACAACCCGGCAACAGGTAAACAAAAAGGAACAGCTGACGGGTCTTCCACCTAGAACCCGGCAACAACCACCACACGCGGTCCAAGATCCCAAGATTCTACGCTCCAATGAAGCCACGCTCAACCTGTCTGTCGTCTGCAAGGGCACACCAAGTGTGGGAAAAGCCCAACTAGGGGTGAGTATAAAAATACTTAGTAGGATACCCCGAAGGCTCGAGGGAAAAAAAGTAGGTACTAAAGGGGTGAGCAGTAGAGCGAACAGGGAAGGTAAAAGAGTACAACAGAGAGTGCAGTAAAGAGTCCAGCTCAACCCAACAAGAGGAAAGAAGGTAGACTCGTCCAAACACAAGGAGCTGGAAATGGTGAGAAGATGGACTTCCTGTCGAGTCTTCCCTACCTATAGTAGGAGAGAAGACTCGTCCAACCATGAGAAGCTAGACACGGAAAGCACGTGGCATACCCCTCGCGTCTTCTCCTCTCCTGGAAGGAGGGTAACCAAACCCAAGAATTGGGTACTAGAACAAGGTATATACAAGCCCATATGATCAAAAAGAAGCCTGAATAAGGTCGTAAGGGGATCTCCATCCCGTAGCTCAGCCCAAGAAAGAGTAGCCAACAGTCCCAGAAGAAACACCATTGATGCCCAGCATCCCGCACGTCTGCCCCGAACCGCAAGCCATGGGGCTTAATCACCACACCTCGACACTATCCTCTTTGGGCGGCACTGACTCGCCCGCACGGTTTTAGGTCGCGTCACAAGGATGCGTCTCGGTGGGGGAAAGCGCTCCTCGTACTTGAGAGATCTAGGGGAACGTCAACCACAACTCGTCACTGCCCCGTAGTCGAGAGGTCTCCTCAAAGTTGATAGGCGAGCCCCTACCCAGCCCCGCTGGAGGATTCCTGAAAGTCAATGGGTTCCCACTACAGGGATACCCGGAAAGTCGACGGGTGCCTCACTGCCCAGTCCCGTAATAGGGTAATCTACTGGAGGGCGACCCTGCTAAAGTCAGCGACGGGACCACTGCCCAGCCCAGTTGGAGGTAACCCGATATCGGGGACCACTGCCCAGCCAAGCTGGAGGTAAGCCCGGCATCGGGGACCACTGCCCAGCCCCGCTGGAGGTAACCCAGCATCGGGGACCACTGCCCAGCCCAGCTGGAGGTAATCCCGACACTGCTCTGGCCATCCCTGCTTGATGGTAATTGCTCGGTGAACAACACTGTACTGGCCATCCCTGCGGGATGGTAACCCACTGGCGAGCCCTGCTCGAACCAGCCTCAGCCCTGCTGGCAACAACCTCAGCCCTACTGGAACAACCTCAGCCCTGCTGGAACAACCTCAGCCCTGCCGGAAACAACCTCAGCCCTGCTGGAACAACCTCAGACCTACTGGAACAACCTCAGCCCTGCTGGAAACAACCTCAACCCTACTAGAAACAACCTCCTGGGAAGAGGATCGGTGCCCGCGTAAAGTGTTGGTCACACCAAAACCAAAATCTCTACTAGGGAACACGGAGCAATGGGAGAAACTCCCCAGGCCTCACAAGGCGATCACGCTCCAATCCGCTGAGTCACTGTTGAAGCTGACCGAGACATATCATCCTAGAAAGTGGGGAAAACACCCATGCTATACGAACACCCGTAGTCGCAGACGGAGCCGTAGTCTGGTGAAAAGCGCACGATACTGAAACCCCTCACAGCTGAAGAAGCAGAGGAACCAAACCATCTCTTCCGGCCAAACAATTGCGAACAAGACCATGGGGAGACTACTAAACCCTGCTGGTCAAACAAAAGAGCACCAGGCCAGGGGAAACTCCACCCTTCTGGTCAAACAAACGACCACAAAGCCAGGGGAAAACTCCACCCTGCTGGTCAAACAAAAGAGTGCAGAGGGACCCTCTACGTCACGAGAGGTCAAAGTATGTAAAGCAGATCATGACACGCGCGTGGGGCCCACACGACGTGTGGCCCCAAGTCAACCCCAACCGAGCACACAAACAAGCTCAAGTACAAACAACTACACGTACCTCCAAGTGCTCCCGTATACTCCCAGAGTATACCTCATTCCATCCCAAAGGCTCTCATGCACACGGCTCCCAGCGTCAATGTGAAGGTGTGACGTAACAACTCCACCTCAAAGGCCCAGGCACGGCCAGCCACATCTCGTGAACCATTTAAATCACTCTCCCAAGAGTGCGCGATCACACGCCAAGGGTCCGCTACAAACAAAGTAGGGTGAACCACCACTGGAGCACCTTCCATGCTTCCACTATTAACACGATTTTGCAAGAGGCTCCGCACATCCAAACAGATCACACCGTTGTAATCCTCGTGGAAAAACGCGCGAGATTGACTACTTACTTGCCTCAAATAGATATCCGATGAAAAAGTCACCAACACCGCCTCATGCCTGAACAGCGTCCTGTGATCCCAAGCCTCGGCCCTGAAAACAGTTGGGCGCATCGCACCACTGCGATCCCCTCGGGAAAACATGTCAAAAGCACTACTCACTTGAGTGCAACGGATATCCGGAGAAAAAGGTGCATCCCGGCGCATCGCACACGAGCGGTGCCACGTGGGACCCGCATCCCAGTCCCAGAACTCAACGAACGGATCGCACCGTTGCGATCCCCTCAAAAAAACAAACAATATGGAATACTCACTTGTCCAAAATGGTCGCCCGGTGATAACGATGGAAAATCACCGTCGACGCCCAAACGGCACTCATGGGCCCCGCTCCATCATTCCGAATTATAGCGGGTAGATTGCGCCAATGCGATGCCCTCAAGAATAACACCCAACATCGACTGCTCGCACGCCCCGAACGGACATCCGAGGAAAAAGTCGCAAAAAGCAGCACGTAGCTCAAAAGACGGGCCGTGGGGCCCGCCCTCAACTCCAGCTTCAATGCTCGGAACTACCCTTGAAACCTATGACTCGACGCTAATGTTCCAATGCCACCGACGACGCTTAATTCGGACATGGGACGCGTCTGTGACGTCCAAAACAAGAATCTCGGTGATTACGCTCGTCCACTTAAGGACATGTCGCACCCCCGAGGCCCTTCGTTTCGGGAGTTAAAAATTCCAGAAACCATATCAAAAATTCCGCCTCGACTACATGGTTCCACCGCCACAGACGGTACTCAAGACGGACACCCGTAGCGGAAAATACGGGTGTCTGAACACCGAGGGGGCCAGGCCCCTGGGGCTGGACCGGCCTGGGCCGGCCCGCGGCTTAGCCGCGTGGGCCGGCCGCAGACTCGCGATCCATGCTCAGACTGGCCACGAGGGCCGGTCGCGGCCGCCACGTGAAGACCTGCACGGCGCGGGTCTTTGTCGCCGCACAGGGGTCGCGCGTCGCGACCCCGCGGTCGCCGCTCCCTGGCGACCGCCGCCTCGCCGGGCGCTCCGCCAGACGCCCCCGCCAACACCCGAGCGCCCCCATGCCACGCCAAGAGCCTCCACCAGACACACGCACCGACGCCCGCAGACACCCCTCCCCTGCTGCCGCTGCGAGCCCCCGGCCGCCTGACGCTCGGCCGAATCACCACGCCGCCCTGCCAATCCCCCCAGTTCCCGCAAACTTCGGCGATCGTCCGTGAGCAGCGCGGGACTCGGAATTGAAATATGAAAGATGCGTCAGAAAGAGAAAATTTTATACTACGCGTTCATGGGGTTCGTTCAAAAATCGGGCAGCAATTCAACGTGCAAAATCGCGTTGGAAGTTAAGTGTGGAAATGAAAATGCAAAACGCAACATCCTACCTCGTGGGGCTTTGCCCGATGCTTCGCGACGATCCGCCGGCATCACCGCACCTCGCCGGAGTCGCCTCGCCGGACCGTCTCTCCGGAGGAGGAGGAAGGGAAGAGGTGGGGCTGCCAGGGGGAAGGGGAAGGAGAGGGGTGGGGTGGGGTTTATATAAATTAATTAAAGATTTAATTAATTTAAAACCCCCAAAAATACCCACATCCAAAACTCCTGACGGGGTCGAGGGTAAGCCTCCCCTAGGGAAAACACCACCTCCTGAGAACAACGCTGATCTCAAATTTTTAATCTGAGGCCGCGTTCAAAAGTTATAAAATGTAACGTCTGAGGCCGCTAAATTACGAAAACACCCCTGGGACCATTATTCACAAACGGCCCGCGCCCGCAAAACTTATACCCCTCTTAGGGTAAACGACACATTCCGAACTCAACGGTGCCCTCGATTTTCAAATCCGAGCCACCGTTTAAGAGATAATCGTGTTTAACCATTAAAAAAATATATTATTTAATTAATTTATCCGTTTAACGTTCCAAAAGCGGGCGAGGGGTCCAAAATCCCACACCGACAAGTTTTATGTCGTTCCTAGGGTAAACACCCAATTCCGGACTCATACGTACACTCGGATCTCTGATATGAAGCTTTGGTTAGGAGTTATCCCATTTATTTTGCGTTTCCAGTGTGAACACACTGAAATTTTATTTTCGGCCACTCCGGGGCTCGGAATCGCACACCATCTGAAGGCACTGCTATGGAATATTATCAAGAATATTCCAAAGTCTTTATTAGAAAAAACAGGGTTCTTACATTATTTTACATATATATGTTTCTATCCTTGAATTGAATCATTTCATAGTAGAAAAAACATTCCATATATTCATTGAAATGTTTTTACAGTACACAATTGGGAAGATTCTAGAGAAGATTTACCACCAGTCTTAAATCACTTTTAATTAACATATGTCCCCATAGAATGTTCTTAGCATAACTGAAAAAATGAATAACTTCCTAGAGCATTGATTCAAAGTCCATAATGGTTCCAATGATATGTTAAAATCAACCATTCATAAAACCCTTATGGACTATAAAAACTGAACCACATCCTACAAGATTAGGAACACCATAAGCTGGTCTATCAAAGTTATTTTTTATCTATCAGGGGAGATAAGGGATGTGCTTAAAAAAATTTATAGTCATATAGGGAACAATGAAAACACAAATAAGTTTAATTATGAAAAATGTATCAATGGTTTTATTCATACATCAAACATAAAACATTGTGGAAATTTTAATATAGATAATGATATTTGTAAGAATATTCTTTAATTTGGGATATGAGTTCTCTAAATGAAGATCATTTTGTTTCAATCATATATAATGAAATCCCATAAATAAAAAAACTGTAAAATATTTTTCACATATGATATGAAATCCAAATAGAGAATATTACCCATCAATTCTTCTATAATTCCATTAATGATGTTTCTAAGAGAAAATATGTTCACCATGAGTCCAAATATTCTTGGAAAAGGATAAATCCAAAAAACATATTCCAACTATTTTGACTATCATTCATGTAGAGACAAAAGAATTGATGACAGTACCATCTATAAACTCAATGTTAGTTGTTCCTTTGAAGTCATTTGTTCTAGATGTTTCAAATTTACAATAAAAGTATTAATATGAATCATGTAAATGCGATTGAAGTATAATATGTGGCATGAAAAATAAAGAATAAATGACTCTATGTGGGAGTTTAAATCCATATGCTCTATTAAAATTATAGAATATCATAATTGGAATCAACAATCTATGGAGAATGAGGAAATATTTACAAGAAAAAAGACCTACCATGATCAATAATTACTCCTACATCAAAACACTGGACAAGATTTCCAAACATCTCTAAAGATACCATGATCCACTTCAACCCCTTCAAGAATTATATAACTATCCTTTAATATTATTCAGTATTTTTCCATCACTAATAGAGGTGAAACATAAGTAATTTTTAAATATGAATTTATAATATGGGATTTGGTCAACAATGCAATTCTTTGAAAAAACATATACAAATATTTCTAGGGACCTCAAATTGAATACATAATTATTCCTCTCTTAGGAAAAAACACCACAACTTAAACAAAACTAAAATGTAAAAATTTCCATAAGGGTATCCATCTAGAAGATTTCATCAATTTCAAACATGAGATATATCTTTGTTTTTTAAATAAATATTGAATATTCCATAAACGATGGAAATCATGAAATCTCATCGAAACACATCCCAATGAAAAATAGCAAGTCTTGAGATTAATGGATCAATCAGAAGACATTCAGAATATTTTTTGTAGGATAAATCTATACTTATACCGGTTTAAGGTCTATGAATCCCAAAATAAAAAATGGGATAAGTCCTAACCAAGAGAAAACATGTGTCACTGCATTATCCCCACCTTTAAAGCTTTTCTTCTGAAAAAAAGTAAATAACATAATATGCTAAACTTGAAATATGAATATAAAAAATAATGTTAAATAATTTTATACCCTCACATGTTCTTGTTACACCTCAAGGTATGTAACATATTACAAAGAAAAATAATAAAAACCACATAAAAAACAACCTATTTCTATCAGTTTCATATGAAACTCCTTTTATAGACTTCTTCCTTTTTATATGATTGAATTTCTAAATACCATTTATTTAAAGAAATACTTAAAATATATATATGACCATATCTTAAAAAAATATTTAACATTTCTCAAACAATACCATTGTAACACCCCAAGGTTCTCTACAAATAAATTTAAATGTATGGAACTATGTTTAAAGTAGATATTTTTAACTAGCCTTTAAAAATAATTACTCCACTACTATGTGTTGAATTTCAAAAAATTGTCATCTACAATTGTGTTCAATATATTATTTGGAGTCTGATGAAACCAACATTTTTGGTGAATAGTAACATACCCTTATGAATAGTAATATGAATAGTAATAAGCCTATAATGAATAATAAATTTTATTATTATTTTATTTTCTTAAGGCTTTATGATAATAAAATCTTGGTAAATTTTTCATTGCGATATAGAAGTAGTTATTGAATTAGAATTGATAATTTCTGAGTTAAGTTTGATTTTAATTAAAAATTAAATTAATAATATTTAGAAAATTATTTTCAATAAATAGACTTCATTTTTTAAGTCAACATGTTGAAAAATAGTTAGGATATTTTTTTTGGATTTTTTTTGAAATTCAGGAATTTTCTATGAATAGTGAAATAGGATAAAATAACCTATAATCAAATTATCAGTTAAATACACTATTTATGACATCATAAGTGATGAAAGGACACTTTTTTAGAATTTACATGACATTATTACTATTTGAAGTCACACGATCTAAGACTATTCATAATATTGGGCAAAAATATTATAATAATTATTAAAATAATGAAAAATACACCCTCTCCACCACTATAAATACCACCCTCATTCCCTTCTTTTTCCCACACTTCTAAATCCTTGATCCATGCCTAAGTTTGTACCAATACTACTCCCAATGATCTTCCCCAAGTCATAAATCTTCAGGTCTCACCAAAAGACCAAAACCAAAGTCCTTAAGAAGGATCTGAAGGAGAAGAGATAAAGAGGTAAACATCCTCTTTTATTTTCATTCTTTTCTTTCATTTTATGTTATTATCTTCCGTTCCCTTTAGATTATGTTGGGATATTTCATTCTATATACACCCTTACTGTCCATATTATGTAATAGGGATGATATACTTCATTTATATCATTAAACTATTTTTATGAAATTTTAAGAGATGTCTTTAGGCTACAGAATTTTCATGAGAAATTTCTCAGGTTATCTTTTATTTCAAGATTCATTTCTTTTCTTCTTATTTCCTAACCTCCAGATTACCAAGAGGAATTAATTCTCAAGAATAATTTATATTTTGGATGTTCTCATGTACATGGAAAATTCATCATCATTATTCTTCTCCTCTCTCACTAATTCAAGGGAAAAACATTGTGTGTGATGTGTCGAATTATAGACATCCTGGACGATATGATTTCAATTTACATTAATTCTCTCACTTATGGTTATGAAACCATTTATACAGTTGATCGAGGTTATAATATATTTATTATATCTCCTCCATGGTTCTGGAATTCTTTTGTACTTGTGGTTTAATTTATAAGACTAAATGAGGTTGTTATTATCGAAGAACCACTAAAATGATCTAAACAAACATCATTAATGTGTTAAATTATGTATCATTTTCATATAAAACATCAAATTTATAAGTGGTATAAATTATGGTACTAAAAATATTCAATTACCTTTCCATTCCAACTCTGGTGTTTCACTTCCAATCGAAAAGAACATCCATCATGAACCAATCATGGAAATCATGTAAAGAACTCACCAAAAACAGTGCAAGAAGCCAAATACTAAAAATTAAAGGGTAAAATGAAGTGATTAAATGATCATATAAGATGTTATAAACATGGAAATACTTCTTTAAAATAGTAATAGCACTCTTTTAATAGTTATACCAGATGTTTAAACATGTTTGAATTAAGTCAATCTTGAGGTAAGGGAATTCTTAACATGATTTCCATCCTTTAGGATATCCTTATTCTTTATTATTTATGTGTTATTTAAAATTGATTTTGTGATGAGATTTTCATATATTATGTTTAATTATGTCTATTTATAGTTTATATACATATTCTATCCACTCTATTAAGTCTCTCTTTAGGGGTATGATATTTATAAGGGGATTTCCTTTTAAAATAATCTTTTAAAATTATGTTTTTCAAAATTCAAAAGCAATGTTTTTATCATAATATTAATGTTTTATGATTATTATATGGATCATGGGCATTGTTTATGATGAAGGGTGGGACCTATATCTCCCTCTAATTCATTGCGTATTTGTAATTAGGAGGTCGTCTGTATGGTCACTCAATGTGTAACTACGATGGTTACACAAATTGTAAGGTAGCTGTGAGGGTTACAAATTATAAGGTATCCATGAGGATACAATATTATGTAATTAATTCCCAATATACCTTTACTATCATATTTATGTTTTTATATTTGTGGGAATGTTGTGTAAATCACATTTTTCACAACGTAAGTACATATATAGGTGATAAGTATGTATTTTGAAAGTTATTTCTTATGTTACAATTTTTCTTGGACTAATGTGTTCTTTTTATATCCTATACTGAGATTTTTGTGCTCATCCCATGTTTTTAAATTATTTTCACAGGTTATAAGGCTGTGTAAGAATGTGAAGGAATCCAAGTTAAATGTTTGATGATCTATCAATGAAATCATGTTTTGTATGGAATGTTTTATATTTTGGAAGGAATGTGTATTGTTTTTATGGTATACAATTTGTTATAATGTGTAATGTTATAAATTTATTATTTACCAATTCTCTAATCATCTAAATTTGAAAATATCCTCAATGTAAGAGGAATTTTTTTCTTGACTAAATTCAAGATTATTTATGTAATAAGGTCAGGTCCATGTAGTTGGTATCAGAGGATGGTTTAGATAACTTTATCTAAGACATATTTGTTCAGAAAGGTTACCCGTAGAAGGAACATGGATGCTGAAGAGTTGAGGCACTAACAGAATGGCATCCTTCTAGATCTAGAACCCGAAATGGTAGGGATTGGAACCAAGCAGTATGTGATAGTAATGGCTAAGATAACATAGGAAATAAATTGTGGTGGAATCCATGAAAGAGAAATAATAGAGGTACCACAACATAACATGATAGTAGTGGAAATTTTTATAAGACAACACCCTCCTGCATTCAATGGATATTTTGACCTAGTTGCAGCTGAAGGATGGATAAAATATCTTGAAAAGTTATCCAATGTTATGGAATATTCGGAAAGTCAAAAGGTAAGTCTTTAAATTTATATTTTTGAAGGTGAAGTTGATCAGTGGTGGTTAATGGTAAGGAATATCAGGGGTTGAGAGGATTTTTATGCCTTAAAGTGGGATGAATTTAAATGTCTTTTCCTTGAATAATATTTCCTAAGGTGGTGTGACTTATGATAGAGAAGAAATTCCTTCAATTAAAGCAAAAAGAGCATGATTAATTGGCTATTAATGAATCAAACTTCACCCTACTGGGAAGGTATGCTCTAAATCCTATTCTGGATCTTGATAGAAAAATCAACTGCTTTTACTTAGGACTAAATCCCAGGTATCAAAGGGTGTTGGCCTCCCATGAATTCAAATGTTATGAGAAACTTTTTTGATGTCATTAAAGGCTAGAGATGGATATTTCTAATGATAATGTTCATTTTGGAACTAAGGAGAAGAAGAGGTCTGGATGGAAAGCAATGGGTAAGAATCAACCAAATAAATATGATGGTAAGAAAATCCAATTTTCATTTTGTGAAAAGTTTGGCGAGAAACGCCCTGGTGAATTTCTTAGCAGAACTAGGCAGTGTTTTTAAGGTTGTAACTTTAGACATATGGCCTGATATTTTAATGAAAATGATTCAAAGACTAATCCTGATATGAAAACTATAATGTGTTTTAAATGTGGTGATATGTGTCATTATGAAAATTCCTACATAAAGAGAGATACAAAGGATGAAAAGAAGTCAGACTATAAGCAGAAAGATGTAGTGAGATCCATTGCGACTACGTCAGTAGATGTCGATCTGTCCAATGAAGTTGTATCAGGTACTCTTTTTTCACTCACATTTTTCTAATAGTTTATTTGATATAGGGTCTACACATTCCTTTATCTCTGATAACTTTTCTGGTAAATTGGGAATATAACCTCAAAAAATGAGACTAGGACTTATTGTTAAAACACCAGGGGGAATATTATTGTAGAGAGTAATTATATGAATCTTTATATTGTGGTATGTGAAAATCCTTTACCTGAAAACCTTGTTGTTTTACCCTTAGTCTAATTTGATGTTATTCTAAGAATGGATTGGATTTCTGAATATCATGGAACGATTGAATGTAAAATAAATAAGTTTTTCTAGAAAGAGTTTCTGTTTGTATACAAGAATGAACCCGTACAATTGATAACATATCAGGAAGCTGAGAAACTATTGAATTATAGAAATGATAGTTATATTGCACATATTGTTGAAAATAAGGGAACTATTTAGATTAATGATGTGTCAGTGGTAAATGAATACCTTGATGTTTTTCTTGATGAGTTACCCAGTGTCATACATGATCGCGAAGTCAAATTCACAATTGACTTAGTTCCTGATGCTAAGCCAATTTCAAAACCCCCATATCGTATGGCTCAAATAGAACTTCTTGAATTGAAAAATTGGTTGCAGGATTTACTCAATAAAAGATTTATTCGTCATAGAACTTCACCATGGGGAGCCCCTTTTTGTTTGTTAAAAAGAAGTATGGTTATGTGAGACTTTTCATTTATTATAGTGCTTTAAATAACATCACTGTTATAAAAAGTATCCTTTGAATCATAACAATGACTGGTTTGATCAACTCCAGGGAGCTCAGTACTTTTCCCTGATTGACTTGAGATCCTGATACCATCAACTTAAGGAGAAGGAGGATGACATTCCGAAAACAGCCTTTCCTACATGATATGGGCATTATGACTTTGTTGTTATTCCCTTTGGGTTAACTAATGAACATAATGTATTCATCAATCTTATGAATAGATTATTTCATGAATTCTCAGAAAAATGTGAGGTTGTATTTATAATTGACATTCTGGTTTTTTCAAAAAATAAAGAACAGTTTGAAAAACATCTAAGGGTTTTTTTACAAATCTTGAAAGAGAGGATATTGTATGAAAAAATTCAGAAAGTGTGATTTTTGGTTGAAATAGATTTCTTTTCTTGGGCACATTACAAATAAGGATGGAATAATAGTTGATCATACCAAAAGAACTGTGGTTGATGAATGTCCAAGACCCACAAATTTTATAGTGATACATAGTTCTATTGGGATATACTGTTATTACCAATAGTTTGTTAATAACTTTGTGTCGTTATCTAGCCCGATAACTAAGTTAACACATAAAGCGGATAAATTTGTTTGGACAGAACAATGTGATGTTTTTTTCAGTAATTGAAGAAGATATTGGTGAATGGTATTGTTTTGGCTTTACCTTCCTAGAATGGTGATTTTTCTTATCTATAGTGATGCTTCGTTGAAGGGACTAGGTTGTGTTTTGATGTAGAATGATCTGATAATTTAGTGTACTTAAATACAAGTAAAACATCATGAGTTAAATTATCCCACACATGATTTGGAATTGGAAGCTGTGGTTTTTGCTTTGAAATTTTGGAGGTATCATTTATACAGAACCAAATGTCAAATATATACTGACCACAAAAGTCTAAAGTATATATTCACTCGTAATGAATTAACCATAAGGTAGAGAAAATGGCTTAAACTGATAAAGGATTATGATGGTACGATCAATTACCATCCTTGAAATGAAAACAAAGTGGTGGATTCCATGAGTTAGAAACATCATGCATCATTAACCCTATTACGTTTAGAAAATGATCCCTTGATGATTGATTAGATGAATTTTGTCCTAGAAGTTGTTGGTGCAGGTAATACATCGGTTTTGTTTCAGGTTTCAGTGCAGTCTTCATTGTCAGACAGAGTTAAGTGAGCATAAAAGGAATACCATGAGCTACAAAAAATGGTAGAATTAGTTAAAATGGGTATGTTTCCAGAATTTAATCTTGATAAAGATTGTGTTTTGAGATTTGGAAAAAGGATGTGTGTTCCTAGTGATTCTAATTTAATGAATTATTTGTTTTGTGATGCTCATAGTTCACCATTTTCGGTTCATCCTGGAATTACTAAGATGTATAGGGACTTTCGAGAGTATTATTGGTGGGATGAAATTAAAAACAATATTGTTGATTTTACCATGAAATATTTGACATGTCAATAGGTTAAAGTAGAGAAATAGTTACTAAAGAAGATGCTTAAGCCTTTTCCAATGCAAGAGTGGAAATTAAGGAATGTATCCATGGACATTGTGGTGGGACTTCCAAATATATCTTGAGGTAATAATGTGATTTGAGTTATTGTTGATCGACTGACAAAATCTGCACATTTTCTCTCTATTCAAAATACAATGTCTTTTGATCAACTTTATTGACTGTACCTTAAGAATATTTTTAGGTAACAAGGAGTTCCTCTTTATATTGTATCTGATCGGGATCTTAGGTTCACTTCTATATTTTGGAAGGGACTTCAAAAGTCAATGGGAATAGAATTAAATTTCAGTACATCTTTTCATCCTCAATCAGATGAGCAGTCAAAACAAACAATTCATCCTTTGGAATATATGCTTCGAACTTGTTCAATGGATTACCAGGGAATTTGGGATCAACATATTTATTTAGTTGTGCTTTCTTATAATAACAGTTTTCATTCCAGTATACAAATTTCACCTTTTTAGGCCTTGTACAGAAAGTGGTGTTAGACTCTAGCATTTTTGGATGAAGTCGGTGAAAGAAAGATGATGGGTGAAATATTAGTAGAAGAAGTTGGTGGGAAAGTGTGGATGATCCAACAACACATGAGAAAAACTCAGATAAGGCATAAAATTTAGAAAAATAACAAAAGGAAACACTTCTGTTTCGAGGTTGGTGACCACGTTTTTCATTAAAATATCTCCTTAGAAAAGTGTGATGCGTTTTGGTAAGGAAGGGAAGCTACGTCCATGGTTCATCTTTCATTTTGAAATATTGGAGAAGGTTGGAACAGTGTCATACTGCATTGCTTTGCCTCCATGTTTGTCTCAGGTACAAATTTTTTTTCATGTTTTATTGCTGAGAAAGTATCTGCCAGATTCATCAGATGTCTTGAGCCTCAGCTGGAAGAGAACCTTTATTTTGAAGAGAAACCAGTTCAGATTCTTGATCAAAGGGAACAAGTATTGAAAAATAAGTTAATCCACCACGTAATGTTTTTGTGGAGAAACCACATGGTTGAATAAGCAACATGGGAGTCTAAAATTTGAATGAGGGAAAAGTACCCTAAGTTGTTTAATAAGTAAATAAAATTGTGAGGACCCAATTTCAAGAAGATGGGGACAATGTAACAAGCCAAGTTTTTCTAAAAATAAATTCAAATAAATGGATCATTTTCTATATAAGATATTTTAACTACTCATTATATATAATTTTTTCACTACTATGTTTTGAATTTCAAGAAACTATCATCGATAACTATGTTCTGTATGTTATTTGGACTCTGATGAAACCAACTTGTTTTTTTTTGTGAATAGTAATATAGCCTTATGAATAGTAAGATGAAGAGTAATATGCCCCTAATGAATATTAATTTTTTTAAGGCTTCAAGATAATAACATCTTGGTTATATTTTCATTTGTGATATAGAAGTTGTTATAGAATTAGAATTATTAATTTTTGAATTAAGTTTTCTTTTATTTAAAAATTAAATTAAGAATATTTATAAAAATATTTTCAAAAAATAGACTTCATTTTTGAATTCTACACATTAAAAAATGGTTGGGTAAATTTTTGGGTGTTTTCTGAAATTCATGAATTTTTTAGGAATATTGAAATACGATAAAATACCATATGATCAAATTATAAGTAAAATACAATATTTAGGACATCATAAGTGATGTAATGCCACTTGGTTCGAACTGAAATTCCATTATTAATATTTTAGGTTGCATGAACTAAGACTATTCATAATCTCGGATAAAAATATTATAATAATGATTAAACTAATGAGAAGTACCCCCTCTCCTCCACTATAAATGCCACCCTCACTACCCTCTTCTTTCCACACCTCTCAAGCCTTAAACCATGCCTACGATCTTCCAAATACTCCTCCCAATGCTTTTCCCCATGTCCTATATCTTCTAATATCACCAAAAGACTAAAAACAAAATCCCTTAAGAAGGATCTCAGGGAGAAGATTTCAATAGGTAAACATCCTCTTTTATTTTCATTCTTTACATTCATTTTATGTTATTCTCTTCCTTTACCTTTGGATTATGTTGGGATATTTGATTACATACACCCCCATACTTTCCATATTATGTAAGAGTGATGATATATCCCCTTTCTCTCATAAAACTATTTTTATGAAATTTTAAGAGACGTCGTTAGGCTGAAGAATTATCATGATAAATTTCGCAAGTTTTCTTTTATTTCAAGATTCCTTTTTTTCCTCTTCATTACACACCTAATCATAAACAAGAGGCATTAAATCGACAGAATCATATATATTTTGGATGTTATCATGTTCATAGAAAATTCATCATCATTATTATTCTCCTCTACCACTTATTAAAGTAATAAAAAAATTGTCTGTGATGTGTCGAATTATTGACATCATGGACGATGTGATTTCAATTTACTTTAATTATTTCAAGTCTGGTCATGAAACCAATTATATGGTTGAACCAGGTTATAATATATTTATTATTTCTTATTAATGGTTATGGAATTCTTTTGTACTCATGATTTAATTTATAAGACCAAATGAGGTTTTTATTATCAAAGAATCACTAAAATGATCTAAACAAACATCATTAATGTTTTAAATTATGTATCATTTTCATATAAAATATCAAATTGATAAATGGTAAAAATTATGGTACTAGAAATATGAAAATACCATTCCATTCCAATTATGGTGTTTCACTTCCAATTGACAAGAACATCCATCATGAACTAATCATGGAAATCATGTAAAGAACTCACCCAAAAACAGTGCAAGGAGCAAAATACTAACAATTAAATGGTAAAATGATGTGATGAAATGATCATATAAGATGTTATAAATATGAAAACATTTCTTTTAAATACATATAACACACGTTTAACCATTATAAAATAAGTTTAAACAAGTTTGATGTAAGAAAATCCTAAAGTAAAGGAATTATTAACACGATTTCCATTCTTTGGGTTATCCTTTTTCATCATTATTTATGTGGTATTTAAAATTGATTGTTTTGTGGGTTTTGTTTAAATTTTTTTGAATTATTTCTATTTACAGTTTATATACATATTATATCCACTCAATTAATTCTCTCTTTAGTTGAATGATATTTATAAGGGGCTTTCCCTTTAAAATCCTCTTTTATAATTATGTTTTTCAAAATTCAAAAGAAATGTTTTTATGCTAGTATTCATGTTGTATGATTATGTTCCGGATCTTGGGAATTGTTTATGATGAAGGGTGGGACCAATATCTCCCTCCAATTCATTGGGTATGTGTAAGTTGGAGGTTGGAAGTATGGTTACTCCATGTGTAACTATGATGGTTACCCAAATTGTAAGGTAGCTTTGAGGGTTACAAATTATAAGGTATCCATGAGGGTTGCAATATTATGTAAGTAATGCCCAATATAAATTTATGGTTATATTAATGTTCTTATGTTTGTGGGAGTCCTTTGGAAATCACATGTTTCCCAAAGTATGTATATATATATAAGTGATAATTATGTCTTTTGAAAGGGATTTCATATGTTACATGTATTCTTAGGCTAATGTGTTTTTTTATATCCCTTACTAAGCTTTTTGTGCTCATCCCAAGTTTTTAAATGATTATCATAGGTTATAAATATGTGTAATAAAGTGAATGAAGCCATGTTAAATGTTTTAATATCTATCAATGAAATCATGTTTTATTTGGAATGTTTTAAGTTTCGGAAGGAATGAGTACTGTTTTTATGGTATCCACTCTGTTATAATGTGTAATGTTATGAAGTTATTATTTCATAATTCTCTAAATCTATAAACTAGAAAAGATCCTCAATGTAAGAGTAAGTGTATTCTTGACTAAATTCAAGATTTTGTATGTAATATGGTTGGGTCCTTATAACCATTCTATCTATGGGCCACCCATCCACATGGAATAGAGTATAACCATAAATAATTAATATCAAAATTCCCATAATTAGTAAACAAAATATGTCATTTGTGAGTATTAAGTTTCCCACATTTTAATGAGTGGTATAGATGAATGTAACAAGAGAATAATATATTTTAATGACCCATACCCTAGAATCTCAGAGGTTGGGACTCACTTCATTACATTTCCATAGATACGATAGTTCAAATCATAAACGACCAAACAGTTTCGTATTTTTGGTGAAACAAATACATACATGACACGAATTTTAAATTGGGAATTGAAAAAAAATATTAAATAACAAAATCATATAAAATTAATCTATATAAACTCATTAAAATGTATCTTCTTCATAACTTGAGGATAGGAAACTAAATAAGGGTGAGCTCAAATGCCGAGTAAGGGTAAATTACAATTGAATATGTCATGAATCAATATTCATAATAAATATGGAATAGTGAATAACTAAACACAAACTAAATTTAGATATCTTTAATTAATTATCAAATAAGTAATAATAAAAAAAATGTATATAACTAAAAACTAATTCCAATTAATACATAAACTGAGAATTTAATTAATCCATTTATAATATCATACAGAAAATCTCATGGATAATAATAAATAAATTCTGAAGGAATGGAATTCCTAAATATCATGAATTATGTTTCCTCTGATCATTATACCTTTACCATCATGGAATTTTACAATATTCTTTATAAGATACTACTTTCAATTCTTTTTACAAGAGATTTTAAAAAATTCTTGTTATAAATGTGTAGGGTATGTCCAAATGATTAAGTATTATGAGAGTATAGATTCATAAAGGGGATTACATTAACCTGTCTCAAAACAATATATTTCATGTCAAAATCATTCATCATATATGAAATATTCTATTTAATTCATGAAAAATTTCCCTTATAATTAAATATATGTATTGAGTAAAGGATATATATAAGGGTGAGCTCAAATGCTGAGTAAGGGTAAATTACAATATAATATGTCATGAATCAATATGAAAATTAAATATGGAATAGTGAATAACTAAACCCAAATTAAATTTAAATTTCTTGTATTAATGATGAAATAGGTAATAATCAATATAGAAATGTAAATAACAAAAAACTAATTCCATTTAATCCATAAACTGAGGATTTAATTCAGCCATTTATAATATCATACCAAAAATAACATTGATAATAATAAATAAATTCTGAAGGAATGGAATTCCTAATTATCAAGAATGATGTTTCCTATGATTATTATATCATTACCATCATGAAATTTTACCAGATGGTTTATAACATACTATTTTCAATGCCTTTTACAAGATATTTTAAAAAATACTTGTTATAAATGTGTTGGGTATGTACAACGGATTTAGTATTATGAGAATATAGATTCATAAAGGGGATTACATTAACATGCCTCAAAACAATATATTTCATGTCAAAATCAGTCATCATATTTGAAATATTTTACTTAATTCAAGAAAAATGTTCCTTATAATTAAATATCCCTATTGATTATAGGATACATATTTTCAATATTTCCCCAATTAATCAAATTACTATAAAAAATAAACACTTTATGTAAAAAAAATATTTCGTTTATGAAATAAAAATATCCATCTCACAAGAATATGGATATTTAATAAAAATATAGTTTCAAATAAAAAATTATTACAAAAAAAATATTGTTTCTAGAGAATGTTAATAATCATAAAAGAAAATGATATTGCATAATAACTGTTACCAATTTGTAATTTTTATGTCATGTTCCCTTGGGTGAGATAATTCAAATTAAAACATATAATAAAATAAATAATGAAAAATTCTTGATATTAAATTTCAAAGGGTAGGATTATACACCACATAAAATGGAATTGTTGCATAATAAAAAATAAGTCTCAATAGAATGTAAATTGAGATAAAATACCTTACTCCATGATTCCTTTTTTTAGATTTGATTTATCCTCCCATATAGTGGTTTAAAACTTGTAATTAACTTATTATAGAACCATATTAAAATTTATAATATCATATCTGATTATTTTATGATGTCTTATCACTTTATTGTAAATAATAAATCATTATTTATTTTGTTTTAGGTGTTAATTGTCTGGTTTTCACATGCATATTTTTCCATAAAAGGCATGGTTCTTTAACACATGACAATGTTTTATCACATAAATAATATTAATCATCACCTAATCATAAATTTTTAAAAAAAATTATAATTTTAATACCAATCAGGAAATATGTTCATGAAAATGAATTATGTTACCATCATAGAGATAGTAGGTTGTGCACACTCATGAGTATCATTTTCTATTTTCAAATGTCATTAGGGAAAAAGTTTATGTAATATTTTATATATAAAAAATTATAATAAAATCATATATTCATATTATTTATTTAAATATATGTACATATATCATCATTGTGGTATGGTGATGAAGGGAGAGTCACATCACATTGTGAAGGTGGAAGTACAGACATACTCAAATATTGTTATCGTCTGTAAGTGTATAGAGTAAAATGATATAGGAAATATCAATAATGATGAATATTTAATAAATATCATAATAAATAAATTTATATGATATATAGTCGTTAAATTTATTTCATATCACCTTCCTTGTAGAGTGTTAATGAAAGATGAATCACATCGCTTCCTAAGGCGGTAGTCCTCCATACACACAAGTGACATTATAATTTCTTATATGGAATGAGAAATAAAAATTTATACATATGATATAATGACTCAAGAGGTATAATAATTTAGTAAATATTATATATATATATATATATAATTTATATCCATTATCAAACTCATCCTTGAGATCTGGTAACATAAAAAATGAAAGATGTTGGTTTGCAAGGCAATAGTCTATTGTACACAGAAATGATGATTTCGTAACACATTTGATGAAAGTGTGTGTATTTTTAAGTCATAAACTTAAAATAAAAATATATAATTATATTAAATATATTTAATTTTTTATATTATTATATGATAATATAAATTTAAGGAGGTGGAGACTCAAATAAAGTGATTAATCTCATTGAAGGACATTACATCTTCTTCAGGTATGCTTCTTAGGATTGCAATAATCACTTACAAGGATGGATTTATACCCCAAATAAATATTCTAGTATAAGGGTAGGTAAGTTGGGAATTGGTTTTTGAAAGTACTTTCCTAACCAATGTTGTTTAAAACTGTAAATAAAGGGGAAGAGTGTCTTCCCTTTTATAGTTTAGGAGGAGTAACATTCTTGTAAATACTCAAAAGTATTCACTATTGGGAGATCAAACATACGTAATGTTTATAAAAAATAGTCCAATAATATAGGGGAGGTTTAATTTTTTCTATAAACACCTCCAACATAGAAAAATAATTATAATATTTTATATTTTTTATTAGTCTTTATGTTTACCAAATTTTACCCTTTTTGTTTTTACCATAGTTACTTGTATATTTTTATTTACCTAAGTCATTTATCCTTTAAGAAACAAATAAAAGGATATTTATTAGATAATTTTGACATCTGAATTCTTAATATTAAATAAAAATAAAAATATATTGTTTTTGTGTAAAACTAATTTTATTACAAATGCATGTACTGCGCAAAAACACTATTTTAACATTAACGATGGTAACATAGTCTTTTGCTATTTAGGGGTCTATATAGTAATTATAAAAAAAAATTGGTAAATTAAAGGAAGATAGTTGGTATTTATTAAACTGGTAGAATATATTATTTATATGAACTATAAATCATTAATTAAAATAACATATATTATAAAATGGAATTAATGCTGGTTATGGAATTTTTCACTTAATTTGAATTTAAAAATATCAATACAATAATGGAATTCATATATATTTTGTTGAAAGCATTGAAAAATTATATAATAATCTAAAATTTTAATTTAACTATATAATTAATTAAATTAACATCACTTTTAATATTTTTATTAACATTTGTCATATTTAATTGTTAACTAAATAATTCCTACATTGGCATTTCTTTAGAAATTAATGTAATTATTTTATATCTAAAAAAATAAATTATTTTATCATGATAAAAAATAATTAATCATTCAAAAAATATCTGTAACCGAATGTATTTGTTATCTTTCTATCCCAAATAATTATAGATTTTAAGGGTAAGGAAGGTTCTTTTTCTACCTTATTTGTTACATAACTTATTATATAGGTCAATTTTGTGGAATTGTTTCTCGGTAAAAAATAAAAATCACTAATAAGGTGATAAGGGTAGAAATATAGTTATATAATCTTTAAGTCCCCAGCCTAAAACAATACATAATATTTAGTTACGTCAATAATTTGACATTAATTCACTTTGAGTGTCTTTTTAGTTTTAGAGCTTTAAATAATTAGGTCATTACTCGTAAATATAAAAGATATTATTACAAAATAGACGTTTCTACTCACTATCCATTTTTTTCATAAATAATTCATTATAAAAAGAAACATTGTTCATTACATGTTTAAACAACATGAATTGTCCTTGATACCATCATTGACGATATTTTTCATTAAACCTAGTGAAGAACATTTCAAAACATGAGATGAGTATAAAAAGATTTGAAAGGGAGGCATAAAGAATGAAAACTGTTAGTATTGGGATGACATGAAAACCATTAATACGTTATCATGAAGTGGTACTTTTCACCATTAAGAATAAATAATTTTACTTCACAAAATATAAGCTCATTTCTTTCGATTTTTGTAACCAAAATATTACCATAAACCCCTAGTAACCAACATATAACAAATAAAGGTAACTTGAGACATAAACATACTTAAATAGAATAACCATATGGTCAAATTCCACACATATCACTAAATGGAATTACCATGTAGCTGACTTCCATTCCCAATGCATTGGAGGTTATAACGAAACCACTTGTCCTTGGTTTATAATGGAACAACTAGTCATTTGGTTTATCACGTAACCACATGTCTTGTTTTATCACATAACCAACCGTCAAATTTCCAAGTACCAGTATATAACCATAACACATAAAATATTTCAAATATCAATATTTAACTAATAACATTTTTTTGAAATCACAAATAATAATTTCAAGATATTTAAATATTCAATCCATTTAAAAAAACCATTTTCAATACCCAAACACCCAAAAAGGGAATAAAGTATTTATTTTCCTTTTAAATACCTTTTAGGATTATAGAGGAATCCAAATATCAAATAATGGTTATGGCAGCGAAGAGGTCATTGTCGACACATGTGTTAAAAAATTCCTTTTATCATTTGTTAAATCAATTCATTGAAAATATATTCAATTTGAATGAAATTAAAATTCAAAGTGGTGTATTATATACTATATAAAAGAAGAAGGTGTATGTTATAATAATATGCATCAACGAAAGGAAATTGAGACAAATCCCCTTACCTTGAGTCTGAATCATCACATATGTTCATTTATTTCTGAATAATAAACATTAGTTTATTTCTACTTTCTTCAGAAACTTTTTTAAATTTATTATTCCTTTTTTATAAATTATTACCATGTTATAAAAATTACACAATTATTTATTTATATATTGGTCGTTTTGTTGATATTTTGTACTTGAGTCGAAAATGAACTTGTTTTGATATAAATTATACATGTATTTAAAATTATATCATCTTTAGAATGATATTAATAATTTAAATATCATATATATCTTGTATATATGTATTTATAATAGTCAATACATTTGGAGATAAGAAATTAAATGAAAATTTTATGGAGATGGTAGGTCATACGTACACATTAATGCTACATTCATTTCATTTTCATATTAAAGGAATGAAAATTAAATGATTCATTAGTATTTTATAATTATAATATAATAAATATATTATATATGTTACATATTTTCATTAAAACTATCCTTTATTTTTACCATGTATGGAATGAGAGAGTCATATCATGTTGAGGGGGTAGTAGTCCGCACTTCCTCAAATGAAATTATCGTACTTACACATTATAGAAATCATAAAGGTATGTTGTAGTTAAAAATTAAATAATCATAGAGACATTATAAATATAATATATATCACATATTAATACAGTTCCATCAGAATGGCCACCATGAGAGGTGGTAAGAGAAAATCAAAGAATCATCATTTTGTGAGGTAGTAGTTCAACGTACATAGAAATAGTATGTTCACATCCATTGGATGTAGGTGTGTGTATGAGTAGTTATAATACATCTCATAATAAGATAATAATATATTTATTATAATTGAGTTTTTTTTAATCAATGAATAATAAAATCATAGGTATAGTCGAATGAAAATAAAGGAATGGAACTGGAGAGAAGATGTTACCTCTAGATCGGGTAACTTATTTTGATTTGAGCCAAAAGGATTTCTTAATATGCCTTCTTACCGAGGTAGATATTATAAAAGAAAGTTAGGGATGTTGGGAGCTTATTTTGGAAGCATTTTTATGAACTAAGGGGCATGATAGGTTTGAGTAAATGGGTAGTGGTGGTGGCTTTTTATAAGAGGGAGGAGGAGAACATTAGAAAAGTCTTCAAAGAGTTATTTATTATAAATTAAAATTCAATTAAATATCTATAAAATTTAGTTAGATCTAAGATGTGATTAATATTAGTTGAAATAAAATCATCACATAATAATTAAAGAGGTTTTGGATATTTTTTAAATCCTTATTTTTTTAATTTAACCATTTTTTTCTCTTTCCATTTTATCAATCATTTAACAATTTGAGAACCAAAAGAGTTACCAAAACATGAAAAATTACCAATTATAGAGTCATTAATAAAACTTTAGACTAATAATAGCCATTAGGAAGAATCTTATATTTTTTGGAATTTTAAAATATTTAATAAAATATTTTATATTTTAGAAAATGAATTATGTCAATATTGAAACTGTTCACATCATAACTTTTAAAAAAACCATAAAAACATTATTCCATAGAAAAAACATAATTAATAAAAATATAACATGTCATATGAATCCATAAAATTGGTTTATAGCATCAAAATAATAATATAAATTTTATTTTAATATTTCTAATATAATTTATTTAAACCCCTTACTAATTAAGGAATCACTACATCATCATTGTGTCATAATTAAATTTATTTATATAATGTATAAAAATTATAAATTAAATATCATGATGTATGACATATTTTTAGTTTTCTATGTACTATTTATATTCGAATATATCACTTATATAACCCCATATTAAATTTGTTTTACTAAAAGATACATGTTTATGTTATATTTCCATTTTCATTAAATTAAAAATTATAAAATGTCATTATCACACCCAAGTGGCTCTGAAATGACAAAAGTTTATCCTAAGGATGATCATGGTTGGAAATAACTCATAAAATATGAATTGGACATGTTTTAGGGTAGTTTATTATTATTATTATTATATATTTTACCCTTATTTACCAGATCTATCCTTTAACCACGGTAAATAAAAATAATTACTAAAGTTACTATTTATAATGTATTCAAATAAAAGGTAACTATTTACACAATTTGAACCTTCTGATTAGAAATATTGAATCAATTTTTAAAAATTCAAAACAGATAAATTGTAGTAAATAATCTAAAATTAATCCCCTTTGTCTCGAATGGCCTAAAGGCATTCTTTTTTTATTTTTGTTATGAATAATACCCCTTTTAGGGGTTGAAGGGGAACCCGTACATGACCCGTAGGCCCAAGGAACAAGGACTGACATGAATTTCAATACATGAACCAAAGGCCCAGAGGCATATGATGCCCAATACCTGACCCGTAGGCCCAACCCACTAGAACAGCCCCTCCGCAGCTTCTGCATCCTTGATAACCTAGATCCCCTCCTTGCATTGTTGATCGGTTAGCATTTCCCCATACAATAATACACAATGTCTGGTCCCGATGGCGGTTTCCATAACCTTTCATTCTTCCAATCCAATTATCTCTGCTTCTGGTGACTGTTATTCTTGCTGCTCTGATCCTCTTCTAGGGCCATCTTTGTGTGAATTAGGGTATTCCATGGTCTTAATGGCCCGAAGGCCCTGTGGCCCGAAGGCCTTTTGATGGCCCGAAGGCCCTTGAGACTCGTAGGCCCAAACTGGTGGCCTGAAATCCCAAATTGGGTGAATTGTTCTGGCTGCTACAGTACTGAACTATAAATGCTCCAGTAACTACTATAGTGCCTGCTACAGTACAACTATTGTTACCCAAAAAATCACCTCCACCCTGTTTTGAAATTACATACAAGGATAGACTTAAATTTTTAATCATTGACCACCATTGATCAAATTCATCTTCAAAACAATAATTTGAAAGACTTAAATTTTGATTGTCTAAACAACACATTACATAAAAAATCATTTCCAATAATTTAATCCACCCTTCATCTTTCACAGGGTCAGATGATCCCCTGAATGATGGGGGGCGTTACCTCCTGAAATTCCCTATGATCGACATATGCCTCTACAGTAGGACCAGTTGATCTCATGCATGTACTCACTACCATTTATCTCTTGAGTCAACAGATCCATTACTATAAAAAACAATTCAGTTTTGATTCTAAACCTATCAAGATGTTGATTAGGAAATTTATTTCCCTCTATATGCCCTCGCAACACATTTTCCCAATTTCCTCTGCGGAAAACCATTCTGAATATACATATCCTGGATGAAGAAACATGGTAATCTTCAAATTCTATGTCATTTCATTTTGATTATAAAGTAAAAATCTTCTATTTATATTCTATTAATAATATTCTAACTCCTAAAGTTATCTAAATCGACCTATGATACCAACTATAACTCCCTGACCATAAACATTACATTATCATGAATTAAATCGATAATTTGACTTTAATTCACTTCAATGATATTTTTTTATTAATAGAATTAGAGACTTAGGCCATAAATTATACTTATCATCATTATTATTACAAATTAGATGCATCAACTCACTATAAATTTTTTTTATAAACAAAAACTTTTTAAAAAGAAACACAGTTTGTTCTATATTTAAATAGCATGACTTTTCCATAATCCCATCATTGACCCTATTCTTATTTAAACCATATGAAAAACATTTCAATAATTTGGATGAGAAAAAACAGTAATGTAAGGGATACATAAATAATGAAATCACTTATTCTTGGGATAATATAGAAACCATGAATATTTTTTCATAAAGTAATAATTTTCACATTTATGAATTTATAAATACAGTTCATTGAATATAAGATCATTGATTTCCCATTTTTTAACCAAAATATTACAACAAACCCATAGAAAACAACATATACCATATAAAGGTTACTTGGAATAAAAACATACATAAATGGAATAACCATAAGGTCGACTTCAACACATATCAATAAATGGAATACCAATATTGTTGACTTCCATACCCAATGCATTTGAGGTTATAACATAACCACTCAGCATTTATTTATCATGAAACAAATAGTAATTTGGTTTATCTTGTAACCACCCATGTTTTTTAACATGTAACCACCCATAAAATGCCCAAGTGCCATAATATAATCATAACAGATAAAATATTTCAAATATAAATGTTTCATCAATATCAATTAATTTTCAATAAAAATAATCATTTCAATATATTGAAATATTTAATACATTTAAAAAAACATTTTTAAAACCAAAACACCATAAAATAGAATAATGGAATTTTTTTCCCTTTTAAAAACCATTAAGGCATATAGAGGAAGCCAAATATCAAATAACGGTTTCGGCCGTAGAGAGGTCATCATCACCATATATGTTAATAAAATTACATTTACACTTCAGAAAATGATTCAAAGAAAAATGATTCCATTTGAATGAAATTAAAATCCAAAGGGGTTTTTTATACACCATATAAAAGAATACGGTTTATATTATCCAAATACGCCTCAATGAAAGGAGATTGAGATGAGGTCCCTTACCTTGAGTCTGACTCGTCACGTATGTTGCTTGTTCATCTTGAAAAATAAAGTTAAGTTAATATATACATTCTTCATAATCTTTTTTAAGTTTATTATTCCTTTTATATCACTTATTTTCCATTTTATAAAAATTACATAATTATTTATGTTAATATCGATCATTTTGTTGATAATCGGTACTTGTGTAGAAAATGAAATTGTTTTGATATAAATTGTACATGTAGTACAAAATACATAATATATAGAATTATAGTAATTATGTGAGTATCATATATATATAGTATATATGTATTTTTAATAGTCCATAACATTTGGATATATGAAATGAAACACACCGTTCACGGAGACAGTAGGTCATCGGTACGCATGAATGTTACTTTCATTTATTAGTCATATTAATGGAATGAAAACTAAATGATACAGAGGTATTTTATAATTAAAGTATAATATATATATGTTATATATGTTAATTAATGGAATCCTTTATATTTTCCATTTATGGAATGAATGAGTCATATCACATTGAGGGGGCGGAAGTCGACACTTCCTCAAAAGAAATTATTCTATTTAAAATTTATGGAAAGGATAAAGGTATGTTGTGAATAAAAATTACAGAAGCATAGAGACAATATAAATATTTTATGTATCATATATAAATATATTTCCATCATAATGGATAACATGAGAGGTGGTAGAAGAAAATCGAACAATCATCGATTCGGGAGGTAATAGTTCCCCAAGCACAGAAATAATATGTTCATATACATTAGGTGGAGGTGTCGGTAATTGTAGTTTGAATAATTCACATAAAAAATCATATTATATTAATAATAATGGGTTTTTTATGTAATAAAATAATAAGAAGAGCATTTTGAGTAGATAAGTAAAATAAAGGAAAGGAGCTTGAGAGAAGACGTTACCTCTAAATCAAGTAAATTCTTTTAAATTGAGCTAAAAGGATTTCTGAAATTGACTTATTTTCAAGGATGGGATTCTAGGAAAAATGTAGGAATAGTTGGATATTATTTGATCAGATACTGGATTATATTGGGGGCATGAGAGGTGTCAGTAAATGGGAAGAGGTGGTGGATTTTTATAAGAGGGACAAGGGGCACTTTAGAAAAGTCTTTAAATATTAATTTATAATAAATTCTATTTCGATTAAAAATGATTTTAAATTCTATTATATATAATATATAATTAATTTAAGTCCAAATAAAATCAACCAAGAATAATTATACAGGTTTTGGGTATTTATTTAACCATGATCATTTTTTGTAAGCCCTTTTTTACTCTTACCATTTTATTAAGTATTTAACAATTTAATAACCAAAATAGTTACCAAAACAAGAAAAATGTCCAATTAAAGAGTCATTAATATAATTTTAGACATATAAAAACCATTTTAATGAATCTTACAATTTTATTAATTTTATAATATTTAATAAAATATTTTATATTTTAAAATATGAAATATGTCAATTTTGATAGTATTAATATCATAACTTTTAAAAAATCCATTAAAACAAGATTACATCTAGAAAACATCATTAAAAGAAATATAACATGTCATATTCATCCATAAATATAATTTATGGAATTAAAATAATAAAATTACATTTAATTTATTATTTATAATACCATTTATTTGAATCTAGTATTAATGATACAATCATTGCATCATCATTGTGTCATAATTAAATTTATATATATAATATCTAAAAAATATTAATAATATTTCATGATGTAAGAAATAATTTTATCTTTATAATAAATATTTATAGTGTAATAGATCACTTATATAACCCCATATTTTTTTTTACTAAAAGATACATGTTTGTGAAATAATTCCCTTTTCTTTAAATTAAAAATTATAAAATTCCATTTCACACCCAAGTGGATCCCAAATGCCACATTTCTTGCCGAAGGATGGCCATGGTATGACATAACTCATCCAATCATTTTAGGACTTGTTTTATGGTTTTTTAATATTATTATAACATTATTTTTTTACATTTATTTACCTGATTTACCCTCTAACCATGGTAAATAAAAAATTCACAGAAGTTACAATTCATAATGTCCAAAAATAAAAGGTACCTATTTACAAAACATTAAAATTTTTATTCCAAATAGGGAATCCATTTTTCATAATTATAAATACCAAAATTTTAGTAATTAATTTAAAATTAATTCTCGTTGTCAAACCAGAAAGTGGGTTTTTAAAAAGTCAAATCTATCAAAATATTGACATGTGTTTATATCCAATTAAAATATGAAATTAATTTCAACAAACAAATTTTTTTAAATAATAATAAAATTCAATTAAAATTAAAACCCAATTAAAATGGTAACATTACTATGTAAATAAATTAGACAAAAATGCATTTTTTGAATTAAAATGCAGCATTTTCCACTATTCAATAAAATATGAATTTCATCAGAAAAATACCAAAATTTCCACCAATGTAAATTTTGATATTCCGATTCTAAATATAATGTTCATTTTATCAAATATAACATTTAAAAGTGACAAAATATAGATTTAAAAAGGGTTCTCTATCAAAAGGAGGAAAAATTACCTTTAAAAAAATATTAGAGTATTTCATTCTTAAAATCAGATTCATTCTTATTTTATGCCTCTAAATTTTATTGGATAAATGTAAGAACATTTACAAAACATGTATAATAATATTTTAGTTTGTTCAATTAATTCCTATAAATAAAATTTTTATGTATTAATTACCATTTAAAATAATAAAAACATTATTGTATTATTTTTTGGAATAACTCAATGTTGTGTTTAAGGAATGATTTCCGAGAAACCAATTGTTGTGTGTCGAGTATGCTATCGAACAAAGCATCCATTTAATTTAAAATTAATATCTTATTCATAAATATTAATATATATAAAAAATTATTATTCTATAAATACCTAAAATGCTACATAATCGGTGTTGAAAATATTGGTAGGTTATTTTACCCCTTATCTAATATGTTTAATCCCCAATAAACTCAGTTTACCATAATCACGATAATTAATTTTAATTATTTCCTTTAATAAATATGTTCCAAGAATATTTCTACCTTATTGTATAATATAAATTATTATTATTCAAAATATATAATTTTTTTAAAATTCATCTCCAATAAGTGGAAGAATTTAGCTTAAAAAAATCCTGCAGAATCGATGAGAAACCGTGGTTTTAAAGTGAAAATGTTCAAAAGATTACAATTTCTGAATGTCATAATTAAATATTATGATTATTCCAATAAATTTAATTGGATTAATTTTTATAAAATTAAATTATTGTTGCATTAAAATGAATTCAAATTAAAATTTAACATTATATATTATTTGAATAAAATGGCTATTTTTTATTAAAATGTTTTATGTTTCAATATTTACCAAAAAATACAACTTCTCAAAAAATATAAACAATTCACCACAATCCAATTTTGGTATTCTTATTTCAAATATGAATTTATATTTTTTATATAAATTTATAGAAATTATTAAAAATAAATTTTAAATAATGTGTGCTAAACACGATTAAACCGTCTTTTAGAAGAAAAAAGTACAGTTTTTTAGAAATCACATCCTTTTTTTAAATGAATATTATTTTATTCATAACCAATATATAGCTAATAAATTTGTATAGACTATATATTTCCATATTTTACTTCATATTATTCTTACCCTCCATTTCATTGACAATGAAATATTTTTCATTTTAAATAGTAGTATTAAAAATAAATTATTATTTGGTAAAAATCAAATTTATACTTAATACATGTTTTTTGAAAAAAAACAAAATTTATCATGTAACAAAATCTATGAATAGTGTTTCTTTTAATGAATGTTAAAATAAATGTTGCATGTTGGATATACTATTGGATAAAATTTTCTTCTTTTGTAATTTCGAGGAGTAACATTCTCCCCACCTTAAATAAATTTCATCCTCACAATATAATATTTTCCCTAAAAACCAAGGGTTTGATATTTGAAAATTATTTTGTTCAATTTAACATTGTAAAAAGTGTTAATAAAACATCCTCTTGATAATATAGAAAGTTAAGTAGAAAATTAATCTTGAGTAATCACATAACTAGTTTTCCATATAAGAGAAAATATTTGGGAAATGAAACGTGGACATAGAATTGAAAACTAAAACCCAAATACTATAGGATAGAGTTAGAGAACATGTTCATGACAATGTCAATGACCAAAAATCCAAAAACAAATGGGGTGAAAAAGGAAATTGATATCTTAAAAATTTTGATAATAAGATAACATTTTTATTTCAAACCTTCTTTCCTAAAGTTAGGAAATTATTTCACTCTCTAGGTATATACAGAAATATACTTACTTGATATGTTTTAATTTCATAACAAAAATATCATCCTCTTTTCACACCGTAACCCGAAACCTTGTGGTCGTGGTTAGTTTATTAATATTTGATTCTTTTTTTAGGATTAGAATCTAAAAAATTAAAAATAAAAAAATAAAAAAAATAAAATAATAAGAAAATGATTAAAAAATAATAATACTGATAAAATTATTATTATGAATAATAATAATAAAATTATTTTTTGGTGTTAGTTTTATCCTCCTCCCTCACCTCTCCCCCCATCACTTCTCAAACCTCCTCCCCCATCTCCCATCGCGCCGTCCCATCATCCCACCTACGTCGCAATGCCCTCCCCCGGGCTGGTCAGCCTCCTTCAAAAAATCCACCACTAGTTCGATGCTCTTCTCCAGTGTGACCCACTGTCGTTGCCCTGTTCTTCACCAGTGAAACCCCCAAATTTTGTGGTTATTATCTAGCATAAACCCCTTGTTAGCACCCTGTCCTCTAGCGATCCTGACTAGGATAACCCACCTTCTTTCCTACTGGAACTGTCCCAATGCATTAACCATACTCTCTTGAGTAATTTTTGTGGCCACCCCTATGAGTAATCTTCTTCATTAAGTTATTTAGGGTTAGATATAATTTGGTATAGAATAATGTTGGTTTCATTGGAAAAATATTTCCTTCTTATGGGTTTTTTGAGGTGTGGTTAAGACAGAGATGTGGTTTCACAACTTTTTCTAGAAATTTCTTTCTATGAGGTAGTTGGTTCTATGCCATGATAATTTTATATGAATTTATTATTCTTGTTTTAATTTATAAATGTGTTCTTATGTTTAATTATATGGTTTGATTGAAGTTTTTGATGTGGTTTTCATGTTTATATGATTAAAATGAGTTTTAATAAATAAAATGACTATATTGTGTGTGTGTGTGTGTTAAAAAGTATTTCTTTCTAAAAGGGTTTTTGGAGTTGTTTTAGTGGTTAAAATACTGATTTTAAAGACACTTGGGGGGAATATAAGTTTTGGTGCAATTTTTCAAAAGGAAATGAAATGTTTTTTTGAGATTGAATTGTTTTAAATATTTAAATATGAATTGTAAATTGTTTTAAAATATGGAAAGAATGTTTTGAAGATGGTTTCAAGTTATGTGGGGGTATTTTCTATGGTGTTTTGAGTTGTTGGTATGTTTTTAAATAATGTGTTGGGTCTTGATGATGTGGGTTTGAGTTGTGGGTATTAATAACACCTATATATACATGAATAGGTAAGGCATACATATATATATATATATATATATATATTCCCGCTTTATACATATTCCATCATGGAGTTGGGGAATATGTGCAATGTAGCTAGGGGTATATATATATATTTATGTATAAATGCATGTGTGTGTAATTGCAATGGATCGGTTCGGGTGGTCATCATCAAGGAGTGGCATGTTTGATGTAGGATCCCATGTCTAGCCCTTTAATTTGAAATATATGATTTCTTGATTTTTTTTAAAATATTTTTTATATTTATAAAGTATTTTTATGCTTTTTGGTTGATTGTTAGAAACCGTTTTTTTCTTTTGTTTTACAAAATTTATCTATGTTCCAGCACAAGTTATTATTTAAAATTTTTTTTGAATTTGTTCTAAATATTGTTGTATTTAAAATTCCAAATTGATCTGTAATGTTAAATCTTTAAAAGTGGTTTCCTTAAAAGTTTTAGTGTGTAATGAATATTTCTAGTGGGTTTATTAGATATACACATGTTTTTTAGATTTATTTTAAATATATGGAGATTTGGTTTTGAATGTATACTTTTATATGATTTTTTTAACTCAAAGCTGTTGAGAAAAATTGTTTTCTAAAGTTATAAAATACCATGTAATGAAATGATGCTAGTTTTTCACTTTGATAATGTTCAAAGAAAGTGGAAAACTCCTCTCGAGGCATTCCATCCGGTTTGAGAATTTTGATGGAAGTGGTAATATGTGATTAGTGATATGTTCTTAATGTTATTGATTGTTCATTGTTGTGAGACGTAAAATGGGGAATTCACTTTTGGAGGGAGATCGATGGTGTGCGGTTGAATGGTTTTTTGATAAAGAATGTGATGTGTTCAAATATGTCTACTTGATAAAATCTCACCAATATTTGGAATAGAAAACAAGTGTAAACCCCAAGTACAAAGTGGGAAGACTAAAACCAGGCCTCGGGTTGGTGTTTGGTAAATATCCATGAATGGTTTAATGAAGGAGACCAAAGAATTATCCTGAACATCCCCAAGGTCCCAAATGCATGCCCCGACCATATTTTCTAGACCAATGACATTTCCGGTGACTACACAGTGAGATCTGATTACAGACATTCCCAAGGCATCCACTCTGTCAAAAGTGAAGAGGGGCCATGGAAATCTCTTTGGAAGCTCAACGTTCTCCCAAACCTTCACCAATTTTGGTCGAAGGTGTGCACGGGGACCCTCTTACCCTGAGCCTTCTCATTTTTCGACATATGGCTTGTGTTGAGCCCTTCCATTTCTGACCGAATTTTCTAGAAACTCCTTTGCACGCCATCATTCACAGCCTGGGAGTTAATGAAATTTGGAATAAATGGGTCCTGGCATATTATGTTTCACTAGACTTTGCCTCTGACCTCCCCGATCTTCTGAGGCATTGGTGTTCCTCTCTCTCATTGATTAATGCAGGTTCACTTTTCACCCTGGCCTGGATCATTTGGGTTCGACGTAACGACGGTGTTTTTAACCATGCTCATAAACCTTATGAGTTCTGGATTGAATGGTAAATTTCATGGATTTAGATATGTAAGGACCAAAAAGGACACTTTATTCCAGGGGTAACCCCCTCCTGTCCCCCTCATTTGAACCCCCCAGTGGAAGGGATTCTTAAGCTTAACATGGACCCATCTCTCCCCAAGGACGGTCTTGTTGCTCTCGGTATCCTGGTCCGAAATCATCTGGGGAAAATAATTAAAGCAAAATTTGAATCACATCATGACTTTTGGAAACCTGTAGTAGCTGAGGCCACATCCTTTCTTGTAGTTATGATGCTCGCTGTGGAATGGGGAGGGGTTGATATCATCATTGAGTCTGACTGCCTCACCATTATCGATGTTATTAACCACAACAACGCCAAACTCCAGCCTTTTGGCTCCATCATCAGGAGGATTCGCTCGCTTTACCAAGGCTTCTCTTATTGCAACTTCTCCTTTAACAAAATGGAAGGAAACAATTCAGCCCACCAGCTGGAGTCCTTAGGCCCCTTCGATGACAACCAGGTCTAGCTGGACAATTTCCCTTCATGGTTATTCATTTATAGGGCTGCTAATCTTCGTCATTAATGTTATCTGTTCTTCTTCTCAAGAAAAGGTGGGAAGACTAAGATTATTACACTAGATGATTTAAAAGGGGTTAATCATGATTACTCCTAGAATTATTGACGATTAAAACACTAACTAAATTATTATGATGACAATAGACCACTATGTTATGGGAGTTTCCCCTACTATTTTCATGGGCATGATAACCCTAATGGTCTTGGTTTTTAAGCCATGTTTCACCATGTTATGAGGTTCCTAAGGCCCCATTTGTTCTATATAACAATAGGTATTGACCATGGTTATCACTTATAACATGGTGTTTGTCAAATGGTTTCTATTTTAGTAACTTCATTATTGTTTCCTTATTTTTAAAATCGTTGTTTTTAATTTAAATTGTATGACTTTCATTTTGGATTGTTAATGCATGGTTGTAATATATTTTGAAAATATTGTGGAGTGTAAATGAATTCCTAAAAAATTTAATCTTGTGACTTGAATTTAAAAAGAATGAAAAAAACTACATTATTATATGTTATTTTCAAACTAGCATCATTGGATTTATATTTAAAGGAATGGGTGTAAGGTGTTGTTATACGTTTACCTACCTACTACGCATCCTGGTGCTCACAACTACTTTATCTTTTTTATTTCATGTTCTAGTTTTGGATCTCTCTTTTATCATTGTGTTTCCATGTTTGTTGGTGACCCATGAGTTCAATGGAGGTATGTCTTGAAACTTATCTCCTTTTCTTTTTCCACTTCTAGTGTGTTTATTTTGATCCATCTAAATTTATTCCTTCTTCTTTTCTTTATGATCCAAAATTGTTCTCAGTTGTCTTAAATTGGTGCTTGACACTAGTTTCCAGCTGGTGGGGATCAGGAACACCCTATGGGCCTTGTTGTTGGATGAATTGGGTGAATGGTTTAGGGTTGAACTGGGTTGGTTCATGAAAAAATGGTATCAGAGTTAGGTAATGATATTTTTTAGTCTCATTCCTTGGGGTAATGTCTTTCTAGACTAGAGTTAGGGTTTTCAGAACATGGCGATCTAGTTATGAATGTGGTTCCTAGCCCGCACCCCTCGTGATAGGACCCAATTCAACAGGGGAAGTTGTGTTTTATCTGAGTCTTTCAGTCCTTGTGGTTTTTGGTTATTTGGGAAATGTAAAGAGAGTTGGACCACCAGTCTCAGTGAGCTCATAGGGCCTGAAAAGCCATATAGAGCAAAGTACATGGTCCTAGAACACTCTCTATTATGGTTTTGTGAACGAAGTATATTTTCCAACCATATATCTAGTTCACCCATCAGCACTAGTTTCTTCTTACATCATTCTGTGTATCATTGGGTTTTGAAAAATTATTTTTTAAATGTATTTATTTTTGAATCGAAACATGGTTTTAATGTGAAAAATATTTGGTTTTTGGAAGTTAGGAAAAGAATTTCCAGAATTTACCAAAATAAAATTAAGGAAATGTGAACTTCTATAAATTTTTTTTGAGTAAATGGGTTGAGTTTATAGAGGTTGAATTTTTATAAAAAAAATCTTGCAATTTATTGGGAAAAAAAAATTCTTTTCAGAAAAAAGAAATTATTTTAGAAATCTTTTTATAAATTTGTTTTAAAATGAGAATAGATTAGTTTTTAATTAAATGGTGATTGATGAAGTGGAGATTGTTCTATAACTAGAAGTATTTTAAAGCGGGAGAATTTTTTTCATATTTATGTGGGGAGTTTGGAAATAAGTTTTATTTGAATTTTTTTTTGATTTGGTGGTTAGTAATTTTTGGGAAGCTTTTCCAAAATTTAGTGGAAGATATTTTGGAATTTTAAAATGGTTTTCGAATAGGATGTGATGTTTTGTAATTGATGTGTGATATTTGAAAATGGGATTTAATTTTGTGGAAAGTAGTTCATGAAATGAGGCTTTAGTGAATTTTCATAATGGAAAAGTTTTTTGAATGTTTTTTTAATGTGGATGATTTTTTTCATTAAACTTATTTTGTTTTCGTGAGTGATCAAATGTATAAGATATGTGTGGGAAGTGAATGGGTTCTTGGTTTGGCATGAAAAAAATACATCTGATTGGCTTCATGGGATACCATTGTTGAATGTGATACCCACCAATCCAATTTTCTTTTCTAATTTTCTTTTAATAGAAAAGGTAATATATTCATAATAGGTGATTGTGTGGTGTGTCTTATATTTTGGAATGGTGGTTTGTGATGAGTTTTGAGAAGTTATAATTCATCAAGGTCAACTATCATTTCAAGTTTGAGTTCTTCTTGGTAAGATTGTTTTTGGATAATTGTTAATGGTTCCTTTTGAGAATTTTTTCAAGAAGCCTTTGAAATGATTCCCTTTGCATATTAAGATTCTCCTGCAGCATGACTTTAGAGTGGTTTATTTTTTTGGACACTTTGATTCTTTTGTTTGATATTGTACTCCCCCATAAATAATTAATTCACATTTTATGTGCGACCACAAGTGAATCACCGTAGTAAGACACCCCAATTGATCAATGTAAGGACTCCCTCCTTAAATTTTGAAAGGAAGTTCTTATTACCTTCTGTTTCAATTAAGTGATCCCCCTTGTAGTGGGATAGAAGATGTGAGAGGAGTTAAAAGAAGCTATGGTTTCCTTGAGTTTTCTGAGTCGTAGGGTATGAAGTTTGACACCATTATGTATAAAGATCCATCCTAGAATTACTGAAGGGAATTCCAGTGGGGAGTGGTGGAAGTGGTCTAGGGTTGTTAGTTCTGCACATCTTCTTGAAGGAACTTTGGATTATTTCTTCTGTTATTCGATTTAAGGGTTCATTCTAAGCCACAAGTGTGGCATGTTTTGTCATAAGAGTCTGTTATGGCTGTATGCAGGAATTGTGTGAAACATTGGACTTGGTTTAATATCCATATCCTTATAAAGTTTCCATCAGTTGAAGTGCCATATTCAATGGATTCTTGTATTGAAATGGTATCTTTTTTATTAAATGGTTGATGTTGTGGAACCTTTTGATAACATCTATTTTAATAAAAGCATATGACTTTTCTAGGCATTCCAAAAATTCATAGTTCTAAATGAAGGTTCCTTTCAAGTGACCCTTCTTTCATTTTTTATTGTTTTTGGTGAAAAGGGGTTATCCTTTAAGATCTCATGATGGGGAAGTATCACATTGAAAGAAAGTGCGTGTTTGAATGTGTGTGTTATTTTGGTGCAGTCTGATTGCGAAGTGGTAATGTGTGACACCTGAAGGAGATGTTCCATTTAGATTCTTAAATTCATAGCTATGAGACATGAGATTCTTTAAGCATCATGGATCCAGCCATAGGCCCCGAAGTGAAGTAGGTACATTGTCAAGAACCCCAATGGTTTTAAAGGACCTTGTTCAAGTGTTTTTCTTTATTGTGGGAAATTAAGACAATTTAAAAATCATGGGTCGTTGTCTCATTCCGACCAGCCCCGTTCAGTGACAAGAGACTTGGGGAACCTCTTTCTTCATTGGGTCCCGTGTGGGTGGAATATTTACTCTTTGATTATATGTAGGTGTAGTTGTATCATTCTCTTGAACCAGTTTACTTATACCCTTGTAGATGAAAACCTTTATTTGGTGGTCCTTTAATGGCTAGACTTATAGATCAACGACTGTTTTGGTTTGGGATCATCTAAAGATGGTGATCCCCTATCAAAGTAGTGAATCGTGTGGTGTTTTACATTTGTTTATGATTCCTTTACATTAGACACCTTGGGTGGGGACATTGGGCTATTTTGGGTTCTCTTTTTAGTCTATTTTGGTTGGTACAAGTAGTAATTATGTAGGCCCATGTTGGTATCCCATGCGAGCCTGAAAAAGTTAGTTGGGTAGGTTGGTTCTTATGGTTGGGAGACCCACCGTGGGTCCCGCCAGAATACCTTTGGAGTGAATTGGTGTTAGCCTATCTTTTATGGGGGGGATTTTTTTTTCCTCCCATGTTGGTAATCCAATTGTGTTTTTTACGTTTACATGACAATGGGTGATCTAGTTTACTTGATTCAAGCTATTGGTGAGGGTTTCATTGATAAGGTTTGAGGTGTTTTGGTTTTAGTGTTTGGATTATGTGACGTGAGAGTAATTATCCTTTCATCAATCAACTGGATGTATTTAAACTTTTGGAGGATGGTATCACATAAAGGGGATTCCATTTTGATCTCTTAAGTTGATATATAAGTCTCTTTTTCTAATTTTAGTGTTCTAGTCTTCTTCCCATTTGATGTTCATTGTGAATCTCCTTAAGTTGTGAAGGATAGTTAGTTTTTTCTTTTGGGTAAAATGTTGAAATGGGTTTTTGGGGGAGGAAAACGTAAATTCTTGGGAGAATTATAAAACCCCGACCCATGACCTTGTGGACACAATTAGTTTTTTTATATTTGAATCATTTTATAATTTGAAAAATTATTAAATTACAAATAAAATTGAAAGAAAAAAATTAAAAAATGACATAAAAACAATAATAATGATAATATTATTATTATAAATAATAATAGTATTATTATTAAGTTTATATTAATAATGTTTGTTATTATTATTATTATTTGGTGTCAGGGTTTCCATCATCCCTCACTTATCCCCCATCATGCCTCACCTCTCCTTCCCCCCTCTCCTTTTATACCATCTCCTCCTCCCACCAACATTGTGCTTCCCTCCCCCTGACTCGTTGTCTCCTTCTTGAAAACCACACTTGGCACCCTGCTCTTCTACGACACGACCCAATTCCGGCGACCTACCCCTCTCTATTGCGACCCCCTACTGGCACAACTCTTCTCTAGCATGACCACATTATTAGTGTACTCTCTTACGGTGACCATGACCCTCTTGGCCTCCCTCCATTGATGCACACACCGTTCCAGTACATGCCCCCTCCTCCGACATGCAATTTTGGTGGCCAAAACTCCTCCCTCTAGTGGAGGCCCCTCTATATATGCTTCTCCTTCAATTTTATTAGGGTTAGTTCTATTTTGTTAGATTCAAATTCATGTGTATTTTGTTGAATATTTCATTCCAATGGCTTGTTCGTGATTCAGTTGAGGCATGACTATTGTTTCATAATTTTTTATGAAATAATGTTTATATGAGGTTGGTGGTTCTATGACCTCACAATTTTAGATGAATTTATTATGCTTGTTTGAATTTATAAAGGTGTTATTTGGTTTAATTATGTGGCTCGAATTATGTTTTTAAAGTGTTTGGGGTGTTTAAATATAGGAAATAAGTTTGAATAAAGAAAATTGAAATGTTGTGTGTGTGTTATGAAGTATTTCTTATTAAAAAATATTGTAAGGGTTATTTAAGTTTTGTGAATCGTGTTTTTGAAGAAACTTAGTGGTGTATAAGATTGGGTGAATGGTTTCAAGAGTAAATGAATTGATTTGCGGAGTTTGGGTTGTTTAAAATATTTGAATATGAATTTAAAATTGTTTTAAAATATGGAATTAATGTTTTTAAAATGGTTTTGGGATATTTTATTGTCTGTGTTGTGGTTCTTTCAATTGTTGGTAACTTTTTAAAGATTTTATTGGGTCTCGTTGATGTGGTTTCAGGCTACGGGTATCAAGAACACCTATAGGTACATGCATTGTTAAAGCATGCATATATATACCATTTATGTATGTATTCCACCATGGAATAAGTAATATATGAATACAACAAGGGATATATATATATATATATATATTTGTGTGTGCGTGTGTGTGTGTGTGTGTAAATTCATGTGTGTGTAAGTGTATGGGTTGGTTTGGGTGGTCATTATCAAGGATCGGAAAGTTTGAGGTAGGATCCCTATGCCTCACCCTTTAATTTGAAATCTACGATTTCTTGATTAATTTAAAAAAATATGGTATATATATATATATATCCATTCTATGGGGTTGACTCTTAGAAAGAGTTATTTATTTGTTTTACATAATGTATCGAATGAACAGTGCAAGTTTATCATATTGAAACAAGTTTTTTACTTTTTTGGAATTATTTGTGTATTTATAATACTCAATTGGTATTTAATGTTAACTCTTTAAATATGGTTTCCTTAATGGTTTTAGTGTGTAATTTCCATTTCTAATGGGTTTCATATATGTAAAACATTTTTTTAGATTACTTTTAAATTTGTGGATCCTTGGTGGTGCGAGTATTCTTTTAAAAAATATGTGGAATGTAAAGGTTTTGAGCAATAGTGTTTCCTAATATGTTAAAATTGTTTTTAACAAAATGATGCCCTTTGGCACTTTGAGAATGGTTTGTGAAAGTGGAAAACCCATCTTGTGGTATTCACTCTAGTTTGAAAAATGTGGTTCAAGTTTTAATATATTATTAGTGATATGTACATATTGTTATGTCTTGGGCACTATTGCGTGACATAAAATGTGTAATTCACTTAAGAAGGGAGATCAGTGATGGGATGTTGAATGCAATTTTGGATATAAGGTGATGTGTTCATATATATCTTCTTGATAAAATTTCACCACCATTTGGAATATAGAAAATGAGACAACCCTAGGTACATAGGTTTCTAGACCAGGACTAGTACACTAGATGATCCAGAAGTGGTTCATCCCATTTTCTTCTTTAAACATTGATGATTACAACAATAACTAAATGATTCTGATGATTGGTGGCCACTAGGTTATGGGGTGTCCACTACTAGTTTCTCATGCACGATAATACTGATGGTCGTGTTTTCTATGCCCTGTTTCACTGAGGTACGAGGTTCCTAGGGCCCCATTTGTGTTATCTACCAATATGGATTTACCACAATTCTCACTTTTGACATGGTTTTTCTGAAATGATTTCCATTTTAGTTACTTCAACCTTGTTTCCTTCTTTTTAAAATACATATTTTGAATTTAAATTGTATTCAATTCATTTGTGAATGTTAATACATGCTTGGAGTCTATTATGAAAATATTGTGGAATAGAAATTCATTCCTTCAAAAGATAAACGTGTGACTTGAATTTGAAAATAATGAAAAAGATTACTTTATTATATATTCTTTTCAAACTATCATGATTAGTTTTTTTAACTTCAATAGAGTAGGGAATTGTCATACTTTGGCATTCTTATTGAGCATCTTGGTTCTCACACCTTATTTATCATTTCAGTTTTGGGATCTAGTTTTGGATCACTCTTGCAGCGAGTGTGTTTCAATGTTTTATGATGATGCATGTGGTTACATGGATGAATGTTTATCTAACTTTTAGTACATTCATTTATTACTATAGGGTTTTTTCTCAGTCAATAGTTTTTTCATTTCTCTTTTCTTTATGGTCCATAACCATTAATAGTTGTTTTACTTTGGTGCCTAGAACTAGTTGCCAGCCAATGGGGATCGGGAATTCCATTCAAGACGTGTTGTGGGCTGTAACACCCCAAGATTTTATAAAAAATATTCATTTTAATTTCAATAATGTCTTGTGTTTTATGTTACACCAAAAAGAGCTTGCACAACACACATACCTGACTTGGCTTTCATTACACGCAATCACGACCTTCCACAATAGCGTGTGTTGTACGTGTACCGAGTTTTGCTAAACAACGATATGTTATATAAACTAGCCGTTATGAATAGTAATACCCAATTTTTGAAATTTTTTAAATTTTATTTTTCAAAATGGACTTCATTTTTGGATTCGGAATATCAAAATTAGCCTAGGGTGAAATTTTGGTATTTTTCAGAAAACATTCAATTTCTGATGAATAGTGAAAACACTGGGTTACTATTTAAAACCGACTTTTTATTTAAATAATTATTTAATCTATTTAAGCTTAGGTAAATTTCTTTTAGGTCAAAATTGATACATAATACCTATATAAGTTCAATGTAATTCATTAGAGTCATTTTATAAAAATTTTAGATATATAAAAATGTTATTGAACTTTTCACCGTATTTTACACACCTCCTAAGAGAATTTGAAAATTTACATAAAACTTAACTTTACCACTTTTTTGAATTGAATTTCAAATATCCGAGAGACATGGTTGATGTCAGTAAGTAAATGTGGTTCAATGAGATGAAAATAATTTTTTGTGAATAGTAACTTTTTTCTTTTATTTACCACGGTTAAAAGTAAATAGGGTAATTAAGGGTAAAAATGATATTATTATTACCCTAACACATGTCCTATTTCTATTGGATAATTTTAATTTGACCAAAAACAATCTTAGGGATAAAAAATGACCATTTAGGCCCACCTGGATTAGATTAGGATATATATTATTAATTTATTTAAAGAAGGGTTAAAATAGTTAAAATCAATGTTTAATAACTAAATAATTTTTAATATAGGGTTATACATCTGATAAATTCAACTATAAATATTCATTAGAAAGATAAAAATATTTCCTACATAATGGTAGTTTATTTATAATTTTTAGACTTTATAAAATTTAATTTATTTATGATACAATGATGATCCAATAATTATCTTATTAATGAAATATTGACATAATTTATGTCATAAATACCCAAATAAATGTAATTTAAGACTTTAAATTAATTAAAATAATTTTCTATGTTAATATTACATGTTATTATTGATATAATTAAAATTTATTGAACTAATTTTTCTGTTATGATTTTCAAAAAAATCAATTACAAAATAGTTTTAAAATTAACATAAAATAGTTTTTAAAACAAATATTATATTATTAATTGTTATTTTATTCCTAAAAATCTATGGTTCGGCCAAATGACTTAGATAAGGTTATATTGATTAATAATAAACAACTTGGGGTTTGTTGGTCTTGTTATAGTATGTTTATTACCCATATAGTGTAAGAAAACAAGAAGACACGGTAAAAGTTAAATTATCTAACTTAAAGTTAAATCAAAATGATAAGGTTAAAATTGAAACCTAAACTTGTATAGATTCTATTTTATGAAAGTATTTCGACCCATCACAACCTTAACTTATAAATAAATCAATTTGGAGCTATTAAAAACCGAATATGACTTTATAATAAAATAATATTTTTAGTTTTTCCTAAGGTGCCCCTCTCCTCCCTCATAAAAGGGAACCTCCTCCCTCTCTTCCTAACACGACATTGAGCCTTAAAGATATGAAAAACCCTGAAAAATTCTCTTCTCCACTTCCCAAGATACATCCTAGAGGTTCTTCTCTTCTTCAAAGACCAATATTAGTGCACTAGGAGGAGGTTTCAAAAAGGCGTATCGAAAGAAGAGGTAATATCAGTTAACGATTCTTTCAACTTTATTTCTTCTTCCACTTCTTCTTATTTACATGATTCATTATGAAGTAATAACATAAGTATCACTCATATACTGATATATTATTATAAGTATGAAACAACCCTATTTCACCATCTATCCATCCTACGGAAAATGAAATCACCGCGCGTGCGTACGTACGGAATACCGTCTCTACGCCGTGGTGTAATCTGTTTTCTACCACCACCTTACTTGGATGGGTATAATGGTGTAAATAAATAACTATATATGATTATTGAAAAGTGATATTGATTCTGAAATATTATACATACACTTCAATGCAAATCCACGATCATGGGATTGATATCATCGCTCGTGCGTACGTACGGATTACCGTCTCCACGACACGATGAGATTCATTTTCCATGTTAACCATTCATGAATGATTATAAAGTATATATAATAAGTAATAATGAAATATATGAAATAATAATGATACTAGATTTATGTGTATATATATTTATGTCATCTACTTAATTTCATTCAATTCAATAAGGAAACAAAAACAATGTTCATGCGTATGTACGACCTACCGTCTCCATGAACAGTGTATTTCATTTCATTTAATCGATCTATCATATATATATGTATATAATGAAATATATATTATATAAAAATCATGTTTTACATTATGGAATTAAGTAAATCAGTATATAAGTAATAATATCAAGAACAACAAGTCCAAACACGTACGATAAATAAAACGATTTAACCTAAAACGCTGCTTTAACATGGAACTTACAAAAGAATGGGTAATATAAAATCATAAGTGAACCACATATGATATCATAACAATGAATATGATTCTGTAATAAGTCAATGACATTATTTAAATCATTATACAGGAGTTTCGGAAATGTACGAAGCATATCGAACCTAAGGTAATGGATAATTTTGCAAATCTCATTTTTATCTGAGATTTCTTATTCGTAAGTATTTACTAGGGTTATTTCTATCATCCTTGTCCATGTTTTATAAAAGTGTTTTCATGTATTTTTAAAGTCATTTTTAACCATTTTTTACTTTTAATACATCGTATGTAAGGAATCTTTCTTTTGATTACATTATGAGGTACTTTTTTGACTTTTTCGGCAAAAGTATGAGAAGAATGTTTTTTTAACTTATACGGCACCAATGGATTTTTATGGTTTTATAAAGCCTTATTTTCATGAAGATTCCTCCCAATGATTTCATGACTCTTTTCAACAAAATCTTTTTCTTTTAAAATTTCATGATGTTTTGTGAAAATAAATTAATTTTTGAAGAAGAAAGGATATTTTCCTCAAGAATTCATTTCAAGTGTTTTATCAAAACCATTTTCCATCTAAGATGACATTATTTCATATGTGTACATTTCAAGTATAATGTCACTATGATTTATATGGATTCACTTTTCTTATTATGAAATTATATCCATTTATTTTAGATGGATTATATGATGATGGGATGATGTTTATGAAACCCATTTTATTCGTTGGGTTATTATGAATGATGCATGTTTATTTTGTGGCACAAGTAAGAATGATTTCATTATGAGATGGGTGGGACCTATATCTCCCTCCAATGCATTGGGTAAGATTTATATCTCATGAGATAGACATGGCTGGAACGGTAAGTTAATCCGGTTTAGTGTTACAGGATTGAAACGAAGAGTGAACTCGATTCACAAAGGGACTTTGTCCACTAAAGATGGTCTTGACAGCAATGCCTTGGCTACTATGGAAATCATGATATGTTCTTAATGGTTGCCACAATTACATGCTTTATTCCCATTCAATTTTATCATGATTGATGTTCCCTTATGATATATGCATTATGTACTTCCAAGATTCATGTCTTTGCTCAAGATTTTGATATTTAGATTTTATGTTTATGTTTTTGAATTCAAATGTTTATGGATTGTTTTATGTTCTCTGTGCTTAACCTTACTGGGCATTTGAGCTCACCCCTTTTATGTTTTATTTTCCCCAGGATATAAAGAATGGTTTTAGGTAAGAAAAAGGGGGGAAGATCTTTATGGGAGTTGTTGAAGATCTTTTACCATGATTAGAAGACTATATTCCGAGTTTCTAAAGACACTAAACTATTATGGTCCTTGTGTGTCTATTTTTGTTATATACAAAGTATTCCACAAAAGTAATGTAATGTCCATGTACTTCAAGTTATGTGTCTCTATAGTTGGTATCAGAGGAAAGGTTTAGTCCACCTTTGGAAACTTGGACGCGAGAACTTTAGTGAGATCCCTAGAGATATTTCTAAGGTATGTCTAGGGATGTCCCTAAGGTTAAGTATAAGTATAGGTTATAGTACTAGAATTACGGTAACCTAATATGTTAGATATTGAAGGTACGCCCCCTTTATTATGCTGTTTTCCCTAGCATGATTTTTGCCTCTCACACTATTCTTTCTGGGTTTTAGACGATGGCTGGAACCCGAAGAAACCATGTTGATCAATGTAATGGACAATGCAATGATTGTCCTCCTGAACAAAAAAATGTTATGGGCGATGGAGTGAAAAATCTTATTTCTATACTTACACAAGATATGAATCATTCTGGACTTCCAAATGAGCAGAGAAGGGAACAATATTCTATTGAGTCCTTCATGAGGCAACGTCCACATTCTTTCAGTGGGTCTTCTGATCCATGTGTTGTTGAACAATGGATAAGTACCACTGAAAAGATATTTTCAGTTCTTCAATGTTCTGAACATTATAAAGTCATCATAGTAGTATGTCGTTTGGAAGGTGAAGCTGATCAATGGTGGAATCTTATCAAGAATATGAGGCCAAGAGATGAAATTGAGTCCATGGAATGGGACAAGTTCAAGAACTTATTTTTCAATAAGTAGTTCCCTCGTATTCTTCAAACAAAGATAGAGAAAGAGTCTCTTGAACTAAAGCAAAAGGATGATGAATCTGTTGGTATATATAAAGTGAATTTTACAAGGCTTTCAAGGTATGCATCTGGCTTTATCATCCAACCTGAAAGTAAAGTTGATCAATACTTAAGTGGCTTAAAACCAAATCTTCGAATGGAATTAGCTATAAGAGGTTTCAGTAGCTATAAAGAAATTTTGCATTGTGCCATCAATGTAGAAATGGGAGTTGGTGTTACATATCCATCTCATGGTTTTAATAAGAAACGAAAGATGGAGTTCAAGGAGAAATCTCAGAATAATGGTGAAAAGAAGATGAATGTTTCCTAATGCTCAAAGTGTGGAAAGAATCATAGTGGAGATTGTCTTAAAGGGACTCGAAAATGTTTTAAGTGTGGAAAATAAGGTCATCGAGCAGCTAAGTGTCGAAGTAATGGAAAAAGGGTTGCTAATGGTGTGAGTAAAGAAAAGACTGCAGAGAATGCAACACCAACACTTCAATGCATTAAGTGCAATGAAATGTGGCATTATGCTAATCAATGCCCTAATCTAAGTGTTAATGATGATCGACATGAGCAACCACTTAAAGAAAAGTACAAAGGAAAGTCACATGCGATCAATATTGGCAACGTTGAATATAACAATGATGTGGTGGAATGAATAAGTGTTTATGTAATGGGATTCCAAAATAATGTTGTATATAGGATCGTGGAATATTGGAATATTTATGTATTAGTCTATTGTGGTTTTCAATAATTTTATGGTACCAGTAACCATGTAATGTGATTGAGATATTTTTGGAAAGAAGATGATATGTTCATAATGAAGGGATAAGGAGAAAATGAAATGTTTGACAGTATTCATGAGATCATGACTGATATAAGGAGATAGTTATATCATTGTTTGAGTATATAGAATTTTGGGGTTTTGGTATTTGGAACGACTTAACTTTTGACAGCACTCTTGTTTTCACTAAGATTCAATGGGTATTCATTTTTCAAGAGAATACATGATTAAGGACTTCAAATGTTTGGAATGTGACCAACAAGACATATCTTATAATATATGGGGATCAACGATGGTATTAACATGCTTGTTATATGAAATCTCTAGTAATCATTTTAACTATATTAGGAGAGTGGACTGCAGTATTATGGATAAGCCTAAAGATTGGAATGGATTATGTTGGACATAAGTTAGTATTGTTTAAGGATAGAAGTTTTTTTTTCAATATTATTGATGGGATGTTATAGTAATGTAGTTTTAGAAAAAGGAAAACCTGCAGGATGGGCGACAACCCATCACGTCGGACAAGACTGTGGGAATCGAACCCACAACCGAAGTGCGACTGGCCTTTATCGCATACCACTGGCCTACAGGAAGTCCCTGGTTAGTAGAAACTAGTTTTATTTTATTAAGCGGTATGATATTTGAAGTATAAGATCATTTTTGGAATCATATATGATTAATCTCACCATAGATGGACTTATGTATATTTGATAACTTTTGTTATCCTTTTGTTCGAAACAAATGGAATGACCCATCATTCTATCACATGATCTGTTAACACTTCACGAATAACAAATTCAACTTCATTTCTTTAAGAGATGAAGTCGAAATTGTTCAAATCATGAACAACAGTGAGATTGTACCAAAATAAAGTAAGTTTTTATTCTAATTCAAATTCTTCAACTTTAGGGAAATGATCTTGAAAACCAAAAATGTTGTCCTAGTGCCCTTATATCCGATGAATCAGATGGTACCCTAGATCATCACAAATTTATGGCTTTCTGATTGTCGGCTTTTTCATATCCATGTTCTCTACCACTCTCCATCAGAACATGACGGTTAGATTTCTCTTCCAAATCCATATTTTCACCTATGTTCTCCTATGTGGAAACCCAGTGATTAGTTAATTTGGGTAACCGTTACGTTTTGTACTTTAGTTTTTAAAGCCACGTTTTGGAATTCCTTTTTATGATGTGGGTTTCTATTAAAGAACCTTTCGAGTAATAAACCATTTATAACCCCGACGAATTTTGAGGGATAAATTCATTTTAAGGGGGGTAGAATGTAACACCCTGAGATTTTATGGAAAATATTCTTTTTAATTTAACTAATGTCTTGTGTTGTATGCTACACCAAAAAGACCTTTCACAACATGCATCCCTGACTTGGCTTGCATGACACGCAATCACGACCTTCCACGATAGCGTGTGTCGTACGCAGTACCGTGTTTCGGTAAACAACGATATGTTATATAAACTAACTGTTATGAATAGTAAAACCCAATTTTTGAAATTTTTAAAATTTTATTTTTCAGAATGGAATTCATTTTTGGATTCGGAATATCGAAATTATCCTAGGGTGAAATTTTGGTGTTTTTCTGAAAACATTCAATTTCTGATGAATAGTGAAAACAGTAGCTTACTATTTAAAAACCGACTTTTTATTTAAATAATTATTTATTTTATTTAAATTTATTTTGGGTCAAAATTGATACATAATACATATATAAGTTAAATGAAATTCATTGGATTCCTTTTATAATAATTTTAGATATATAAAAATTTTATTGAACTTTTCACCATCTTTTACCCACCACCTAAGAGAATTTGCAAATTTACATAAAACATAATTTTACTACTTTTGTGAATGGAATTTAAAAAATCCGAGAGACACGGTTGATTTTAGTAAGTAAAATTTGGTTCAATGAGATAAAAATAATTTTTGGTCAATAGTAACTTTTTACTTTTATTTACCACGGTTAAAAGTAAATTGGGTAATTAAGGGTAAAAATGATATTATTATTACCCTAAAACATGTGATAATTCTATTGGATAAGTGCAATTCGACCGAAAACAACCTTAGGGATAAAATATGACCATTTAGGCCCACTTGGATTAGATTAGGACATTTATTATTAATTTATTTAAAGAAGGGTTAAAATAGTTAATATCAAAGTTTAATAACTAAATCATTTTTAATATAGGGTTATAAATAATCTAAATTCGACTATAAATATTCATTAGAAAGATAAAATCATTTCCAACGTAATTGTATTTTATTTATAATTTTTAGACATTAAATAATTTAATTTATTTATGACACAATGATGATGGAGTAATTATCTTATTAATGAAATATTGACATAATTGATGTAATAAATACCCAAATAAATGTAATTTGAGACTGCATATGCATTCCAATAATTTTATATGTTAATATTACGTGTTAGTATTGATTTAATTAACTTTTTTCGAACAAATCTTTCTGTTATGATTTTCACAAAAATAAATTACCAAATAGTGTCAAAATTGACATAAAACAGTTTTTAAAACAAATATTATATTATTAATTGTTATTTTATTCCTAAAAATCTACGGTTCAGACAAATGACTTTTATATGATTATATATGTTATAATAAACAACTTGGGGATCGTTTGTCTTGTTATAGTATGTTTATTAACCGTATAGTGTAAGAAAACAAGAAGACATGGTAAAAGTTAAATTATCTAACTTAATGTTAAATCTAAATGATAAGGTTAAAATAGAAACCTAAACTTGTCTAAATTCTATTGGATGAGCGGATTTTGACCCATAACCACCTTAGCTTCGAAATAAATCAATTTTGAGCTATTAAATCCCAAATATGACTTCATAATAAAATAATATTTTTAGTTTTTCCTAAAGAGCCCCTCTCCTCCCTTATAAAAGGGAACCTCCTCCCTCTCTTCCTCACACCACATTGAGCCTTCATGCTCGGCCAAACCCTGCCAAATTATCTTCTACACTTCCCTAGGAACATCCTAGAGGTTTTGGTCTTCTTCAAAGACCAATATTAGTGCCCTAAGAGGAGGTTTCAAAAAGGCGTATCGAAAGAAGAGGTAAAGTCTGTTACCGATTCTTTCAACTTTATTTCTTTTTCTAATTCTTCTTCTCTAGTTGTTTTATTTTGAAGTAATAACATCAGTATCACTCATATACTGGTATGATATTATATGTATGAAACAACCCTATTTCATCATCTATCCATCCTACAGAAAATGAAATCACCGCGCCTGTGTATGTACGGAATACCGTCTCCACGCCGTGGTGTAATCTGTTTTCGACCACCACCTTACTTGGATGGGTATAAGGGTGTAAATAAATAAATATATATGATTATTGAAAAGTTATATTGATTCTGAAATATTATACATACAATTCAATTCAATTCCATGATCATGGGAATTATATCATCGCTCATGCGTACGTACGGACTACCGTCTCCACGACGCAATAAGATTCATTCTCCATGTTAACCATTCATTAATGATTATAAAGTATATATAATAAGTAATCATGAAATATATGACATAATAATGATACTTTATTTATGTTTATATATATGTATTTCATCTACTAAATTTCATCAAATTCAATAAGGAAACGAAAATAGCGTTCATGCGTACGTACGGCCTACAGTCTCCATGAACGGTGTATTTCATTTCATTTAATTGATCTATCATATATATATGTATGTACTGAAATATATATTATATATAAATCATGTTTTACGTTATGGAATTATGTAAATCATGATATAAGTAATAATATCAAGGACAACAAGTCCAAAAACGTATGATAAATAAAACGATTTAACCCAAAATGGTGCTTTAACATGGAACTTACAAAAGAACGTGTTATATAATGTTATATGTGAACCATATATGATATCATAACAATGAATATTATTCTGTAATAAGTCAATTAAATTATTTAAATCAATATACATGATTTTGAGAAACGTATGAAGCATATCGGACCTAAGGTAAGGGATAATTTTTCAAATCTCATTTTTATCCGAGATTGCTTATTCGTAAGTATTTACTGGGGTTATTTCTATCATCCATGTACAGGTTTTATAAAAGTGTTTTCATGTATTTTTAAAGTCCATTTTACCCATTTTTGACTTTTACTACATGGTATGTAAGGAATCTTAATTTTTTCTTACGTTACGAGGTACTTTTTTGACTTTTCCGACAAAAGTACGAGAAGAATGTTTTTTAACTTATATGGAACGAATGGATTTTTACGGTTTTATAAGGCCTTATTTTCATGAATCTTCCTCCAAAATATTTCATTAATATTTTCAAAAAAATATTTTTCTTTTAAAATTGCATGATGTTTTGTGAAAAGAATTTATTTTTGAAGAAGAAAGTATATTTTCCTCAAGAATTCATTTCAAGTGTTTTATCAAAACCATTTTCCATCTAAGATGACATTATTTCATATTTTTACGTTTCAAGTATAAAGTCTCTATTATTTACATGGATTCACTTCTCTTATTACGAAATGATATCCATTTCTTTTATATGGATTATATGATGATGGGATGATGTTTATGAAACCCATTTTATTCGTTGGGTTATTATGAATGATGTATGTTTATTTTGTGGCACAAGTAAGAATGATTTCATTATGGGATGGGTGTGACCTATATCTCCCTCCAATTCATTGGGTAATGATTTATATCTCATGAGGTAGACATAGATGGAATGGTAAGTTAATCTGGTTCAGTGTTACAGGACTGAAATGAGAAGTGAACTCGATTCAGAAAGGGACTTTGTCCACTAAGATGGTCTTGGCAGTAATGCCTTGGCTACTATGGAAATCATAATATGTGCTTAATGGTTGCCACCATTACATGCTTTATTCCCATTATATTTTATCATTATTGATGTTCCCTTATGATATATGCCTTACGTACTTCCAAGATTCATGTCTTTGCTCAAGATTTTGATGTTTAGATTTTATGTTCAAGTTTTTGCATTCAAATGTTTATGGATTGTTTTATGTTCTCTATGTTTTCCCTTACTAGGCATTTGAGATCACCCCATTTAGGTTTTATTTTCCCCAAGATATAAATAAAGGCTTTAGGTAAGAAAAAAAGGGGGAAGATCTTTATGGGAGATGTTGATGATCTTTCGCCATGATTAGAAGATTATATTTCGAGTTTCCAAAGACACTAAACTATTATGGTCCTTGTGTGTCTATTTTTGTTATGTACTAAGTATTCTGCAAAAGTAATGTAATGTCCATGCACGTCATGCTTTGGGTCTCTACATGGGCCAACTCGAGTAATCTCTTAAAGGTTGAACTGGGTTGGTTCATGACACTATTTTTGTTCATTGAACTATTTCCATATCATCTCTTAACATAGGTTACATCATGTGGTGAAGTAATATATTAACTTCTAAAATCTCATCCAAAGTTTAACATACTATATTCTATAAATAGTTAAACTTAAATATTTACCAATGTATTTATGACCAAATTTAGAAGGAATATCACTAAATAAGAAATATATTCCCCAGAAAAAATAATGTTTGTACAAATCATCACATACTAGACATGTGAATATCATCTTCATGTATTCTTTTAAAATACGGTAATAACCCAAATTATCCAATGAAATTATTGAAAACATTCCTTATTCATTATTAATTAATAAAAACATTGAATATTGGACATATTTATCTAATATAAATATGATTTAAAACTCCATAAATTATAAAACAAAACACATTGTTGATAAATCATTAAGAAGTTCCACGGTAGTCAGTATTATTCAGTTAACTATATCCATATCAATCTTCTCTTTATCAGAGAATAATTATCATAATATTATGAATTTATTTGAGGTTATCTTTCCATTAATCATTTTTTTATAATAATTTTATCTTTCCACTGAATCTCTTTCCTTGGTATCATTCAATACAAGTAATCAAATAATTTAAGAAATAGTACTACAATAAAATACGTATACATTTCATAATTATTAGAACCAAAATATAACTAAAAAAATACTTTTTCACCATATTTTATAGATCCAAATACATGATAACATTAATAATTATGATTCTATTTCAAAAATAACATAATTTTGGCCTTGATCCCTTGACTTCTCGAAGGTATATTCCCTTAATGCTTGGTGAATTTATTTCTATAGTTTCCCATTTCCAAACAATTGAAAAACTTAATATCAGTTTTTCCTTCTTCCATTTTCAATATTTTTTTGGTGAACCCTTTATATACACTTATACAATTATCCCAAAAACGTTAAGAATATTCCAATGTTATTCTTTCCATAGTTATCAAATGTCAGAAAGTCTTGTTTCTCTCTTATTTCTGTTATCTATCATTTTTTCAACAATCTTACTATTCTCATCCATTCATGAAAATTCACAACATATAGATAATTATTTCTCTATATCCTTATAACATGATACTCTGTACTTATAAGAAGATAATGGTTTAGAGACTAGTTTCCTTCAAAATATTGGCTTAATCTCATAAAAGAAACAATCATTCTTACTCTTTGGATTATGCGCATTGATACTATTACCATTCCTACTTCTAGGTTCCATTTCTAAATAATGGAGTACACTAAATTAGATCATATCATTATTTAACATAAATTATCATCCCAAAACATTAATATGTTCTTATATAGTTATCATCAATTTCTATAATGGTGTTTTGATTCACAATCAATATTTTCCTAAAAATATGGTTCCCAATTTCCATCAAAAATTCAGTTGATACTAAGTATAATGACCCCGAACCTAATAACATGGAGGAGGTTAATTATATTATTAAATTTTAATTTATCAAATGTGTTGAATCCTAGAGTACTTGTAATGTCCCAGGACAACATACCACTAAATTGGTAGCCATACTGGTCGCCACATAGGATCAACTGTCCCACCCCAAACACCATAGGTTTTTGAATAGCACGAAGAGTCTAGTGATAGTATTATATAGATACTATATCCTCTATACCAGAGTCACAGAACACTATAACAATATTAAAAAACAAATAGTAGCCGAATATTTAATAATGAAATTGAAATTAATAGAAGAAATATATAATAATTAAACATAAAAGTGGGCAATGCCAATTTACAAAAAAATGTGCATGAAAAATGATGCTAAAAGTATAATTAGTATGAATTACAATATTAAATAAGATTTAATTAAATAATAACTACCCAAATAAATTCTCTATAAGCATCTTGAGGGATATCTCGATACACTACCACAACTCCATCATAGTAAAGTAAAAAAATCAATAGAAGATGGATGCTTCCCTCAATCAATAACTATAGTCATAAAGTCTAATAAAGTTCCAATGCTAGTTGAGGAGGGTTTGAAATTTGATCTTAGTAGGTTGGATCCCATGGTGTATAAAAAATCTTATTTAATTAAGGAAAAACTAAGACGTCTGAAATATAAATTAGATACAAGATATAGTAAAAAATTTAATTAAAAGAATTATATATGGTTCCACTTGGATACTCATCCAATTACATGAATCATCCTATGCTTGTGTGTCTGAATAGATTAAAATAAAATGGTAAAGTGAGTAATGTAAAAATGAAACAGGCTAGACAATCCCTAGTCTTGTACTTGGGATTGGATGATAGTCCCTATGCTTCTAATTCCATGGTTCATTTATCATTTTCAAAACATTCATTTCCTTTTTAATTTCATCAGAAACAAATTATAAATCATAGAGAAACACCAAAATCCTATCATTGATAACTTGATAATATCTGGAAAGTATCACTCAAGGGGCTCATCACACAACTAATGAAAAAGACCCCATACATGGAAACCAAAGTATGAAGTCTCGTGTCTTGTTACAAGCATGGTGAAAAATGTCATACAGTAGACTCTAAGTCCATACTTGGAATAGTACGTAGGGGCCCAAGTATCTTTATAGGTATGGTTCAACTAAATGTGCCTTGGAGCTTGTCCATGCTCCCCCCTGCTAATCAGAACTGACATCAGTCACCAAGAGGTAATTATAAATATAACGCTCAGTGAACCCATCCTAGTAATAGATGGTGTCTCTCCTCGTTTGGTTAATATGATTTAACATTTATAATATAAAGGAAAAAGAGTCCATCCAAGGGTTCCTTAAATTAGAAAAACTTATATCATCCTCAGAACTCGAGCAAGAAAGCTCACAAGTAATTAATATATAAATACAATATTCCCCAAAAAAATCAATTTCATTTTTTTCAAGTCATTATATTTTAAAAGGCATGTTGGTTCAAGAAAAAACTAAACTATAAATACTCACATTATAATTTAAAATATAGTTCCCCTCATCCAAGGGGTATTATTATAAATATATGACATTTTATTTCATTAATTCATTTCAATTCATTTAAAGTGTTCAATTTAACTCAAGGCATAAATTATATATCTTACATCACAAGGTAAGAGTGCAAGGTAAGACATAAAAGAAAGGGGAAATACACATAACAAATTAAAAAATATCAAAAGACAAATGAAATGTGATATAAAGAAATTTATAAGATTTAAACAACAGGACATAGAAAAGGGATCCTACCACAAGATAAGAAGACCAAGTTAAACACTCAACATTTGAAACTTTCATCAGCAACCACAGGAAGCTTCTCATTCCTGTATCCTCGAATATTCACCTTAACAAATACATAAGGATACCTATAACTAATGTACATATTTACTTGATGAGGAATATATACAAGTGTACCCTTAAATATATTCTTATATAGGCATACACCCATTTCCTCTTACACTTGTATGCATTTTTGAAATATATATATATAAGACCACCTAGACACACATATATATATATATTCACTACCATGGGAGAATATAAATATAACATGGGGGATTTATATATATATATATATATTCCTCTCAATGAATATGCGGTAATTCACCTTTGTCTCTGGTGACTCAAACCCGCCCAAAGGACAACCAAAACACACATCAAATAAATTACAAGGAACTGAAATACACTAAAAGACAACAATTATAATTTGTCTAGACAAAGTAGTATATGATAAACCTACCTCAAATGTAATATAAAATCCAAAATGAATGGATGAACTTCTCCATAGGTGGTGGTTTCCAAAACCTGGATAAAGATGACATGTGGAGCCCATTGCCTGCCCTAACAACAGAAGAAGGAACCAAAACTAGATGAACCCTAACCCTAGGGTTTGGTCGAAAGGAACAGAAATGGGGATAAGAAAAATAGTCATCCATGGTAGGTGAAGGAAACTAGGGGTCTAACTTCAAAGTATTAAACAATAAACTGGAGAAAATATGATTGAAATCATCGAATAGATAAGAGGACGGGAGGAGGTGACACATGTCGCCAAGGAGAGGCTGGGGGTCATGTGATATAGAGGGGGTTAGGGGACCCTGTTGAGGTTTTCTCAAATCCAAGATAATAATAATAATAATATTATTATTATTATTATTAAAACATATAATTATTTTTTCAATTTCCATTTAATATCATTTAATTTTTTTCCATTGAAATTTTAATTCAATTAATTTAATTTCTTGAAAAACACATCTCACAAATTGGGTCAGAAGGTTATCTAAACCATGTACTAACTGTGCGATGAACCGTACAAGAACATTGTCCATTTGTTACTTATCATATGGGATAAGTACATGGTTTGGGAAAACTATGTGCATCCCATCTAGGATATTCTTATAGAGTCTCAAACATGACGTACATGGACATTTCATAAATTTTTCCAAATACTTAATACATGACCCAAACAGACACACAAAGACCATATTATATTAGTGTCTTTGGAAATTTGGAATGTAACATTCTAACTTCGTGAAATATCATCAACATCTATTATAAATATCTGCCCCTAGTTTTTACCAGAAACCATTATTTATATTTTTTGGAAAGGAAAAAAAGGGAATGATAAAATTCTCATTAAGGGTAAACATTGAGAAAATAAAACAACCCATAAACATATGATTGTAAAAAACATTATCATAATGTTTAAATTTCAAAATCACGAGTCACGAAATAAATAATGATAGTTCTTGAGATAAATCATAAATGAACAGAACCATGATAAAATTGAATTGACATAAAACATAGAATTGTGGAAAACAAATAATATAATAATATTATTTCCATAGTATCCAAGTCATTGCTTCCAAGGCCATCATATTAGAAAATGTCCATTACTGAACCGGGTTTACTTGTCGTTCTAGCCATGTACTGCTGAACTAGAGTTACTTATCATTTTAGACCTGTATTACTGTACCAAATTCAATTGTCGTTCCATCCATGGTTATCTAATGATATATAAATCTTTACCCAATTCATTGGATGAAGATATAGGTCCCACCCATCTCATAATGAAATCATTCTTATATTTTCCCCAAAACATAAATCATTCATTATAGCATAACCCATTAAATTAAATGGGTTTCATTGACATCATTCCATCAATAAAATAATCAAATACTAGTAATAACATGGATAGAAACATAGACCTATTTAAGAGTGTCCTCTTATATGGAAAATAATTTTGATAAAACACTTGAACTTAATTCTTGATGAAAATATCATTTGTTCTTCAAAAACATTTTCTTTTCTAAAAATGCCGCACAATTTTAAAAGAAAAGAATTTAGTTAAAAATAATCTTGAAATAGTTTAGAGTATGCTTCTAGTAAATAATGTATCATGAAACTTTAAAAATCTATTCATGTCGTATAAGATAAAAAATCATTCTCCTCATACTTTTTTCAAAAAAGTAAAAAAGTACTTCGTATGGTAACAAAAGAAAGATTACATCCATAACAGGTAGTAAAAGTCAAAATGGGTAAAAATGAACTTCAAAGTACATAGAATAATAGTAATCATTTTATGAAAATATTGTTTGAAAACATGGACAAGGATGTTTAATGTATCCCTAGTAAATCCATACATAGATACAATCTCAGAAAAAATGAGATTACAATATTATCCCATACCTTAGGTCCTATATTCTTTGAATGTATATGATCATCCTATATAATGATTTAAAAAATGATACTGATTTATTCGAGAATCATAATAGTTTTTATGATATCATTTATGATCATATTTTCATCCATTTGTTAGTAACATTTCATTGTTACTCGTTATTCGGGTATTAACAGTTTTATGTTCTCATGCATGTTATGTCAAATAAGTTCATACTAATTATTTAAGTTATAGTTATATCATTTTTATCATGGTATTAGTATAATATATATCAAATCTATCCATTCAATTCATTTATATAATCATTCTTTAATTAATATTATTTATAACGAATCATATCACACCGTAGAGACGGTAAGCCGTATGTACGTACGAGCGATAATATCGTTCCCATAATCATTCAATGGTATTGAAGTGGATGTTATATATTATTTCAAAAACCAAATAATTTTATATTAATCATATATATATTTATTAAATTCATCATTATACCCATCCATGTATGGTGGTGGTGAGAAATGGATTACACCATGGTGTGGAGACGGTAGGTCATACGTACGTACACGTAGTGATTTCATTTTTCATAGAATGGATATAAGATGGAGTATGGTTGATTAATAATCATAAAAACCTATAATTATATAAGTAATACTATACTTATTACTTTTATTGAAACAAATCATGAGGTGGAATTACAAGAAGAATGATGTTTGAAAGAATTGGTAAATGATATTACCACTTCTTCAATGTGCCTCTTCTAAATCTCATCATAGAGAACTAGAGTTGGTATATTAATAATACCAAGACACCTAGAATATTTATTGTTAATTTCAGAATTAGAATTATCTTGGTATGGTATAGATTTAAGGCTCAAAATTAAGTGAATATTTGAGGGAGAAAGTTTCCTTTTATAATTGTGGTGAGGGGCACTTTTGGAAGCCTCAAAAATATTAACTTATAAAAATTTGAAAAAACCAACCAACTACCTCAAAAATGCGATATATTAGAATATAAGATATTATAATATTGAAATCGCATCAACCAAAAAAATTAGACAGGTTTTGTTTTCAATTTAAACGTTATCATTTTAATTGACAATTAGTTATTCAATTTAATTTCAGTTAGGATAACAAATGTTTCAATATTAAAGGAGTGAAATATTTAATTATTCGATATAAATTATACATTAAATGAATAATTTAGATATATTTAGACCATATAAAAATTATTATACGTTTTTTTTAAAAAATTATTATTTTTAAATAATTTTCCAAATCATTATTTAATAAAATTACAATTGTGTCAATTTGGACACTATTTATTTCATGGATTTTTTGAAATATCAATATAAGGTTTTATCCTTTAAAAAATGTTTTATTATATCCCAAATGTGTCATGTTAATCATTAAAATTAATTTTATAATTTAATTATCCCAAATTATATTTATTTTAATATTTTTAATAACATTTATTTGATATCTTCATTATTAAAACAATCAATACATCAATATTGTGTAATTATTTAATATAATTATTTTAATAATAAAAATTTAAATAAATAAAAATTATGAACATAAATTGACTAGATTTCATAAGAATTTATTTATTAGAATTTATCTTCTGTAAAATCCAACATTAAAAATGTTATACTTATTCAAGTATGAATGTTACAACTTTAACCACACTTTTAATAACAAAAAATAAATGTCATAATATATTCTATAAAGATCCAAATAATCTCTTTATCAGCACATTAATTATTATGAACCATATATACTAGACAAATGTGATTTTTCTTGTGTTTATGCCTTCTAGGGTCATTAATATTTTAAGAAAAATTGTTTTACAGATTTCTCGTCAATTATTTACTTTTTACATCATCAAAGTATAAGACATTAATGTAATTATTAATTTACTAAAAATTAAAAAGTAAATTACCATGATATAGGTAATTATTTTATCATTAAATGTAGTATTTAATTTCTAAGATATCACCTTTTTATCCTTGTATTATAATTATTATACTTATAAGAAATGTGAGTGTGACATTTTTCACTTTCATTGGTTTTATTAATACGAATGTTATTTTTATTGTCAAGTTTAACTTAAATGACAATTTTTAGAACCTAAGATGTAAATGGTAAAATTATATTCATCCTAAGTGATTTTTTTAGGTTTTAGGATTATTTTATTCTCTATATCATATTATTTTTTATACTAATTTACCATATTTACCTTTAACCATGTAAAATAAAAATTATAGTAGTTACTATTAATCATATCCAAAAAATAAAAGTAACCTATTAAATTAATTTGGTCCCAATAATTCTAAATATGGATTCCGTTTTTTCATTATTAAAAACACATAATTCGAAAACATTATAATCTGTTGTCAAAAACCAAAAAGTGGGTTTTTAAAAAGTAGAAACATATTAGAAGATTTTCATGTGTTTATATACAATTTAAATGTAAAATTACTTCCAATGACAAAAATTTAATTAAATTATAAAGAAATAAACAAATTACATTTTAAAACTACTTAAATATATAATCTAAATATATAAATAAATTTGATTAAAATGTATTTTTGAATTAAAATGTTGTATTTTACACTATTCATTAAAATATGAATTTTACCAAAAAGAAATAGAAAAAATTAAACAAAACTAAATTTTTATGTTCATATTCCAAATAATAAGTTTATTGTGTCTAATATAATGACTAACTATGTTAAATATTATATTTAAAATGGGTTTTCCATCAAAAGTTGACAAATTTTTCTCTTAAAAGTACTTCTTTTATCCAAAAAATTGATTTTGTTCTCATGTCATGTTCTAGATAATATATAAGATGAATTTTAATGTTATATAAAATTCAAAATTTGATTAATACTACTCATAACAGCTATTTTACATCACATTAAATAATAATATTCAATAATATCTCATTGTTCAGTAAAACTCGGCATTGCATACAATTCAAGCTATCACAGAAGGTCTCTATTGCGTGTAATAGAATCCAACTCAGTGTTACATTTAGTGAATTCTTTATTTGGTGTTTCTTATAACATAATCCAAACATAGTTATTTTATAAATTGAACAAAATCTATACTCAGTGATAAGTGAAATGAATTATATGAAAAGAACGTGAAATTGTGTGTAACACAAGCCATGAATAGTGTTGTTTATACTACAATATAATATGGTATTGCATATAGCACAAGATAATCTTGGTGTAGAATACAACATAATTAATCAAAGAAATTAAAAAAATATATATCCCAAAATATCTCTTGCATTTCTTTCCCCCCCTTAAAATGAATTTTGCCATCGAAATTTGACGAGGTTATAAATGGTTTACTACTTCAGTGATTATTTAATGGAAACCCACATCTAAAAAAGGGATACTAAATCATAGTTTTTAAAAGGAAAGTTAGATACATTACAGTTACCCAATATAACTCATCATTGGGTTTCCACAGAGGAGAACATAGGTGGGAAGTGAAAACATGGATACATAAGAGAAATCAAACCATCATGTTCTGATGGATAGTGATAGAGAATAAGGTTTAGGGAAAGTAAAATACTAGAAATCCATAAACATGTGATGATTATTGGGGCCATATATTAATTGGATAAAAAGGCAGTAGGATAAATTTTTTTTCAATATCATTTTCTTAATGTTTATGAATTCATTCACAAGGAGAAATAATTACATGATTTCAGTACAATCTCATTGTTGGTCGTTCCCTAAACAAATTATACTTAGCCTTTTATTTAATGAAATGAAGTTAAAATTTTCATTCAAGAAGTGTTAATAGAAGATGTGATAGAATGATATGTCATTCCATCTATGTCAACAAAAATGTTAGAACATGTTATCAAATATGCATAAATCCACCTATAGTGATATAATACATTAATATAACAAACTTCAACCGGAAAATTAATTATACTATCCATAAATGGATAACATTGCAATCCATACAAAAACTAAAAATATAAAACATTAGCAATAGAGGAACTAAATCAACTTAACATTTGTCTCCCATGTCATATTAGGCAGTTCGTGGTTGTCACATTCATAACATGTGAATACCTTAATCAAATATTCTAATGAAACCTTATAATAACATGAATTACTGTAGAACATTAATGAAAACATTAATTCTATCAAAATTAACTCTTTACGCACACCAAAGTACCAAAAATTATATATAATCAAACCATGATATCACTTTCTCATTATATCGATCATTAGGTCATTAATACTATCAAACATCTCATTATCTATTTATCACTTCATTATGTTCTTATCACGTGCCTTCTAAAATTATTTCAATCACTTTTAATGGTTACTGGTACCATTTACTTATGGAAAACCACAATGGACCAATACATAGATATTCCAATATTCCAGAATACTATAAAAGAGATTATATAACACTATTTTGGAATCCCATTACATAAACACTTAATCATTCCACCACTTCTTTGTCACAATCTACATCAACAATTGTGATCACATGTGATTTTACTTTTCCTTTGACTTTAAGGGGTTGTTCACATCGATCATCTTCATTAACCCTTAGATTTGGGAATAAATTTACATATTGCCTCATTTCCTTGCACTTATAGCATTGAAGTGTTGTTGGTGTGTTCTCTATAGTCTTTTATCTATTCACATCATTAGATAAATTTTTCTCATTTCATCGACACTCGACTGCTTGTTGACCTTCTTTTCAACACTTGAAACATTTTTTATTCCCTTTAAGATAGTATACACCATTCTTATTTACACACATTGAGGATATGGAAACCTTGAAATTCTTTTCATAATTTATTTGAGATTTTCCATAGAACTTCATATTTCATTTCTTATCAAACCATGGGATCAATATGTAACAATGAATTTTAGTTCTACATTGATAGCGCAACACAAAATATATTCATCTCTTAAAATATTATTATATCTTATAACCTTTTAAGATTTGGTTTTGAACCACTAAATAATCGATCAACCTTACATTTTGGTTGGTCGATAAAGCCAGAAGTATACCTTTCAAGGCTTGTAAAATTCACCTTATATGTACAAAAATATTCATAATACTTTTTATTAAGCTCAGGGAACTCCTTTTCCATATTTTTTTAGAATACACAGGAATTACTTATTTAAAAACAAGTTCATGAACTCATCACACTCCATGGATTCAATTTGATCTTGCTTCCTTGAATTCTTAATTAAATTCCACCACTGGTCTGATTCACCTTCTAAATGATAATCATTAAAAATAAATTATTCCTGTTTCAAAGAGTGAAGTATGGAAAATATATTTTCAATGGTACCAATCCAATGTTTAGTAAAAAGAAGATCATAAGACCAACTGAAAAGAATGTGGATGTTGCCTCATGAATGACTCAATAAAATGGTGTTCCCTTATCTCTTCATTTGGATGTACAGACATAACTTGTGTCAGTATATCAATAAGATTTATATCCTTGAATTTCCCAGTAAATTGATCATTAACATGGTTCCTTCGGGCTCCTTCCATTTTCTAAACCCAAATAAAATATTTTCAGAGGCAAAAATCATACTAGAAAAACAAAAAAAATCATGGTAGAGTACTTTAAATCTCTAAAATCATAGTTTTAATCCTAGTTTATTCTTGATCATTATCATAATTCTTGGACTATCACCTATAATTATACTTATACATAGGGATATCCCTTGACATACCTTAGAAATATCTATAGGTATCTCACTAAATTTTTCGAATCCTAGTTTCCAAAGGTTAGCTAAACCTCTTCTATGATACCAAATTTAGAGACCAAAACTTTATGTACATGGAAATTATATAAATTTCGTGGAATACTTAAAACATGACACAAACAGACAACCAAATACCGTTTTAGTTTAGTGTCTTTGCAAATACGAAACATAGTATTCTAACATGGTGAAAGATCATCAAAATATCCCATAAAGATCTTCCCTATTTTGCATACCTAAAACCATTCTCAATATCCTGGGGAAAGGAAAACATAAAAAGGGTGAGATCTAATGCTTAGTAATGGTAAACATTGAGAACATAAAACAAACCATAAAAAGAATAATGTAAAAACATGAACATAATGTTTAAATATAAAAATCATCAGTCATGATATAAATCATTGTAGTTAATAAGACATAAATCATAAATTATAATGACCATGATAAAATAGACTTGACACAAAACAAGTAATTATGGAAAAAATTAAGCTAATGATATGATTTACATAGTAGACAAGTCATTTCTTCCATGACCATCATAGTGGAAAAAATTATTTTACTAAATTGGGTTTACTTGTCATTCCTTCCATATATTGCTTAACCGGATTTACTTCTTATTATAGCCCTATATTACTGAACTAGATTTACTTGTTAATCCAGCCATGCTTATCTCATGAGATATAAACCATTACCCAACACATTGAAGGGAGATATAGGTCCTACCCATCTCATAATGAAATCATTCTTACATTGCCACTAAACATAAATAATTTATGATAGCATAGCCAAATAAATATAATGGGTTTCTTAAACATCATTTAATAATTAACATAATAAAATCATAGTAATAATAGGGATATAAACATAACCCAATTTAATATCATCATCTTAGATGCAAAATAATTTTGATATCACACTTGAACATAATTCTTGAGGAAAATATATTTTCTTCTTAAAAAATGTTTTATTTTCCCAAAATGCCATGAATTGTTTAAAGAAAAGAGTTTACCTGAAAATAAAAATGAAATAGTGTAGAGGAATCTTCAAATAAATAAGGCTTCAGGAAACAATAGTTGTCCATTCATTTTTTAGAAGTTAAAAAAACCTCCTCCTTTTACATTTTCCAAGAAAAGTAAAAAACGTACCACTAATGGTAAACAAAAGAATAATTCCTTCCAAACCATATACTAAGAGTAAAAATTGTGTAAAAATGAATATAAAAATACATTGAATAATAGTAAACATTTTATGAAAAAAAAATTATAAAACAAGGACAAAGATGCTAAATGTATCCCCAGTAAATACGTACGTATAAAAAATCTCAGATAAAAATGAGATTGAAAAATTATCCCTTACCTTAGGTACGATATGATTCACATGTTTATGAACCAATTGTATAATAATTTTAATAATTTTAATGATTTATTTTGGAATTATAATCATTTTTATGATAACATTTATGATCATATTTTCATCCGTTTGTTAGTTACATTTCATTGCTACTCTTTATTCGGGTGTTAACTGCTTTATTTTATCGTGCATGTTTTGTCAGATAAGTTATTATTTATTTTCTAGGTTATAGTTATATCATTTAAAGCATGGTATTAGTATAATACATATCATATTTATTTATTCAATTCATTTATATAATCATGCTTTAATTAATATTATGTAGAGTGAATCACATCCCACCATGGAGACGGTAAGCCGTACGTACGCACGAGCGACAGTATCATTCCCATAATTGAGGAATGGTATTGAAGTGGATGGTGTGTGGTATCTTAGAATAATTATAATTTTATATTTATCATATATATATATATATATTAATTCCATAATTATACCCATTCATGTAAGGTGGTGGTGAAAACTAATTACACCATGGTGTGTAGACGGTAAGTCGTACGTATGCAGGCTTGTTGATTTCATTTTTCATAGGATTGGTAGAATTTGGACTATGGTTGTTTCATAATCATAATAAAATCTCATTATATAATTAATACTTGATTTACCACTTTACAATGAAACAACTCATGAGGTATAAATATTGAAATAAAGAAGATTAAAAGAATTGGTAAATGATATTACCTCTTCTTCGACGTGCCTCCTCTGAATCTCCTCTTAGAGCACCAAATACATTCATTAAAGAAAAAAATGACATCTAAAATATTTATAAGAAATTTGAAAAGGTAAATGGGAATTTTATGGCAGAGATTCGAGGCTCAAAATGATGTAAATAGTTACGGGATGAATTTCCCTTTTATAATTGAGGTGAGGGGCACTTTTTGAAACCTCAAAAATATTAATTTATAAAAAATTGGAAAATCAAACAAAATACCTCCAAAATGAGATATATTCGAAGATAAGATATTATTAGATATAAATATAATCAGCCAATAAAATTTATACATGTCTGGTTGTCAATTTAAACATTATCATTTTAATTGACAATTGGTTATTCTATTTAATTTTAATTAAGATAACAAATGTTTCAATATTAAAAGGGTTCAATATTTACATATTTGGTTTCAATTATACAATAATAAATAAATTAAAACATTTTATACCATATAATAATTATTATACATTTTTAAAATTGTTTTTTTATTTTTAAATAATTTTATAAATAATTATTTTAACAAAATAACAATTGTGTCAATTTTGACACTATTTATTTCATGGATTTTTAGAAATATAAATATAAGAATTTTTCCTATAAAAAAATATTTTATTATATATGTAATGGGTCATGGTCATATATAAAATTAATTGGACAAATAAATTATCCCAATTTATATTTATTTCAATATTGTAATAACATATATTTGATATCTTCATTATTAAAATAATCGCAACATCTATATTGTGTAATTATTTAATATACATATTTTTCAAATATAAAATTTAAATAAAATACTAAGATGAACATAAATGTACTATATTCTATAATAATATATGTAATCTAATTTATCCTCTTGAAAATCCAACATTAAAAATGTTATAATTTTTTAAATTATGAATGTGACAACTCTAACATCACGTTAAATAAAATAAAATAAAATTCATAATATATTCTATAAATCTCTATATAGTCACTTTCTTGGAATTTAAATTATTATGGATGATATATCCTTGACCAATATGATTTTTTCCAGTGTTTAGAAGTTTTATGGTTATTATTATTTTAATAAAAATTGTTTTATATATTTCTCATCAATTAATTAATTTTTACATCCTCAAATTATAATACTTTAAGTTAATTATTAATATCCTAAAATTTAAAAAAAAAATTACCCTGATATGGGTAATTCTTATATATTTCCTTGAACTATTTATTTTTGAATATATCGCCTGGTTATCCCTATATTAAAAATATTATAGTTATAAGAAATATGAGTTTGACATTTTGTTACTTCCATTGGTTTTATTAATATCTATGTCATCTTAATTTTCCAGTTGCCCTTAAATGATTGTGTTTAGAACATAATATGTAAATCTTATAATATTAGTCATCCTAATGTATTTTGGTAGTTTTAGGATTATTTTATTATCTTTATCATATTATTTGTTAGACCAATTTGCACGATTTACCTTTGACTGTGTTAAACAAATATTTTTTTAGTTACTATTCAAAATATCCAAAAATAATAAAATTAACCTATTAAAAAAATTTGGACCCAATTATTAAAAATATTTAATCCATTTTTCATAATTAAAAGCACATAATTTGAATAAATTAATTTAAAATTAATTCCCATTGTCAAAAACAAAAAAGCTGGTTTTTAAGAAGTAAAAACATATCAAATGATTATTATGTGTTTATGACCAATTTAAATGTGAAATTACATCCAATGAACAACATTGGATTAAATGATAAAAAATAATAAAATTAAAAATTAAAATAAATTGAAAATATAATCAAACTATAATAATAAATTTGATTAAAATAGAGTTTTGGAATTAAAATGTATTATTTTTCGATATTCATTAAAATATGAATGTTATCACAAAATACAAAAAAAATCAAAAAATGTAAATTTTTATATTAAAATTACATATAAGAAGTTTATTTTATAAAATATAATACATTAATGTGTTAAAAACAACATTTAAATTGGGAGCACCATCAAAAGGAGGCAAAAATAAATTTTTTAAAAAGTATTTTTTATTAGAGAAATTGATTTTCTTCTTATTTCATGTTCTAGAAAATATATAAGATGAATTTTAAAGTAATATATAATTAAAAATTAGTTTAATATTATTCATAATGTCTAGTTTATATCCAACTAAATAATAATATTTTAATAACATGTCGTTGTTTAGTAAAACTCGATATTGTTTAAAACGCAAGATATCAAGGAAGGACATTTCTGGAATGCAATGAAAGCCTAGTCAGTGTTACATTTAGTGCAATATTCCTTTGGTGTTTCATATAACATAATAAAAACATATTTCTTTTATATATTTCTAAAAATATATACTCAGTGTTGCATGAAATGAATTCTATCAAAATAACTTGAAATTTTGTGTAACACAAGCCAAGAATAGTGTTGCTTATACTAAAAGATAATATGGTGTTCTGTATAACCCAAGATTATCTTCATGTATAATAAAACACAAGACATCAAAGAAATTAACAAATATATCTCATAAAAACTTTGGGTGTTACATTCAACACCCATTAAAATGAATTTCACCCTTGAAATTTGTCACGGTTATAAGTGGTTTACTACTCAAAAGTTTGTTTCATGGAAGCCTATGTCACGACCCGCCCTCGGGGTCCGTGTCGTGACTACCCCAAGCCCGCCTTCCATAGGCCAGGGGCTGGAGACTAGTACCAATGCGTAATTCCCGGTAAAATGGGAAGGCATTGCCTTTGTAAAGTAAACAAACACCACAGAGAAAGCAAGCGGAAAGTAAACACTAAGAAAAAGCAGAGTACAACTGAAAGTGCGGAAAAGTAAATGGGCCAGAATACAAACCCAAACTGAAAGTAAAGTACAACTCGAAAGGGAAAACAGCAACTGAAAAGTAAAAGCCGCTACACCGAGCTGTCCACTAGAAATCCCACCTGAAGGGTGGGTACAGATAGCTCCTCTGCTCCACGGGTCCCGCCGTCCGCTCCGAGCACGTCCTGCCCAGTGGTCCACCTCCAGGTACCGTCCCGCTATGCAAGCCTCAGCTATGGTCAATGTTGTCCGTCGTCTGCAACCAACACAACGTAGTGCGGGCAAAGCCCGTGCAGGGGTGAGTATAAGCTACTCAGTAGGGACCCCGAGACCCCTGAAGGTCTCTCAAAATCCACAAAGGATAAACCACGAAGAAAGGTACAATCACGAAGTAACAACCAACACTGCTTAGGTATATGCCCATACATATACCTAAGTCATAAATTTCAAATACGCTCCAACCTCCGAGCCCATGTACAACTCAGTCCACACAGGAAAGCAAACGTATTCCACACAGGAATGCAAAACGTAATCCACACAGGATTGCACTACACAATCCACACAGGAATGCAACAGATTCAGCTCACACAGGTATACTTCTTCGATAGACGATAAAGATGATCCCTGATCCATCTAAGTCGTCGGACCCACGAAGGATCGATAGGTAACTAACCAAAGGACGATAAAGATGATCTCTAATCCATCTAAGTCGTCGGACCCACGAAGGATCGATAGGTAACTAACCAAAGGACGATAAAGATGATCTCTGATCTATCTAAGTCGTCGGACCCACGAAGGATCGATATGTAACTAACCAAAGGACGATAAAGATGATATCTGATCCATCTAAGTCGTCGGACCCACGAAGGATCGATAGGTAACTAACCCCCGCAAAGACCTACACAGGATCGGGCGCACACAGGACCTGTAGGCGCTGGCTCACACAGAACCGCTGAGCGCGGACCCACACAGGATCGGACCCACACAGGATCGGGCCCACACAGGACCTGTAGCACTGATCCACGTAGGATCGCTGAGTGATGAAGTCGTCGTCGTCGAATCCACACAGGATCTCTGTACTGTCGTCGTCGCAGTCACAGTAGCAGTAGTAGCAGTAGTAGTCACAGTAACAGTCGCAACCAGCACTAGGGTTCCCGCACACAGCAAGCTCGTTCGGAGGGTCCGCTCCACGAGCCGAGAGGCTGATACATCAACTGTCACAAAGTCCAGAGTTGATGTATCCAAAAGTTCTGTATCGTCAACAGGAACTCAACGCAACAGACGGCGCATCGATCGGACGCCCGGTCTGAGAGTTATTGGCCTTTCCGTCCCCGAGGCCCGGTTGGTTTTTAAGGCAAAACCAACCCGACCTTACTCTACCTGCGTCCAAACCTCGGGCGGAGTATGCCAAAAGATCCGTCTCACTAAGAGGAACAAAACACAGCTGACGACACGTCAATCGGACGTCCGTAGCTCAAGATATGAGCGTTTCCGCTCCGAAGGCCCGGTTGGTTTCGTGAACGAACCGACCCGGCCGAACTCAAAGTAATCCGAAACCTTGAGTGCGATATACCGAAACGACCTTCTCGATCCAAGGATCGCGTTGCCGCAGACGGTTCGTCAATCGGAGGTCCGAGGCTCAAGTTATGGCCAAAAGACCGTAAATGATTCGAAACGGGGGGTCCGGGTCCGGGCCGACCCGGCCCGACCCCCCCCCCCCCCCCCTAGGTCGGCCCGAACCGGGTTGACCCGAACCGGGTCGACCCGACCCGGGTCCGACCCGGCCCGGCCGGCCGGCGGCGCGGCGGCCGCGGCGGCCTGGCGCCGCACGGAGGCAGCGCGGGGGGAGTCAATCCCCCGCGGATTGAAATAACGGCGCGGAATATAGCTGCGCCCCTTTTTGCAAAACCGCCCCCCCCCCCCACGTGGGGGGCTTGATTGGCAGGAAACGGGGGGCTTTTCCCCCCACAAGGAAACCGCCCCTCTTAAAGAGGGGGGTTTTATGAGCTGGCCGGGGGATTAATTCCCCCGGTTTATTGGCATCCGGCCAGCCAGCTGGCCGGCCGGTTTTCTCCAACGGGACCGGAAAATCCGGTCCCCTCTTCGGCTTCCGACGCCGGCGGCTCGGCCGCCGGTCTTCTCTTTCCGCCGCGGCCCGGAACCGGCCGCGGTGTTCGTCATCCGGCGCGGTGCGACGGCTCCGCGCCCCTCCGCCGTGCCTTGATTTCGTTCAACGCGGCGAGACGGCGTCGCGTTCAAGATGTTTCTTCATGGTGCGCACGCGACGGTGTTGCGTAAAATAAACACACGATTAACCGCGTGGTGCGATGGCACCACGCCACCCTGCTTCCACCCGCAAGATTAAACATCAAGAACAATGGAGGGGGTTCAGCCGTGTTCATGCGGTCCGCCCCCCCTCACGTTAAACAATAACACTTATATAAATTATCCACACGTTAGACAAGCATGAACCACAAACATGGTTAAATATAAACAAAAATACAACAACCCCTACCTCGGGTACAGGTTCGTAGATTTGACAACGTTCCGCGGAAGACAACGTCGCGGAGGTCGGGCGTCGCGGTCGTCGTTCGTCAAATCCGATGACGAAGAGGTACGTCCGATGTGATACGTCGTTGGCGAAACCTCGTACGCCGACGAAGGTTGTCCGAGGAAGAAGCGGTGTTCTCTCTCGTTGACACGGAAGACGAAGAAGAGCGGAGCGACGTTCTTCGTCGGAACTTGAGCGTTCTTCGTCAAGTCTTGAGGAAAGTCAAATAAAATGAAAACAACGAACTCAAGAACCCCTACCTCGATAGTCGCACGTTGACGTAGGCGTGGAATATCGCTGTCGATTCCTTTGACGTCGGAGGAAGAGTCGTTGTCGATGGCGTTCGTCGCGGAAAACCGTCGAGGAAGAGATGATGCGGAAGAAGAACGTCACGTTGCGGATATGGCGTCGCGGAAGAACCGTGTTCTTCGGCGAAGAAGTTCTTCGTTGAAGAACGACGTTCTTCGTGTTCTTCGTCGAGGTTGAAGAAGATGAAGAAACAAGAATAACCTTCCCAACTCTCTCAAGGAGACAAAACTAAACCCCAAAATAAAATAAGACTCTATCTTATTTTATTAACACAACAACACACTAGAATTTCAAAAGTTTGAAATTCAAATAAGAGATAACTCCACATTAATTAACAAATTGTCATGTTAATTAAAGAGGGGTTAATGGAGTTTGAGGGAAGATGTAAAGTTAGGTTTCGTGTGGGCCCCACCACACTTAATCCTCTCAAGGGAGGTTAAGTGGGTGTGGGTCCCACACCTAACATCCTTTGAGAGAAGTTAACTATTAAGTTTAAATAAAAATTGTGTTTACATATTTTTATTTAACTTATTCTAATCTCCCAAAAACTAACTCTCAACCCGAAACAAACGCAACTCCCGAAAAGGTCTCTTTAAGCGAAAATCGGGGCTGCGAGTTCATCGGTGCCCTCGGATTTCAATTCCAAGCACCGGATCAAAAGTTAGGAAATCCCGCTCGTTCGTTCACTGAACGTACCCGTGCCAAACTTCGGAAATTGATTCCGGGCACTCCGGGCCTTGGAATCAGGTGCCGTCCGAAACCGCGCTCTTGTAAAATTATAAAGAAAATTAAGAAAAAAATTTCCTTAAATTTTACGGGTCTTTACATTACTCCCACCTCAGGGCTTTACGTCCCCGTAAAGATACATCAAAAACTAGGGAAACAAATGAGGGTACTGAGCACGCATCTGAGCCTCCCGCTCCCATGTGCTCTCCTGGAGATTCCCGTGCTGCCATCTGATGCGCACAAGAGGAATCGATCGCCCACGCAGGACCCGCTCTTGTCGATCCTCTATCTCCACCGGGACCTCCGTAAAAGTCGCCCCATCGGCAACGTCAAGCTCCCCATGGTCAATGATGTGCGTCGGGTCATGCACGTATCTCCTCAGCTGAGATACGTGGAAAATGTCATGCACCCGGTGCAACTGAGGTGGCAGAGCCAGGCGATAATCCACCTCGCCAACCCTGCTGAGGACCTGGAAGGGTCCGATGAAGCGCGGATATAACTCGTCGCCTTGGCCAAATCTCCGAATACCACGTCGAGGTGAGACCCGCAAGAAGACGTGGTCACCACCCTCGAACTCCAGTGGCCTCCTCCTCCTGTCAGCATAAGGCTTCTGCCGGCTCTGAGCTGTACTCATCCGCCCCTGGATGACCTGGACCATCTCAGGTCCCACTAGAGCTGCAAGATTTCTTCTTTGCCGATAAGAGAAACTTGGTCTCATCCCCTGGATGAACCACATTCTTCGCCTAAAACAGTCAATCCTAACATGGATGATACTAATCCATACCAAGGATGACGTCGTAAGGCCTCGACGCTACTACTAAGAGATTCAACCGTTACTCTCGCCTCCATGGGTTGAGTCACACTGTCGGCATCAGTGTGTGGTAACTGGGTCTCCTCCAGTAGATGTCTCACAAGTGAGGGTCAAGTCAACAGCCAAAACTGGAACCTCTTAGTAACATCACGAAAGAGGACAGGAACAAAAATATCACAAAGGTATGCGTCTTTTATTATTGCAGCTCATAATACAAGACACTACACAAAAGCAACAAGGAACTAGAAGTACAAAGGATGTATCCACTAGTTCGGCTCCTGTCCATCGGCTCCCAGAGCTCCATGATCAAAGGCCTCGGTTGCCTGAAGCTGAGCTCTCCCCTGCGGTCGGGGTGGACCTCCTGGTGGTGGTGGTGGTAGAGCCTCAAAACGTCGTCCACCACCTACTGCTCGGCCAGCTCCTCTGCCTCGTCCAGCTCCTCTGCCTCTTCCGTCTCCTCCCTGCAGACCGCCACGGTCGAACCTCTGCCTCTGCCTAGGTGGTTCCTCAACCGTCTGCTGCTCCTCCGCATGGCGGGTCGGGCAGTCACGAGCCATGTGGCCTTGCCCGCCGCATGCAAAGCACTGTCTTCCACTCAAAAGACTGGCTCCGCGCTGTGTGCCCTACACTGCTGAGCCAGTTCCCTTAGGTCGTCTGCCTGAAGGTCTGGTCTGTCTGGACCCCTGAGTCATCTGTCGGCTACCTGCTACCGAAGACTCCGCTACGTGCCGCCCTGCGGTGGGTCTCTGTGCTGGTGTAGACTCAGGAAGGAAGCTCTCGATCAGAAGGGCCCGCTCCAGTACTCCTGTCTGAGTCGGTATGCTGAGGGAGATCAGCGATGCCCTGATCTCGTGTCTCAAACCCTGCTCGAAGGTCCGGGCCCGGAAGAATGGGTCTCGTACCATGTCGGTCGAGTAGCGCGAGAGATCGGTAAATCTCGCCGAGTACTGAGCGACCGTCATGCTGCCCTGCCGCAGTTGTAGAAGCTCATGGATACGCACCGCATGAAGGGTGGCTGGGACGAACTCCGAGCGGAAGAGGCTCTCAAAGTCCGTCCAAAGTAGAGATGCCTCATCGTGCACCTGGAGCATCAAGCTCCACCATCTTCCAGCTGCTGCGTGTAGTAGGCTCGCAGCGAGGATCACCATGAGGTCTACTGGTGTCCTCACTATCCTAAACACTCGTACCACTGCCTCCAGCCAGTCCTCTGCTGCCTGGGGATCCGTCTCCCCGCGAAACCTGGGTGGTCGCTGGCGCTGAAACTCATGCAGTGCGCTGAGGCGATGTGCATCGTCAGCGGCTGGTGCTGGAAGTATCGGGGGCTCGGAAGGTAGAGCTACCGCCGGTGCCACTACTGGCAAAGGGCCCTGCACCGAGGCCTCGTCGCTCGGTGGGCTTTCGTCATGCTCGACTCTCGGAACCCTAGCTGGCTGCCGTCGTGGGGCCATCCTGAAAGGAAACAGGTGCGCCATGGTCAAACAGTATACCTGGTGAGCTGACACAAAGAAATCACAAAGAAAACTTTGAAACACACACGCAATCAATGTTTTCGTGCATTAAGTCGGAAATCAGAAGTCAGGGTCCTGGTGTACGGATACGTCGGCCGCCGCACCAACACTGGACTCCCTGGACTGATAACCACACTCAATACGCTAAACATTATTGCTTCACATAGAAAAGATCAGAGTTCGCGGTAGAACCGAACTCCTCTGATACCAATTTGTCACGACCCGCCCTCGGGGTCCGTGCCGTGACTACCCCAAGCCCGCCTTCCATAGGCCAGGGGCTGGCGACTAGTACCAAGGCGTAATTCCCGGTAAAATGGGAAGGCATTGCCTTTGTAAAGTAAACAAACACCACAGAGAAAGCAAGAGGAAAGTAAACACTAAGAAAAAGCAGAGTACAACTGAAAGTGCGGAAAAGTAAATGGGCCAGAATACAAACCCAAATTGAAAGTAAAGTACAACTCGAAAGGGAAAACAGAAACTGAAAAGTAAGAGCCGCTACACCGAGCTGTCCACTGGAAATCCCACCTGAAGGGTGGGTACAGATAGCTCCTCTGCTCCACGGGTCCCACCGCCCGCTCCGAGCACGTCCCGCCCAGTGGTCCACCTCCGGGTACCGTCCCGCTATGCAAGCCTCAGCTAAGGTCAATGCTGTCTGTTGTCTGCAACCAACACAACGTAGTGCGGGCAAAGCCCGTGCTGGGGTGAGTATAAGCTACTCAGTAGGGACCCCGAGACCCCTGAAGGTCTCTCAAAATCCACAAAGGATAAACCACGAAGAAAGGTACAATCACGAAGTAACAACCAACACTGCTTAGGTATATGCCCATACATATACCTAAGTCATCAATTTCAAATACGCTCCAACCTCCGAGCCCAAGTACAACTCAGTCCACACAGAAAAGAAAACGTATTCCACACAGGAATGCAAAACATAATCCACACAGGATTGCACTACACAATCCACACAGGAATGCAACAGATTCAGCTCACACAGATATACTTCTTCTATAGACGATAAAGATGATCCCTGATCCATCTAAGTCGTCGGACCCACGACGGATTGATAGGTAACTAACCAAAGGACGATAAAGATGATCTCTAATCCATATAAGTCGTCGGACCCACGAAGGATCGATAGGTAACTAACCAAAGGACGATAAAGATGATCTCTGATCTATCTAAGTCGTCGGACCCACGAAGGATCGATAGGTAACTAACCAAAGGACGATAAAGATGATCTCTGATCCATCTAAGTCGTCGGACCCACGAAGGATCGATAGGTAACTAACCCCCGCAAAGACACACACAGGATCGGGCCCACATAGGACCTGTAGGCGCTGGCTCACACAGAACCGCTGAGCGCGGACCCACACAGGATCGGACCCACACAGGATCGGGCCCACACAGGACCTGTAGCACTGATCCACGTAGGATCGCTGAGTGCTGAAGTCGTCGTCGTCGAATCCACACAGGATCTCTGTACTGTCGTCGTCGTAGTAACAGTAGCAGTAGTAGCAGTAGTAGTCACAGTAACAGTCGCAACCAGCACTAGGGTTCCCGCACACAGCAAGCTCGTTCGGAGGGTCCGCTCCACGAGCCGAGAGGCTGATACATCAACTTTCACAAAGTCCAGATTTGATGTATCCAAAAGTTTCGTATCGTCAACAGGAACTCAACGCAACAGACGGCGCGTCAATCGGACGCCCGGTCTGAGAGTTATTGGCATTTCCGTCCCCGGGGCCAGGTTGGTTTTTAAGGAAAAACCAACCCGACCATACTCTACCTGCGTCCAAACCTCAGGCGGAGTATGCCAAAAGATCCGTCTCACTACGAGGAACACAACACAGCTGACGACACGTCAATCGGACGTCCGTAGCTCAAGATATGAGCGTTTCCGCTCCGAAGGCCCGGTTGGTTTCGTGAACGAACCGACCCAGCTGAACTCAAAGTAATCCGAAACCTTGAGTGCGATATACCGAAACGACCGTCTCGATACAAGGATCGCGTTGCCGCAGACGGTTTGTCAATCGGAGGTCTGAGGCTCATGTTATGGCCAAAAGACCGTAAATGATTCGAAACGGGGGGGTCCGGGTCCGGGCCGACCCGGCCCGGCCGGCCGGCGGCGCGGCGGCCGCGGTGGCCTGGAGCCGCACGGAGGCAGCGCGGGGGGAGTCAATCCCCCGTGGATTGAAATAACGGCGCGACATATATCCGCGCCCCTTTTTGCAAACCCCCCCCCCCCCACGTGGGGGGCTTGATTGGCAGGAAACGGGGGGCTTTGCCCCCCACAAGGAAACCGCCCCCTCTTAAAGAGGGGGGTTTTATGAGTTGGCCGGGGGATTAATTCCCCCGGTTTATTGGCATCCAGCCGGCCAGCTGGCCGGGCGGTTTTCTCCAACGGGACCGGAAAATCCGGTCCCCTCTTCGGCTTCCGACGCCGGCGGCTCGGCCGCCGGTCTTCTCTTTCCGCTGCGGCCCGGAACCGGCCGTGGTGTTCGTCGTCCGGCGCGGTGCGACGGCTCCGCGCCCCTCCGCCATGCCTTGATTTCTTTCAACGCGGCGCGACGGCGTCGCGTTCAAGATGTTTCTTCATGGTGCGCGCGCGACGGTGTTGCGTAAAATAAACGCACGATTAACCGCATGGTGCGACGGCACCACGCCACCTTGCTTCCACCCGCAAGATTAAACAACAAGAACGATGGAGGAGGTTCAGCCGTGTTCATGCGGTCCGGCCCCCCTCACGTTAAACAATAACACTTATATAAATTATCCACACGTTAGACAAGCATGAACCACGAACAGGGTTAAATATAAACAAAAATACAACAACCCCTACCTCGGGTACAGGTTCATAGATTTGACAACGTTCCGCGGAAGACAACGTCGCGGAGGTCGGGCGTCGCGGTCGTCGTTCGCCAAATCCAATGACGAAGAGGTGCATCCGATGTGATACGTCGTTGGCGAAACCTCGTACGCCGACGAAGGTTGTCCGAGGAAGAAGCGGTGTTCTCTCTCGTTGACACGGAAGACAATGAAGAGCGGAGCGGAGTTCTTCGTCGGAACTTGAGCGTTCTTCGTCAAGTCTTGAGGAAAGTCAAATAAAAAGAAAACAACGAACTCAAGAACCCCTACCTCGATAGTCGCACGTTGACGTAGTCGTGGAATATCACTGTTGATTCCTTTGACGTCGGAGGAAGAGACGTTGTCGATGGCGTTCGTCTCGGAAAACCGTCGCGGAAGAGATGATGCGGAAGAAGAACGTCACGTCGCGGATATGGCATCGCGGAAGAACCGTGTTCTTCGGCGAAGAAGTTCTTCGTTGAAGAACGGCGTTCTTCGTGTTCTTCGTCGAGGTTGAAGAAGATGAAGAAACAAGAAGAACCTTCCCAACTCTCTCAAGGAGACAAAACTAAACCCCAAAATAAAATAAGACTCTATCTTATTTTATTAACACAACAACACACTAGAATTTCAAAAGTTTGAAATTTAAATAAGAGATAACTCCACATTAATTAACAAATTGTCATGTTAATTAAAGAGGGGTTAAGGGAGTTTGAGGGAAGATGTAAAGTTAGGTTTCGTGTGGGCCCCACCACACTTAATCCTCTCAAGGGAGGTTAAGTGGGTGTGGGTCCCACACCTAACTTCCTTTGAGAGAAGTTAACTATTAAGTTTAAATAAAAATTGTGTTTACATATTTTTATTTAACTTATTCTAATCTCCCAAAACCTAACTCTCAACCCGAAACAAACGCAACTCCCGAAAAGGTCTCTTTAAGCGAAAATCAGCACTGTGAGTACATCGGTGCCCTCGGATTTCAATTCCGAGCACCGGATCAAAAGTTAGGAAATCTCGCTCGTTCGTTCACTGAATGTACCCGTGCCAAACTTCGGAAATTGATTCCGGGCACTCCGGGCCTCGGAATCAGGTGCCGTCTGAAACCGCACTCTTGTAAAATTCTAAAGAAAATTAAGAAAAAAATTTCCTTGAATTTTACGGGTCTTTACAGCCTACATCATAAAAAGGGATACTAAAACATCATTTTAAAAAGGATATTTAGAAACATAATAGTTACCCAATGTTACTCGTCACTAGGATTCCATATAGTGGAACAAATGTGGGAAGTGAAAACATGGATACCAAAGATAAACTTAACCATCATGTTCTTGTGGATAGTTATAGAAAATGAGGTTTAGAGAAAGTTAACTACTACAAAGCCATAAATCTGCGATTATTTAAGGGTCCATATGATTCATCATAGAAAAATGTACTCAGATGACATTTATGGTTTCAATATCATTTTCCTAAAAGTTGTTTAATTTTTTCATGAGAATAAATATTTAATTGATTTTAGTACAATATCATTGTTGGTTGTTCCCTGAACAATTTCCACTTAATCACTTATTTAAAGAGATGAAGTTGAATTTTTCATTCATGATGTGTTATAAAATCATGTTATAGAATGACAGGTCACTCTATCTGTCTCAACAAAAAGGTTTGAACATTTTATCAAATATGAATAAGTCCACATATAGTGAGATGATACATTAATCTAACCAACTTCAACCAGAAAATAACTTATACTATCCCTAAATTGATTACATTAAAATACTTCCAAAAACTGAAAATATAAAACATTAGAGAGAGGTGAACCAAATAAACATAACATTTGTCTCCCATATCTCATTAGGCAGTTCATGGTTGTCACATTTTAATCATGTTAATACCTTAATCATGTATTCTCTTGAAATATTCTAATAACACGAATTACCATAGAACCTTATTGAAAACATGAATTCTATCAAAATTAACTCCTTCAACACAAAAAAATACCACAAATTCTATATAATCAAACCATTATATATCTTTTTCCTTATATCATCCATGAGGTCCTTAATACTACCAAACATCTCATTATCTCTTTATCCCTTTGTTAAGTGCATATCATGTGCATTCTAAAAATATTTCAATCACTTTTCATAGTTACCAGTACCATATACTTATGGAAAACCACAAGGGGAAAACACATAGATATTTCAATATTACATAATAACATAAAAAAGATTTTACAACACTATTTTGGAATCCCATTACATAAACACTTAAGCATTCAACCACTTCAATTTCATACTCAACATCACCAATATTGATAACATGTGATTTTCATTTTCCTTTGGCTTTAAGAGGTTTTTGACATCGATCATCATCATTAACCCTTGGATTTAGGCATTGATTATAATAATTCCCCATTTCCTTGCACTTGTAGCATTGAGGTGTTAGTGGTGCATTCCCTGTAGTCTTTTCTCTATTCACATCATTAGAAACCTTTTTCCATTTAATTTGGCACTCAACTACTCGATGGGATTATTTTACACACATGATAAATTTTCTAGTACCTTTAATACAGTCTCAACCTTTATTCTTTACACACATTGAGAATAAAGAAACATCCATCTTCTTTTCACCATTTTTTTGATATTTTCCATTGAACTCGGACTTTCTTTTCTTGTCAAAACCAAGAGATGAATATGTAACATCATCTTCCAGTTATTACTTGATAGCACAAAGCAAAATCTTTTTAAGGAAACTAAATTCTATTAAATATAATGAGATTTCAAGACATGGTTTTATGCCACTAAAGAATCGATCAACTTTACTTTCAAGTTGGATGATAATGCTAGAAGCATACCTTGCTTGTCTTGTAAAATTCAACTCGTATGTACCAACAGATTCATCATCCTTTTGTTTCAGCTCAAGGAACCCTTTTTATATCTTTGATAATAAAATATTAGGGGATTACTTATTGGAAAACAGGTTCTTTAACTAATCCCATCCCATAGATTCAATTTCATCTTGCTACCGTGTATTCTTAATTAGATTTCACCACTAGTCTACTTCACATTCTAAATGATAAACATCCAAAATGACTTTTTCATGTTCCAAATAGTGAAGGATTGAAAATATTTTTTCACTGGTTCTGTTCCATTTTTCAGCAACAAGTGGTTTAGAAGACCCAATGAAATAAGGTGGATGTCGCCTCATGAATGACTTAATAAAATGTTGTTCCCTTATCTGATCACCTGGGTGTCCAGAATTATTCAAAGCTTGGGTAAGTATAGAAAAACTATATTTCATTTCATCTCATATAACATTTAGTAGTTCAATAGGACAATAATTTCATTTCTAAGTTCATTTATCATTAACATAGTTCCTTTGAGTTCCAACCATTGTCTAAAACCCAAAAAAATGGTGTGAAGAAAAAACCATACTTGGAAAACAACAAAATCAAGGGGATTTACATTCAATCCCTAAAATCATAGGTTTAATCATAGTTTATTCATGATCATTTTCATAATTCTAGGACTGTGACCTATATTTATACTTACCCTTAGGGACATCGCTAGACTATCCGTAGAAATATCTCTAGGGATATCAGTGAAACTTTTGCATAATAGTTTCCAAAGGATATCTAAACATTCACTCTGATACCGACTGTAGAGACCCAAACTTAATTTACATGAGCATTACATTAATTTGGAGGAATACTTAATATATGACACAAACAGATTCCTAAATACTATATTAGTTTATTGTCTTTGGAAACCTTGAACATAATAATCTAATATGGTGAATGATCTTCAACACCTCCAATAAAGATATTCCCATTTTTCCTACCAAAAATATTTCTTTATATCTTGTGGAAAAGGAAAAAATGGTGATCTCAAATTCTTAGTATGGGTAAACATTAAGAACCTAAAACAAACCATAAATATAAGAATTTAAAAACATGGACATAATTTTTAAATATCAAAATCATGAGTCATGAAATAAATCTTGGCAGTTCGTAAGGCATAAATCATAAATGAACACGACCATGATTACATATAATTTACCAAAAATAAGTAATTGTGGAAGAAAAATAATCTCATAATATTATTTATATAGTAGATAAGGAATTGCGGCTAGGACTGTCATACTGGAAAAAAGTCCATTACTGAATCGGGTTTAATTGACGTTCCACCCATGTATTACTGAATAGGATTTACATGTCATTCTAGCCCAGCATTACAAAACCAAATTTACATTCCATTACAACCATGTTTTTATCATTAGATATAAATCTTTACCCAATTGTATAGAGAGAGGTATAGGTCCCACCCATCTCATAATGAAATCATTTTTATTTGTGCCACAAAACATAAATCATTCATTATAGAATAACCCATGACATAAAATTGGTTTCTTAAACACCATTATATCATTAAAATAATAAAATCATAGTAATAATAGGGATAAAAACATAACCCTATTTAAGAGAGTCATCTTGGATGGAAAATAATTTTGATAAAACACTTGAATTTAATTCTTGAGGAAAATATCATTTCTTGTTCAAAAATGTTTTCTTTTCTCAAAATACCGTGAAATTTTAAAAGAAATGAATTTAGTTAAGAATAAAATTTAAATAGTTTAGAATAAGCATCAAAGAAATAAGGTTTCATGACACCATAAAAATCCATTCATGTCATATATGATAAAAACACATTATCCTCCAACTTTTTCCGGAGAAGTCAAAAAGTATCTCTTATGGTAAAAAAATAATGATTCATTCCATACTAATTAGTAAAAGACAAAAATGGGTAAAAATTACAATAAACATACATAGAATAATAATTAATATTATATAAAAACATTTTTAGAAAACTTGGATATGGATGTTAAATTTAACTCCAGTATATACTTATGTATAAAAAATCTTGGATATAAATTTGATTGAAAAATTATCCCATAACTTATGTATGATATGCTTCGTATGTAACATCACATTACGTTTTCAGGTACATTTGATGTTTCTAAGTATCTCTGTTTTGGAATACTGACTTGGGAGAGTCAGGAGAATTTGAATATGTTGATTTGGGGCAAAGGGGAAGTCGCATGGGTGGCGCACAGGTTTTCTAAACCTTGCGGCCAAACCGTGTGCAGTTGGTCTTGGAGGAAGTAGCTCCCACACGGGCAGTGCACAGTTTGTCTAACCGTGCATCCAAATGGTGCATGACGGGTGGTCAAGGCATATGTTAATGCACGACTAGTGAATGGTTTGTCAAACCAGGAGAACTAACTGTGCGACCTCTTAAATGAGATCCTTAAATTGTGAATCTCACTCAGTTTTCCCTCTAAGTTTCTCATTTTTTCTCCTAAGCAGCCTGAACATGGGATTTGTCTACTCCTAAAGTCATAGAATGTTCTACAATCATTCTGGAGGCAATCCAAAGGCTCCTCTTTGTGTATCGAAGCTGTATTCTTTAGGTAAGTGATCGTTCTTCATCATTCTTGATTAGTTTCATAGATCTACTTAGATCTACGTCTCCTATTCTCTCGGTTTCTTAGATCTATGCCCGTTATGGGTAGATCTAAGTGTGTGGTAACAAATATGATGAAATTTGGTCTTGATATTTATAGGAGAAGATATCTAAGGCGGGTTCTTGAAGAAGAAACTCAGTTTTCTTGAGCGTTCTCGACCATTGTGGTTTTGGTCAAAACCTCTGAGGTAGGTGGTTCCATCCCAACTTTCTAAATAGATTATTATTTTATTTTATTGATTTATTTCAATTATTTATTTAAATTAAAATATTAAAATTTTCTTTCATTTAAATTGATAAAAACCTGATTCCAGTGAATCGAGATATTTGAAATGGTTTTGGTATGGAAATTTGGAAAACCCCAATTCCATTTAATTGGGTGTGTTTATGGAAATTTGCTGATTTAAAATGTTGAATTTAAATTGTGGATTTTATGGAAATGATTTCAATTAAATTGTTGAATTTAAATGTGGAAAAAAATTGTGTAATGATGGAATTGGGTTTGAATTGATTTCAAACAGGAGAAAATGGCTTAAAATGATTTGATAGAGACCCATTTGTTTTATCTTGTGAAAAAGGCATGTTTTGAATAAAAATTGCTTTGGTTTTAAATGGAATGAAATTGTAACTTTTGAAATGGAAGAATGGGATTGATCGTATTTTAATAATTCTTAAAATAGTTCTCCCATCATGTAAGAGTGCATGAAAGTCTTAGAGAGTTAGTGAGTTATTTGGATACACTCTACGCTATGACAATGTCCTAAAACATACTTATGGCGGATGACATCCCCGATGGGTTGGTGACGAGTCTCCTTTCATCAGTGTCATATGGACATGTGTATACACATTCTGATGAGTTCACAAAGAGAGTGTGGAATCCTATAACTAGTTAATACTATCGTACCTTTTGGCAGATGACCATGTTTCTCGCTTTTTTATTTATATCTGAGATATAAATGTATGCCAATGCTTTTGAACTGCCTTACATGCCTGCTGAATTTTTATAAACCTTTTTAAATAAATGTCTTGCTTAATCCATTATTTTAGAATTATTCCATCATTGTAAAACGTTTTCTTGAATTGATTTTTCCATCATTTGAAAATGTATATCATGTTTTGTTAAAATAAGCTTTTGAAATGCCAAACCTGTTTATTTGAAAATTGAAAGTTTTTATTTGGGTAATCTATATTTGGAATCTGTTACAGAATCTTTGGTGGTATCCTACTGGGCTTAGGCTCACACCCTACTTTTGTCTTCGGGTGTTTGTATACTTTCTTCTTCTAGGATCGGGAAAATGGAAGGGGCCACTTGGAGGCATATCCAGCTGCTGATCATTGGTTTTGGTGAGTTGTTTATTTAGGGACATTGGGGATATCTTCTCATTTTTAGTAATTGGGTTGTAGTACATTGGGATTTTATGCCTCTTTGTATTCTGTTACATTACTCCTGGTGGTGTTTATTTTGTTATAGATATTATCTTGTTTTTTTTCATCCACATTCTTATAGAAAAAATAATTCCCACTTGCGTGTTGTGTGATGCCAGGGGCTAGTCACCGACCCATGGGGATTGGGAATACCCTTCGGGCTATGTCAAGGCCAGTTTGATTATCGGGTTACCAGGCTACCCAGGCTAGTTCATGAAAAAGTTGTATCAGAGGTAAGGTGAAGAGTCTTTACTTGATGGCAGTATGCATTTGAGTTTTCTTGTTGGGACTTTAAAGGTCATTGTGATTGAGTACTTGGCCAGCTCTCACCACAATGAACCTTAAGTCACCAGGGTTGGTGAGGGAAATACGACTTGTGGATTAGTTCTTGTATTTTCCCTATTTTGATTTGGATAGAGTGGAATCCAAATCTTGTTATCCCTTCTTTTAGGAATAGTTTTCCTTGATACTCAGTTTTGGTGTTAATCTATGTCTTTTTATGTTGTGTAGCATCATGACTCTGAGAAGAAATGGAGCTCAGGTCTAGAAAGAGGCTATTGATGAACCTCAGTAAGTGAGTCCTATTGTGGATCCGAGTCTGGTTGAGGTGATTGTTCACACTGTCCAAGCTCTGGGACATGCACCACTTCTAGTTCCTCTTCAGACTCCAGCTATAGATCCTCATAGTGATATTCTTGGAATTCGTTCTCAAGAGTTCCTACGCCTGAAGACACTAGTTTTCAAAGGCTCCACTGACCCTCAACAAGCTGAGGAATGGTTAAGTAAGATTGAACGTCTGTTTGGGTTCTTGGAGACACCTGAGGTGATCAAGGTGAAGTATGCCACCTTCGTACTGGAGGGACCAAGTAGGAGATGGTGGGACATGATGGTGATAGCTAGGAAACTTGAGGGTTTGGAGTGGAAAGACTTTAGGGTACTTTTCACTAACCATTTCTATCTAAAATCAATGGTGTTGGGCAAGGATGTGGAGTTTTTCAAGATTGAGAAGGCCAACAAAACCATGACTGAGTACTCAAATCACTTTTCAGAGGTGGTACAGTTTTCTCCTGATATTTTATCTAATGAGAGGATGAAGGCTCAATGATTGGATTTTGGACTTTGATCAGATATATGTTCTCAGGTTTTCTTACAGAAGCTACGTACTTATGCTAATGTGATGGATAGGGCGATGATGGTTGAGATGGACTTGGCAGAAAATTCAGGGTTGAAGGAGGTTCTTTTCCCTCCTAGTGGTAGTGTGGGTTCCTTTAATGGAAAATGAAAGTGTGATTTTTCTTATGGTATTCCTCGACAGTAGAGTCATTCCAGACCTCCAGTATCACTAGGAGGGGCTTCTTTGACTTCCTATCAGTGTGGGAAGCCAGGAAATTCTAAGAAGGTTTGAACTGAGGCACCCAAAAACTGTAGCTCTTGTGGACGTTTAGGGAACATACATAGATTATTCCATTACTTCTCTACTCAACATAGTGGAACAAGATCATCAGCACCTCCAAGAAATTAGGGGCAGTCAAATGCTTCAATTACAAAAGGGTTCCAGCCACATGCATCTGGAATGAATCTTCTTCTTTTAGTGGAAGAGTCACAAGAGGTAGCTGATACAGTTCCTGCAACTGTGAGAGGTACCATTACTATATCTTCGTCTTTAGTGATAGCTCTTTTTGATATTGGAACATCTCACCCTTTTATTTCAACCCATCTTGTTAATATTCTTAATCTACCTATGGAACTTTTATCTTGTGCGATGGATATTACTACACCCCTTGGTACAATGGGAGAGAAGGGTCTTCGTAGTTCTACTTGTGTCTTCTCTTTATCAGATGTTGATCAGGCATGGATTTTCATGGTTCTTGTCATGAAATCTTTTGACGTCATATTTGGGAAGGATTGGCTCATTGTCGATAATGCTCGGATTGATTGTTATCCCCGACGGGTCTACCTTACTACACCCAGTGGTGTGTCTCTTGTTTTTCATGGAGAATGAGACCCAAGGACAAGCAGAGCCAGACCCTCTTATCCAGAGTTTGGGAAAGTTATATTAGTGTTTTCTTTTGATCTAGAGAGAGCTTCAATGTGTGGTCATCTTCCTTCAATCTCCGCTGATTTTCCCGACGTGTTTCTTTCTAACTTCTCTAGCTTTCCACCAATAATGGAGGTGGATTTCTCTATTGACTTAATGCCTGGTACTCAACCAGTTTCTATTCCCTCTTACCGAATGGCTCCATCTTAACAAAAAAAACTGAAGTATCAGTTATAAGATCTTCTTGAGAATGGTTTTATACACCTGAGTGTGTCACCATGGGAAGCACCTATTCTCTTCGCCAAGAAGGCTGATTGTTCTCTACACTTATGTGTTGATTATCAAAATCTCAATCGAGTTACAATAAATAAAAAATATCCATTACCACGAATTGATGATTTGTTTGATCAATTGAAAAGGGCGAAGTTGTTTTCAAAAATTGATCTTTGATCTGGTTACCATCAATTGAGGATAAAAGAATATGACGTTTATAAGACCACTTTTCGGAGTAGGTGAGGCCATTATGAGTACCTTGTTATGCCCTTCGGCCTAACAACTGCTCCTACAGTTTTCATGGTTTTGATGAACAAGATTTTCCATGAGTATCTATATACATTCACGATAGTCTTTGTGGAAGACATTATTGTCTACTCCAAGTCTATGGAGGATCATGTGCATCATCTAAAAACAGTTTTGAGTATTCTAAGGAATCACTGACTTTATGCCAAGCTTTCAAAGTGTGATTTCTCGATTTAGGAAGTGGAATTCATGGGACATGTGGTGTCAGAACAAGGAATATTAGTTGATCCTGAGAAGGTGAGGGCTATTATGACTAGGGAACAATCACAAAATGTTTTCAAGATTCGGAGATTCTTGGGCTTAGTAGGATATTATCGCCTATTTGTTAAAGACTTCTCAAAGTTAGATTCTCCAATGACTACTCTGATATGAAAGGGAGTGAAGTTTTCCTGGAATGATAAATGTCAGAGTTCTTTTGTTGAGCTAAAGAATATTTTGACTACTGTGACGTTGTTAACTCTTCCTGAGGCTGGGATAGGTTACATAATCTTCTGTGATGCATCAGGATCAGGTTTGGGATGTGTCCTTATGCAAGGTAATCATGTTGTTGCATATGGATCTCGTTAGCTTATACCTCATGAGAAGATACATCCTACCCATGACCTTTAACATGCAACTTTATGCACGAACTTAAGTTTTGGAGACATTACCTTTATGGAGAAATGTTTACTGTGTATTCAGACCACAAGATCCTGAGTTATATCTTATCTCAAAAAAATTGAATCTCTACCAAAGGCGTTTGGTGGAGTACCTACAATCTTTCGAATTTGACATTTCCTATACCCGAGGAAAAGGGAATGTATTTCTTGATGTGTTAAGTAGGAAACTTCCATCATAGGCTGTGAATGAATCTCCAGAAGTGTGGATTTTGAGAGCTCATTTTTCTCAGTTGCATATTGGAGTTTAGTGAAAGGGGAATGTAGTTTATTTAGCCAGTGTTCAGTTTACTTCTTCTCTTCTCGTGTTAATTCTTCAAGATCAACAACTGGATGATGAATTCCATATCAATAGGGACTCTATTTATAGTGGGGAGACCGACACTCAATGGTCATTCTCCAAAGATGGTGTTCTGTGATATCGAAACTATTACATTGTGCCATTAGAAGTATGGAAGGATGTGATGGGGGGGTTTTCATAACTCTCAGTGGGTTGTACACCCAAGAACAATAAAGATTTTCTGTGACATGCAGTGTCAGTTCTGGTCGCCAGGTATGAGACGAGACATTTCTTAGTTTGTATCTCATTGATATACATTCCATGAAGTGAAATCCGAGCACTAGAAACCTTTGGGTTTTCATCAACCACTTCCCATTCCTACATGGAAGTGAGATGAAATCTCTATGGACTGTGTGGTTGGGTTACCTGAATCCCATAAGAAGAAGAACGCGATATGGGTTGTGATTGGAAGACTGACTAAGCCAGCACACATTATGACTATTACAGATACAACCAAAGTTGAGGTGTTGGGAAATATCTATGTGAAAGAAGTTGTTCGTTTTCACGGAGTTCCGTCTGATATAGTCTCTGATAGGGATCCTCGGTTTACTTCTCACTTTTGGAGAGGCCTTCAGAAGGAACTGGGATCTCCGGTTCGTTTGAGCACGGCCTACAATCCATATTCAGATGTCCAGACAGAGAGAGCTATTCGGATTCTTGAGGATATGCTCCGCGCATGTGTTCTTGACTTTGGTGGGACTTGGGATGATCATCTCGGGCTACTTGAGTCTTCATAAAACAACATTTATCAGTCTGTGAACAAAAGGGCTCTTTTTGAAGCGTTGTATGTCCATCCTAGTAAATCTCTATTATGTGGGATGGAGATTGGTGAAAGTTCCTTTGTATGACCGAGTTTGGTCCAAGAGATGAAAGATAAGATCTATTTGATTCATCATAGAACGTTGACATCACAGATTCAGTACAAGTCTTATGTTGATCATCACCGTAAACCATTAGAGTTTTCAGTTGGTGACCAGGTATTCTTGAATGATTCACCCTGATTAGGTCATCGATAGCTTGGGAGGCAAGGGAAGCTTGCTCCTCGTTTTGTGGGACCTTTTGAGGTTATTAGTCTTGTAGGAAATGTTGCTTACCATCTAGCTCTACCACCACAGCTGACGTCGATACATAACATGTTCCATATATCATAGCTGCAAAAGTATCTCTCTGATACATCTCATGTTGTGAGCTAGAGTGATCTTGAGATTGATCCATATTTAACTGTTACGGAACGACAAGTCAGGGTTGTTAATTTTGAGACCAATGTACTTCATGGGAGAACAATACCTCTGGTCTGTGTGCTATGGAAGCATGGTTATGATTCTCATGAGATGTGGGAAAGGGAGTCACAAATGAGGGAGTAGTGGCCTCATATTTTTGATGTGGAGATTTCTTCAAAGGATTTCTGGGGATAGAAAGATCTTATGGTGGGTAGGTTGTAACATCACGTTATTTTTTCTAGTACTATTGATGTTTCTAAGTATATCTATTTTGGAGTAGTGACTTGGGAGAGTCGAGATAATTTTAAATGTTGTATTGGGGCAAAGGGGAAGTCGCACGAGTGGCGCATGGGTTGTCTAAACCGTGGGGCCAAACGGTGCACATTTGGTCTTGAAGGCAGTAGCTCCCGCACGGGCGTGCACAGTTTGTCTAACCGTGCAGCCAAATCGTGCTTTATGGGTGGACGAGGCAGAAGCTAACACATGGCTAGTGCACGGTTTGTCAAACCGTGCGAACTAACTGTGCGACCACTTAAATGAGATCCCTAAATTGTGGATCTCACTCGGTTTTTCCTGTAGGTGCAAATTCTCTTTCCTAAGCATCCCTAACTCAGTATTTTTCTTCTCTTAAGGTCATGTAATGTTCTCCCATCGTTTCGGAGGCAATCCAAAGGCTCCTCTTGGTGAATCGAGGCCGGATTCCTGAGGTAAGTGATCGTTCTTCTTTGTTCTTGATGATTTTATTGGATATACTTAGATATACTTCTCCTCTTCTCTCGATTTCTTAGATTAATGCCCGTTATGGGTAGATCCAAGTGTGTGGTACCAAATATGATGACATTTAGTCATGATCTTTCTAGGAGAAGAGATCTAAGGCGGGTTCTTGAAGAAGAAACCTGGTTTTCTTGACCGTTCTCGACCGTTGTTGTTATGGTCAAAACCTTCGAGGTTGGTTGTTATGTCCCGACTTGCCAAATTTATTATCATTATATTTACTTGATTTATTTCAATTTTTGATTTATCTTCAATTTCACAAATTTTCTTTCAATTAAATTGTTAAAAACTTGATTCTGGTGAATCGAGATATTTGAAATGGTGTTCGCATGGAAATTTGGAAAACCCCAATTCCATTGAATTGGGTGTGTTTATGGAAATTTTCCAATTTAAAATTTTGAATTTAAATGAGTTAATTGATGGAAATGATTTCAATTAAATTGATGAATTTAATTTTGGAAATAAATTTTGTAATGATGGAATTGGTTTTGAAAGGATTTCAAACTGGTGAAAATGGATTAAAATGATTTAATATAAACCCATCGGTTTTATCATGCGAAAATGGAATATTTTGAATAAAACCTATTTTGGTTTTAAATGGAATAAAATTGGCACTTTTGAAAATGAAGAATGCGATTGATTTTATTTTAAGAATTCTTAAAATAGTTTGTCCATCATGTAAAAGCGCATGCAAGCCTTGGGTAGTTAGTGAGTTATTTGGATACACTGTACGCTACGAAAATGTTCTAAAACATACTTGTGGTGGGTCACATCCCTGACTGGTTGGTGATGACTCTCCTTTGTCCATTGTTATAGGAATGTGTGTATACACATTTTTCCCAGTTCACAACGAGATTACAGAATCCTATAATTGGTTAATATTGTCGTACCTTTTCGTATATGATCATGTTGCTTGTTTGTTTATTTATATGTGAGATATGAATGTATGCCAATGCTTTTGAACTACCTTACATGCGTGCTGAATTTATATAAACTGTTTTATATAAATTTTTTGCTTAAGCCATTGTTTTAGAAATATTCCATCATAGTAAAACTTTTGCTTAAATTGATTTTTCCATCATTTGAAAATGTATAGCATGTTTTGTTAAAATAAGCTTTTGAAATTCGAAACCTGTTTATTTAAAAAGTGAATGTTTTTCTTTGGATAATTTATATTTGGCATCTGTTATGGAATCTTTGGTGGTATCCTACTGGGCTTAGGCTCACACCCAACTTTTGACTTCAGGTGCTTGTAGACTTTCTTCTTATAAGATCGGGAAAAGGGAAGGGACCTCTTGGAGGCATATCCAGGTTTTGATCTTTGGTTTTGGTGAGTTGTGTCCTTAGAGACATTGGCACTATTTTCCCATTTTTAGTACTTGGTTTTTTGTAAACTGGGTTTTTGTGCCTCTTTGTATTCTGGTACTTTACTCCCAGTGGATTTTCTTTTGTTATGCATGCTGTCTTGTTTCTTTTTCTTCCACATTATTGTGGCAAAAATCGTTCCCACTTTCATTTTGTGTGATTCCATGTGCTAGTCGCCGACCTGTGGGGATCGGGAACACCCTTCGGTCTATGTCAGGGCTGGCTCAGTTATCGGGTTACCAGGGTAACCAGGCTGGTTCGTGACATCGTATGTATCTGAAACTTCTGTATAATGATTTGAATAATGTTACTGATTTATTCTAGAGTCATAATAATTTTTATAATAACATTTATGATCATATTTTCATCTATTTGTTTGTAACATTTCATTGTTACTTGTTATTCGGGTATTAACTGTTTTATGCTCCCATGAATGTTTTGTTGGATACATTCTAATTAATCTATTTATATTATAGTTATATCTTTTATAGAAAGGTATTCTTATAATATATATCATATGTATTCATTCCAGACATTTATATAATCATGTTTTAATGAGTATTATGTAGATCGAATCACATCACACCGTGGATACGGTAAGCCGTACGTACGCACGTGCAACGATATCATTCCCATAATTGTTGAATGGTATTGAAGTAGATGGTGTATAGTATCTCAGAATAAATATAATTTTATATTAATAATATATATATATATATATATATTAATTCCATAATTAAAGCCATCCATGTAAGGTGGTGTTGAAAAATGGATTACACCACATTGTGGAGACAGTAAGTCATACGCACGCACGTGTGGTGATTTCATTTTCCATAGGATGGGTAGAAGGTGGACTATGGTTGTTTCATAATAATAATAACCACTAAGTATATGAGTAATACATTATTCATTACTTTATAATGAAATATATCATGAGGTGCAAGTATAAGAAGAAATAAGATTGAACATATCAGTAAAGATATTACCTATTCTTCGACTGGCCTCCTCAGAATCTAATCTTAGAGTACAAGAGATGGTATTTGAAGAATTCCATGACATCTAGAATGTTTCTATGAAATTTTATAAGGTAAATGTGTAGTTTATGGTTGAGATTGAAGGCTCAAAATTAAGTGAATAGTTGAAGTAGGGAGTTCCCTTTTATAATTGTGGTGAGGGGCACTTCTGGAAACCTCAAAAATATTAATTTATAAAAATTTAAAAAATAAAAAAAATTACCTCCAAATTGAGAAATATTTGAATATAATATATGATATGATTTCTATCTCATCAAAAAATAATATTCTGACAAGTTTTGATGAAAATTTAAATATTATCATTTTAATTTACAATTAGTTATTCTATTTAATTTTAATTAAGATAATATATGATTCAATATTGAAAGGGTGCAATATTTACTTCTTTGATTAATATTTTACCATAAATTATTAATTCATAACATTATATACTATATAATAATTATTCTAAATTTTTAAAATTGTTTTATGATTTTTGAATATTTTTATAACACATTATTTTAAAAAAATTACAATTGTGTCAATATCTACACTATTCATTTCATTGATTTTTAGAAATATTAATATAAGATGTTATCCTAGAAAGAAATATTTTATTATATCCCTAATGGTTCTAAGTCATATAAAAAATTCATTGTAAAAATGAATTAACACAAATTATATTTATTTTCATATTTTTAATAACATATATTCGATATCTTCATTAATAAAATAATAACTACATCAAATATTCAATATTTATTTAAAAATACATATTTATCGAATAAAAATTTTAAATGAAATACTATGATGATGAAAAAATTATGATATATCATAATAATATATGTAGTGGGATTTATCTCCAAGAGAATCCAACATTAAAAATGTTATACTTATTAAAGTGTGAATGTGACAAATTTAACACCACTTTAAATAAAATAAAATAAATGTCATAATCTCCTATATAAATATTAAAATGGTCACTTTCTCAGCATATAGATGATTATGGTAGAGATAAACCCTACCAATATGATTTGGTCAGGTGTTTAGGACTTTTAATACTTATTAGTATTTTAATAAAAATTGTTTCATGGATTTGTCATCAATTAATTAGATTTTACATCATCAATGTATAAGACATTAAGGTAATTATTAATTACATAAAAATTAAAAATAAATTAACATGATGTCTATAATTATTTTATCTTTCCATGGAATATTTATGTTTGATGATATCACATGGTTGTCCCTATATAAAAATTATTTTACTTATAAGAAATGTGAGTTTTACATTTTGGTACTTTTATTGGTTTTATTAATATCTATGTCATATTCATTGTCAACTGGCCCTTAAATGACTATGTTTCGAACCAAAGATATAAATGGTTAAAATTTATACATCCTAATCGATTTTGGTAGGTTTTTGGATCAGTTTATTCTCTTTATCATATTATTTGTAATATTAATTTACCCAATTTACCTTTAACCGTGTTAAATAAAAATTATCGTTGTTACTATTCATAATATCCAAAAAAATAAAAGTAACAAATTACCATAATTTATAACCACTTATTCCAAATATGGAACCCGTTTCTCAAAATTCAAATCAGAAAATTGAAATAAATTAATTTAAAATTAATTCTTGTTGTCAAAAAACAAAAAGCTGGCTTTTAAGAAGTAAAATCTTATCAATAGCTTTTCATGTGTTTATGTCTAATTTAAATGTGAAATTACTGATAATGAAAAAAATTGGGTTAAATGATAAAAATAATAATCCAATTACATTTTAAAAACAACTAAAAATATAATCTAGCTATATAAGTAAATTAGATTAAAGGTAGTTTTAAATTAAAATACAGTATTTTTCAATATTCATTAAAATATAAATTTTATCAGAAAAATACCCAAAATTCCAAAAAAAAGGAAATTTTTATTTATTTATTCCAAATAAATGTTTATTTTGTAAAAAATAATACATTAAATTGATAAAAACTATATTTAAAATGGGTTTACCAACAAAAGGAGGCAAAACAACATTTTTTTGAAAAATAATTTTATCCAAAAAAATTGTTTTGTTCTTATATCATGTTCTAGAAAATAAATATGATGAATTTTAATGATATATAAAATTAAAAATTTTGTTAATACTATTTTAATGGATATTTTATATCCCATTAAATAAAAATATTTTATTAATATATCATTGTTTAGTGAAACTCGGTATTGAATACAATGAAAGGTATCAAGGAAGGTCGTTATTGTTTGTAATGAAAGACAAGTCAGTGTCATGTTGGGTGCAATATTTATTTAGTGATTCATATATCATTATCCGAATAACTTTCATTTATATATTGATCAAAATATATACTCAGTGTTTCATGAAATGAATTCTATTAAAAGAACTTTAAAATGTGCGTAACATAAGCCAAGAATAGTGTTGTCTATACTACAAGATAATAAGGTTTTTCATATAGCACAATATAATCTTGGTGTATAGTACAACATAAGTCATCAATAAAATTAAAAAAATATATCTCATAAAATCTTAGTGTGTTACAGTTCTACTCCGCTTAAACAAGTCGTATAGTTTGTTGTTGAGGTCCACAGATTTTCAAAAAAATTGTGTGGCTCTATAAGAGCCTCCAAGACATTGATTTATGGACCTCGACACTTAAAAAACACATTGACACACCAAGGGGACCCTTAATACCTTAATTAATGTCTAAAAAACACATCTAAGTGTTATAAATCTAAAAATTACATTTTGAAGCTCATTTTGTAAAACACCCCATAGGATAATTCAAAATTTAAAATTCCTTTGGATTTTCATACGGTTCAAAAAAAGGGTCATTACAACCTCCCAATCGTAGAACTTCTCATCCCCGAGAATCCTTTGGGGATAATGAAGACATAACTTGACCTACTAGGGTCATGAATCCTTTTTCCAATGGTCACGTTGTGTTTCGAAATGTCCAATGCAACACCAATATAATTTTTAACCAGAGGAAACATAAGGTAAGAAGACTCGAGCCCATGTTAATTTTTTTTCATCCAAAGAACAAAAATGGTTCATACATGATCCTCTAAAGCTAGAAATAGGATCACAGTGCTGTCTCTTTAAACTTTTAACTGATGGGGCTACCCACCATTGGTCAGAAAACTAGTAGGAAAAAATATAAGCCACGGTATCTCCACCATTAGAATTTCCTTTCAAATAATGCCATTATACATCCTAATAAAGATTCTAGGATGATTTATTTATGTATGATAACCCTATTACATGTGATTCCAAGATGACCTATTTTAAAAAAACTAGAGGAACGTAGGTCAACCCACTACTATCCAATCACTCTGAAAACACTCAGCTTAGAACACTATTGTTTATTAAAAGTTAATCCTAACGCATTTTGAACAAAGTTAGATTGTGACTTTCTCATAGAACCCTCATTAAATATCGTAACCAGATTTTGTGGATGTCTTTATCCAAAAGGATAAACAACATATAATGCATTATCAAGATCATCAAATCATTCATTGATCCAACAAATTTGGATCATCAAGGAAAAATTACCCCTTCCAAGCCCGACTGAAAACATGGGTAACCTCAAAGTCAACAACTAAAATCCTTGGAGCTCAACCAAGGAAACCCTCATTTAGTGCATATGTGTGAGACATTAGTAGAAGCCAAATTCCCAACCTCAAGAGCAATGATTGAATCTAAAGAGGCATCCTCTTAGCATTGCAGTCAAGAGGAAAATATCTAGAGTCCATGATCCCCTCCAAGAATTTCCTACTTTGGAATAACTAGGTATCGCTGATGACTAAACATGCCTGTATAAATAACCATTATTTCCGAGAACATTATGATAGAAACCATCAAAACAATTCCAACAACTTTTAAAACATCATTTTGGGTTAATACCAACAATCTCTAACTGAACTCAGGTGATAACAGGATAGGGGGCATTGTCTCCTTAAATCTTTGAGTACACTAATAGTATTTTAAACATTTTCCAAGAAGGACCCAAGAAATATTTACTACAACATTGATGAGGTTCTCATTATGTCTCTAAACCTTTCATAACAAAAAATCCAGGGAGAAGAAATTTTGAACCACAATAGAATGGAAACCTTTAAAGAATGATCATATTCATCTACTAGTGAATCCAAAACCTGACCATGACACCTTAAACACCCACAACACTCCATGGACATACTAAAATAACCACCACGGATTATCCTTGGTCAACTGTGTCATTACAGGTTGTGTGAACTACCATAGGAAACATCATTGTGATTTAATGAAAGGACTAACTTAATGAAGGATTACATGCCACGAGGCATTTTCAGTGAGTCAAACTATTTGAAAATATCTTATAAATTATGCTCCTTATATATGGAAGGACATATTTAAAAATAATATATGAGGCACTCCCCACCATATGAGTGTCCTATAAATCAGATTTATAGAGAAAGAGATAAAATACCCTGAAAAACACACCATCGATAACAGACCATAGGTCCTTGAGGAGGTCATCATGTTTTAACATGCATGTGAAATAAGAGGATGATATAAACATATGTTTAAGAGTGCTGTATTTGGTTCACACCAAGATGAACATGTGATGCTTCCCTAAATAATATTCCCACATGTCAAGGAATTAGAGGTAAAATCCAAAACAAATAACCATTTTTTTCAACACTGGTTTCTACTAGAACATCATCCTAAGCATTAGGATGACTTTGTATTCACATGTAGTGCAGGTCACTCTACTCTGGAGCTGATCGAAAGGTTTTGTGAACTCCCATAGGAAAAATAATTGTCCTTTAAATAAAGGACTGACATAATGAAGGGTTACATGCCCCGAGGCATTTTGAGTGGGTCATACTATTTAAAATGATCTTATAAATTATACTCCTTCTATAGAGAAGGACACATTTAACAATAATCGATGAGGCACTCCACACCATATGAGTGTCCTCTAAATCAGATTGAGAGAATAAGAGATAACATTCCATGACAAACACACCATCGATCACTGACCATAGGTCTTAGAGGAGGTCATCATGCTTTAACATGAATTTGAAAGAAAAGGTTGATATAAGCATATGCTCAAGAGTGATGTATTTGGTTCACTCTAAGATTAACATGTGATGCTTCCCTAAATAATATTCCCATATGTCAAGGAATTAGAGGTAAAAGCCAAAAAAATAACCAATTTTTCAACATTGGTTCCTAATATAACGTCATCCTAAGCATTAGGACGAGTTTGTATTCACATGAAGTGCAGGTCACTCTAATCTGGAGATGATCGACATTCAATTCCCAACAACTCAAGGTCAAAGAAAATACCAAAAAATTAAAATGGATCCCTGCATGATTAACAAGATGGAAGGAAATACATAAATTAATCCATACTACCCTATTATTACATAAATAAATGACACATCTATGATACTATCTATAGGCTTATCATCCATGTGCATTCAAGTATCTAATGGTCCAAACTGATTAGTTACCCAAGTGTCACATTACCTGTATGACTGTAGAACAAGATGATGACCTCCTAAGTCATAAAACATTGTAAATCAAGGAGAAAAAGGGCCACACTACCTACTAAGGGGATGATCATGCCCTTAGACTATCTATCCTACTAGAACTAAGCATTTTTTTAATGCTCACACATGGAACAAGGGTTAAAAACACATTACCAGCAATCAAATAATGGGTTTCATTTTAAAAACTATGATTCCAATTTGGGACTAAGGAACCTAAACAGTACCATTTATGTGAAACTACTCTCAAGCAACTAAAAACAGTTTTAGGATTTTAGGGTGCTACATACTATCGGCTACCCCAGATAAATATAACAAATTGACCCAAAATGAGTTCATGCCTAAGAAAGGTCACCAAGATTAAAAGCGTATTATTTTGACCAAACTAAGTAAGAAGCCTATGGAAACACTCATTTTCTATTTCAAGGAATAACTCAAGAAAACACTCAAACTATCCTAATATGAGAGTTAAATAATATAACACCTATTAAGGTTTAATTTTAAATATATCTAGCAAAAACTTAAGGATAAATTAAATGTTTAAATTTTTTGATTTAATGGAAAACAAACACTATCTATAAGGAAAAAATTTCAAGGTATTTTAAAAATCCATTAAAATAATTATTTATTAGTGACATCCCATTACAACTAGATCATTATTTTTCTTAAAATTAATTTGAAACATCATTTATTTATTTATAATTCCTCACACAAAAACAACATAAATAAAATAAAAACGGTCCTCTTATTTATTAAAGGGAATTAATGTCATGTTAGATTCCCTATAAAAGAGGAAATATAATGAACCGCCATTTCTGGCACATCATACCCCATGGGGTTAAACACTAAGGAATATTAGTAAAAATGAGACATACTAGGGCCCCAATATGTCATTTCATGTTTCTAAAACAAATGAAAAATATTAATCATTTTGATTTTACAAAAACTCTTAGTGGTTTAAATTCATAAGAAACATTCGCCAACTAACCTATTAGGGTCCAGTTGTGCATTTATGAATTTTAACTACACTGGTCATTGAGAAAAAGAAAAATAGGTATGGGCCTTCTTAAATAATCTGAATCATTTGTGGTCAAAATTAAACTCATCTACATTTACATAAATTTCAAATTAAAAGGGATCACAACATATGGCTTAGTTTTATGAGTTACCACCTCAATTTACAAAATTATCATAAACCTTAAAATTTGATGGAAACTCCAATCTAACTGCAACCATTATCATTATAATAGAAGAGAAATCAAGAAACACTACCATTTATACAATAATATTTAAGAATTTTAACTGAATTACTAATGGTTAGGTTATATGGGTCATCACTTTACAACTTATAAGGTGCCCATACATGTTATTAATTACAAGTTGACTCCCATTTAATTTCAACCATAAATTCATTCATATTCTAACAAGCACGGAAGCATAGAAATTAAAGAAAAAACACTAGATAAGTCACACGAACATTGAAAGCACAATGAAATTCTAAAATCATCACTAAGCATGACAAATAACTCAATCTTTTTAAATGAGCATGGAATATAAATGATTGAAACTAACACATGAAACACACATAAAAAAATTTCAAAATACCTAGAAATGCAACCTACATGGCACACGATATGTATGAAATGTGAATTATGAGGTTTTTATAATGATGGATGTAATAATACTTCATTACATTACTAGACCTATGGATATTGATAAACCTCATAATTCTGTCTGTAGTGAAAAATAGTCCAACCACTCAAGGATAATTCGAAGCAACTTTAAATTCAAAAACATGAACAAAAATCCAAGCCTTGGCCACCTAGATTGTTCCCCATCGGTAGGGTGATCTATCCAGACATGGATATTTACCAAGAGCCCAAAAATTATTAGTATCATATCTACTAGCCCAAAATAATAAGAAAAATAACCAAAATAAAATCCGATATGACATTGTAATGTCTCGACCAAACTCAGCACTAAATCAATAGCTAGACTGGCCGCCACATGTCCTCTAGTGCACCACCCCATTTGCTAAAGGATTCTGACTAGTAGTGAGGGACTAATGATGGTATTGTGGGGATACTAGACCCTCTAGGACAAAGTTGCACAATGGTATAATAATATTAAAACAAAAAATAGTAGAGAAAGATGTAACAATAAAATAGAATAAAACAAAAGGAAAATATAATAACTGAATATAAAAGTGGCCAATGCCAATTTACAACAATTCTTGTATAAAAAATGATGATACTAGTATAAGAAGTGAGAATTACATTAAGAAATACAATATAATAAGAGAATAACTACCCAATGACTAGATGTATGATCATCTCGATCACCATATCTATCCTCTACCCCAATACTATCACAATAAAGTAAAAAAATCATTACATGCTAATTGATTCCATTAATCAATAAGTATGGACACAAATTCTACCCGGGTACCAATGCTACCCAATATGTGTGTGATATTTAATCATATTTATATGGAACACGCGATTTCAAGGAAACCCCATTTTTCCATGATAAATTATGACCATTTATTTAGAAAGTATTTTCAATAAATAGTAAAACAATTAATTTAAATCATTGTACTGAGTACCACTAGGAAACCCATCATATTACCTGCTTCAAAATATATTGGTGTGTCTGTTCTGAGTAACCTAAAATGGTCAACTGAGTAAGGTAAAAATTCCAAATAATGGACTTTACCCAAGATTTTTGTTGGGCGTAGAGGATAATCCCAACATTTATAATACCAGGGGTTGTTTTACATTTTCAAAACGTTCATTTCCTTTTTCATTTAATTTGAAAAATCACTTATAAAACATTGTGAGAAACTCTAACCCTATCCTGGACAATCTTAGAAGACATTCTTAGTATCACTCGAGTGGCATATCACACAAGCAATGATAAAGAGTGCGTACATGGTAAACCACGTATGAAGTCCCACATCTCACTCCACGCATGGTGACAAAAGTCATATACTATCCTCCAAGTATGTACCTAGTGTCGTATATAAGGTCCTGAGTCTCTTTATAGGCATGATTCAACCAATTGTGGATTAGAGCATGTCCAAGTGGTCCCCCAAGGTATCCTTCATCACTCTCCTGGAGGAAAAAATAAATATAATGCTCGGTGAAACCATCCCAAACATATTTAGTGTCACTCCCAGCGTTGTTAATAATATTTTACAATTACAATAGAAAAGAACGAGAGTATATATAAGGGTTCCTTAAGTCAAAACCTCTTGTATCACCCTCAATACTCAAGAACGAATGCTCACAAGCAATGAATATATAAATACAACATTCTAAGAAAATTATATTTAGTTTATTCAAGAATTTATATTTCAATAGGAATATTGGTCAAGTAAAAACTAAATAATAAATCATCAATTCAAAATTTAGAAGACAAAACACCTCATCTGCAGATTTTTATTATAAAAGTATGATATTTAATTTCATAAATTCATTTCATTTAATTTAAAGAGTTAAATTCACCTTAAGGTGTAAATTATATATTAGATGATACAAGTTAAGAGTGCATGGTAAGACATGAGAGCATGAAGGCATAAACATAACACTTCAACAACATGAAAAATATATATAGCACGTGATATAAAGAAATTTTAAAATACTAAAACAAAATGAAATAGATAAGGGATCCTACCCCAAGAGGAGAATCCCATGATGAACACTCAATACTTCATTCCTTCAATGAAAAACACTTGAAGATTTTCTTTCCCAACTTTGAGAATAGGCACCTTCACATATACATAAGGAAACCAAGTCCCAATATACATATTCTCATGTCCATGAATATGTACTAGGTGATCCTTAAATATATGATTATATATACATATTCCTTTTTCCACCTGAACCTGTATGCATTTCTCATATATATATATATATATAGACACACACACACGTAAGAAAACCTATCACCATAAATGTATATTCATAATCATGGGAGAATAAACATATAATGGGGGAACTCAATGTGTGTGTATATATATATATTCTTATATATGCATACATGGTAAGTCACCTTTGACACTGGAGACTCAAACTAGCCCCAAGGATGTCCAAATTTCACGAGAAATAAAATACCAGGAACTCAAAACAACTAAGATAACCTAATTAAAATTGGTCTAGACAAATAAATATAAGAAAAACGAACCTCAAATGGAGACAACAACCCTAAATTAACTGAAACACTTCGCCTTCTACGGAGGATTCCTAATCATAGACTAATACAACCTGGGGAGTCTGTTTAATTCCCTAATAACAGAAGAAGAAACCAAGAAACTAGAACAACCCAAACCCATGGGTTCAACAAAAATGAATGAGAAATAGGGAGAGGGAAAAATTGTTAACCAAGTGATGAATAGTGAGATAGGGGTCGTATATTGAAAGATCTAATCGGAAACCAGATAAAATCCATTTAAAATCATTGTACTGATAGGATTCTAATATAAGGTGCCATGCATGGAAAAGGAGATGCATGGGAGGGGTTGCATGATATGGAGCTGGTATGGGACCCCTTTGAGGTTTTATCAAAATGTAGATATAATAATAATAACAATAATAATAACAACATTATTAATAACAATAATAATTAAAATATTATCATTACAAAAAAAATCTATATTTCATTTTCGATTTAATCTCATTTAAGTAATTTAATTTCTTAAAAAACATCACACGATTTGGGTTGCATGGTTATCAAACAACTTGAAAACACTGAGATAAATATTGCTATCAAACTATCTATTTGGAACTAATTGTGTAGGCTAGGAGAACAGTTTGGGTAAACCATGTGCATATCATTCGAGGAGTTGTACTCCTCTAAAACAAGACATACATTTTTCTATTGATGGCCACACAATTTCAAAACATTTGGGATTCATGGTCAAATGGTCAAATACATTTATTTTAGCACCTGAGTACATCCAAATCACATTTAGACACCAGGGAGACCCTTCAAATACTTACCAAAGTCTTAAAACTACACATTAAATTGTTACAACCATAAAAATTATGTTCCAAATATCCATTTGTAAAATATCCTATACGATAAATGAAAATTACAAATTCCATTGTACTTTCATATGGTTGATAATATGGGTTGTTTTAGGACCAATGAATTTAGTATTTTTGTTCAACCAAATACATACATGATACCCATTATACATTAGTAATGGAAAATAAAACCTAATATATAACAAAATACAATAAACTAGATCTTTCAAAACTCATTCAGTAATATCATATTCATAACATGTGGAAATGAAAAAAATAAGGCTAATCTCAAATTCCCCCAAAGGGATAAGTACAATGAAATAAATCATGAATCAATTATCATAATCAACATAGAAATGAGAATAAATAAAAATTAGCATTCCATTTAAAAATATTGATTGCATGAATTGATAAGTTAGAATCTATATGGAAATGAAAATAACTAAAAAAATATTCCACATAATAAATAAAATGAGAATGAAATAAATCTATAGATAATATCATAGTGAATATCTCATGTATAATAATTTTTAAATTCTTAATGAAGGAAATTTTTAATAAATGAAATTATTAATTATCAGATATAATGATTCCCAAGAACATTATACCTTTACCATCAAGTCCAATCACATGATCATTCAGAACATACAATTTTCAAGACCTTTCATAAGAAAGTTTAAAACATATTGATTAGAAATACATATGGTTTTCCCAACAGATTTTGTCTCCTAATATTACTGATGGATCAAGGGGATTAAAAAAACATATACCCATCATATGTATTGAATGTATAAATAATTCAACATATATATATTTATATATTTAAACCATAAAAATGGGCCTTATTGTTTAATATTCATTTTAAGTAAAGGATATATATTTATTAATATTTCACAACTTAATCAAATAACTTTTAATGTAGACAACGTGTGTAAATATGGTATACCATTTATGAAATAAAAATATCAACCAAACAATAATCATTTAATTTAAGATAAATTTATTGTACAATGAAAAATTATTATAGGAAAGTTATTCTTTCAAGAGAAAGTTAACAATCACAAAATAAAGTGAGATTTCATAAAAACTCTTATCATGTGGGAATTTTTAATTAAAATACCCTTGAATAAAATAATTCCAATTGAAACATTAAATAACATTGAGAATTAATTATTAATGATATTACATGTCAATGGGGACTTATATACACTATATAAAATTAAATTTATTCGTAATGACAAATAATAATCAATGGAATTTAAATTTAGATGAAATATCTTAACTCATCTTCCTTTTGGTCAAACGTGATTTTACCTCATGTATAGTGGTTTTAAAATTTCAATTAACTTATTATATCATGTTAATAATATTTATAATATCACATATGATCATTTAATAACATCTTATAACCCATTCATTAATAGTCATTCATTTTTATGGGGTTTTAGGAGTTAATTTCCTTATTTTCTCATGCATAATTGGTCATTAAATATCTGATTCTTTCACATGTCTGTAATGAAACTGAAATTTATCAATGAAATTTTAATTCTTATAATTATTTTATATATTAAAAAACACATACATCACATATTGAACATAATAAAAAAAATACTATTTTCATAAATTAAGAAAGAGATAAGTAGTATTTATAGAAATTAAAGAACCTATACCAATAGATTAGTAACATGATTTTTGGAATAGTAAAGTGACCATTTTAATAGTAAACCACCAAATAGAATATTAACCTCACTTCTAAAAGTATATATAATTTAGGAATCTTTTAAAAGAAAATATTATATATTTGTATCTTGGTGTAAGTAAATAAATGGTTTCAAAATGATAAATTATGTGTTTCAATTTTTATAAGTCGTAAATATTTGTTCACAATTTTATAATTTGTATAATGATTTAAAAGAAATTTTATTTTTATAAAATAGATTAATAAATTCATTTTTCTCTTATTATTATTAAATATTGTTTGAAACCATAATTAATTTTTCAAAGTACCCTAAATTCGGTTATAATATTAAAAATGATATTTTTCAAATAAAGGATTCTTATAATTAAAAATAAAATATACCATATTTTGAAAATAATTTTCCTAAAATAGAGTCCATTTTTTAATTATAAATATCATAAAATTATTAGGGTGAATTTATCATATTTTTCTAAAATAGTTTAATTTTTAGTGAATAGTTAAATATGATAATTTTTGAAAATTATTTAAATACCAGAAATTTTAAGTCATTGTTGATACATTGATGTTGTAAGAACGATTATATTGAACCCTCCATCCCTCTTTACTATATGTATTCTTAGAAATCATCACTATTCAATGTCTTGAGCTGAAATAATAAAGTAATGAATAAAATAATCAAAAACCACCCCTCTCCTCCCCTATAAGTATCACCCTTCACCAAATCTTCCCTCAAACATCCATATCCTTATAGATTTTCCATAATCTTCCGGTCCAACTCAAAATCCTCTCCCCTACGACCAAGATCTTATGTTCTTAACCAAAGACCTAACCCATGTGCCTTAAGGAGTTTCTCAATGAGAATAAATTCAAGAGGTAAAATCCTCTTTTGTTCTCTTTTAACTTATTTTAGATTATTTTATTTTCATATAATATATTTACCACCTTTACAAAAAAAATGATGGATAACTATATAATCTTATATAAACTAATATTTTATCATGTTAATGGAACATTTATCATCAAAATCATTCTCCACTTATTTTTATTCTAAAAATTAAAACATTATCCCTGACATTTCAATTTACCATCATCGTCGACGATGCATTTTCTTTACCACATTCAAGGATTGACATCAATCCATAATTATGTTTAAATAATTTCTTATTATAAATATTATATGTCATATAATGTTATGGAACCAATTTATAAACATGATATGAAATAAAATGATATATGTTCATGATGGTCATAAAAACCCCCAAAATAAATTAAATCATTTTCATTAATGGTTTATCTAAGGATTAATCCTCATACCATATAAAAAATGATATATAAGATCATTTAATGATATATAATTTCATTAATAATACATAATTTCAATTATAGTTAATTATTCTCATTTTACATGAGCTTACATACTTGTATGCAAGCGAACCAATCATGAAAACAAAGAAAAATAATGCTCTCAAAATGATGAAATTGAATCTTACAACACATAAAGAAGACCATTATAGAACTTAGTAAAATTAAACTAAATAAAATATATTCCTATTGGGTTCTTAATTAATTAATCAATGTATTTAATTTGTTTTTCTATAACATTAAGTACATGTGAAGAACAATTCGTATATAAGGTCATGGATTCTCACCGAACCTCCATTTTTTTCAGGTTACACTTTATCTCTATTTACCCCAATTTAATTATTTAATATTGTTATGTACTCACTTTAAATATAGTATTTATTTTCTAAAAATATTTAACAATCTCAATTATTATTTCTTTGATAGGGAATTACATGTTTTTTAAGGTTCCCTTCTCTATTCATCCTGATAAGCTAGCCTGATTAAAGGGAACTTCTCAGTTGCATACACATTTTCAAGAACACTAAATAATATTTTTTAATCAACTAATATTTTTATAAAAACATTCATTTTATCCTAAAAAATAAATCTATGTTTATTTATTATTTTATTAAAACAATTATGCCTTTTCCACTTTAATGAATTTGTAATATTTGTCCTTAAACTGTACTAAAGTAGCTCATTTATAATGTTTCTTAAACACTTATTTTAGTTTTTTCAATTAATTGGGACATAATTTTTCAAGATCTATCCTATTTAACATTATTAATTTCCATTTATTATTTAAATTCATTCATTCATGGACTGATTTAGGATATGTCAATTTTTATGGTTTATGACATGATTACGATACCCATTTGTTGCAATGGTTAACCATTAGGATTATGCCTTTTACTTGATTAATCATGTGGAACATATATTCATTACCATGTTATGATGGGTGAAAAAATATATCACTCCAATGAATTTGGTAATGTTTAGTCTCATGAGACATCATGTTGTGGCATGGAGTAAACTCAATTTCTTTAGGCGAGTTTTCCCACCATGTGCAATAGTCTTGGTAGTTATCCATGAATCATGATTATGTCATGTTTTATGTTTTTACACATTCTTATGATTCCATTATTACATGATCCCATGTTATATATTTCATTATTATTTATATTTATTCATGTTCTATGTATTTTTATGTCATCAAGTTATCCGTTCAAGCCCATGTGCTACATTTTCTTCCTTAATGATATTTTTATCACATCCATTTGGTTAATGTATTCCCCAGTTTATCATTTAAATATGTAAGGTTAGAATGGATGTTAAGATATCATTATGAAGATAAAATAAAATATTTATTTATCTTGGTTTCATACTATTAAATTATGTACCTAATTATCCAAAGAAACTAGAATTTATGATCCTTGTTTTATATTTGTGGCTTTTTTTATTTAAAATAATTTAATAAAATATGTAAAAGGATAGGGACATTATAGTTGTTATCAGAGAAAAGTATTATTATTTTTTGATATTAGGACTATAAAACCTTAGTAAAAATCATAAGGATAATTTTATCACCATGGAAAACTTATAATGAAACATAGGTAATCACATGTTAGGATATAATTTCGATGTAAATGTTTATCCTTATATGTTCAATGTTCACTTATAAAATTATTATTAGCTAAGTTTTCAATCCCCCATAATCATAAATTTTTATGTTAACGGAAGGAAATATGATAACTTCTTCGAATAGTCAATGTGATAAGTAATATGATGGTTTTACTAATGAAATTCCAAATCTAATGGGAATTGGAGATCAAAACCTGTAATTGATTAACTCGAGGAAGTTACAAATAATATCATGAATCATGTGGAATGAAATCCTTTTCCTATTAATGATCATGTTGTGGTAGAATCCTTTTGTGAATAATGTCCCTCGTATTTAGTGGATATTCGGATACCCTCAACCCAGAAAAATGGATCAACACTATTGAGATGAAATTTTGTGTCCTTAAATGCTCAAAACAAGAGAAAGTCATAGTGATGGTATATAATTTTTATGGGGAAGTTGATCAGTAGTGGGAAATGATCAATAACACATAATTATAAGGAGTAAATTTATTCCATGGAATAAGAATATTTTAATAAAATATTTTTCAATAAATATTTTCCCCAAACTCCCCTTATTAAGATGAGAAGGGAGTTCCTTATACTGGCGAAATGGGAAGAAAATTCTACTAGGGAATAAAATGAAACATTTACATGTTTTTCATGATATTTCTTAGACTTTCTCATGAACACTAAAATCAATGGGGGTTACTTTTTAACGTACTAAATTCGAGTCTATAAAAATAATGGTCAATTCATGACTTCAGAACACCTGAAGAGATTATTTGTTATTCCCTTAAGATTAAAGCAGAGATCAGAGACTCTCTGTGGTCTTGTGTTCCTAGAGATAAAAAGTGGAAAATAATGTTTAATATGGTAAAATCAATAGATAAATCCCATTTTGGGATGAAAACCCTAACATCCCATGTGTCAAAAGTGTGGGAAGAAACATATTAAGAACTATTGAAAGGGAACTAGGAGATTATTAAAACATATAATTGAGGATAATCTATCTACTAATTAATTAAGAGATATGAATAATCCCACAAATGTGGAGGAAGAAAAGAAGGTTCAGATAAACACTTATCTAGTAGTGCAGTGTTTAAACTATAAGGAGCATTTGAGTTTTTCGAGCTAATGGCCTAAGTCAAGGGTTATTCGTGGAAATCAACACCAACCTACAAGGTATCAAGGAATTGAATATATTATCACTACATTAGTGGTGGAACCTGAAGATAATGTGGTTATTGGTATGCTAGTTATTTATGAATGAATAAAAAACATACTATTTGACTATGGTTTTGCAAATTCATTCATATCTTACATGTTTAGTAGAACTATTCAAAAAACACATAAAAATTTGGAAGTTGATTTATCTATGAGAGTATAAAATGGGGAAAGTATTCCATAAAAATTATATAACACATCACCAATTAATGTTTATGGAATGAACCTCCCAAAAAATCTTATCTTACTTCCTTTGGTAGAGTATGATGCTATATTGGACACAGATTAGAAATATGTATCAAATTTCAATATAAACTATCGAGAAAGGGAGATCAATCATCACATCCCAATCCATCCTCTAGTTATATACAAGTGTAAGGATGGGGATGAATCTCTTTTAGGACCATCATATCAAATTTGGATATCATTACCATATGAGAAAACATATATAGATCAAATGACTATGAAAAAGGAGAGAATAATGATCAAATACATGCTCATTGTGAGAGACTACCCTGATGTGTTCCTTATAGAAATATCTGGTATTCCTCCAGAATAACAAGTTGAGTTATCAATTAAACTTATTCCTGAATCTCTACCTAAATAAAATACACCTTATAGAATGACCGAAATCGAGTTGGAGGAACTAAAGAACCTATTAAAATAGAATAAAGAGATAGGTTTTATACACTATAGTGCTTCACCATAGGGAGAACTAGTCCTTTTAATCAAGAATAAGGATGGATCGATGCACCTATGCATTGATTATATTGACCTCAAAAAGATCACGATAAATATCAAGTATCCCCTTCTATAGATAGATGACTTGTTCGATCCACTAGGAGGGGAGAAGTGTTTCTCTATGGTGGACCTTCGTTCAGGATATCACCAATTAAAGGTGAAGAAGTAGGATATTTTAAATATTTCTTTTTGACCAAGGTATTAACACTCAAATTTTATAGTATTTCCATTCACACTCACTAATTCTCCATCAATTTGCATTGACTTAATGAATAGTGAATTTAGATATTACCTCAATAAATGCATGGTATTATTTATTTATGATAATATGATATACTCTAATAGTAAGGAAGAACATGAGTAGAATTTGAATACAATGATAAAGACCATGTAAAGGGAGTAAATCTCTGAAAATTATAATAAATGTGAGTAATGAATAGGGGATATATCTTTCTTGGGTCTTGTTATCACCAGTAATGAAATATATGAGGACCCTTACAAGAAAAAGGAAATCGAATAGTGGCCTCATATAATATCTGTAATGGTGATTCATTGTTTCATTATTATGTCTTGGTATTAGTTTAGATTAATTAACAACTTCTCTTGATTTTCAAACACACAAAACAAGCCCACTAGGAAGGGAGTAAAGGTTATCTTGAATAATGAATGTGAAGACGGATTCAAAGAGTTAAAAAGGAGTCTTATCATTGTACCAGTAGTCACACTACCAATAAGTGGGTTAATCATTTTGGTATACAGTGATACATTAAATAAGGAATTACGATGTGTACTAATGAAAAATGATAAAGTGATAGCTTATTCCAAAAGGCTATTGAAAATGAATGAAAAAACAATCCCATTCATGATATGATGTTTTGGGCAGGGATATTTGCATTGAAAATTCATAGCAATTATCTCTATGGGGATAAGTGTAAGATATATACTGACATTAATATCCTAAAATATATATTCACACATAAGGAGGGTAATATGAACCAATGAAGATGGTTATAGATCATTAGGGATTATGAATGCCCAATCCACTACAATTCTAGTAAAGAAAATAAAGTGGTGGATGCTCTAAGAAGTAATGATCCTCCATATTTATCAGTAATGAAAATTGAGAATGATATAATATTATTATATTTGTAAAGGATGCATATGGGAATCATTAAGAAATGAAACTCATTAATCCTTTCTCAAATTATTTCATAACCATCTCTTATTAATAAAATAATGTATTCTCAATGAAACGATGAGGAAATTCAGAAAAGGGTGGAAGATATAAGAAAGGGGAAATCCTCATAGTTCAAAATTGATAAGGAAGGATTTTTATGACTTGGGTCACATCTATTTTTACCATCCAATTCATAGATTTTGAAAGATCATCTAAATGAATCAAATAACTTGCACTTCTCTATTCACTAAGGGAGAACAAGGATGTAACAGGATATCAAACAAAACTATTGGTGGAAAATATGAAGAAATAGATTGCTGAATATACATCAAATTTCTTGGTATGTCAACCAATGAATATTGAAAGGAAAATTTATAAGGTAATAATGAAAACAACACCCACACCAACATGTAAATGGGAAAACATCACCATATAATTTTTCACCAAATGTTTTAAGAGATCAATAGGAAATAATGCTATATTGGATGTTATAGATTGTATAACAAATGCAGCTCAATTTATCGCAATTAGAGAGGACTTATCACTGGATCAACATGAAAGGATATAAATTAGAGTGGGGTTTATGATGAATGGAGTACCACTATATATTTTTTCTTATTGAGATCTGAGATTCACATCTATGTTCTAGAAACATATCCACCTAATCTAAACATTGAGCTAAACTTCAATGCATCCTATTATCCTCAAGATGATGGCCAATATGAGTGGACTATTTAGACACTGGAAATAATTTTTAAGGAATGTTATATTTACTTTAAAGGTGGATGGAAACAACATCAACCTATGGACAAGTTATATTACAACAAAACATTCCACTCAAGTATCCAAATGTCTCCATATGAATCCCTTTATGGGAAAATATATTGAACACCAACCTGATGGGATGAATTTATGGATAGTACGCTTCTGTGACCTAAAATTGTTAATGAAGTGGTAGAATATATAAAAACCATTCAGTATCACATCAATTAATCCCAATGTCGATAGATGAAAAATGTGGAAAATCATTTAAGGGCCCTAGAGTTTAAGGTTGGAGACATGGAATTCCTCTACATATCTCCATGGAATAGGATAAAGAGATTTGAGATGAAAGGAAATCTAACTCCTAGGTACTTCTAACCCATTGAGATTCATGGTCATTTTGGATCTGTGGCCTATCGAATAACACTGCCACCAACTATGTCTCAAGTACATGATTTAATCCATATATCCCTATTAGGGAAGTAAATACCATATCCTTCACATGTACTGAATTTAGTGGTGTTACAGTTGGAAAATGATATCTCCTATAATGAGAATTTGGTGAATATCTTGGAACATATAGATAAATTTCTTTTAAATAAAAATAATCACATGATCAATGTACTATGGAGGAACCATAAATATGAATATTCAACAAGGTAACTATAGGAATATATTAAATAGAGGTACTGTCACATGTTTCCAAATTAGTATCTAAAATGAAATTTCGAGGGAGAAATTTCATAAGGGGTGAAGAATGTAATGCCCCAAAATTTTATCAATGAAATTTCAATTATTATTAATATTATATATAGTATAAAATGCATAAATCACATAAATAACCTGATTAAAACATTATTTTCATAAATTTTGAATGAAATATGTAGTATTTATAGAAATCAATGAACCTATACCAATAGAATAGAAGCATGACTATTGGAATAGTATTATAACCGCAAAGAATATTAAAAATACTAGTATAATAGAATCCTCAACTACAAAAGTATAAAAAAAATTAGGCATCTTAAAAATGAAAATATGATATATTTTTATCATTGTTTTATTAAATATATGTTATAAAAATGATAAATTATGTGTTCTTATTTTAGTAAGTTGTAAATATTTATTTACAATTTTATAATTAATATACTGATTTAAAAAAGAATATTTTGATAAAATATATTAGTAAATTAATAATTTATTGTCTTATGATTATAAAAAAATTTATGATACCCTAATTAATTTGGCATAGGGTCATAAAATCAGTTATAATATTAAAATCATTACGTTTTGAATAAATTATGGTTTTAATTAAGAATTGTTCATCTCATATTGAGAAAACTATTTTCATAAAATATATAGTTTTCTTAATCCTACATGTTGAAAATGATTATGTTGATTTTTTGGTGTTTTTATAAAATAGTTGAGTTTTTTATGAATATTAAAATACAATAATTTATGAAATAACCAAAATACATTAATTTTTTATGTCATTATTGATGTATGGATTATTTAAGAACCATTATCTAGATCCATCCTTCCCTATTTACTATATTTAGTTTTTGGAATAATCACTATTCATAGTCCTTAGATAAAATAACAATTTAATGAGAAAATAATATAAAAACACCCTTCTCCTCCCATAAAAATACGACTCCTCACCACCTCCTCTCCTCACATCTCAAAATCCTTTAAACTTGTCCAAATTCATCCCAATACTATTACCAAGAATCTGCCATATATTTAGGATATTTTTGTCCCATCCAAAGACCAAACATAAGTTCTTTAAGGAGGTTTTCATGGAGAAGAAATTCATGAGGTAAAATCCTATTTCATTCTCTTTTATTTTCTTTTAGTTTCCTTTATTTTCTAATCCACTCCACACCTAATCTATCAAAAAATGAATTATTAATACATTATCTTATATATATTGTAATTTTATTATGTTTAGGTAATATCTATCATCAAACCCCCTATATTTTTCCACTTTAATCTAAAAATGAAAACATCATCTGTGATGTGTTGATTTAGAGCCATTATGGACGATGTGTTTTCATTACCACCTTTAAAGATGTTCATTAAACAGTTAGTATGGATAAATAATATTTTATTATACATATTATAAGTTATTTAATGTTTTGTAACCAATATATAGACATGGTATTAAATAAAATGATATAAGTTCACGATGGTCGTAAAAACCAGCAAAATAAATTAAATCATTTTTATTAATGTTTTATTTAATGAGTCATATTCAGACCATATAAAAAATTATATATAAGATAATGTAAAATTATTTTTTCCATTAATAACTTATAATTTCAATTATTTATAATTATTTTCATTTTAAATGATCGTTCAATCTTGTATACAAGTGAACAGATCATCAAAATCAAGAAAACAAACACACCAAAAATGTTGAATTTGAATCTTACAACTCATAAAAAACCCATAAATTAACATAATGAAATTATAATAAACCAAATAATTGTATAATAGGTTACTAATTAATTAATTATTTGATTTAATTTTCTTATCGTAGCCATTACGTACAAGTGATGAACACTTTCAGACATAATGTCATGAATTCTCACCGAACCTCCATTTTTTTCCTTTAGGTTATGCATTCTCTCATTTTACCACAATTTAATTATTAATTATTCTTATTAAAACCTCCAAAATCCTGCTTTAATGTTCCAAAAATATTTAACAAGCTCAATTATTATTTCATTGATGGTGAAATACATTCTTTATAAGGTTTTCTTCTCAATTCCTCCCAATAAGCAAGCCCGATTAAAGAGAACTTCCCAGTTTCATATGCATTTTTAAAGTAAACTCAATAATATATTTTATGACACCAATGTTTTTCTAAAGAAAATTTATCATGAAAGAAATATATAATTTAATTTCATGTTTTCTAAAAATAAATTTTCATCCTCTACTTTAAATACTCTATAATATTTTCCATTAAACCACACTAAAGTATCTCATTTCAAAAGTTTCTTAAACACTCTTTTAACATGTTTTCAATTTAGTTGGAAATAATTTAACATTATATATACTATTTATCATTATTAATATCCATGTATGATTTAAATCCATTATTTCCTAGACACTTTTATGATATTCCAATTCTAGTGCCTTATAACATGATTACAATAACCATTTATTTCTAGGGGTAACCCTTCTCTTTATTCCCTGTTATTGAAAATTCATGTGGAATATGTATTTGGGAACATGTTATTATGGGTAAAACTATATTGTGATCCAATTAATTGGGTAATTTTTATTCATAGGAGACATCATGTTGGGACATGGAGTAAACCTGATTCCTTTATGGGACTTTGTTCTCCATGTGAAATAATATTGGTAGTTAGCATTGACTCATGCTTATGTCATCTTGTATGTTGTTTCCACATTCCTATGATGACATGATTACATGATAAAAGGTTATATATGTTATTATTACTTATTTTATTCATGTTTCATTCCTTTTTCTGTCATCATGTTATTCCTTCTAACCCATGGTCCATGTTCTCCCCTTACTAGGTTTTTTAACTCATACTTTTATTTCAACTATTCCCTAGGTTATCCTACATAAATGTATGGGATCATATGAAGTTATGAGGGCACTATAATTTCAAATAAAAAATATTTTTATTTTGGTTTCATACTTTATAAATATGTAACTAATCATCCAAATACACTAGAGGTTATGATCCTTATTTGTATTTTATATCCAGTTATGCTTAAAATCATGTAATAATATGAATAAAAGTAAAAGGATGTTATATGTAAAATTGTTTTATATTATAAATAATAATACTAATAAAAAATCATTCTTAAAAATAAATTATAATTTTATGATCAATCATGAAATATGGTCATGTAAAATAAAGTATGTTACAATCATGGAGATGGTGGGAAGAATATATGCATGAGTAACAGTTTCTATTTTTCAATGATCATTATGAAAATAGTTTAAGTAGTATTTTATCATTAAATAATGATCATTATATCATATATAACATATTATTTATTTAAATAAATATATATATATATTTTGTGTTGTGGTGATAAAAAAGAGTCATAACGCTTTGTGAAGGTGGTAGTCTACACGTTCACTAATAATGTTATCATCACTAAGTGTAAGAAAATAAAATGACATATTATAATTATATAATGATGAATATTTCATTAATATAATAATTGTTTCATTTATATCACATATAATCATAAAAATTATTCCTTATAACCTTCCAGGTAGAGCATTAGTAAAAGTCAAATCACATCGCTTCACAAGGTGGTGGTTCATCGTACACATGAGTGATGTTGTCATGTCTCATATGGAATGAAAATTAATGAGTTATATATATTATATAATCATTTTATATGAATAATAATTCTGTAAATAGCTTATATATAATTTATATTCATCACCCTACCAAACCTTTTTAGGTGGTAGTGGAAAGAAAAGCCATCAATATGTGAGGTGGTAGTCCACTGTAAACACAAATGATGATTTCATAAACTATTTGATGGAAGTGTGTAAGGTTATAAGGAATAAACTTAAGATCAAAATATATTAGTATATGTAAGATAATGATTTTATTATATATGATTGGTATAATATAAATTAAAGGAGTTGGAGATGGAAAAAAATGAAGACTCTCATTGAAGAAAATTAACTCATATTATGATATCGTCATTAGGTTTTCACCAAATCATTAAAATGATGGATTTATTCCAAAAATAATTCTTATAGGATCTGGTAATGTAAGTTGGAATTTAATTCTTTCATGTATTGGTTGAACTAAAGTGGTTTGAAAGTGTGAATAATGGGGCAGAGTGAGTTCCCTTTTATAGTTGAGTTGGAGTTTCATTAATGTAATTACTCAAAATTATTTACTATTGGGTGGTCTCCCTTTCCTCATGTGCAGAAAAATATATATCAATAATGGACTTTATGGTTTATGTGGTTGAGAAACACCTAGAGATAAAAAATTAATTTCATTTTCATCACCATGTACCTCATTCTTTAATTTTTCTCAATTTAACCATTTTAGTTTTAATCATGACAAATTATATCTTTTAATTTACCTAGGTAATTTATCATTTTATAAAAAAATTAAAATGTTATTAATTATATAATTTAGACTTAATTATTAGAAATATTAAATTCAAGTAAATATACAATGCCTGTGTAAAGTAAATTTTAATACAAAAACATGTAATGTGCAAATAATATTGTTTTAACTTTAATGATGCTAACATGGTTTTTTTCTCTGTAGTTTTCAATATAATAATTATAAAAGAAAAATTGGACCATTAATGAAAAAAATATTTTATATTTATTGAACATTATAAATCACATTGAAGAATATAGGATTCTTAGTAATTTTATAACATTTAATAAAATATCATTAATTAGAAAATAGAATTAATGAAAATTTTGACATTATTCATTTAATTTGAATTTAATAATATTAGTACAATAAATTAATTTGATTTTATTTTGTTAAAACTAGTGTGAAAAAATATAATAATCTTCAAAATTAATTTAACTCAATAATTCATTCAATTTATATAACTTTTAATACATTTTGTATCATTTATTTTATGTAATTATTTCACCTATAAAAACAGAAAATAAATAATCATTATAAAGATACACATTTACCATAAAAATTAATATCTATAACTAAAACTAAAAAAAATCCCAATGATTTATAGTTTTTAAATATAATGAAGGTTCTTTTTTCGTCTTTTTCTTTATTTAACTTATTATATTGGACACTTTCATTGAATAGTATCCGAATAACTCATAAAAATGAATAATAAGGTGAAAATGGAAGAAATATATCCATAAAATTGATTTTGGATAAGTTGGTAGGTTATTTTTCACTTCTCTAATAAGTTTAATCTCCCAATAAACTCATTTTTACCTTAATCAGGTTAATTAATTTTTGTTGGTTCACAAATAATTATTTTCAAAAATGATGTTCAAATTATTAGATAATATATTGTATTCTGATTCCAATTATGGAATCCATTTTACTAAATTTAACTCAAATAATTGGTATTAGTTAATTTAAAATTATGTCCACGAGCGATATTTGAAAGCGAGTTTTTAATGTGAAAATGTTCAATTGTTTACAATGTTTTTATATAAAAACAATGTTTGAAAATGATTCCAATGACCAATAGCGGATTAATTGATATAACATTGAACTAATTTTACTTTAAAAATGGGACAAAATATAATTTAATATATTAAGTTATTAAAATGAAAATGAAACTTTCAATTAAAATTCATTATATTTCCCTATAAATCAATAATGTATTAATTCTCATAAAAATACCAAAAACTTACCCTAATATAATTTTTTTATTTCAATTTTAAAAATTATTTTTATGTCTTCATATAAATTGTATAAAAGGGGTAAAAATAAATTTTTAATTTTGTGCGCTAGGAATGAATAGACTATCTTTTAGAAAAAAAATATTGTTGTTCAGAAAACATTTCTTTTTTCTATTAAATGAAACTTATTTTATTTATAATTAATATATATATATATATAAATGTGTCGAATATATATTTTCCTATGTTAGTTAATCATATTATGACCCCCCCATTCAAATAGATAAATAAGAATTATCATTTAAAATTATAAATAATATCTTTTTGTCTGTCAAAACCCAGTCATGCATGTAAGACATATTTTTGAAAGAAACATGTTATTTCATATAACAAAATATAATATTAGTGTTGTGTGTAAAAAAAATATTAAGTAAATGTTGTGTATCACATAAGCTATTAAATAAAACATTATTACTTTTTTATTTTAGTGTTTTACACATATCTTTTACAAAAACATATAATGGACATAATAATGAATCTTATATATGACCCCTTCAAGAAATTTTACGTTTAAATATCTTCAATGCATGCATTAATTTCTTGTATTCTCCAGAAAAAGAACATGCACCAACATATCTATCACAAAACACAAGGGAAACATATTTCCTCAAAATTAATCTTTCTCCTACATTAATGAAAACCAAACATCAATACCTCTAAATCAAAATAAAATATCATCCACTATCAAAAAAATATCATTTTGGTTTTTCATCACACTTTTCGAAAGATATAAATTAATAATTAATAAAACACACCATATTTTTTAAATCATAGATAAATAGACGCCACAAATATTAGTGATCCATTCCATTATAATCCAAAGTGGACAGTATTAACTGTTCATACAAACCTTCTCTGTTTCTTATAAAAACTATGATAACACCAACTAGAACATAAGAGATAGACACCATAGTCAATAAAGAGACATCCACTATCACAAATCAAGATTTTTTAACATTATAAAGAACAATAAATGATCTATAATTCCAATACACCAATGTCCCAATATTTTCTAGGATATCCCTATTTCAACATCATTTATTATCATTTAAAAAAAAGGCTCATTAGAATACTACAATATGAGCCTTAAATGGAACTCCATTAACTTGAAAAAGAAGGTACAGTAGAAAGGGAGGAGGTGGGGGTATCTAACATTGAAAATCATTTAGAGTACAGTCACAAACCAAAATATATTTATCATTTGATTAGTAAGTGGTACATTATTCAGAATGAGGTGCCCATGGAACTATGTGATGATTTTTGTGATTTAAACTCGGTTTAGTACGTGAAGGTGGAGATTTGGGAAGAGCCTATGTTGATTAATTATTTTGAGGATGAATTCATTTGAGTGACTTATAGAAATATTTAATTAAAAATTAATAGTAAATAAATGTCATGGATTGATTCCTAGAATAAAATCCTAAGACAAATATTTAACAATGAATGATTAATATGGAATAGTATATCAATAATTTGGAAAATTTGGATTTATGTATATAAGATAAAATTAAAATAGAAATAAATTGGAATAAATATTTGACTTAATAATGTCTTAAAAGGGTTCATGGTTCTAACCATTTATCATTTTACGGAATAGAGTAGAATATTTGGTAGATGTTTGATCTTTTTTGGGTGTTTATTCCATGTTCAAGTTCCCATCCAACCTTTAAAAATTTAAATTTCTGAAAGTATAATAAAAATAAAATTTTAGAGAGATCCAAAAAGGAAAAAACATGCTACACACATTAAAAAATTCCATTAGTCTCATCACCTAAGAGCACATAATCATGTGAGATCTAAATATCAATATAAATATTAAGAGACTTCCTCACGTGATAAAAAATAAATTCTAACATATTTGGTCAAATATAAAAATATTCCCCATATTCCATGAAAACAAACCACAATGAGGTGGGCCAATCAGGTGCTTCCTCTATTAGGTGAGAATAAAAACTCCAATTAAGGAAATTAGTTTCAATAGTACCACTACACTACTCTAATTTTTCAATCCATTTAAAACTCAAACTCCATAATGTATATCTACAAATCTACCCTCCTAGATGTGTCTCAGAATATGGGTTTTCTTATATCTAGAACTCACACCTTGATAGTTCATCATATATCTCGTTCCCTCAAATTATTCCAATAATATACCCATAATTTATAACATACTCACCACATGACTTAGAATAAATGATTACATTTTTAATTAAGACCATCATGAACCATTTCATTAATCCCACATAAATATCATGGGTGTACGTCATTCCAAATTAAATCACTAGGAACTAATAAATTTTGTGTTCATTCTTTCATGCTATATTTTAAATGTTCTACTCTTGAACCCAATGATGAAGACATACACACCTATGTTTTACCTTTAGGAATCATTTGACCAGTTTCACTGATCAAAAGGAGTCAAACTCTGCCCTAATGGAACCATTTTCTAAAAAGGGTCACCATTTTACTCCATCATCTCCTCGAGCATGGATAGTATACAATTGATAATATAAAAGGTATTAGTGTTATCCATGAATTCGAGTGTATGTTGATAACTCAAAGAGGAAAAATATAGAATGAATTTCTAATAAACATCAATGTATACGTCCATAATTATAATAATCCTATCATCTATAGAATCCATAGTGTATAACGTTAGACATACTAAATAGAGGTAAATTGACTAAAACTCACTTAGGGTGGGACATAATCATCTCACCTAAGGGTCTCACTTATTGTGGGTGGAGAATATCAACCAACTTATTAATTATAATAACAAATTTTATGTAAATTAATTCACCCAATCTTGGACTATGAATAATAGTTCCAAACCAAAGATGATTCCAAAGTGTTATATCATGATATGATGAAATCCCATTAATGTCCTCTCTCATTGATAAAAATATATCTCACTATATAATGAGATTTGAGTGAGATGTTGATCTCTACTTGTATAAGTTCTTACATATAAATTTTGGGCTAGTGGGTCTATTTTAATGTCTGTCCCATAACTCCATGATATAATATTAATGTAGTGAATCCCACTGATGATGAAAAGTACATGGGATAGTATAAAAAGGAGTTAGTTTTACCTCTGCCAATATGTGGTGCTTAATATTCAAGGACCATTCTCACTAAAACTATGGAATAGGTGAGGATTCATAATAATAGAACTCCAACCCACTCACTTCAGAGAAAACACTATAAATTCTATGATCAAAGAAATCCATCAAGAATCACAAATAAGGGGAACAAAATAATTTCCATAAACCATATAGAATGCATAGGCATGGTCATGTTTCCCAATATAAGGTACAATATATCCTAAAATCAAACCATCAATTATATATCTTGAAAAAATCCATATGAAAAGGGATCATTCTTCTACCATGGTGAAGTGGTCCCATTGTGAGATTGAGTAAACAATATCCAATAATGGTGCACCACTCCATGATAAAGATCCAATATAGGAGTCATTATATATTCAATAGATGTTCAATCCAAAATATAATGGGACTAAATGAATCCAACTAATCCTCTATCACCTATTGATCTTGATCTCCTTAAATCCTTTGAAGAATAGCCCATGGAATTAATGCAACACATTCAACCAATGGGTAGTATCACCTTTCTCATTGGGAACTTCCATATACTATATGTGATAGCTGAGTAAATACCTAATGGTTAGAGAATCTACCATATACTAATGGGTAAATATAACCCTTAATATGTTTTACAATTAATTCATTATTTCTTAAATTATTAGTAGCTAGAGGCTTAATCATTGGACAAGTCTCATCATAACCTAAACTGAGATAGATAGTTATGGGTGGAATCCTTTGTTCAATAGGATGTACCCAGAATTATGAATAAATTTCTGTGTGAGATAACCTATATATGACAAGAGAGATAAAAAAATGTATGATGCACAAAAAATACGAACTATACACATAAAATTTTGTGTTGACCTAGATAAAAGAAGAAACAACACTAGAAGATGGTGGGGTAAATTATATTAAAAAATAGACTCATATTTTTATCCAAAATGAGTATTCAGTTGATCATAAATAACAAATTATGATTAAATAATATTTCAAGAAAATTGATTCATACACGATGTAAAATCATAATTATTAACAAACTATAAAAAGATACACTCTCAAATGATAAATATTATATTTTATAGAAAAAATTACACAGAAGAAAACAACTAAACCATACAAATATTTCAAAAATAAGTAAACTAATATAAAACTATACATGGTTTAAAGGATAAAAATGATTAAAATCCTAAAATATTATATGTTAACAAAAAAAATTGATCAAATTATTTTTTCACTTTTAATCTAAACAAACATGTTGTTCACAAACTATTACTAGGGTATTTAAGTCAAGTATGAACTTCATTAACTATAAAACCATTTGATGGTTTCAAGTTATAAACCTAGGAATTCCATGAAGGTAGATCCATCTGAGTGTATTATTATTCTCTAACCCACAAATCATATCATATCACCTCAATTATTAGAAACTTTAATCCCCTTGAAATCATGTACTGTAAAATTATCAGAGTATGCAACTTCCACTCCTCAAAAAGTCAATAATATCCTTGATCAAAAGAACTACAGTTTCCAATATCAAATCTTCTTAGACCATCCATCATCCAAAAAAGAACAATTATAATTATAAACATAATATACTTACAATTAAGCCTCACCCAATAATGGATCTTAGTGAAACTCAATATAAAAATAAATTTAATCAAAGGACTCAAATTATTGATGGGATTCAGGAAGATCTATTGCAGACATCCTAGAATCGTTTTGTTGTTTACTTGGTAACTTCTTGTCCAAAAATTCCTCAATCAAAATTATATTTATATATATATTCCTAACAAACACTGATGGTTTAATTTTGAGATCTTTGGGTATGGTGGAAACTACATAATAAGAAACACTCCATATTTCAATGAAAGCAAAATCTTCCTATGATTCTATATTTTCATTCCATCACAACACTATGAAAATTCTAGTAGATGTAAAGAACAAATCAGTATATTTAAAACTCATTATAATTTTATTTACATCAAATCCCAAGAAACAAACTCTTATATAAATCTAAACAACAATGATTTTTTTCTTCTGATTTATCAAAAAATATATAATAAAAATTTGATTTATTCAAAAATAAATTCCCTAATTTCTAAATTTTTAAAACTCATAAGAATTAAATGAAAAATTTAAATTTTACATGAATTTAAAAATAAAAATATGTTCAATGTATAATTAATCCAAAATTGGTATAAAATCCATGAAAAAAAATCCCATTCTAAAAAATATGGTTAGTAACAAAGCATTTCCAACAACATCCAAAAAAACATTACCTTAGAATAATTTACCCCTTAAAATAATTTATACAATTCTAATATTAATATCTATAAAATATCAAATGAATCAAAAGGAAAGAAAACGTACCATTCATTTAAACATCTTTAAATTATACCCTTTCATGATGGAGAAATAGGAAAAAATAAAGATGAATCATTATGTAAAAATTACAGTTTATATGAATTAAAAATTTATATATAGAATCATTTTACAGTGTTTGTTAAAAGTTAATTCCCTTTTTGAATATTAAATAAATCCCTACCCTCATTCATAATTTCCATTTTTTATCCAAAGTGAATTTCTCCTCATTACTAAAGCATAAAAGTTAAATAAAATGCATTTATATCCCTTCATAAAGAGTGAATTTAATAAGAGTTTATTATTAAAAATAAATGGATGAAGAGAACTAAATGAGTATATTTTAAAAAATATATCTCTCGGTACCTATATAAGATCTTGTTTTAATTATAATTATTCTGGAGAATTTATTAAACTATCTTATCTTTCATAAAAACTATAATAGACCCGAAAAAATAAATATAAATACTCTCCCTTTTTCCAAAAGGTTATGTTTAGGGAGATAGAGTATAAATTTCAGTATAGTATATAGGGTATTTAAAAGCATATAAAGACATCATATCATGATATATTTAAAAATATGATATAGTACTCATATGTAATATATTAGAAAATAAAACAAAGGGCTTATTTTTATAAGAATAAATGAAATAGTAAATTTAACCTTTTATAAGTTAATTTATATTTAGTTCCACTACATAAGGTAACTTACATTAATCTTAATTCTACTAAAAGTTCAGTGTAATTTTTATAAGTTATATTTAGAGAACTTTTGGATTATGTAAAAAAATTCTTTTAAATCCATTACAATACTAAAATATGTATTTCCAACCATTATATAGTATTTTTTAAATGTTAGGAGATAGTAAAAAATTGAAGAACTATTGATCACATTTCATTGATCATATCTAAATACTTTTTTATATATAATAAAAGATATTGGAAGTTAATGTATTTGGTAAAAATTTAAGTAATATGTTTTTTCATTCCTATAGACATGAGAATAATATCTCTTTCTTATCCAAAATGGTATGGAGTCTTTTGTATTTGTTCTCCATATGAGAGTGATGCTCTGGATATTTTTCAAAGACATGGAGCATGTGATTTAAAAAACTCTCAAACTTTGAGTAAAACTAAAATTACAATATTTGAGTGTGTTTCTGCATAAAAAAAATTCACTAAATAATTTCATACTTCTATATATTCATATTCAGTAATAAAAATGTGAAACTAAATGTATTTTTTTAAAGGGCATGAAACTAAATCATCTCTAAATAAATCTTAAGTTCTAAAAGTTTTATTTTAATCCAGTCTACAACCACCAAAGTTAGAATTTGAATAAATTTTAAGGAAAAACTTCATTCCATGTCAATATTAATTTCCAAGTTCATTTCCCCCTTTATGGTAAAGGATGATAAACTTGAATCAATTACGAAGGGATTCTCTTAGGTTTTCTTGAAACCCCACATGAAAGAATAAAAACATACATTCGGATTGACTAGATGTTAAATAAAGTGTTGGTAGGAGTGGAAACTCAAAAGGGTTGCAAATTGAGATCCTACTTGAAATTTCTATTAAATCGTTGGGATAAAAAGTCCCATAATTTTAAAACAACCCAATTAATTAAGGTAGTAGAGATATAATTGTTCACCTGGTCAACAAGTTTCTCAAAGGTTGATCATTCTGCAATTTATTTAGTGTAAAACACTAATTTAACTATTGAAACATGTTTACAGAATTAAACACATATACACACTAACCAGAACTAACTATCAGATTTAATGAAAAATAGTTTTTTGTTATGAAACTATATGCAACAGAAAATATAAAAATAGAGTATTACAAAATAAAATACACAAAAGAGTTAAAAAAAGGTTCAGTATCAAGCCAATAATTAATCCTATTCACTTGGTGATCACCTACCATTATGTAGATTGTATTAATAATAATCTAGATACACAGCCAGTATCAGGATTTACTATAGTTTTCAAAAAAATATCTAGGGCTCACACCCTCTACCATAGTTTTTCTTGGGAAAAACACACAACCAATCCACACAAATCCTCTTCCACTGTTAAACATGGGAAGAAAAGTGTATGTAATGTTTGGGGTGCGTATTTTCCGTATCCTCTAGTTTAAGCATAGGAGAATGTGTGTAACAGAAGAACACACACTTCTCGTAAATGTATGATAAATAACACAATAGAGAAAATTTTATAAAGATTGAGTTTAGAAGTCTCTATGTTTTTTTTGTTCAACTCTATACTCCTTGGAGTGAAGTAATTGTAGTTCTAGTCTTTCTCTTGAAGTTGTCTCCAAAACAAAGTGTTGAAACTCTAGGTTATAGCTTCTAGGTACTAAGGTGTTCTACTTTTTGGTTTGAAAGATATTGGATAAAGCACAAAAGGAAGTCTTGAACATGTTCTCCCAAATGATCATCATGATGCTTTTGGGTTCACAGGGTGAGTGTTGGTGTTCTTCTTTTGTTCTTCATATCTAGGGTGTAATGTTCTTCTCTCATGCATTCATCTCCATAATTCTCTTCCTTGGTCAACTATTTTATATTCGAGGTATTAAAACATGAATAACAAAACCACATGCATTATTCCTCATACCTCATATTGTCCACTGATATAGTTACTTCATATGTCTACAATTGACATTAACTACTGTCAAAAGCATTAAATTTACCAAATATGCCCATTAGAATACTCTTAAGAATTGGAAAAAGTATGTAGTAGAAGAGTGAGTATCGGTAGGCTGGTAGTAGTGTCCTTCTCAAGGGTAGGATTTAATAGTAGCCTTTATCTGTATCCTTCATTGGTAGCTTTCATTGGTATATTTCATCAGTATCATTCATCAGTAGCCTTCATCGGTAGTTGTCATCGGTAGATTTCATCGGTAGCCTTCATTGGCATCCTTCATCGGTAACCTTCATCAGTAACCATCATTAGTAGAATTCTTCAATAACATTCAATGGTCTCCTTTGAGTGACAGGCTCGGCGATGAGCTTCCATTGATAACTCAACGGTGAGATTCCTCAGTGGCAACCTCTATTGATAACCATGTACGTAGAGAAATTTTGCATTGTAAACACAATCGATAGAGTAGTGAGATTAAAGGTACATGGTTATTACTTGATAGAAATAATAAATATTAATGAAACATTATTATTATATAAAAGAAACACGATTTGTGATTATCAAAATAAGTGAGTCCAACAATCTCCCAATTTTTGATAATTACAAATTATGTTAGTGAAATTTAGATTGAATTATTTTTGAATCAAGGTTAACCACGTTTTCTAAATTCTCCAGAGGTGTTAGTTTACATATATTATGTATCATGACTAGAAATAGCATAAAATTGGATCATGTTTATTACTGAAAATATATCAGAGCTTATATTCAAGGTATATAATCTTAAAACTTCTCCACATTTGTGATTAGAAAAAACAAAAAAAGAAAAACAGGAGACAAACACAGGTTTTGTATTAATGAATCAAGAGTAAAATATACAAAAATATGAAAAAGATCCCAAAAAATAAGGTAGACCACATTCAATCCACATCAGGGAAGTCCAGGGGAGCTTATTCTTTGAGGGATGAGGAGGTAGGTTCAAGAGATGGAGGTACAGGCCTAGGTACGGCAGTGAGAAGGGTAGAAGGAAATGCTACAGAGGCATCAATCGACCGATAATGAGTAGATCTCGGAGGAATCATAGGGGTCATGATTCTAATGTCCTATGAAGGATTCAATAAAGTGGAAGCACTGGGAGATCCTAATGCTACTGAGAAAGAAGGTAAGGTTGTGAGAATAATAATGGGATTTAATTCCACATGTAGGCAGGTAAAAAGGATATTCCTGAAATACATAATGATACTCCCTCCTCTTTCCATAGGTAAAATAAAATCATCCTTATTCTCAAACGAAGGAGTCAACTCTCTAATCTGTCTAACATGATCCTTAAAAGCCTGAGTGACAGGTGGAATCATCATGTTCTCTAGCATCATATTGGAGTGACCATCCTTCTGATGCTTAGTGTACAAACTTTTATAATAGAAGTCTACTTGCTCTTTGATAGACTTCTGATCTTGGGCTTACTCCCTTAAATAATCTCCCACAAGATTATGAATGTCTCTGGTAGTGTAAATGACTTGAGTCATAGACTGAGGTTCTCATATACTTTCACCAGATAACTTCTCCACTTCTTCTCTAAAAACAGATCTCAAAGCTTCAAGTTCGACAGGAGGAGAGGCTAATGAGGAACAAGAATCACACAAAGGTGGCATGGTAAAAGATAATGTCTCCTTAAAAGTCTTGGTTAGTCCATTGATCGACCTCTTCAAATCATCATCCTGACCACTCACATGTGTCTCCATAGACATCTTAAAGTCCTCATACATAGTGATCATATGTTGTAACACGCTCTAAACATACATAAGGTCTTTTTCCACTTGAAATTTTGAATCCATATATGAGTTTAAACTCACTATTGACTGTTTAATAGACTCCAAAAATTTATCCAAGGTTCTTACTTGATTCTGGCATGCCTTCACTTCATGTCACAATTTGGAGTGAAAGGTAGAGATTACTTTTTCCAAGGACGATGCCACAAGTTCTTGATTGAGAGCCACAATTATCTCTATCCCAACATATCTCTCATCAAAGTGTCTCTTCAAATCTGATTTTAATGATTCTAAATCATACTTCTATACATAATATCGATGTAGAAGATCTACTGGCTACACAATAGTTTTCTATGAAACAAAAGTAATTAGAGGGATTCTGTTATACATTTCATCTTTAGATTCTTCATAGTCTAAGCCCAAGACAAAAATCTAGGGTCTTCTGACCAATCTTCTATTTCATGAGAAACAAAAACTGGACCTATGGAAATTGGTTCCTCCCCTCACTTGGAGCATTCTATTGATCAATTACATTTACCTCTTCCATTCATCCTTGATCAACTGCATCAACAGGAGCGTCCACTGCTACTTCTTCTACATAATCTTCAACCACATCCATAGCAATTCCAGCACCAATAGATTCAACATTCTCTTCCTATTCACTCTATCCCACTTCTGTATATCCTATCAAGGGACTAAGGCTTAGGGATTCCACTTCATTTTTATCAACATCTATCTCAAAAACACTATGACCAGATTCAGCTTCATCCTCCTCTTCTATGGTCTCTCTAACAGTATTGTCAATTAAGACATTCACTTCTCAAAATTCTTCACTGGCTTACTCAGCATCACTGTCCCTTAGGACATCCTCTCTTTTGGGCAATCTCTTTGGTGCTCCAAGCATTCCAAATGATACAACATTGACATGAGTACTTGAGGGAAGGTCAAGATCACTCTTGTCATCAACAAAAGAATCCTCTCTCTGTTGCAGAATAGAAACATCCTATTATTCATCTTAGTAAACTTTTTCCACATCATTAGGTTTTAATCCTAGATCTCTCTTAGTCTTTGGTCTAGTAGGATTTGTAATAGGATTAAATTCCTTATAAAAAATAGCCTCATCATTCACCCACAACCTTTTCCAAGGGTTCAAGTTTATCTTTATAAACTTGAAAATAATTTTTGTAATACAGATGTAGTCCCTTACAATTACTGTTTCTTCCTTATTTATAGCAACATCTTTCACTCTCAACAATAAGTATATCAACTTGGAATGAAACCAAGCATTTGATTTTGAACATGTCCAGGTCGTATCCTATAAATGAATCATCAGAAAACTACAAAGATTTATCCTTTGTCCATGATTTAAAAGATAAAATAAAAATATGTATTGATACCTCAATGTGGAAAATTCCCCTCTCTTGGGACTCAAAACATGCTGAACAAATTTATAAAGTAATCTGTTTTCCCCTTCTACATCAGAAGTAATTACCTTTTTAGGGATTCCTTTCCATGTCATCTCAGCTAGAGCCTATTCATATCAAAAATACTCACTAATGGGAGGCACCACTCTATAGGGGTAATTGAATATGCTGTTATGAGGGACTCTTAATCAATCATCCCATTAAACAAAAGAGAAGCTCACACTTACTCCATTTACCTTTGAATTAATTTGGTTCTCATCCTCATACTATGGAAACTTTAGAAACTCATATAATTCCTTCACTAGCTTCAGTTAATATGGTCCATTGTTATTTTCAAAACATTTTACCCAATCCTAAGCTTTAAGTGCCTTCAACACCAGATACCTTCTCGATAACAGCCATTCGTAACACAATTCTTTTTCATCCACGATTTCCCTTTTAAAAAAATGTGGATTTATTAGCTTCACCACTTCCTTTATTCCACTACAAGGCCCAGCTCGAGGTCTCTTAGGGTTCAGTGCATCTCCTTCACCATCAACCATCAGTATCTTCAATCATTCCATTGTGATCTGGAGCGATTCGAGGGTTTTAGCAGAAGGATAGGTTCCATGGTTTAGGGGATAGAGGTTTGAGAGAGGATTGAATTGATGGAAATGTGATTTTTACTCAATTTTTATCATTTAGGAATCGAAAAACAAATTGAATAAAATAAATAAATAAGATTAAAAACGTTTTAAAATCTGGGAAAAAAATTAAGTCCTTGACCTAAGTAAGGTCAACTACCGGTAAGGTGACAACAACGAGGCCCTAACGGTGAGAACCAATGGTGAGGTCCAATTGTGAGGTCCTAACAGTGAGTTATAATAGTGATTTTCAATGGTGATGTCTAATAGTGAGGTGAAATAGTGAGGTCTAATAGTGAGGTGTAATGGTGAGGTCTAACTGTGAGGTCTAATGGTGAGGTCTAATAGTGAGGTCCATCGGTGAGGTCTAACAGTGAGGTGCAACAGTGAGGTCTAATGGTGAGGTCCACCAGTGAGGTCTAATAGTGAGTTCCATTAGTGAGGTCTAATAGTTTATCATACCTAACTCATGTTTGGTGTTATTTAACCTCTCAAAATTAAAAGTCTTTGTGAATATATCAGCTAATTGATGTTACGTGCCAAGGAATTCAAGAGTGATATCACCTATTTTATAATGATCTCTCAAGAAGTGATGTATTAAATTAATGTTCTTTTTCCTAGCATGAGATACATGATTTTTAGATATGTTAATAGAACTTTTATTATCACAGTTTATAAAGACATGTTTGAATTAATATCCATTGTCCCGTAAAGTGTGTTTCACCCACAGAATTTGAGCACAGAAACTACCGGTAGCTATATATTCAGCTTCGACAGTGGATAATGCAACAGAATTCTATTTCATACTACACCAGGATATTAGTTACTTGACCAAAATGTGACATGTTCCAAAGGTTCTTTTTCTATCTAAATTACAACCAGAAATGTCAGCATCTAAATAACTTATTAAATCAAATGACTTTCATTTTGGATAAAATAGTCCTAAGCATTTAGTATACGTGATATATTTAAACATCCTTTTAACATTAGTTAAAAGAGATTCTATGGGATTGGCCTGAAAATGAGCACACATGCATACACTGAACAATATATCAGGTCTACTAGCAGTAAGGTAAGTAGACTCACAATCATACCTCTATGATTGGTTTGATCCACTGGTTTACCAGTTTCATCACCATCTAACATACAAGAGGTACTCATACATGTATCACTACCTTTATTACTATCCAAGCCAAAATGTTTCAAAATTTCCTTTGTATATTTACTTTTATTTAACACAATACCAATTTTATTTTGAAAATTTTGAAATCCATGGAAAAATTTTACTTCCCCCATTAAACTCATTTTAAATTCATCTTGCATTATCTTTGAAAAAAATAGTACATAATTAATTTTTAGAGGATTCAAAAATAATATCATCTATATAAATTTTTACTATTAAAACATCTTTGTAAATCCTTTTAATAAAAATATTAGGATCAGTTGTTCCTTTAGTAAAACCTTTTGAAATAAAAAAAGAACTATGTCTATCATAAAAATCTCTAGGAGCTTGTTTTAGGCCATATAAATCTTTAGAAAGTTTTAAAACTTGATTAAAAAAATGGGGATTTGTAAAACTAAGGGGTTTTTCAAAAAATACATCCTCAACTATATACCCATTTAGAAATTCACTTTTGACATCCATTTGATAAAGTTTAAATTAAAAGTGTGAGTCATATGTAAGTAATTTTCTAATGGATTCTGGCCTAGCCAGTAGTGAAAATGTTTCTTCATAATAAATTCTGTATTCTTGACTCTATCCCTGTGAAACTAATCTAGCTTTGTTTCAAACTATATGTCTAGGCTCATAAAATTCCTTTCTAAACACTCATTTAGTGCATATGGGCAAAGTGTCCTTAGGTCTTTCTACTAATTTCTATACTTGGTTTCTTTAAAATTGATTTATTTCTTATTTCATAGCTACCAACAAAAATTAATCATTTCTAGAATCATTAATATTTTTGGGTTCAAGTTGTGAAAGAAAATCATGATTGTAGAGACCCGTATCTTGACGTACATGGACATTACATTACATTTGCGGAATACTTAGTAAATAACAAAAAACACACACACACAAGGATCGTAATAGTTTAGTGTCTTTGGAAACTCGGAATATAATCTTCTAATCGTGGTGAAAGATCTTCAAAATCTCCCATAAAGATCTTCCTTTTTTTTACCTAAAACCTTTCTTTATATCCTGGGGAAAAGAAAACAAAAAAGGGTGAGCTCAAATGCTCAGTAAGGGTAAACAAAAGAAATATCAATCACATCATATACATAAGCACATAATTTTGGAAATCTTAACCTGCAAAAGAGATCATAATTTCATAACATGGGGTAAATCATGGCAGTGAAATGTAATCACAATAATCATAACTTAAAACATGAATCTTTGTGGCATTCACACATAATCATAAATAATCATTTCTTGTTAGTCAAGACTCATTTCCAAGACTATCTTAGTGGACAAAGTCCCTTTCTGAATCGAGTAACCCTCGTTTCAGTCCTGTTTCACTGAACCGGTATAACCTACCGTTCCAGCCCTGTCTATCTCATGAGATATGAAATCTTTACCCAATGCATTGGAGGGAGATATAGGTCCCACCATCTTATAATTAATCCTTTCTTATGTGTGCCACATAATCATAAATCATACATCATCACATAACCCATGTAATAAAAATGGGATTATTAAACAACAAGACATCATAAAACAATTCATATAAGATAAAGGAATTCATAAAAATGTTTCCATCACAACATAAACAAATCCATTTAATAATAGGGATAAAAACAGAACCCTTTTATTATCTTAGATGGAAAATAATTTTGATAAAATACTTGAACTTCATTCTTGAGGAAAATATCCTTTCTACTTCAAAAACACTTTTCCTTTCTTAACATGTCATACAATTTTAAACTAAAAGAAGTTGATTGAAAATAAACTTGAATACTTGTAAAGTAAGCTTCTTGGAAATAATGTTTTAGAAACCCATTCATGCCGTATAAGTTAAAAAAAAATTTTTCGTACTTTTGTCGGAAAAGTCAAAAAATACCTCGTACAGAAAACGACAAAAGATTCCTTTCATTTCCTTTACTAAAAACTCACCGAAGGGTAAAATTGGATTTAAACAATTGTAGTTGGATGGAAATAATATTACATATTTATGAAACATGGATTTGGATGATAAAATACACTCCAGTAAATACTTACGAATAAACAATCTCGGATAAAAATAAGATTGTGATATTTCCCTTACCTTAGGTCCGATTAGCTTTGTACGTGTCCGAAGCTCCTGTATAATGGTTTAAATAATGTTATTGACTTATTAAAGAATCATACATATTGATATGATATCATATATGGTCATATTCTTAGCTTCTTGTTAGTAATATTTCAATGTTACTTGTTACTCGGGTCTTCATTGCCTTTTGTTCTTATGTGTGTTTTGCCGAATACATTCTTATTATTCTTTTAAGGTTATAGATACCTTATATCCAGAATGGTATTAGTGTAACATATATCATATTTATTCATTCAATTCATTTATATAATTACTATGTAATGATGATCATGTAGAACGAGTCGCATCACATCGTGGAGACGGTATTCCGTACGTACGCACGAGTGATGATATCGTTCTTATGATCGTGTAACTGTATTGGAGTATATATATATTATTTCAGTATCAATATTACTTTATAATAATCATAAATAGTTACTCATTACACCATTATACCCATCCTTGTAAAGTGATGGTGGAAAAATAGATTACACCACGACGTGGAGACGGTATTCTGTACGTACGCACGCGCGGTGATTTCATTTTTCTGTGGGATGGATAGAAGGTGAATTAGGGTTGTTTCATATTTATAATAACATATCAGTATGTAAGTAATAGTGATGTTATTACTTTATCATTAAACAACTAAATAAGAAGAAGTTTAAGAAGAAAGAAATTGAAAAGATCGGTAAGGGATATTACCTCTTCTTTGGAACGCCTCTTTGAATCCTCCACTTAGGGAACTAAGATTGGTCTTTGAAGAAGACCTGGACCTCTAGGATTATTCTAGTGAAGTGGAGAGGAGAAAATGGCAGGGGTTGGCCGAGCTTGAGTGCTCAAATTGGTGTGAGGAGGAGGGGGAGGAGGTGCCCTTTTATAAGGGAGGAGAGGGGCACCTTAGGAATATCTCAAAATATTATTTTATATTAACGTCAAAATCGGTTTATAATGGCTCCAAATGGTCTTATTCCGAAGATAAGGTGGGGATGGTCTTACTATAACATGCCAAAATAACCCCAAATTGTTTATTATTAATATATATATCCTTATTTAAGTCATTTTTCCGAACCTTAGATTTTTAGGAATACAATAACAATTAATAATATAATATTTGATTTAAAAACTATTTTGTGTCAATTTTGACACTATTTGATATATGATTTTTGTGAAAGTCATAACAGAATTATATTTTTGAACAAAGTTGATTAAATCAACATTAATATATCATAGTAACCTAGAAAATTAGTGGAATTCATAAAAAGTCTTAAATTACATTTATTTTGGTGTTTATAACATCAATTATGTCAATATTTCATTAATAAGATAATTACTCCATCATCATTGTGTCATAAATAAATTAAATTATTTAATGTCTAAAAATTACAAATAAAATACCATCATGTAGGAAATATTTTTAGCTTTATAATGAATATTTATAGTCGAATTTATCTTATGTATAACCCCATATTAAAAATGATTTACTTATTAAACTTTGATTTTAACTATTTTAACCCTTCTTTAAATAAATTAATAATAAATGTCCTAATCTAATCCAAGTGGGCCTAAATGGTCATATTTTATTCATAAGGTTGTTTCTGGTCGAATTACACTTATCCAATAGAATTAGTACATGTGTTAGGGTAATAATAATATCATATTTACCCTTAGTTACCTTATTTACTATTAACCGCAGTAAAAAAAGTAAAAAGTTACTATTCACCAAAAAATTATTTTTATCTCATTGAACCAAATTTTACTTACTGATATCAACCGTGTCTGTCGGATTTTCGAAATTCCATTCACAGAAGTGGTAAAATTAAGTTTTATGAAAAATTTAGTTTTTAACCTACCACTTAGTGGTTTCACTATTCATCAAAAATTGAAAGTTTTCAGAAAAATACCAAAAATTAGGCCTAAGCTATATTTGATATTATGAACACAAAAATGATGTCTATTTTACCAAATTCAAATCATATCAGTTGCATTAACTAATTTAAAAATTAATTCTCGTCGTCAAAACAAATAGCGTGTTTTTAAGAGATAATAACTATCAAAAGATTGACACAAGTTTATAACTGGTTTAAATGTGAAATTACATCCAATGACCAAAATTGTATTAAATTGTAAAAATATATTCTAAATATACTTTATAACCACTCAAATTAATAATTTATCACTATTAATTATTTTGATTAAAAAAAGTTGTTTTTAATTATAATTTAGTAATTTTCACTATTCATCAGAATATGAAAGTTATCCGAAAAGTACCAAAATTTCACCCTAAGTTAATTTCGATATTACGAATCCAAAAATGAATTCCATTTTGAAAAATAAAATTTACAAAATTTCAAAAAGTGGTTATTACTATTCATAACGGCTAGTTTTAATAATATCTTAATAGCATATCGTTGTTTAGCGAAACTCGGTGTTGTGTACAACACACGCTATCGTGGAAGGTCGTGATTGCGTATAATTCAAGCCAGGTCAGAGATGTGTATTGTGAAAGCTCCTTTTTGTGTAGCATATAACACAAGACATTAATAAAATTAAAAAGAATATTTTTCATAAAATCTCGGGCTGTTACATTCTACCCCCCTTAAAATGAATTTCGCCCTCGAAATTCGTCGGGGTTATAAATGGTTTACTATTCAAAAGTTTCTTTAATAGAAACCCACATCATAAAAAGGAATACCAAAACTTGGCTTTAAAAACTAAAGTATGAAATGTAACGATTACCCAAATAAACTAATCACTGGGTTTCCACATAGGTGAAAATATGGATATGGAAGATAAATCTAACTATCATGTTCTGATGGAGAGTGGTAGAGAACATGGCTATGGAAAATCCAGTAATCACAAATCCATAAATTTGTGACGATCTAAGGTACCATCTGATTCATCAGGTATAAGATCACTAGGACAACATTTTTGGTTTTCAAGATCATTTCCCTAAAGTTGAAAATTTGAATTAGAATAAATACATTCTTTATTTTGGTACAGTCTCACTGTTGTTCATGCCTTGAACAATTTCCACTTCATCTCTTAAATAAATGAAGTTGAATTTGTTATTCGTGAAGTGTTAGCAGATCATGTGATAGAATGACGGGTCATTCCATCTGTCTCAAACAAAAGGTTAGCAAAATTTATATACATAAGTCGATCTATAGTGAGATTAATCACATATGGTTCCTAAAATGGACTTATACTTCATATATCATACTGCTTAATATAATAAAACTAGTTTCTACTAAACAGGGACTTCCTGTAGGCCAGTGGTAGGCAATAAAGGCCAGTCGCACTTCGGTTGTGGGTTCGATTCCCACATCCTTATCCAACGCGATGGGCTGTCGCCCGTCCTGCAGGTTGTCCTTTTTCTAAAACTATATTACTATAACATCCCATCAATAATATCGAGAAAACTTCGATCCTTAAACAATACTAACTTATGTCCAACATAATCCATTTCAATCTTTAGGCTTATCCATAATACTGCAGTCCACTCTCATAACATAGTGAAAACGATTACCAGAGATTTAATACCATCGTTGATCCCCATATATCATAAGATATGTTTTGTTGGTCACATTCCAAACATTCAAAGTCCTTAATCATGTATTCTCTTGAATACCTTAGTGAAAACATGAATGCAGTTAAAATTTAACACTTTCCACATACCAAAATCCTCAAAATTCTATATACTCAAACAATGATATCACTTAGTCCTTATATCAATCATGAGCTCATGAATACTATTAATCATTTCATTTTCTCGTTTTCCCTTCATTATGTGCATATCATCTTATTTCCAAAAAATATCTCAATCACTTTGAATACCACATCAATGATACAACATTATTTTGGAATCCCATTACATAAACACTTAATCATTCCACCACATCGTTGTCATATTCAACATTGCCAATAGTGATCGCATGTGACTTCCCTTTGTCCTTTGACTTCAGTGGTAGCTCATGTTGATCATCACTAACCCTTGGATTAGGGCATTTATTAGCATAATGCCCCATTTCCTTGCACTTGAAGCATTGAAGTGTTGGTGGTGCATTCTCTGCAGTGTTTGCTTTATTCACATCATTAGAAACCCTTTTTCCATTACTTCAACACTCAGCTTCTCGATGACCTTCTTTTCCACACTTAAAACATCTTCTAGTCCCTTTAAGACAATCTCCACCATGCTTCTTTCCACACTTTGTTCATAAGGAAACATTCATCTTCTTTTCACCATTATTCTGAGATTTCTCCTTGAACTCCATCTTTCGTTTCTTGTCAAAACCATGAGATGGATATGTAACACCAACTTCCATTTATACCTTGATAGCACAACGCACAATTTCTTCATAGCTACTGAAGTCTCTTATAGCAAATTCCCTTCGAAGACTTGGTTTTAAGCCACTGAAAAATCGATCAACTTTACTTTCAGGTTGGATGATAATGCCAGATGCATACCTTGCAAGTCTTGTAAAATTCGCTTCGTATATACCAACAGATTCATCATACTTTTGCTTTAGTTCAAGAAACTCCGTCTCCATATTTGTTGGAAGAATACGAGGGAATTACTTATTGAAAAATAAGTTCTTGAACTCATCCCATTCCATGGACTCAATTTCATCTCTTGGACTCGTATTCTTGATAAGATTCCACCATTGATCTGCTTCACCTTCCAAACGATATACTGCTAAGATGACTTTATCATGTTCATAACATTGAAGAACTGAAAATATCTTTTAAGTGGTACTGATCCATTGTTCAACAACAAGTGGATCAGAAGACCCACTGAAAGAAGGTGGACGTTGCCTCATAAAGGACTCAATAGAATATTGTTCCCTTCTCTGCTCATTTGGAAGTCCAGAATGATTCATAGCTTGTGTAAGTATAGTAATAAGATTTTTCACTCCATCTCCCATAACATTTGTTTGTTCAGGAGGACAATCATTGCATTGTCCATTGCATTGATCAACACGGTTCCTTCGGGTTCCAGCCATCGTCTAAAACCCAAAAAGAATAGTGTGAGAGGAAAAAATCATGCTAGGGAAAACAACATAATAAAGGGGGATTACCTTCAATATCTAACATCTTAGGTTTAATTCTATGATCGTTAGTGTAGTTCTAGTACTATAACCTATACGTATACTTAACCTTAGGGACATCCCTAGACATACCGTAGAAATATCTCTAGGGATCTCACTAACGTTTTCGCATCCTAGTTTCCAAAGGTTGACTAAACCTTTCCTCTGATACCAACTGTAGAGACCCGTATCTTGACGTACATGGACATTACATTACATTTTCGGAATACTTAGTACATAACAAAAAAACACACACACAAGAATCGTAATAGTTTAGTGTCTTTGGAAACTCGGAATATAATCTTCTAATCGTGGTGAAAGATCTTCAAAATCTCCCATAAAGATCTTACTTTTTTTTACCTAAAACCTTTCTTTATATCCTGGGGAAAAGAAAACAAAAAAGGGTGAGCTCAAATGCTCAGTAAGGGTAAAAAAAAGAAATATCAATCACATCATATACATAAGCACATAATTTTGGAAATCTTAACCTGCAAAAGAGATCATAATTTCATAACATGGGGTAAATCATGGCAGTGAAATGTAATCACAATAATCATAACTTAAAACATGAAACTTTGTGGCATTCACACATAATCATAGATAATCATTTCCTGTTAGTCAAGACTCATTGCCAAGACTATCTTAGTGGACAAAGTCCCTTTCTGAATCGAGTAACCCTCATTTCAGTCCTGTTTCACTGAACTGGTATAACCTACCGTTCCCGCCCTGTCTATCTCATGAGATATGAAATCTTTACCCAATGAATTGGAGGGAGATATAGGTCCCACCCATCTTATAATGAATCCTTTCTTATGTGTGCCACATAATCATAAATCATACATCATCGCATAACCCATGTAATAAAAATGGGATTCTTAAACAACATGACATCATAAAACAACTCATATAAGATAAAGGAATTCATAAAAATGTTTCCATCACAACATAAACAAATCCATGTAATAATAGGGATAAAAACAGAACCCTTTTATTATCTTAGATGGAAAATAATTTTGATAAAATACTTGAACTTCATTCTTGAGGAAAATATCCTTTCTACTTCAAAAACACTTTTCCTTTCATAACATGTCATACAATTTTAAACTAAAAGAAGTTGATTAAAAATAAACTTGAATACATGTAAAGGAAGCTTCTTGGAAATAATGTTTTAGAAATCCATTCATTCCGTATAAGTTAAAAAAAACATTCTTCGTACTTTTGTCGGAAAAGTCAAAAAATACCTCGTACGGAAAACGACAAAAGATTCCTTTCATTTCCTTTACTAAAAACTCACCGAAGGGTAAAATTGGATTTAAAAAATTGTATTTGGATGGAAATAATATTACATATTTATGAAACATGGATGTGGATGATAAAATACACCCCAGTAAATACTTACGAATAAACAATCTCGGATAAAAATGAGATTGTGATATTTCCCTTACCTTAGGTCCGATTAGCTTTGTACGTGTCTGAAGCTCCTGTATAATGGTTTAAATAATGTTATTGACTTATTACAGAATCATACATATTGATATGATATCATATATGGTCATATTCTTAGCTTCTTGTTAGTAATATTTCATTGTTACTTGTTACTCGAGTGTTTATTGCCTTTTGTTCTTATGCGTGTTTTGCCGAATACATTCTTATTCTTATTTTAAGGTTATAGATACGTTATATCCAGAATGGTATTAGTGTAACATATATCAAATTTATTCATTCAATTCATTTATATAATTACTATGTAATGATGATCATGTAGAATGAGTCGCATCACATCGTGGAGACGGTATTCCGTACGTACGCACGAGTGATGATATCGTTCTTATGATCGTGGAACTGTATTGGAGTATATATATATTATTTAAGTATCAATATTACTTTATAATAATCATAAATAGTTACTCATTACACCATTATACCCATCCTTGTAAAGTGATGGTGGAAAAATAGATTACACCACGGCGTGGAGACGGTATTTCGTACGTACGCACGCGCGGTGATTTCATTTTTCCGTGGGATGGATAGTAGGTGAATTAGGGTTGTTTTATATTTATAATAACACATCATTATGTATGTAATACTGATGTTATTACTTCATCATGAAACAACTAAAGAAGAAGAAGTTGAAGAAGAAAGAAATTGAAAAGATCGGTAAGGGATATTACCTCTTCTTTGGAACACCTCTTTGAATCCTCCACTTAGGGAACTAATATTGGTCTTTGAAGAAGACCAGGACCTCTAGGATTATTCTATTGAAGTGGATAGGAGAAAATGACAGGGGCTGGCCGAGCTTGAGTGCTCAAATTGGTGTGAGGAGGAGGGGGGGGAGGTGCCCTTTTATAAGGGAGGAGAGGGGCACCTTAGGAATATCTCAAAATATTATTTTATATTAAAGTCAAAATCGGTTTATAATGGCTCCAAAGGGTCTTATTTCGAAGCTAAGGTGGGGATGGGTCGAAATCCTATCAACCAATAAGATTTAGACAAGTTTAGGGTATTATTTTAACCTTATCAATTAGATTTAACTCTACGTTAAATAATTTAACTTTTACCGTGTCTTTTTGTTTTCTTTCACTATATGGTTAATACACTTACTATAACATGCCAAAAGAACCCCAAATTGTTTATTATTAATATATATCCTTATATAAGTCATTTTTCAGAACCTTAGATTTTTAGGAATACAATAACAATTAATAATATAATATTTGATTTAAAAACTATTTTGTGTCAATTTTGACACTATTTGATATATGATTTTTGTGAAAGTCATAACAGAATTATATGTTCGAAACAAGTTGATTAAATCAACATTAATATATCATAGTAACCTATAAAATTAGTGTAATTCATAAAAATTCTTAAATTACATTTATTTTGGTGTTTATAACATCAATTATGTCAATATTTCATTAATAAGATAATTACTGCATCATCATTGTGTCATAAATAAATTAAATTATTTAATGTCTAAAAATTACAAATAAAATACCTTCATGTAGGAAATATTTTTATCTTTCTAATGAATATTTATAGTCGAATTTATCTTATGTATAACCCCATATTAAAAATGATTTACTTATTAAACTTTGATTTTAACTATTTTCACCCTTCTTTAAATAAATTAATAATAAATGTCCTAATCTAATCCAAGTAGGCCTAAATGGTCATATTTTATTCATAAGGTAGTTTTTGGTCGAATTACACTTATCCAATAGAATTAGTACATGTGTTAGGGTAATAATAATATCATATTTACCCTTAGTTACCCTATTTACTATTAACCGCGGTAAAAAAAGTAAAAAGTTACTATTCGCCAAAAAATTATTTTTATCTCATTGAACCACATTTTACTTACTGATATCAACCGTGTCTGTCGGATTTTCGAAATTCCATTCACAGAAGCGGTGAAATTAAGTTTTATGAAAAAATCAGTTTTTAACCTACCACTTAGTGGTTTCACTATTCATCAAAAATTGAAAGTTTTCAGATAAATACCAAAAATTAGGCCTAAGATATATTTGATATTATGAACTCAAAAATGATTTCTATTTTACCAAATTCAAAACATATCAGTTGCATTAACTAATTTAAAAATTAATTCTCGTCTTCAAAACAAATAGCGTGTTTTTAAGAGATAATAACTATCAAAAGATTGACACTAGTTTATAACTGGTTTAAATGTGAAATTACATCCAATGACTAACATTGTATTAAATTGTAAAAATATATTCTAAATATACTTTAAAACCACTCAAATTAATAATTTATCACTATTAATTATTTTGATTAAAAAAAGTGGTTTTTAATTATAATTTAGTAATTTTCACTATTCATCAGAATATGAAAGGTATCCGAAAAGTACCAAAATTTCACCCTAAGCTAATTTCGATATTACGAATCCAAAAATGAATTCCATTTTGTAAAATAAAATTTACAAAATTTCAAAAAGTGGTTATTACTATTCATAACGGCTAGTTTTAATAATATCTTAATAGCATATCATTGTTTAGCGAAACTCGGTGTTGCGTACAACACACGCTATCGTGGAAGGTCGTGATTGCGTATAATTCAAGCCAGGTCAGAGATGTGTATTGTGAATGCTCCTTTTGTTGTAGCGTATAACACAAGACATTAATAAAATTAAAAAGAATATTTTTCATAAAATCTCGGGTTGTTACATTCTACCCCCCTTAAAATGAATTTCGCCCTCGAAATTCGTCGGGGTTATCAATGGTTTACTATTCGAAAGTTTCTTTAATAGAAACCCACATCATAAAAAGGAATACCAAAACTTGGCTTTAAAAACTAAATTATTAAATGTAACGATTACCCAAATAAACTAATCACTGGGTTTCCACATAGGTGAAAATATGGATATGGAAGAGAAATCTAACTATCATGTTCTGATGGAGAGTGGTAGAGAACATGGCTATGGAAAATCCAGTAATCACAAATCCATAAATTTTTGACGATTTAAGGTATCATCTGATTCATCAGGTATAAGATCACTAGGACAACATTTTTGGTTTTCAAGATCATTTCCCTAAAGTTGAAAATTTGAATTAGAATAAATACATTCTTTATTTTGGTACAATCTCACTATTGTTCATGCCTTGAACAATTTCCACTTCATATCTTAAATAAATGAAGTTGAATTTGTTATTCGTGAAGTGTTAGCAGATCATGTGATAGAATGACGGGTCATTCCATCTGTCTCAAACAAAAGGTTAGCAAAAATTATATACATAAGTCGATCTATAGTGAGATTAATCACATATGGTTCCTAAAATTGACTTATACTTCATATATCATACTGCTTAATATAATAAAACTTGTTTCTACTAAACAGGGACTTCCTGTAGGCCAGTGGTAGGCGATAAAGGCCAGTCGCACTTCGGTTGTGGGTTCGATTCCCACATCCTTGTCCGACGTGATGGGCTGTCGCCCGTCCTGCAGGTTGTCCTTTTTCTAAAACTATATTACTATAACATCCCATCAATAATATCGAGAAAACTTTGATCCTTAAACAATACTCACTTATGTCCAACATAATCCATTTCAATCTTTAGGCTTATCCATAATACTGCAGTCCACTCTCATAACATAGTGAAAACGATTACCAGAGATTTAATACCATCGTTGATCCCCATATATCATAAGATATGTTTTGTTGGTCACATTCCAAACATTCAAAGTCCTTAATCATGTATTCTCTTGAATACCTTAGTGAAAACATGAATGCAGTTAAAATTTAACACTTTCCACATACCAAAATCCTCAAAATTCTATATACTCAAACAATGATATCACTTAGTCCTTATATCAATCATGAGCTCATGAATACTATTAAAAATTTCATTTTCTTATTTTCCCTTCATTATGTGCATATCATCTTATTTCCAAAAAATATCTCAATCACTTTGAATACCACATCAATGATACAACATTATTTTGGAATCCCATTACATAAACACTTAATCATTCCACCACATCGTTGTCATATTCAACATTGCCAATAGTGATCGCATGTGACTTCCCTTTGTCCTTTTCCTTCAGTGGTTGCTCATGTTGATCATCACTAACCCTTGGATTAGGGCATTTATTAGCATAATGCCCCATTTCCTTGCACTTGAAGCATTGAAGTGTTGGTGGTGCATTCTCTGCAGTGTTTGCTTTATTCACATCATTAGAAACCCTTTTTCCATTACTTCGACACTCAGCTGCTCGATGACCTTCTTTTCCACACTTAAAACATTTTCTAGTCCCTTTAAGACAATCTCCACCATGCTTCTTTCCACACTTTGTGCATAAGGAAACATTCATCTTCTTTTCACCATTATTCTGAGATTTCTCCTTGAACTCCATCTTTCGTTTCATGTCAAAACCATGAGATGGATATGTAACACCAACTTCCATTTCTACCTTGATAGCACAACACACAATTTCTTCATAGCTACGGAAGTCTCTTATAGCTAATGCCCTTCGAAGACTTGGTTTTAAGCCACTGAAAAATCGATCAACTTTACTTTCAGGTTGGATGATAATGCCAGATGCATACCTTGCAAGTCTTGTAAAATTCACTTCGTATATACCAACAGATTCATCAACCTTTTGCTTTAGTTCAAGAAACTCCTTCTCCATATTTGTTCAAAGAATACGAGGGAAGTACTTATTGAAAAATAAGTTCTTGATCTCATCCCATTCCATGGACTCAATTTCATCTCTTGGCCTCGTATTCTTGATATGATTCCACCATTGATCAGCTTCACCTTCCAAACGATATACTGCTAAGATGACTTTATCATGTTCAGAACATTGAAGAACTTAAAATATCTTTTCAGTGGTATTGATCCATTGTTCAGCAACAATTGGATCAGAAGACCCACTGAAAGAAGGTGGACGTTGCCTCATAAAGGACTCAATAGAATATTGTTACCTTCTCTGCTCATTTGGAAGTCCAGAATGATTCATAGCTTGTGTAAGTATAGAAATAAGATTTTGCACTCCATATCCCATAACATTTGTTTGTTCAGGAGGACAATCATTGCATTGTCCATTGCATTGATCAACATGGTTCCTTCGGGTTCCAGCCATCATCTAAAACCCAAAAAGAATAGTGTGAGAGGCAAAAATCATGCTAGGGAAAACAACATAATAAAGGGGTAGTACCTTCAATATCTAACATCTTAGGTTTAATTCTATGATCGTTAGTGTAGTTCTAGTACTATAACCTATACGTATACTTAACCTTAGGGACATCCCTAGACATACCGTAGAAATATCTCTAGGGATCTCACTAACGTTTTCGCATCCTAGTTTCCAAAGGTTGACTAAACCTTTCCTCTGATACCAACTGTAGAGACCCGTATCTTGACGTACATGGACATTACATTACATTTGTGGAATACTTAGTACATAACAAAAAAAACACACACACAAGGATCGTAATAGTTTAGTGTCTTTGGAAACTCGGAATATAATCTTCTAATCGTGGTGAAAGATCTTCAAAATCTCCCATAAAGATCTTCCTTTTTTTTACCTAAAACCTTTCTTTATATCCTGGGGAAAAGAAAACAAAAAAGGGTGAGCTCAAATGCTCAGTAAGGGTAAACAAAAGAAATATCAATCACATCATACATATAAGCACATAATTTTGGAAATCTTAACCTGCAAAAGAGATCATAATTTCATAACATGGGGTAAATCATGGCAGTGAAATGTAATCACAATAATCATAACTTAAAACATGAAACTTTGTGGCATTCACACATAATCATAGATAATCAGTTCCTGTTAGTCAAGACTCATTGCCAAGACTATCTTAGTGGACAAAGTCCCTTTCTGAATCGAGTAACCCTCATTTCAGTCCTGTTTCACTGAACTGGTATAACCTACCGTTCCAGCCCTGTCTATCTCATGAGATATGAAATCTTTACCCAATGCATTGGAGGGAGATATAGGTCCCACCCATCTTATAATGAATCCTTTCTTATGTGTGCCACATAATCATAAATCATACATCATCGCATAACCCATGTAATAAAAATGGGATTCTTAAACAACATGACATCCTAAAACAATTCATATAAGATAAAGGAATTCCTAAAAATGTTTCCATCACAACATAAACAAATCCATGTAGTAATAGGGATAAAAACAGAACCCTTTTATTATCTTAGATGGAAAATAATTTTGATAAAATACTTGAACTTCATTCTTGAGGAAAATATCCTTTCTACTTCAAAAACACTTTTCCTTTCTTAGCATGTCATACAATTTTAAACTAAAATAAGTTGATTAAAAATAAACTTGAATACTTTTAAAGGAAGCTTCTTGGAAATAATGTTTTAGAAATCCATTCATGCCGTATAAGTTAAAAAAACATTCTTCGTACTTTTGTCGGAAAAGTCAAAAAATACCTCGTACGGAAAACGACAAAAGATTCCTTTCATTTCCTTTACTAAAAACTCACCGAAGGGTAAAATTGGATTTAAACAATTGTATTTGGATGGAAATAATATTACATATTTATGAAACATGGATGTGGATGATAAAATACACCCCAGTAAATACTTACGAATAAACAATCTCGGATAAAAATGAGATTGTGATATTTCCCTTACCTTAGGTCCGATTAGCTTTGTACGTGTCTGAAGCTCCTGTATTATGGTTTAAATAATGTTATTGACTTATTACAGAATCATACATATTGATATGATATCATATATGGTCATATTCTTAGCTTCTTGTTAGTAATATTTCATTGTTACTTGTTACTCGGGTCTTTATTGCCTTTTGTTCTTATGCGTGTTTTGCCGAATACATTCTTATTCTTCTTTTAAGGTTATAGATACCTTATATACAGAATGGTATTAGTGTAACATATATCATATTTATTCATTCAATTCATTTATATAATTACTATGTAATGATGATCATGTAGAATGAGTCGCATCACATCGTGGAGACGGTATTCCGTACGTACGCACGAGTGATGATATCGTTCTTATGATCGTGGAACTATATTGGAGTATATATATATTATTTCAGTATCAATATTACTTTATAATAATCATAAATAGTTACTCATTACACCATTATACCCATCCTTGTAAAGTGATGGTGGAAAAATAGATTACACCACGGCGTGGAGACGGTATTCCGTACGTACGCACGCGCGGTGATTTCATTTTTCCGTGGGATGGATAGAAGGTGAATTAGGGTTGTTTCATATTTATAATAACATATCAGTATGTAAGTAATACTGATGTTATTACTTTATCATGAAACAGCTAAAGAAGAAGAAGTTGAAGAAGAAAGAAATTGAAAAGATCGGTAAGGGATATTACCTCTTCTTTGGAACACCTCTTTGAATCCTTCACTTAGGGAACTAATATTGGTCTTTGAAGAAGACCAGGACCTCTAGGATTATTCTAGTGAAGTGGAGAGGAGAACATGGCAGGGGTTGGCCGAGCTTGAGTGCTCAAATTTGTGTGAGGAGGAGGGGGAGGAGGTGCCCTTTTATAAGGGAGGAGAGGGGCACCTTAGAAATATCTCAAAATATTATTTTATATTAAAGTAAAAATCGGGTTATAATGGCTCCAAAGGGTCTTATTTAGAAGCTAAGGTGGGTATGGGTCGAAATCCTATCAACCAATAGGATTTAGACAAGTTTAGGGTATTATTTTAACCTTATCAATTAGATTTAACTCTAAGTTAAATAATTTAACTTTTACCGTGTCTTTTTGTTTTCTTTCACTATATGGTTAATACACTTACTATAACATGCCAAAAGAACCCCAACTTTTTTATTATTAATATATATATCTTTATCTAAGTCATTTTGCCAAACCTTAGATTTTTAGGAATACAATAACAATTAATAATATAATATTTGATTTAAAAACTATTTTGTGTCAATTTTGACACTATTTGATATATGATTTTTGTGAAAGTCATAACAGAATTATATGTTCGAACCAAGTTGATTAAATCAACATTAATATATCGTAATAACCTAGAAAATTAGTGTAATTCATAAAAAGTCTTAAATTACATTTATTTTGGTGTTTATAACATCAATTATGTCAATATTTCATTAATAAGATAATTACTGCATCATCATTGTGTCATAAATAAATTAAATTATATAATGTCTAAAAATTACAAATAAAATTCCATCATGTAGGAAATCTTTTTATCTTTCTAATTAATATTTATAGTCGAATTTATCTTATGTATAACCCCATATTAAAAATGATTTACTTATTAAACTTTGATTATAACTATTTTAACCCTTCTTTAAATAAATTAATAATAAATGTCCTAATCTAATCCAAGTGGGCCTAAATGGTCATATTTTATTCATAAGGTTGTTTTTGGTCGAATTACACTTATCCAATAGAATTAGGACATGTGTTAGGGTAATAATAATATCATATTTACCCTTAGTTACCTTATTTACTATTAACCGCGGTAAAAAAAGTAAAAAGTTACTATTCACCAAAAAAATTATTTTTATCTCATTGAACCACATTTTACTTACTGATATCAACCGTGTCTGTCGGATTTTCGAAATTCCATTCACAGAAGTGGTAAAATTAAGTTTTATGAAAAATTCAGTTTTTAACCTACCACTTAGTGGTTTCACTATTCATCAAAGATTGAAAGTTTTCAGAAAAATACAAAAAATTAGGCCTAAGCTATATTTGATATTATGAACTCAAAAATGATGTCTATTTTACCAAATTCAAAACATATCAGTTTCATTAACTAATTTAAAAATTAATTCTTGTCGTCAAAACAAATAGCGTGTTTTTAAGAGATAATAACTATCAAAAGATTGACACTAGTTTATAACTGGTTTAAATGTGAAATTACATCCAATGACCAACATTGTATTAAATTGTAAAAATATATTCTAAATATACTTTAAAACCACTCAAATTAATAATTTATCACTATTAATTATTTTGATTAAAAAAAGTTGTTTTTAATTATAATTTAGTAATTTTCACTATTCATCAGAATATGAAAGTTATCCGAAAAGTACCAAAATTTCACCCTAAGCTAATTTCGATATTACGAATCCAAAAATGAATTCCATTTTGAAAAATAAAATTTAATAAATTTCAAAAAGTGGTTATTACTATTCATAAGGGCTAGTTTTAATAATATCTTAATAGCATATCGTTGTTTAGCGAAACTCGGTGTTGCGTACAACAAACGCTATCGTGGAAGGTCGTGATTGCGTATAATTCAAGCCAGGTCAGAGATGTGTATTGTGAAAGATCCTTTTGGTGTAGCGTATAACACAAGACATTAATAAAATTAAAAAGAATATTTTTCATAAAATCTCTGGCTGTTACATTGATGTTCAACCCGGTTTCTCATAGAATCTGTAGTTTGTGTCCCTCTATTATATCACAAACTACAACATCTAATGAATGATTCTTGAGAGTTCTAATACCACTATAAAGAGTTGGACTATTCTTCTCATAGTTGTCTACATGTTCAGATTCAACAATCTCTAATTACGGATAATTTCCAGAACTAGTTTTTTTCAATGGGGGTTCATTGTCTTTATCATTAAGGTTAACAATTGACATAACTGCCTCAAGATATTTAAGAGAGTTTTTGGGTTCATGTTGATCAGTCTCATCAAATTTGACATGAACTTATTCTTCCACACTTTTGGTTTTCTTATTGAATACTCTATAGGATTTACTAGAGATTGAGTAACCTAGAAAAAATCATTTATCACTTTTTTAAGGAAATTTCTCAATATTATCCCTATTGTAAAGGATAAAGACTTTCAAACCAAAAAATCTAAAGTAATTTACCTTAGGTTTTCTATTGTTCCATAATTAAGAAGGGATATTCTAAAGAAATGGTCAAATTAAAACTCTAATGATGATATAACAAGCTGTATTAATAGCTTCAACCCAAAAATAGATAGGCATGTTATACTCATTTAGTATAGTATGAGAAATCTCAGGAATTTTCATACTTCTTCTTTCTACAAATCCATTTGGTTGCGATTTTCTAAGAGGAGAGAAATTGTGATCATAGCCATTATGTGAGAAAAAAAATTCAAACTCCTTATTTTCAAACTCACAACCATGATCGCTTCTCAAGGTCTTAATTCTATGTCAACTAATATTTTCTATAGACTTCAAATATTTAATGATGTATGAATATGCTTCACTTTTATGATCTTGGAAGTATAAACAAGTGTATGTATAAAAATATTCTATAGGAACATACACATAGTGCTTCCCATTTAAACTAGAAACTCTTTATGGTCCAAACAAATCCATGTGAACCAACTCAAGCGGTTGAGATGTTGTAACTTTTTTATTTTGTTTAAAAGAAACATTGTGTTGTTTTCCCTTTTGATAAAGATTGCAAACTTTGTTAAGTGGGATGTTTAATTTAGATAAGTCTCTAACTAAACCATTCTTATTTAGTTTCTTATGTGAGTTTACATTGAAGTTTCCTTATCTTCTATGCCACAACAAAGATTATTTTTGAAAACAATTTAAATAAGAACATTTTTACTAAATAATGAGTTTAAATCAATAACATATATATTTTTATTTCTAAGACTAGTTAATATTAAATCATTTTTAGAATTAAAACCATTTCTAGAATATTTTTTAAACTTAACATAAAAACCATCATCACACAACTGAGAGATACTAAGTAGATTATACTTTAACCCATCAACAAAAAGTACTTCTGAAATTAATATAGTATCCGTTTTACCAATTTGGCCTATGTCGACGATCACCTATTTAGCATTATTACCAAATGTAATATATCCACCATCTACATTAAAAATTCCATTTAAGCATGAAGAGTCTTCTGGAATATGTCTTGAACATCCATTGTCCAAGTACCATAGGGTTGTACAGGAGATCTTTAAACAATTTTCCTACAAAACATATTAAGTATAGGGTAGCTTTGGCACCCATAATATTTTACGTCCAGAGATATTAGAAAGTAACACTTTGGGAACCCATATTTGTCTTATAGGTTTCCAATAATCAAAATATATGTTTTGAGACATGAAAACATTGTTAGGTCCTTTAGAAAATTGTTTTTCAAAAGATGAACTAGAGATTAAACTAGAAATGAACTATCTTGATTTAGGAACAAATTTGTTCTTAACAATATTCTTCTGTCCTGGTTGATATCCTAAACTAGTTCTGTATATTTGAGAAATTTTTTTTTCTAGAAACCGGGTCAAGGTATCTCTACCAGAAGTAAAATTTTCAAGATCTCTTTTTAATTTCTCATTTGATAATTTTATATCTGTATTTTGTTTTAATAGATGAGAAAGTTTTTCTTCTTTAATATCCAAATCAGACTTATAATTGGAATTTAAAGAATATTGTCTTTTAAATAATTTATATTTATTTTTGAGTTCATTAAATGTATCCTAAAGAATTCCACAATATTCAAATAGTTCATCCTTAGTCATATTTTCATCATTATTAGATTCACTTTCATTCCCAAAAAGCAATATTTTTAGAAGAATTAATTGTTACCTCGGTTGTTTTTTCCAGGAATCACGGGTTTTCATTATTGTTCTTTTCAATATAAAAAGTGTCAGATCCAATAGAGTTGTCTTCTAAAGTACTCTAAGTAGCTTTCATATCCTTTTTACATCCCTTTCCCTAGTCATCATATTTCTTCTTAAATTTCAACTTGGGGTAATTAGCCTTCACATGACCTTTTCATTTACACTCATAGAAGACTATCTCATTTTTGGTGTCATTCCAATTTCTATCCATTTTCAAATATCGGTTACAATCATACTACCCTTTTTAATTTGACTTTCTAAAGAACTTCTTCTTTCAGAAGAACTTTTTGAACCTTCTAGCGAGATGATCCATCTCATCATCACTGTCAGAGTCTGAATCTTCACTGGTGGAACTGTCTAGAGGAACTTGAATTTTCTATTTTCACTTTGAGGTAGCAGTCTTGAATTCTACATATTTATTTATTGGTTCTTTATCTACTTCTTGATTCACCTTAATAAATTCTTCATACATCATAAGTTTTCCAACTAGTTCCTTCACATGTAGCTTTCTTATGACATAGGATTATCATATAAAAATATAAGTTCCTCCCCATATGTTAGGTAGGTGTCGATGCAACCTCATAATCTGATCCTTTCTATCTGCCGATTTCCCAAGAAGAATCATGGTATTTTATATTTAATTGAATAGAAAATACATTTCATAGATAGGTTCATCAAATTATTCATTTTAAAATTATCATATTTAATAGTGAAAATATTTAATCTCATTTCTTTGACTTTGGTTGTTCCCTCATGGGAAACAGCCAATATATCCCATATTTCATATGCAGTTTTACAGGTAGATATTCAATTGAATTCTTCGTCACCTATAGAACATTACAATTCATTCATTTCTTTATAGTTATTATTATATGTACATTAGTTAACATAAACCATGTGTCCCTATCAGAAATAAGTAATGCATGTTGTTCTTTAATTGTGTCCCGGATTTCAAGACCCATGCTCTCTAGATACATTTTCATTTTTAATTTCCCTGAGCATAGATAGTACCATTAAACAAAGGTGGCCAATTAGTACCTACACCCTCAACTCAGTTATCCATAGTTAAATAGAATTTAATGAAATTAAAATTTAGATATGAAAGAAATTTATGATCTTTAATATAAAACTAAAATCATAGTTAAAAAGAATTTTAAAAGTATTGAATGCAGTTTTAATGGTAATAATAAAAACCACCACTAATACCCATTTTTGGTCAAAGTGTAACCTCAAGAGGGGGGTGAATTGAGTTCCTACTTAAAATTTCTATTAAAAATTATGATAAAAAAATCCCCCAAATTTAACAGAGCATGGTTAATTAGGGAAGTAAGGATATATGTGTTCAATTGGTAAATATGCTTCTCAAAGGTTGATTAGTTCTCACTTGCATCGGTTTAAAACACTAATTCAACTTTCTAAACATGGTTACTGAATTAAAAACATATACACACTAAACATAACTACCTATTGGAGTCAATGTAAAATAGTTTTCTATTTTGAAATTATAAGAAACAGAAAATAAAAAATAGAGTATTACAAAATATAGTACACAAAATAGGTAAATACGAGGTTCAGTCTCAAGCTAAGACTTAATCATCTGCACTTGGTTATCACCTTCCAGCAAGAAGTTTATGTTAACAGTAAACATGACACACATCCTGTATCAGGATTTACAATATTATTCACAAACTATATAGGGATCATACCCTCTACCACAATTCTTCATGGAAAAAACACACAACTAGGCCACACATAGCCTCTTCCATAGTTACACGTGGGAAGTAAAGTGTAATTAATGTTTGGGATGAGGATTCTATTTATCCTCTAGTTCAAGCACATGAGATAGTGTGTAACATACAAACACACACTTCTTATAAATGTAAGATAAATAACACAACAGGGAAAATGTTATAAAGATTGAGTTTAGAAGGCTCTATGTGTTTGGAGTTCAGCTCTTGACTCCTTGGAGTGAAGGAATTATAGTTCGAGTTTTTCTTTAGAATTTGTCTCTAAAAAAAGTGTCACAACTCTAAGTTCAAGATTCTAGGTACTAAGGTGTTCGGCATCAGGGTTTGAAAGATATTGGATGAAGCATAGAATAACGTCTTGAACTTATTCTCCTAAATGATCTTCATCATGATCTTGGGTTCACAGTGTGAGTGCTAGAGGTATTATTTTGTTCTTCAAATATAGTGTGGAATGATCTCCTCTCAAGCATTAATATCTATCCTTATCTTCCTCGGTATTCTATTTTATATCTTATTTATGATAATATGAATATGAAAACCACGTATTGTCTTCCTCGTACCTCGTACTGTCTTCAGATATTGTCTCTTAATATGTCTAAAATCAACATTAATTAATGTTAGAAGCATTAAATTTACAAAATATGACTGTTAGAATAATCTAAAAAAAATTAAAAAGTATGGAGTAGAAGAGTGACTATTGGTAGACTAGTAGTGGTAGCCTTCTCAACAGTAGGAATCATCAGTAGCCTTCATCGTTAGCTTTCATCTTTATCTTTCATTAGTAGCCTTCATCGGTATCTTTCTTCAGTAGCCTTCATCAGTAGCCTTCACCAGTAGATTTCATCAGTATCCTTCATTGGTAGCCTTCATCAGTAGCCTTTATCAGTTGCCTTCATTGGTAGCTTTCATCAGCAGCTTTCAATGGCAGCCTTTGAGTGATAGACTCAGCGATTATCTTGCATTGATAACTCAACGGTGAGGTTCCTTAGTGGTAACCTCTATCGATAACCTTATACTTAGAGAATGTTATCAATGTAAACTTAATCGATAGAGAAATGAGATTAAAGGTACATAGTTATTACTTGATTGAAATTATAAATATTAATGAAATATTATTATCATATAAAAGAAACATGATTTGGGATTATCAAATCAGATGAGTCCAACATAAGGTAATCTTCTCATCAACCCTATATTTTTTTTGATCTATGGGTTTCCTAAATTTATTGTGGTTAATCTTAATGGATTTACCTATCATATTACTAATAGATTATTCAATTTATAAAAAACAATTTAAGTAAGTAACTTGTATAGTTATCTTGAGTTAAAATAGTTCATTCTGATCTATGAGTTGTTTGATGTTAATAAAATAGTTATTGCCTCATAGAATTGTTATCTCAAACACACTTTGAATAATTTATGAAAAACAATAATATATTTTCTTTGACTTAATCCAAAGAAAATGATATTGAATTAAATTTTAATAGTAATTGTGTCCTTAAAAAATCATAGATAAAAGGATTTGTGTTTTCCTTTCCTTTAAAAAATTTATCTTAAAGTAAGAATCCAGAAAACTAGTTAGACATATCTCTATGAGCTATTTATATAGATAAAGAATATTATTAAGTGTAAATTGATACCTTTTAAAATTTATCTCACAGAATCTAGAGGGATAAAATAAATAAATATCCTCTTGAATTTATCTATAAAGGAAAAAACTATTTACGTCTATTGTTAAAGAGTAAAATTATGGTGATTTGTAATGAATAGAATTATATAGATTGATTCAATCCTAGAAACAGATAAAAATAATATCTATAATCAATGAGTTACTATTTATTATCACTATTAACAACTATTATATTTTATTTTATATCATAATTCTATATCTATCAAGCTTATTTTGAAAGACTGATTTTACTTCAATAATAATAAGATTGTTCGGACATTTAGCCATTGACTAAACCTTTTTTCATTTAAATTGATTAATCTATTCCTTAATAATAAATATATAACTCTCATCATAGATTAAAAAATATATAATTTTATTTTTTAATTGATATAGGAATGAAATATGGCAACATTTATTTTGAAATAAACATTGTGTTCTATATGGTTGACCTTTATCACCCATTATATTATCACTATGATGATTATTTAGGATTTACTGATTTCATGGTAAAAGGTAATGTTAAAACTCATGTTTAAAATTATTAACATATGTTAATTTATATTTACTAGTCTATATTTCATTAATCTGGCATCATTTATGTTAAATTTAGAAGGACTGAATTCTACATTCAAAAATAAATATAAGTGGACTTTAAAATACAATTTGGATAAAGATCTTCCAGATGTTTAGACTCCGTCTTATTTTCCATTTCATCACAATCTACATGAAAAATTTCTCCAATAGTATTTTTGAATTTATTGAAAAGAATGTAAATCTTTTTAATGGTGGAGTAACCAAGAAACATAATTTCATCATCATTTGGATATAATTTAGGAAAATTATAATTATTATTCAAGAGAAATATGTTTTATCCAAAATGTTTTAAGAAAATAAGTTTAGGTTTTATCCTCATCTATATTTTTTCTATTAACTTATTGGTTTTTAAAATTAATAACCAATACATTTTTGACTAAAAATTTTTAATTAGAGTATAAAAACTCTACATTGTGATCACTTTGTATAGTAACAATAGAAAGGATTTTTTTATTTTAAAAAATATAAGAGAATTTTTTGATATAAAATAGTGATTCTTACTTAAGATAAATAAATAAAACTAAGTGAATAGTGTTTATTAATAAAATAAAACATAAAAATTGTGTTTTTATCTGAGACATTTAGTTTGTTATTGGTCTAAAAAGATCTATTTGAACGTTTTTTAAATGTATAGATGCATTGACTACACTAATGGACTTAAAACTAGACTTCTGTTTCTTATGGTATAAAAAGGGTTTACAAAATCTAAAACAATATTACCTATGTTACAATATTTCACATAATATTCCATTCCATGATAGATTAGTTATGTTATAAACATTAATTACTCCTAGAAATCTATGTCAAACATTATAATTATCTTTAACCACTATTTTAATAGGTAAATTTTGACTACATGATTCTCGATGTTAATAGTGAAAACATTATGATGTATATTAGTAGACAACACACAACTCTTTCTAAACATTAAAACATACATTTACCACTCCCAAATTTTAAAATTTAATTTTCATCACAATTTTTTTAAACGTTAATGTGGTTATTCTTAACTAATAAAACATAACTGTAATTATAAATTAAATATTTTCCTAGGTAAAAATTATCACCAATACATGTAATCAGACATTGTGCATTGCCTCTAAAAGTGAATTGTCCAACTATAAATTTTTGTAAGTTATATAAAAAGGTATAGTATTCTATAATGTGTTAATAATAACCACTATCCATGTACTATACATTCTAGATATTGAGGCACGTCCTATTTTGGTAAAGAATCAAGGCTAAGTATTTGGTAACCAAACTTCTCTACGCCCATTAGTAAAATAGAAAAAAACTTTTGAACCCACATATTCCATCCTCTATGATTTTATACATCTCAAAGATCTATATAAATAAAATAATTATGATTTTTGAGATATTGAATTTTTTTCAAAGAACAATGCTTTCTAAAATTTCATCCAATTTGAAACTGAGTATATAGAGGTAAATATATAGGGATAAATTAATTTAACTAAAAATAAAAATTGTTGTATGTAAACCCTATTCTAGAATATGTACAATTTTGTTTAATCTATTTTAAGAGTTTGTAAAAATTATCCTTACCAGAATGAAAATTAAAAAAGATCTTTTCTAGACTATTAATTTTACACATTATTTTATCAACCAGCCTTCTGATCATCATACATTTAATTAGAATAAATTTTTTTGTATACATTGATATAATGTTCATAAAATTTATAAGAAAATTTAGAAATATTTTTATTTGACATTGAATGTATTTCCTTAGATGATTGATGTTATTTATTATGATTTTGGTTTTTATTTTCCAATAATTCAATATCTCTATTCATATCTCCTAATGAAGGAATATCATTCACATCCTTTGATGAAGTTAAACTATTATCAGCATCCAAAGTAAAACCAAACATAGAGTCTAAAGAAAAATTTGTAAGATATTTATTTATTACCTTACCCAGGAAGTACATTTCATTTTGAGAAATTAAATAATAAAATTCAAGTTTCTTCCATATGTTATCACTATCTAAATCACTATTTCTATTTTATGATAAAGGATCTTCTCCAGCACTCCATGTATAATTTGGAACTATGAAATAATTTATTTATTATATACATAAATATTTTCTACCATTATTTTTATTCTCTATCCTAAGAAAATCATTTCCAATGTTTTTTAGATTCCTATAATTGCAATATATAATGTCTATAAATTCATACTTCTCATATTTATAATTTTTTTGATCTAATAATTATATTGAAAAGTATTCCTTCCCATGAACTTATTAATTATTACAGAATCAATTAATTTCCAATTTCACTATCTTTTGGATTAATACTATTTAATTCATGTTTATACTTCTACTTTATAGTAATAGACTTGGATTTTAGAGAACCATAAGCTAAATCACTATAAGGTAAATATAATAAATCTTTGTATGTTATTTATCCTTCTCATATACTTTATTTAAGTGAATATCTTATTTTATCAAATTACCAATTAAATAATATTAGACCATAATTTTAAATTGTTAAATATACTCTCTAATTTTTCTCTTGGATTCATAACTCTTAGGAAAAATATATAAATATTTTTGAATAAGTTGATCATATTGTATATATTTCTCATTAAGTGATTAATGGTTGTTAACTATCATCAAAAGTCATTAATTCTTATGTGAAATTAATTATATAGGTGTAAAGTCATAGGCCTAATATTTCAGAAAAAATATAGCCCTCTGATTTTAAAATACTTTGGAACATCCAAAATGTGTCATTTATAGTTTCATAAAAATTCTAGTTGTGGTCCCACATTATAAAATCTTAATATATATATTTCTATTCTGAGAGAATATAAAAGTATTTTGGAATTTATTATTATCTTGATATTCCAAATTCTTCTCATGAGTAAACTCAAATAATCCTGACCCAAAAAAATTAAATTTATAATCATCATAGTAGAATGACATACTCCCATATTGGTAATTAATGTTTTCATTCTATCTCACTAGGAATCACAATATTCCTTATCAAATATGTGTGGATCAATTGGATTAAAATTATTTATCTTTCCAATTTTAAGTCCTTATATTATAAAATTAAATGACATTTCTTCCTCTACACATTAGTGTGAGGAAATTGTTTATGTGTTTTACTTTACAAGAAAATATTATATAACATCTAGAAAAATAAAAGGATGAAGATTATATGAACAGACTTACACCAATATCTAATTCCTGTTTCAGAAATATATAAATATTCTTCAAAGATAGATTGAGTCTGAGATTTTATAATAATGTTGTCCCTAATAATATAATATATAAAAATACAATATGGGTTTTGATTGTCGTAAATATAAACTTATGATTTTTATCCCACTTGAATATTCAGTCGAATAATCATTATATGTTCTGATAAAAGCAAACAACACTAAAATTATATTTTCATGACTACTTTGTAGTGGTTTTTTCGAAAACCACCGACAAATAAAATTTTGATTTTTTTGCATCATTTATTGAAATCCACTACTAAAAATTTATAGATATTAGAAGACAAAAATCACTCTGTTGAATCAATTTTCTCTAACCCCACTCTTCTACCCACATTTTTCCCAAACCAAACCACCTCTCGATCCCTCAATACATATGATCCCTTAACATTGTCCCCTTACCCTAGGGACACCGAGACCTCACCACCTCCAATATCTCCCTCTCCCATAACATATTGGTGTCCTTTTACCCCATTTCTCCTTGATATCCCCTATTACCTTGCATTGCGCTTCTTAGTCATCCTTCTTTCCCCTATCATCTCACTAGTCTAGGGTGATTTTCATAATCTCTCCATTTGAGATTAATTTTTTTTTATTTCAAGGTTTTTTTCTCTTCTTTATTCTATAATTTCAATTAATTATTTAAAAAATATAAATATGGCTTATTCTATAAATTTTTGTTACTATCAAATAGGTTATAAAAATTAATGTTTTTTTATCGAAAATCAGATTGATTTTATAATTATATATTATTTGAGGCTTGATATGATTTTATATGTAAATTTTTTTCTTTCAGAATTGATAGTAGAGGCTTGAAAATTTCAAAAAATAGTGTCTTGTTGAATTAAAAATAAAATGAACCCATATTTATCTCACATGTTATTACACAAATCATAAAAAATATAATTTCAACATTTAAAAAAATGCCCTCAAAAAACACTTGAGTATGGATTTTACAGTTATCGATTTATTTGATAATTTTTTATGACATACTATCACTCCCAATTTTTATTTTCAACACATTAAACAAGTTTATAGAGAAGCTATAATTTTTTTGTGGACTATATAAATTCATATTAAAATCAATTAAAAATGATGTTTTTTATAAATCTAATACTATTTATCATCATGGCGGATTAATATTTAAAAATATCATATGGGAAATTATGAATTAAAATTTATAATGGTAGTAATAAATTATTATAAAGATATTAAAAAATAATATAAAATAACATTAAATGATTTTGTACCTATGAAAAAGGTGGGTAAGTCATATGTATCAGAAATTATTTTCATCTCCAATAGTAAACTAAAAAGACTTTTTTTTATATTTTTGACTTATTTTAAATTAGTAATAATTATTCTAATGAAATAATATTTCTTATGTGTTTTAAAATTTTCTAATTTATTTTAGGATCTTATGATATATAAATAAAACGTAGATCTCTTTACCAAATATCACATATTATTATACTAATGATATAGATTATATTTTCTATTTTTCAATGGATTCATTAATGGGAAAATAATATGACCATTCTCTAAATGTAAATTTTGAATATGGTTTAAGAGACATGAAGTTTATGAATAATTTATGTTGAATTAATTTCCTACTCAATATTCCTAATGGATTTTTCATAGAGAATCAAATGTTGCAAATATTGATCACCATGTTAGTCAAAAAAATAATCTCCCAACTTCATCGATATTAGAAAATGAAATTCAGAACCTTATAAATGATTCATTCAACATTACATGGAATCATCATCATCGCCAAAATATATCACTATAAATAGCTAATGGTGATAAAAATAGTAACTCGAAAAATGATGTTTTGGGACTATAGGACAGACAAATCTAAATTATAACATATCATTGGATCATCCTATTGATACGAGAGAGACTAATGTTATAGAGAAATTCACTTATTAGATAAATATGTTTCATGATTTAGTTGACAATGGAAAAAAGCGTTTTATGGAAGATTTATAAATTATTCAATAATTTATTTTCTACCAAAGTGATACCATATCAAATGATTATGTGTAATTACCAATTAGGTGATGTCTATGTTATTGTAATTCTTAAAACACACTATTCCTCAAGATAAGAACCCTAATTCATTTTTCTATATGAATTTTTTTTAACAATATTGGAATGAATAATAAAAATAATACATTCTAGTCCCATTGATAGTAATCTTGTTGAGGAGAGGATTCATGTATAATTTTATCAAACAAATATTCACCTTATAAATAGAATCCAATGGGTATTTATTGAAGCATCAAACTATATAGTACTAGAATGATGAAAAAAGGATAATAACTATACTGGTTTTGACTTCCTTCCCATTAAAACAATGATTTAAAATATAATTTATCTCCTGAAAACCCACTGACCACATGATGTTTAATTTAATAAATAATTACAATGTTGTGTTAATTTAAAATACATGATATTGAAAATCATGGTGTAAATTTGATTCAATAATTAAGAATCCACTTTTTATATGGATTGTGTTTGTTTTCAACTCATTGTCATTGGTATTTCTGGTGTTCAATGTGATAAGAAGATATCATTATGATCAATATGATGAAGTTTTCCCATTGCTAATGGAGGTTGGATTAAGTCCTCAAGTCTTTATATTCCATAATTCATGTGAATGGTTCGAAGAATATGAGTTCCAAAAAAATTCATAAATAATTGTTATAGATTCATTAGATGACATTTGATTTCATGGTTGAATAATTATCTTAGATAAATATGATGATGCATTTATGATTTGAATTTCAAAAATATCATAGGTTTTTTGGAGAATATATGATGCATGTATTATGAATTAAAGTGGGATAAAATGAGTTTACAATCCTATACAGGTTTCATTGGAATAAAGTATGTTGCTAGAAAATAAAAAAGATAAAATAATTTCCTTTGTAAATATGATGATACTAAATATGATTGATCAATTGATAAAAATCAGAACAGATTAGTTTTGTGATAAAAGTAGATGACTGAAAATCTATATGGTTAGTATTTCCAAAGAATATTTTTAAGGTGGATCCATTTCTCAGTGATTTCTAAATTTTTTGGCCACAAAACCAGAAGTTCTTTTTTTTAAATTGAATATTTTACAAAATTAATCTCATAGTTTACAGACCAGGAAGAATAGTTTATTGAATGCAAAGGAGGTGTGCATAATGGTTAAGAGAAATCATCAAAGGAAAAATTTCTACAGAGTGTTGTTATGCAGACTATGAAGCGTAATATGCAGACTGTGTAGGGGAAAATAGTTTGTAGGAGGCTCACAGTTCACAGGATCTATGTGGTTTGTGGGAGGAATGAATTTTTTTGAAATGAGGGAAGGATTTAGGTTACACAAAGAATTTTTTTGGAACACATTGGTCATCATGAGGGTGGAAAGGCACTATGTGGACCACATAACACAGTACATGGTGAAGTCTATACCACATGGAATTTTTGGGTAATTTGGATTAGCAGGTTTTCTTATATATTATTTTCCACTATAAATATCCCAAATTCGGTCATTAAAAAGATGAGTATTATTAGAGAATATCTTTTATATTGTAAGAACATAGGTATTCCCGAAAGAGTTTACAAGTGATAATTTTGTTAAGGAAAATAATTTCACGAGGGATAATTTAAAAGATAGTAGTTAATGGGGATCATTTCTAGGAATTAGAAAGTATTCCACAGAAGGAGTTTGTAGTGATTAATCGCTTTTTTGTGGAATAGATTTTTGGGGTTCAATTTCCTGTAAAATAGAAGGTTTCATAATGAATCTGTGGTCTCTGCGGCATCAACCATCTGCCGAATAATAAACGGTTGGAAGATAAAGAAGCTTTCTACAGAAGAAGAGGTGGTCTTTGGGGGAACTTGTTGTCTAAGAAGCAATAATGAGACACTATGATACACAATATGTGGATGATTCAAGGTATTTCCTGGAGGATATCAAATAGTTCACGAAGGTTAAATTATGAGTAGACATGATATGTGTTTACACCCTCATCCTGTATCATGAAGAAGATGATCTAGGAACACTCAACACATGTTAAACCACCATGTTTCTAGTGATTCTAGTAAAATGGTTTTGTGATCCAGTGCTTTGGTGTAATACCCCAACTATGTTTCGAAAAGGAAAACAGTGTGTGTACTTAGTTGATAAAAACATACAGAGACGAGAAAACCTGCATAGTTTATTTTGTGTGAAAGATAAGTAAACATGCATTTAAGATCATATTTTCTAAAGGAAGGAGAGAAGTAAACTAATAAACTCTTATGTATTTATTTATTGTTGATTAAATAGAAGAAGAAACATGCAACACAATTGCACATTATTGTGTTTTCATAAATAATAGAGTGTTCCCACTTAATTATTGATTATTATTTATTGAAGATTAATTATGATGACGTTGTGTGGAGATTATTATTATTGTTTTATTAATCATAAATGAGTTATGTGATTATTTCATTACTGGAAGAATATGATTTAGTGTTGTTTTTTCCACTAACGAAGAAAGATAGATCAAGACACTACTATAAACTATTGTATATATTTTTGTGTCACATATCAAAGGAAGAAGAGGAAGTTACTGACCAAATGGTTATTAGTTGATCATCATTTGGGTCAGGGTGTATGTAGTTCCTTAGTCTACTACATTCATATTATTTTTAATGACATAAGATGAAGATAGTGAAGTTATCATGTTTCGGATAGGTAGATATAAGAATATTTTCTTTCACACTCTTGTACATGTAACAATGTGCTGAAAAGGGATCTCGAATATCAAATCAGTTCATTGAAATTTGACAGGACATAGAAGGTGGATGAAATTATTGGTGTTATAAACCTTTAACAAAAAAGAGAATATTATTTTGGGAGGAAGTATAATTAACCATCAAAGTGTTGTAAAACATGAACTATTGGATTTTTTACATAGTGTTACATGAACACACTATTGGGCTATTTTCATAGTGCTATATGGGGGTAAGGGAATATCCTTATAATTGTAACCACATTCAAAGGATTACTTTCTAATGTTTGTGTGGTCATGATTGTTTTAAGACCATTTCAAAGACTACCTACTCTTATTGTGTTGTGATACTTGTAAAAATATCATGTTTTATCTTTACTGATTTCACATAAATTCACGTGATAAGGAAAAGATAATAATATAATCAATATGCTAACATGTATAAGAGGTACATAGATTAAAATTTGAAATCAGATTAAAAACTATCCAAAATTTATTCACCCCCCCAGTTTTAGGCATATACCAAAGAAGTAGCCTCAATTAGAAACAAATGCATTCTCACCTCTATAAGATTCTCTATACTGAGGATATGTTTTTTCGACATGATTTTCTTTCCTAAATCAACAATCAATTTTAGTTTAGGTGAAGATTCGATTTCCACTGAGAAGAATTCTATATCTGTAAATACCATGATGAATATGTAAAATAAATAGAAGGGATCGTTAAAAAATAAATTCTTCTTATCTAAAGAAGATAAAGTATCTATTACTCCATACCTTACTTAGAATGAAGACATATAAAACATGGAAAGTAATGATAATGTGCCTTAGGTTTCCACCAAGAATATGGATAAACTTTGTACCTTTAACAATCAATAGGTATGTGATAGTTCCTTTAAAAACATTCATCCAAATTAAAATGATATCAAAAGTGGGGATTAATTTCAATATACAACCTCCAAAGAATTGTTAGTTGATATATTATGCGTTATTCTACATGGTATTCTTAAATAAAGAGCCTCCATTATTTTTGGATTCATTCAATGTATGTACAAAGATATCACCCAGTTGGAAGATGAAATAGAAATTTTGGAGAAAGGATTGCATGTAAAAATTATAGAATATTTAAATATCAAAAGATAGGTTGTAACCTTTTAAGAAAAAAGAGTGAACTTGAAATAAATTCCTCAAAATGGCTCAAATAATTTGAATAGAAATATGGATTATAAATTACTCTAAAAAAAATATCCATGAACATGAAGAAAATATGAATAATATAACTGATGTGAAGGGTTTACAATTGGATGAAATATTAAAAAAGATCAAAGAACATGACTCTGTGATTCAAAACTAAATTAATATGCATGAAGATAAATTTGAAATTGTAACACCCCATGCTTCCACGATATTCTTATCTTTCAATAATGCAATAGCTTGCATTGTACGCAAGTTCGAGATTCTAAATGTTACGTAATATTATGAATGAATGTATATACTGGATATATATGATATATATGATATCTAAATCATGAATATAATTATGGATATAATGGATAATTCACCACATGAACAACTTGTAATTATAAGAAGTTTATTTTTGACTCAAGTACCAAAGATCGACAAAACGACCGTTATTAACTTAAATGACTACATAATTTTCATAACATGGTAATAAGTGATATAAAAAGAACAATGAACATGAAAAATGTTCTTAATAAATTATAAATTAACTCTAGTTTATTATTTAGGAGGTTGAAGAACGGTCGAGTCAAGTCTGACACTAGGTAAGGGAACTTCTTAACCCAATTTCCATTCTTTGGGTTAATCTCCTACTTTCAAATTATGTCATGATATTATTATATCCGATCTTTTATTTGTAATTTATTTATGTGTACTTATATTGAATACACATAATAGATCTATTTTATTTAAAAAATGATCTTTGTAAGGGACTTCATCTCAATCTCCTTTCATTGAGGCATATTTTGTTTTATACACAACTTTCTTTTATACGGTGTATAAACCCCTTTGACATTTACGTTTATTCAAAAAAAAATTAATTACGAAGCATTTTACTAAATGACAAAACGGGATGTTTCTTTTGTCATACGTATGCGGCGACAACGACTTCTCCACCGCCGTGACCATTATTTGAGTTTCGGCTTCCTCTACAATCCATAACTTTTTTTAAAAGAAAAATAAATACAAAGTTTTAATTTTCTTTTATTTTGGTTTTGAAAATGGTTTTGAAAGTGTTTTTTATTATATCAATGTGTTGTATTGATATATTGTGATTGAAATTTTGAAATGTTATGTTTCATTTATGTATGTTTTATGTGATACGATTATGTTATGGTTTATGGTATGTTTAAACCTGTTCATATGAGGAATGCATTGGACTTAATAAGTGATGGGTGGAGCCCGCTATAGCTCCTCGATGCATCGGTAGGTCTCATGAGACAAACTAGTGTCTTGGTATGAGGCCTTTACAAAATCTTATTTGTAGTCTTGGCACGATGCCTTGGCTACGTGGTTATGACAGTCTGTCATTATGCATTCCATCATTATGAAAGTGGTTATTGATATTGCATGTGATTATTCGACTAGTAGAATATCCATGTGAATAAGTAAATGGAATTATTTATTTTTATGTTTTCCATATTATGCTAAAGTACAATTTTAAAAGTCCTTTGTTATATTTATACATTGCCTTAAATCTTTATGTTTATTTATGAAAGTTTCCGCTGTATTGTTATAATTACTGAGCATCTGAGCTCACCCATTTCAATGTTTTAATTTTCCTAGGATGTGATGAAGTATATTATAAATGACCTGCACAGATAGTATGAGGGGATATGAAGACATGATTTTTTTGTTTTTTTTACTTTATGATGTAATGTAAGAATTATGAATGTATTTAGTGTTTCCAAGACTACTAAACTAATCGGTCTTTCTAGACGTGATCTTTTGTGATCATGCCAATGTTACGCAATAAAGCATCGACTCTGGGTAACTGGGGTCGGGGCGTTACAGCTGGTATCAGATGTAGTTTAGTACTAACCTTGGAAGCTAGATTTAGATAAACTCTGATTAGAGCACATAGCCCAAAGATAGACATTGAGGATTAGTATAGAAGAACTTGCTAGAATTTTGGTATTATAGAGATTTTATGAGTTTTCCTAGCAATACATCCCTGTTTGGATACGAGCAGGTAGAGGCGGCTCTGGCACAGATGTACCTAGGGGTAAAACCTGAAAACACCGCTTTGATTTAGACTCGAACGGGAACTGGTGCACAACAACGGGCCTTGCTGCACTCTTTGTTATGACACTCTCGGGGGATATGCTTAGGATAATTCTCATTTTATTTATAAACCATTATGAAGGGTTTATGAGTATATACTTCCTCAAAGAAAACATTTTTATGATTATGGATTATATCCATAAATAGTTCAATTTATGTTAAGTGTTTTTCAAGTTTGTTATTATGTATTTCGATTCATAAACTAATCTAGTTTACGACATTGTTTAGAAATGGCACCTAGTGGGTGGAATGGAAACCGTATCAATGCACGCACTCCATTGTTGGAATTCCCTCCTACTGAAGATAATTATAATGGAGTTGGTGATAGAACTTGTGCTGATCAACTTATCACCATACTGAGACAACTCACTCAGGTTATGAATAATAACCTTACCCATATGGAGCACCCAGATCCACAGTGTGGAGGATCAATGTTAGATCACTTCATTAGGTAACAACCACCAACATTCAATGGGAGTAAAAATCCCATAGTATCTGAGTGATGGATAAATTCCTTAGAAAAAATATTCTACGCCTTGGGGAGTTATGAAAGGGAGAAGGTTTTCATGGCAGTTTACCACCTCACTGGAGATGTTAATCAATGGTGGCCATTGATTCAAAACACAAAGGAAGATGATGAAGTATCAAATGTGGAATGGATGGATTTCAAAGAGATTTTCTTTGAAAAATACTTTCCCCATGACCATCGAGCAAATATGGAAAGGCAATTTCTGAGTCTGTGGAAAAAGGAGGATGATAATGTCATAAAGTATGAGGCTAAATTTACAAGGTTAGGGAGGCATGCTGCAGATTATATATGTAACCCAATAGGTAATATTGATAATTTCTTTGATGGGTTAAAATTGTTTCTCCGTCGAGCATTAGTATCAAAATCTTTCTCAATGTACGAACATATAGTTTCGTGTGCTATCAAGACAGAAAATGAATTATATAAAACTTATGAAAATAAAGTAAAGTAAGAGAAGAAGAGAACGGTGGAACAAGAGACAGATAAAGGGAAAAAGGGAAAGAAGGATTTTCCATTATGCGATAATTGTGGGAATAATCACCCTGGTAAATGACTAAAAGGAATGGGAGTTTGTTATAAATGTGGAGAAAAAGGTCACCATGCTCGTGATTCCAAGGGAATGAAAGAGGATATCAACGTTGAATGATACAATTGTAGGTAAACAGGGCATTATGCAAATTAATGTCCTAAGCGTCAGGGGAACTTACCTCAGAAAAGGCCAAGGGATCAAGGCCATTCTTATGTTGTTACTACAGTTCAAGTGGAATGATTAATGTATTGGTGATTTTGGACTCAAGGATTATATTCTTATTATAAGAATAATGTGATATATATAAGGATTGTACTGTAGTACTGTTGACACTCCTTTCGTCACAGAATCTAAAGATCGGAAAAGGGGAATTTCTGAGCATAAAGTGAATCATCCTTTGAAGAAAATATCAAAAATCGACAAAGGCATGAACAAGGGATCAAAAGCACCTGTGCCGCGCAAGTTCTATCCCTGTCGCGCAAGTCGACTTGCGCGATGCCTTAAGGTCGCGCAAGTGACTTGCACGAACTAAGTGATAACTGCCTGGTAACCGCCCGGGGTCTTCTCCTGCCTATAAATACATCCTGTGGGCCCCCATTCGAGAGGATCTTTTTTTCAGAAACTCGGATTGAAGCTCCAGACACCCAAGTCTCTTTTCAAAGCTTCCGGAACACTTCTAAGGTAATTTCAAACCTAGAATGGAAGATCTAAAGAGAGGGAGTAAGGCCTAAGTGTTGAAACTCATCAACACTTGCGTGCCTGAGTGGTCAGCCCTTAAGGGAAGTGGTCACACTTGCGCGCCGCCTTATTCCTTCGATAGAACGTGCGCGTCCCTTTTTTAAAAGAACCTCAAGAGGATTTTAAAGGCTGTAATGAAGAGTCGCTCAAGTATCTCAAATTCTGGTTGAATATCGCGCAAGTACCCACCATGTCGCGCAGGTATACCTGCGCGACCAATATTTGCGTGCCGCCGTAGTACCTACGTGCCTTCCAAGACTTGTGCGCCCCTTCCTTTTTGGGTGCCTTTCTTGCCCATTTCACCCCTCTTAAGCCATTACACCTTTCCTTTTCAAGATTCAGTCTTTAAAACACTCTTCAAATCTATTTATGGCATGATTTCTTGATTTGACTTCCTTATCTGAAAGGAATTATGTGGAATATCTCTCAAAACCTAGTGATTTAAATATCTTTATGTCACCAAATATAGAGAGTTCATTCATTCAACCTCATCCTTTAAGATGAGAGAATCCTTAAACCTTGGTCTCCTTTCCAAGAATAAGTCCCAGTCATAATCTTGGGCTTCCTTTTCAGGAGTAAGCCCCTAGTCCCCTAACCTAGGCCTCCTTTTCAGGAATAAGTCCCAGTCATAATTATGGGAATCCTCTTTAGGAGTAAGCCCCAAGTCCCTTAATTTTTGGGCATCCTTCTTAGGAGTAAGCCCCAGATCCTCAAATTTGGGCTTCCTTTTTAGGAATAATCCCCAAGTCCCTTAAATTCTCTTTAACTAGTCTTAATTTATGTTTCATATGGGATTCCTTCTCAGGAGTAAAACCCAGTTATCAATCCTCTCCTAATTTGGGTTTCCTTTTCAGGAATAAGTCCCAAGTTAGAGTATTCAATTCTCCATGAAGCACATATACCTTTATGGACCCTGTTCCTGGATTTTCTCCCTAATGTAAATCCTAACCTTCATTTATCTGGGCAGTCATATATACATAAGCCCCAAACCATTTCTTATGATTACATTTTTCATGGCCCAATTGTCTATTTGATTACTAATACCTCTTGTTTCTCACACCGAGCATGACTCACGTGAGCTTAGAGAGTAAAAGTAATTATGACATCCTTCTTTGAGCTTTCAATCATAAACATTATACTCCCTTATTCGAATTACATGGGTTCTGATTCCTTTTCCAAAACAAAGGATATGTAGGTAGCCCATCTATGGGTTCGATCCCAACTCCGAAATAATTCATGTCCTTCTGAATGACAATATACTTCAAGTGACCCACTGAGTGGCTTTAAAACCAGTATGGTCATCATAATGACCAAGAGACTTTTATATAAATGTTTTGAAGGTTAACATTGACCAAGAATCTCTAAATAGATATAGATGATTCTCTATTGATGAAGAACCTCGAATACATATAAAAGATTCTCTAAATTTCTTACATATTTAATAATTGATTTTCAAAACTGAAGGAAAAGCTCATTTTATACTTGGTAATGTAATAATGATTCATGAACATAACTTAAATCTATAAAGAGAGTCCCTGAATAGACAATAATTCCCCTCAAAAAGGTGTGATGAGTCCAACCTCCCATCCTCTCGACCAATGCAAATTCCTAAGCCTCATCAGTCCACAAGCTAATGAGCGCCTACCTTTCGAAGGTAGGTCCAAATGGATGTGGAATCATTGGATGTTTCCAGTTCTACGAACAAACCCTTTAGAAACCAATCGGAACGTTTGAATCTCCCATCCAGGAGGTCATCCCCAAATTCCGAGGGAAACAAAAAATGGTGAACCCAACGTAAATCCTTAACCAAGTTAAAATGATGTTTTACCTATTTGCTAAGCCCCTATTTAAAAATCAATAAGAGGGCTAACAAAAACAATCATTGACATGTGTGCTCATCCAAAGGATGAAGTGGCTGAATTTTATCTTGATTACGTTTGTTATATCAAACAGGCACTCTTTTCCAAGATCTTCTGTATTTCCATAATGGATACTCTCAAATTCATATCTGTGAATACTGCTACTGCAAATACCACTGCTGTTATTCCTACTGGATCGTCATCCGCTCTGAGGATGACATCACCTACTCAGCGTCTTCAACGCTGGGTATCAAATGTGCTGGTTAAGGAGTACCGTCAACACGGTACCATCATAACTCTGGAGGCTGCCCGATAGGCCCTCCAAGTGAACAACTTACACAGGTCGTCTGGACAACGACGACCAGTGATCAAGAGGCAGGCAGTGCTAACGACCGTCTCCAACCGTTTCGGGTCGTTATCCCCAGAACGCAATTTCTATTCGCTCCCTTACTCTGAGGAAGTGAATGAGTAGGTCCCTCAGGGACTTAATTCAAAAAGACAGGAGTCCTCCCCGATGGCTCCCATCAACAATCGCCGCCAGACTCGTGCGGCATTGCACCCTAAACATGATGAGGGTACCGACTCCAGGCATTTGGCTCAGGTTCCTCGAAACCCGAGCAGGCAAGACGAACCGCCAGAGACGGAATCCTGTTAACAATGGGTAGGTTTTCATCCCTTCCATCTCCATAGAAGTCCACCAACCTAACTTGGTGGCGAACAACGAACAGGCACACACACACCTGTCCATTTTAATTACGCTGTCTAGCAGACTCGTCTGGAAGCATCAAGCCAATCACGCCAGGAAATTCCGGTGGAGTACTATGGGCAGGAACATACACCTGCTTATACATCATCAGTTAGTCGGCAGGCTCTCCTGAATACATATGATGGATCTCGTCAACCGCGTTTGGCGAAGTGTAATCAGCAGGCACATACACCTGCTAGTACTAATCAAGCCTACCAACAATCTCTCTTGGTAGCGCGCAGAGAAGTCAGTCGGAAAGCTCCGACGACAAACAGGAGGCAGACTCAACTCTCTACCTCCACACATGAGTACTGTCAGGATTCAATGACAAGAAAAGGATGACAGGAGCAGGTACATAGACCTACTCCAAGCCCGGAATGGACGTATATCCCCGTTTCGGTAGCTGAAGTCACCAAACATATATTTTCAATGGTGAAAGAGCAGAAGCAAATTCCTGCTCATATTCTGGATGCTTTCCAGGATATCATAACAGCTTCAGCATCATCTCAGGGAAAGACACATAAATCTATCCCTAGCAGTGGTGTGACACATCAATGATTCACTCCGGAACAGACACACACATCTGTTCCAGTCCAAGAGGGTTATGGGGCATACTCCCCCATATCATACGGACAACCAAGTCAGGCACATACACCTGATTTGAGTGGAGATCGTCAGCCTAACCTAACCATATTTCCTGATCAGGCACATACACTTGCTCAGAGTAACCACTTTCATCAACAAGTGGTTTCCAAAGCGAGTAAGAAGGAATCTAAGAAAAAGATCCGCCCAGCATAGTCAGGAGATCAAAGGCCAATCTGTAACAAGGCCTTGCTCGATGCTGGAGTTCTTGAAGACCTCAGACATTTATCTGTTGGAATTCAAGATTCTACTCCCTCAGTTCCCAATAACGGGAACATTAATTCCTAAAGTCTTCAACAGACACTTCCTCATGAAGGCTTTCTTCATGAAAATTCGGTCAATCTTGAAGTTTCATCTTTAAATGAGAGCCAAAGGAACCCTCTGTGTGGTCAGAAGACCAAGGAGCAAGAGATCTCATCTTTTGTTGTAACCCATTATGTTTGTCCTCCCCATGATGATGAATTTCACTATGAAAGTCCTCTCTGCAGTAGTGATTCACATTGCCTGGAAATTACTCCAGTGGACAATGTAGTGCCGAGAAAGCCCTCTTATCTTGAGGCACTTGCAAATGCGAAACCAGTCATGTCTGATTCTTTATCGCTAGCAAGTGAAATACTTTCTCAATCAGAAGATAGCCCAGGGTGTAGGTCGTTCTCTGAACCACCCCTAAGTCATGCATCTTTTAGTTTGATCAATGATCTCTCTACCAATCTTATTGAATCCGATGAAGCAACAAGGAAACACCAACTCTGGTCAAAACAATCTATTTTATTTAAAAAAATGTTCTTTGTAAGGGACTTCGTCTCAATCTCCTTTCATTGAGGCTTATTTTGTTTTATACACAACTTTCTTTTATACGGTGTATAAACCCCTTTGACTTTTACGTTTATTCAAAAGGAATCTTTTTATATGAATAGTTTTGCTAAACAAAAAAAGGAATGTTTTTTGTCGTACGTATGCGGCGACAACGACTTCTCTGCTGTCGTGACAATTATTTGATTTTCGGCTTCCTCTACAAGCCATAACATTTTTTAAATGAAAAATAAATAAAAAGTTTTAATTTTCTTTTATTTTGGTATTGAAAATGGTTTTGAAAGTGTTTTTTATTATATCAATGTGTTGTATTGATATCTTTTGATTGAAATGTGGAAATGTTATGTTTCATTTATGGATGTTTTATATGATACGATTATGTTATGGTTCATTATATGTTTAAACCTGTTCGTATGAGGAATGCATTGGACTTAATAAGTGATGGGTGGAGCCCTCTATAGCTTCTCGATGCATCGGTAGGTCTCATGAGACAAACTAGTGTCTTGGCACGAGGCCTTGACAAAATCTTATTTGTAGTCTTGGCACAAGGCCTTGGCTACATGGTTATGATAGTCTGGCATTATGAAATCCATCATTAGGAAAGTGGTTATTGATATCACATGTGATTATTCGACTATTAGAATATCCATGTGAATAAGTAAATAGCATTATTTCATTTAATTTTATCCATATTATGCTGAAGTTCAATTTTAAAAGGCATTTGTTTTAGTAATACATTGCCTTAAATGTTTATGTTTATTTATGAAAGTTTCGGCTATATTTTTATTCTTACTGGGCATCTGAGCTCACCCCTTTAAATTTTTTAATTTTTCCAAGATGTGATGAAGTATATTATGAATGACCTGCAAGGATAGTATGAGGGGATATAAAGACATGATTTTTTTTATTTTTTTTACTTAATGATGTAATGTAAGACTTATGAATGTATCTAGTGTTTCCAAGACTACTAAACTATTCTTTCTTTTGAGACTTGATCTTTTGTGATCATGCAAATGTTATGCAGTAATGCACCGACTCTAGGTAACTGGGGTTGGGGTGTTACAGAAATAATGAAGAATAATTCTGAAAAGAAGATTATTATAATTGAAGATCATTAAATCATCCTCAATTTGTAATGTCTATATTTGGAAGCTTAGTTAGCCAATATTTAGAGGTCACATATTGAGGATTCACAAAACAAGGAAACAATTTCTATAAGTAATCAATGCTTACTGGTAGATTATTTTATCAAAATAACTTCAAAAGGTGATATTAAGATCAGGACACCATTCAATGATCTATCCCAAGAAGTTGAGAATGAAAAGGTACCGTCTATATCATCTTGGACCAATGTTTCTAAATCTGTTTCCACAAATACTGTATGTTGGAAGTCAAAATATAAACTATAATAGATTAAGAAAAGTGATAAGATATCTACCACCAAGTCTATAGTGGATAAGAAGAAAATTTTTGATAATGGTTCCTCACAAAGAGCACAAAAAATATTAAAGAAGACCCAAAAACCTAACATATATGACATCTAGAAATCAATATTTGTCTGTAAATTTTGGTGATGCAACAAAAATTGGAATTATGAATTAAATTGTTTATCAAATCCTCAAGATATAAAAGAATAATGTAATGCTATTTCAAGAGGGTAAATTTAGGGAAGAATAAAGAACATTCACCGATTTGAATGCATATGAATATTGCAAAATGATTTGAAATGGTTGATAACATCTTTGATTTATGTAATAGTGGTGGTCACAATTTTGTAACATTCACATATCATCATGTATCAAATTTTTTTAAGAAAATATGATCATAAAATCTATCTAAGAATGAAGAATCAACCTTGGCATGAAAACTGAAGAATGTTGTGAACAAAAATTCTACCTAGAAGATTTAAAGTAAGAATAGTGAGAATATATTGGATTATAAATCAATGAATTTTAAGGATAGTTTATCTAAAATAACTACCAAGTGGGATGACACTTAGAAGACCCCATGTGGATGAACCAAACTTGCTTCTATAGTTCCTAATGACATATTATTTATTTAGCATGAATATATGGAATGAATGAGGAAGCAATACGATTCTTAAGATACAGATAGTGAAAAAGGAATGAAATGATTGCACATGATAAATACAAAGTGAATGAGAGGTTTCATAGAAATGGAAACACATATATCAAATAATATTTGTATTAGAGATTCAAGAAATCGACTCACATTGCAAAAGGTTGTTTAAACTTATTACCAAAACAAGAAGCATTAATAAAAAGGATTAATGTTGAATCATTCATGAAGGTTGTTAAGAAGAAAATATCCCCACACAATGAAGAAGATGATGTGATCAGATCCATGTTTCATCAACATAAATCTGAATAGATGTTTACATGTGAAATCATGAAGACTATAGAAAATGGACCAACTTTGTTGAGGATATCATCTCAACCTTTCGATTCATATTAATGAATCATAGAGGATGCACCTTAATCCCTTAAATCATTATGAATTTTATTATTTATTATAATTTATGGAATTAAAGGTGAAGTATGTTCTCAATATGAGAACATGAGAATTATCGAGTGCTATCAATTCTTGATAGCAATGTTAATGAAGCTACCGTCCTCGAATGATTCCTCAATTAATATTTAAATACTAGTATGGTGGCAAATCATACTTGATAAAGTTGAAGAATGTGATCTAATATTAAGGATATAGAAGATAAATAATACTCCATTTTGGTTTGATCTTATTTCATGGTATTATGAAGAAATATGATTCTATAAGATCATCGTTGGTTAATCTCTGAAATTTTTCCAAAATAGAATGTCACAAGTTAAAGACTCGTTATGGTTTATTCTCCATAAAATAATTCCATGAAATTCATTTTTGATGAGGTAAAAAATTATGACGATAATGAGAAATTTTTTCCTTTATGGGGAGACAAATTAACATCATTCCATAATTATTTTATCAATTATTATGAAATATGATTGTTTAGGGAATTATATGAAGAAATTACCATTAAAAAAATGTCTCTCTTAATATCTCATCCTTGGTAATAAAAGATAACAACATTTTTACCAAGGGGGAGAAATAAAATTATTCAGTGACCGAAAAAAATGAAATTTATCCAAGGTTCCTTATCCTTCATATTATTGTTGAATGTTATTAATCTATTTATTGATGTGAGTGCATGAGCTTTAGGTTTATACATATTAAAAAAAATTATCTCACATTTAGTAATTTCTTCTCAGAAGGAAATTGAATAATCCTGGAAGACAAGAATATTAGTTCTAATTTATTTATGTATCATGATCAGTTGGTAATGGACACATTTTTCATCTAAATCAAAACATCTTTTTTTATACACCGATCACATATCAAGTATACTTAGAGTGAAATGATTTTTTAGGAATTGCTTAAGTATGTAATGATGCACTTTTTCCCATGAATGTTCTATTTCATGTCAAGAAGGGGGGATAAAGTAAAATGAAGGAATAGATGGTTAAGGGGATATGGAAGATAATAGTCCCAGATATTGACATATACATTTTGAATTAACTTATAAAGTATTTCTAACAAATACAAATGGGTAGATTGAAGAACTCACTATGGGTATGGATTGTATTTTCATTAAAATAAGTTTCTTTTGTTTTAAATGTTGTACACTGAAAAAAGAAGATCTCATTGTGGTTGATATTATGAAGTATCTTCAAATATAATAGAGCTTGGATGATGTACTCATGTCTTCATATTCCAAGAAACATGTGAGTGGTTTGAAGATATTGAGTTTCAAAGTTATTGTTGGAGATTTGTTATAGATTAATTAGATGAAATTAGATTTCAAGATGGAAATATTATCCCAAATAAATATGATTTATGCTTTTTTTATTTTTAATTCACAAATTACATAAATATTTTTCCAGAACTTGTGATGCATGAATTATAAAATAAATGTGGAAAGATGTTTTTCCAATCATATTTAGGTTTGATTGGAAATACATATGTCTTTAAAAATATGGAAGTTACAATACTTTCATTGGTAAATATGGAAATTCTAATGCTGATCAGCCCAAGTATAAAAATCATAACAGATAAGGTTCTTGATAAAATAAAATGACCACAAATCAGTATGGTTGGTGTTACTGAAGTAGATTTCTAAGTTGGCATTGTTTCACAGTGTTTGCCAAATTTTTGGGCCTAAAAAATTGGAGGTTTTGTTTTTAGGAGAGGAATATATATTCCAAGGATCTCATCATTTGTAAAATACAAATGAGGTATGTGGAATGGAAATTATAAATTGAAAAATGAATAATTTTAGCATAGCACTGCTATGAAGACTATGAATCCCAATATACAGACTGCGTAAATGGAAATATTTCATAAGAGGATCTCAGTTTGAGGGATGTACATATTTCACCTGAGGGATTTCATTTTCAAAATGTGGTGGTGATTTATCCCACTATAAAGAGTTTAATTTACGAAATACATCAGATTTCATGAGGGAACAAAGCTGATATACAGACCATAATAAATTTCACATGGTGAAGGTCGTACCACATTAGATGTCTGGGTAATTTTTATTAGTGGGTTTTCATATCTTATTTTTAAATATAAAGACCCTTAATTAGATAATGAAGATATAAAATTCCCTTAGAGAACATTTTCACCGTGGGAAGAATTTGGGTAAGTCCAAAAGAGTTTGGGAGGGAAAATTATGGGAAGGAGAATAAGTTTGCGAGGGAGAATTATTTGAAGAATATTAGTTCACAAGGAATCATTTTTGTTAAGGAGGAAGTTATCTATGGATGGATTTTTTTAGCTTCATAGCATGACTCTAGAAGGGATTTGTGGGGTTCTATTTCACACAAAGTGAAAGGAGTTGCAATGCATCTGTGGTCTGTGACGCACCAACAATCTGCAAAATAAGAGATAGTTCGTAGAAGAATAGGTTGTTTGTAGAAGAATAGGTGGTCTTGTGGGAGTAAGTTATCCATGAAGAACTCACACCACATGGTGAAACATAGTACGCGGATGATTTAAAGTAGTTTTTAGGGTATATTATAACGTTATTGATGGAGATAATAACACGTACACACGATATGTGTTGACACCCTCACCATGCTTCATAAAGAACATGATATTTGAACACTCCAAACATGTTAAACTCCCGCACTTGGAGTGATTGTCAAAAAAATGGTTCTGTGAACTATTTGTTGGGTATAATAACCCCACTATGTTTTGAAAAGTAAAACTATTTATGTACCTAGTTGATACACAAAACATAGAGAAAAGGAAACATGAATTGTTTTTAAGTATGATGAAGAACCAAATTTGAATCTAAGTTCATATTTTAAAAATGAACATGATATGTAAACTGATAAACTCTTGTTTTGATATTGAGATTTGAAGAATGAAAAAAGACACATTCTAAACAACTACAAATTATTGTGTGACCTATATAAATAAAGTGTGGCCAATTAAATATTTATTTTTTAGGGAAGATTAATTTCAATGATTTTATGTTGAGATGATTATTATTGTTTTAATAATCACAGAGGATTTGTTTGATTCTTTCATATTTGGAAGAAGGGGATTTATTACAGTTGTTTTTTTCACTAAAGATGACAGATAGATCAAGACACTGATATCAACTATTTTATATATTTTTGTTTCATAGAACAAATGGATAAGAGGAAGTGATGGGCCAAATTGATTATAGTTTTTCATAATTTGGGCCATATAGTATTCAATTAATCAGTATACTACATTTATATGAATGTGACTGACAGAAGAATAAGATTAGGGAGCTTTCAAGTTTGCTACTGGGTAGAGATAAGAAGAGTTTCTTTCATGCTACTATGTTTGTAACAATTTGAAAAATAAGGCTATGGAAGACCAAATTAGAACTGTTAAATTTGATAGAACTCAACTGGTGGAGGACCTTCTTGGTGTTATAAACCATTATAAAACAAGGAGAAGTCTATATTGAGAGGAAGTATAAATATCCATCCAAGTGTTGTAAAACACACACTATTGAATTTTCTACAGAGTGCTACATGAACACATAGTTATATTGTTTTCATAGTTCTATAAGAGTTTAAGGTAAAAGCCTACTCATTTTAACCACATTCGAATGATTTTATTTATAGTGGTTATGTGGTTATGATTATTTCCAGACCATGTCAAGGACTAGCTACTCTTATTGAGTATTGATCCTTCTAAAAAATATCGTGTTTTGTCTTTAATGGTTTCATATACATTAATATGATAGATAATAGAGAATAATAGAATCAATATCCTAACATGTCTAAGAGTTGTAGGGATAAAAAGTTGGAATTGGATTAAAAAGTTCCCAAGAATAATTCATACCACCTATTAGTGTTAGGAATATCCCAAACTAGTCCTCTAAATTACATCCATATTTCCCATTCAACATCTATAATGTGATAATGGTATTGAATTCTAGTGGATTCAACACATTCTAGACTTTGAGTACCGGTTATAGAATTTGGCGGGTTGTTTTTATCCCTTTTAATCTACCCCCATGTATGTGTATGAAATAAACATCCCTTATTGTTTTGGTATTTATTCCCAGAAAAACATTCTCGCAAATGATATTGAAGAATTTTTCCAACCTCTAATTGAATATATTTGGGAGTTATGGAGAAAGATTTTTGAGGTTTATGATGAAACATCTAGAATAATGATCAAAATTCATGCCACCCTAATGAGTTCCATCAGTTACTTCCCTTCACTTAAGAACATATCTTGTTAAAACACATACACAGGTTTTACCTATCCTATATATAACTTTTATTTTTTTCTAAAATACTATATTACATTAAAATATTACACCTCTCATGTTATATTATATTTCTATATGCATGTCATTGATCTCAATTGAACAATTCAAAATTCAATGGGTCCATTGATCAGAGACAACCTCTAAATTTTTTCACATGTTTTGAAATACTGAAACAAATGGTAAGTATTGAAATATAATTTGGAAGGTAAAATATTTGAATGATAGCGGGAAATAAGTTATAAGCACATCATCATTTTAAATTTGTATACAATAATAGAATAAAAAAGTATATTCTTCAATATTTTTATTGTTAATTTAATTCTTTACATCATAACCTTGATTTTATGCATATTGGGATTTTTTTATAATTGTATCTTCACATTACTTAATGTTCATGTAAAATAAAATGATCATCTTAATTCTCAAAAGTACATACAAACAATGACTATAAATAATGATTAATTGATATATGAGAGTGAATTGTATGATATAATAATTTTTAGAATTTAAAAACGGATAAAGTTATATTCCGTATAATTTTAAAACATGTGATATTATCTGGTGGGTATTCAACTAACATCAATTTTTTTGTTATCTTAAATCATTGTATGTTACATGGATTGAAAAATCATGATTCAAATGTCTTATGAAACTAGTTAATAACATTTTCATTTCATACATTGTTACCTAAAAATAATAACGTAGTTTTAGTTCGATTATACAAAGTTATTCAGAAAAAAAATCTATGAAAACTCTATATCTAACTGATCTTAAATGGAATCATGAATAATTTCTGATTACACTTTTAGAAATGGAGATGATCCTTCCTCTATCATTTTTTACTAGAATGATTCTTTTAATTGTTCATTTAGAAGAGGAAACTATATTCAGAGGTACCGTAAATTATTGATGGATGTATCTAATTGAGAGGTACTTAATTTTTATGTTTTTCATCTTAAATAAACAATTCGTTACATTTCATTTAATACATAACTCTTTTTTATTCATTTTATTTCAAAGATACCCTTGTCATTTGAAATAATACATGAACAATAAATCTTGAACAAAAGGCTATATATCAAAAGTATATTTAGCATAAGAGTCTATTTCATTTTTTCTTATATATACTTGGATGATATCAATATAAGAATCTATCATGTTTCATATGTTAATGAAATATCAACTCAATATCAATTACATGGGAAATCTGAAAATATTTCCTACTATTGGCCAATTAGTTCGGAGGATCTCAAATATTATATAGATAGATATGTACTTATTACAGTCACACATATATATGTTGTTGAATAGTGAAATTTTAGATTCATTTATTGAAGAAATCATGATACAAATAAATTTACACATGAAAATTAAAACATAAAATGAGAATTGTATAAAATATTTATGTTAATAAAGACCTTGTATGTAGAGACCCAAATCTTGACGTACCTGCAAATTACATTACTTTTGCAGAATGATTAATACATATCAAAAACCAACACACATGGACCGTAATAGTTTAGTGTCTTTGGAAACTCGTAATATAATATTCTAATCTTGGTGAAAGATCTTCAACATCTCCCATAAAGATCTTCCCCATTTATTTTCTTACATAAAAAATTACTTTAAATCCTGGGAAAAATAAAACATAAAAAAGGGTGAGCTCAAATTCCCATTAAGGGTAAACATAGATAACATAAAACTGTCCATAAACATTTGAATACAAAAGCTTGAACATAAAATCTAAACCTCAAAATCTTGAGCAAAGACATAAATCTTGGAAGTACGTACGGAATATATCATAAAGGAACATCGATCATGATAATATAGAATGGGAATAAAACATGTGATTGTGGCAACCCTTAAGAACATGGTTTGATTTCCATAGTAGCCAAGTCATTGCTTCCAAGACCATCTTAGTGGACAAAGTCTCTTTCTGAATCGAGTTCACTCCTCATTTCAGTCCCGTAACACTGAACTGGATTAACTTACCACTCCAGCCATGTCTATCTCATGAGATATAAATCTTTACCCAATGCATTGAAGAGAGATATAGTTCCCACAGATCTCATAATGAAATATTTCTTACTTATGCCATAACATAAACATAAATCATTCATCATAACCCAAAGAATAAAATGGGTATCATAAACATCATCCCATCATAACATAATCCATATAAAACAAATGTATATCATTTCATTATAAGAATATTGAAACCATGTAAATCATAGTGACATTATACATGAAACATACACATATGAAATAATGTCATCTTAGATGGAAAAATGGTTTTGGAAAAACATTTGAAATGAATTCTTGAGGAAAATATCCTTTCTTCTTCAAAATCAATTTCTTTTCACAAAACTTCATGCAATTTTAAAAGAAAGATATTTTGTTGAAAAAAGTAATGAAATATTTTGGGGGAATCTTCATGAAAATAAGGCTTTATAAAACCGTAAAAATCCATTCATTCCGTATAAGTTAAAGAAACATTATTCTCATACTTTTTCCGGAAAAGTCAAAAAGTACCTCGTATGGTAATAAAAAGAAAGATTCCTTACATACCATGTAGTAAAAGTCAAAAATGGGTAAAAAAGACTTTAAACATACATGAAACCATTTTTAGGAATCATGGACATGGATGATAACAATAACCCCAGTAAATACTTACGAATAAACCATCTCAGATAAGAACGATATTGGAATAGTTATCCCCTACCTTATGTTTGATATGCTTCGTATGTATCTGAACCTCCTTTATAATGATTTAAATAATGTCATTGACTTATTACAGAATCATATTCATTTATATTATATCATATATGGTTCAATTAGGTATTTATATTACCTGTTCATTTGACAATTCCATGTTAAAGTAACGTTTTGGGTAAAAATGTTTCATTTATTATACATGTTTGTACTTTTTGTTCTGGATATTATTATTACATATATCATGATTTACTTACTTCCAGAATGTAAAACATGATTTATATATAATATTTATTCAGTATATATATATATAATAGATAGATAGATGAAATGAAACACACCGTTCATGGAGATGGTAGGTCGTACGTACGCATCAACGTTGTTTTCCTTTCTCTCTTGACTTGAATAGAAGTAAGTAGTTGAATTATATATATATATATTGACACACACACACACACAAATAAATCCAGTATCTTCATTATGTCATATATTTCGTTATTATTCATTATATATACTTTATAATCATTCTTGAATGGTTAACATGGAGAATGAATCTCATCGCGTCGTAGAGACGGTAGTCCGTACGTACGCACGAGCGATGATATCATTCCCATGATCATGGAATTCTATTAAAGTGTATGTATAATATTTCAGAATCAATATCACTTTAAAATAATCATATATGGTTATTTATTTACACCATTATACCCAACTAAGTAAGGTGGTAGTGGAAAATAGATTACACCACGACATGGAGACGATATTCCGTACGTACGCACACGTGGTGATTTTATTTTCCGAAGGATTGATAGATGGTGAAATAGGGTTGTTTCATATTTATAATAACATATCAGTATATAATTAATACTGATGTTATTAATTTATAATGATACAACTAAAGAAGAAGAAGTAGAAGAAGAACGAAACTTGAAAGAATCAGAAGAAGAGATTACCTCTCCTTCCACGCACCTCCTTTAAGCTTCCTCTTAAGGAAGTAGAGTTGGTATTTTGAGAAGACCAAAACCTCCAGAATGTTTATAGGGAAGTGTAGAAGAAAAATGGGCAGGGGTTGGCTGAGTGTCAAGGATCAAAAGGGTGTGAAAAGAAGAGGGAAGGGGTGCCCTTTTTATAAGGGAGGAGAGGGGCACCTTTGAAAAAACTTAAAATATTATTTTATAATAAAGTCATAATCAGTTTATAAAAGCTTTAAATTTATTTATTTGGAAGCTAAAGTGGGGATGGGTCTAAATCCTCTCATAAAATATATTTTAGACATGTTTAGGTTACTATTTTAACCTTATCATTTAGATTTAACTCTAAATTAAATAGTTTATCTTTTTTCGTGTCTTCTTGTTTGCTTACATTATATGATTAATAAACTTACTATAACAAGCCAATCAAACCCAAAGTGGTTAATTATTAATATATATATCTTTATTTAAGTCATTTGGTCGTACCTTAGATTTTTAAGAATAAAATAAAAATTAATAATATAATATTTGTTTTAAAAACTATTTTAGGTCAATTTTGAAACTATTTGGTAATTTATTTTGAAAAAATCATAACAGCATGATTAGTTCGAAAAAAGTTAATTACATAAATAATAACATTCCATATGAACCTAGAAAATTAGTGAAATTCATAAAAAGTCTAAAATTACATTTATTGGGTATTTATAATATCAATTATTTTTATATTTCATTATTTAGTTAATTACTACATCACCATTGTGCCATAAATAACTTAAATTATTTAATGTCTAGAAATTATAAATAAAATACCATTAGGTATTAAATCTCTTTATATTTATAATTAATATTTATAGTCGAACTTATCTTATGTATAACCCTATATTAAAAATTAATTAGTATATAAACTTTGATTTTAACTATTTTAACCCTTCTTTAAATAAATTAATTATAAATGTCCTAATCTAATTCAAATGGACCTAAATGGTTATATTTTTTCCCTAATTTTATTTTTGGTCGAATTACACTTATTCAATAGAATTAGGACATGTGTTAGGGTAATAATAATATCATTTTTACCCTTAATTACCCTATTTACTTTTAACCGTGGTAAATAAAAGTAAAAAAGTTACTATTCACCAAAAATTATTTTCATCTCATTGAACCACATTTTAGTCCTTGATATTAACCATGTCTCTTGGATTTTTGAAATTACACTCACATAAGCGGTAAAATTATGTTTTAGGTGAATTTCCAAATTCTCCTAGGAGGTGGGTAAAAGACGGTGAAAAGTTCAATAAAAATTTTATATATCTAAAATTATTATAAAATGTCTCCAATGAATTACATTGACCTTATATAGGTATCTTGTATCAATTTTTACCTAAAATAAATTTAAATTAAATAAATAATTATGTAAATAAAAAGTCGGTTTTTAAATAGTAACCTAGTGTTTTCACTATTTATCAAAAATTGAAAGTTTTCCGAAAAATACGAAAATTCACCCTAGGATAATTTCGATATTCCGAATACAAAAATGAAGTCCATTTCAAAAGATAAAAATTTTAAAATCATAAAAATTGGGTATTACTATTTACAATGGCTAGTTTATATAACATATCGTTGTTTAGTGAAACTTGGAATTGCGTACAACACACCCTATCGTGGAAGGTCGTGATTGCATGTAATGCAAGCCGGGTCAGGGATGTGTGTAGTGCAAGCTCATTTTGGTGTAGCGTACAACAAAAGACATCAATAAATTTATAAAGAATATTTTTCATAAAATCTCAAGGTGTTACATTATACCCCCCTTAAAATTAATTTCACCCTCAAAATTCATCGGGGTTATAAATGGTTTACTACTCAAAAGTTTATTTAATAGAAACCCAAATAGTAAAAAGGAATACCAAAACCAATCTTTAAAAACTAAAGTATGAAACGTAATGGTTACCCAAATAAACTAATCACTGGGTTTCCACATAAAAGAACATAGGTGAAAATATGGATATGGAAGAGAAATCTAACCATCATGTTCTGATGGAGAGTGGTAGAGAATATGGCTATGAAAAATCCAACAATCACAAATCCATAGATTTGTGATGATCCAATGAACCATCTGATTCATCCGATATAAGGGAACTACGACAAAATTTTTGGTTTTCAAGATCATTTCTCAAAAGTTGAAGAAATTGGAATTAGAAGAAATACATTCTTGATTTTGGTACAATCTCACCGTTGGTCGTTCCTTAGACAATTTCCACTTTATCTCTTAAAGAAATGAAGTTGAATTTGTCATTCTTGAAGTGTTAGCAAATCATGTGATAGAATGATGGGTCATTCCATCTATCTTAAACAAAAGGTTAGAAAAAGTTATCAAAAATACATAAGTCCATATATAGTGAGATTAATCATATATGGTTCCTAAAATGGACTTATACTTCATATATCATACTGCTTAATATAAAAAACTAGTTCTACTAAACAGGGACTTTCTGTAGGCCGGTGGTAGGTGATAAAGTCCTGTCGCACTTCAGTTGTGGGTTCGATTCCCCCAACCTTGTTTGACGCGATGGGTTGTCACTCGCCTTGCAGGTTGTCCTTTTTCTAAAATTAAATTATTATAACATTCAATAAATAATATCGAAAAAAAGTCTAGGCTTAAACACTTCTATCAGATGTCCAACATAATCCATTCCATCCTTTAAGATTATTGAAAATACTCTTGTCCAATCTCATAGTGTAAAGAAAATGATTACTTGAGAGGTCACATAACAAGTACGTGAATTCCATCATTTATCCCCCATATATCATACGATATATCTTGTTGGTCACATTCCAAACATTCATAGTCCTTAATCATATATTCTCTAGAAAAATGAATACCCATTGAACCATAGTGAAAACATGAATTCAGTTAAAATTCAACACTTTCCACATACCAAAATCCCCAAAATTCTATATACTCAAACCATGATATCACTTAGTTCTTATATCAATCATGAGCTCATGAATACTATCAAACAATTTATTTTCTCCTTATCCCTTAATTATGTGCATATCATCTGCTTTCCAAAATATTTTAATAACTTTTCATGGTTACCGGTAACATATTCTTATAGAAAACCACAATGGACCAATACACAGATATTTCAAAATTCCACGATACTATAAATGAGATTCAATGATACTATTTTGAAATCCCATTAAATAAACACTTAATCATTACACAACATCATTTTCATACTCAATATCACAAATAATGATTTCATGTTACTTCCCTTTATCCTATGCCTTAAGTGGTTTCTCACGTTGATCATCATTAAACCTTGGATTAGGGCATTGATTAGCATAATACCCCATTTCCTTGCACCTGAAGAATTGAAGTGTTGGTGGTGCGTTCTCTGTAGTCCTGTCTTTATTGAAATCATTAGCAACCTTTTTTCCATTACATAGACACTCAGCTACTCTATGACCTTCTTTTCCACACTTAAAACATATTCTAGTCCCTTTAAGACAATCTCCGCCATGCATCTTTCCACACTTTGAGCATAAAGAAACATTCATCTTCTTTTCACCATTATTCTGAGAGATCTCCTTGAACTCAATCTTTCGTTTCAGGTCAAAACCATGAGATGAATATGTTACACCAACTTCTAGTTATACCTTGATAGCACAACGTACAATTTCTTCATAGCTACTGAAGTCTCTTACAGCTAATGCCCTTCGAAGACATGGTTTTAAGGCACTGAAAACTCGATCAACTTTACTTTCAGGTTGGATGATAATGCCAGATGCATACCTTGCAAGTCTTCTAAAATTTTCTTCGTATATACCAACAGATTCATCATCCTTCTACTTAAGCTCAAGAAACTCCTTTTCCATCTTTTTTCGAAGAATACGAGGGAAGTACTTACTGTAAAACAAGTTCTCGAACTCGTCCTATTCCATGGATTCAATTTCATCTTGGGGCCCTGTATTCTTAATTAGATTCCACCACTGGTCTGCTTCACCTTCTAAACAGTAAACAGCTAAAATGAATTTTTCATGTTCTGAACAGCAATGTATGGAAAATATCTTTTCAACGGTACTGATCCATTGTTCAGAAACAAGTGGATCAGAAGACCCTTTGAAAGACGGTGGGCGTTGCCTCATGAAGGACTCAATAGAATATTGTTCCCTTCTCTGATCATTTGAAAATCCGGAATGATTAATATCTTGTGTAAGTATAGCAATAATATTTTTCAATCCATCTCCCATCACATTTGGTTGCTCAGTAGGACAATCATTGGTTTTTCATTACATTTATCAACACAGTTCCTTCGGGTTCCAGCCATCGTCTAAAACCCAAAAAGAATAGTGTGAGAGGCAAAAATCATTCTAAGAAAACAACATAATAATGGGGGAGTACCTTAAATTTCTAACTTCTTAGGTTTAATTCTAATATTGTTAACATAATTCTAGGACTATAACCTATACATATACTTAACCTTAGGGACATCCCTAGACATACCTTAGAAATATCTCTAGGGATCTCACTAAAGTTTTCGCATCCTAGTTTGCAAAGGTTAACTAAACCTTTCCTATGATACCAACTGTAGAGTCCCAAAGCTTGACGTACATGGACATTACATTACTTTGGCAGAATGCTTAATACATAACAAAAACCAACACACAAGGACCGTAATAGTTTAGTGTCTTTGGAAACTCGTAATATAATCTTCTAATCTTGGTGAAAGATATTCAACATCTCCCATAAAGATCTTCACCTTTTATTTTCTTACCTAAAACCTTTATTTAATTCCCAGGGAAAAGAAAACATAAAAAAGGGTGAGCTCAAATTCCCAGTAAGGGTAAATATAGAGAACATAAAACAATCCATAAACATTTGAATGCAAAAGCTGGAACATAAAATCTAAACATCAAAATCTTGAGAAAAGACATAAATCATGGAAGTACGTAAGTAATATATCATAATGGAACATCAATGGTGATAAAATAGCCTGGGAATAAAACATGAGAATGTGGAAACCATTAATAACATGATATGATTTCCATAGTATCCAAGACATTGCTGTCAAGACCATCTTAGTGGACAAAATCCCTTTCTGAATTGAGTTCACTCCTCATTTCAGTCCTGTAACACTTAACCAGATTAACATAATATTTCAGCCATGTCTATCTCATGGTATATAAATCATTACCCAATGCATTGGAGGGAGATATAGGTCCCACCCATCTCATAATGAAATCACTCTGACTTGTGCCACAACATAAACATAAATCCTTCATCATAACCCAAAGAATAAAATGTGTATCATAATCATCATCCCATGATAACATAATCCATATAAAACAAATGGATATCCTTTCATCATAAGAACAGTGAATACATGTAAATCATAGAGACATTATACTTGAAACATACGCATATGAAATAATGTCATCTTAGATGGAAAAATGGTTTTGATAAAACATTTTAAATGAATTCTCGAGGAAAATATCTTTTCTTCTTCAAAATCATTTTCTTTTCACAAAATGTCATGCACTATTAAAAGAAATATATTTCTTTGAAAATAGTCATGAAATATTTTGGAAGAAGCTTCATGAAAATGAGGCTTTATAAAACCATAAAAATCCGTTCATGCCATATAAGTTAAAAAAACATTCTTCTCGTACTTTTGCCGGAAAAGTAAAAAAGTACCTCATATGGTAATCAAAAGAAGGATTACTCACATACCATGTAGTAAAAGTGAAAAATGTGTAAAAAAAGACTTTAAACATACATGAAACCATTTTTAGGAAACATGGACATGGGTGATAACAATAACCCTAGTAAATACTTACGAATAAACAATCTTGGATAAGAATGAGATTGTAATGGTTATCCCATACCTTATGTCTGATATGATTAATATGTATCTGAACCTCCTGTATAATGATTTAAATAATGTTATTGAATTATTACAGAAGTATATTCATTTTTATTATATCATATATGGTTCACTAATGTATTTATATTACCTGTTCATTTGTCAATTCCATGTTAAAGTAGCGTTTTGGGTAAAATTGTTTCATTTATCGTACGTGTTTAGACTTGTTGTTCTTGATATTATTATTACTTATATCATGATTTAATTACTTCCAGAATGAAAAACATGATTTATATATCATATATAATATATATATATATATATATATTTAATATTTCGATAAATTAAATGAAACACATCGTTCATGGAGACGGTAGACCATACGTACGCTTGAACGCTATTTTCCTTTCTTTATTGACTTGAATGGAAGTAAGTAGATGACTTATATATATATATATATATATACATAAATACAGTAGCTTCATTATGTCATATATTTAATTATTATTCATTATATATACTTTATAATCATTCTTGAATGGTTAACATGGAGAATGAATCTCATCGCGTCGTGGAGACGGTAGTCCGTACGTACGCACGAGCGATGATATCAATACCATGATCATGGAATTGTATTGAAGTGTATGTATAATATTTCAGAATCAATATCACATTAAAATAATCATATATGGTTATTTATTTACACCATTATACCCATCTAAGTAAGGTGGTGGTCGAAAACAGATTACACCACGGCGTGGAGACGGTATTCCGTACGTACGCACACACGGTGATTTTGTTTTCCGAAGGACGGATTGAAGTTGAAATAGGGTTGTTTCATATTTATAATAACATATAAGTATATAGGTAATAATTATGTTATTAATTTATAATGATACAACTAAAGAAGAATAAGTAGAAGAAGAATGAAACTTGAAAGAATCGGAAGAAGAGATTACCTCTTCTTCGACACACCTCCTTTAAGGTTCCTCTTAAGGAAGTAGATTTGGTCTTTTGACAAGACCAAAACATCCAGAATGTTTCTTGGGAAGTGTAGAAGAGAAATGGGCAGGTTTTGGCCGATATTAAAGGCTCAGAAGGGTGTGAAGAGAAGAGGGAAGGGGTTCCCTTTTTATAAGGGAGGAGAGGGGCCCCTTTGGAAAAACTTAAAATATTATTTTATAATAAAGTCATATTCGGTTTATAATAGCTCAAAATTTATTTATTTAGAATCTAAAGTGGGGATGGTTCGAAATCCACTCAACCAATATATTTTAGACAAGTTTAGGTTACAATTTTAACCTTATCATTTAGATTTAACTCTAAGTTAAATAGTTTGACTTTTACCGTGTCTTCTTGTTTTCTTACACTATATTATTAATAAACGTACTATAACAAGCCAAACGAACCCCAAGTGGTTCATTATTAATATATATATCGTTATCTAAGTCATTTGGCCGAACCTTAGATTTTTATGAATAAAATAACAATTTATATTATAATATTTGTTTTAAAAACTATTTTATGTCAATTTTGACACTATTTGGTAATTGATTTTTGTGAAAATCATAACAGTATGATTAGTTCTAAAAAAATTAATTAAAGAAATACTATCATGTCATATTAACCTAAAAAATTATTGGAATTCATAAAAAGTCTCAAATTACATTTATTTGGGTATTTATAATATTAATTATTTTAATATTTCATTATTTAGGTAATTACTGCATCACCGTTGTGTCATAAATAACATATATTATTTAATGTCTAAAAATTATAAATAAAATACCATTAGGTAGGAAATATTTTTATATTTCTATGGAATATTTATAATCTAATTTATATTATGTATAACCCTATATTAAAAATGAAATAGTTATTGAACATTGATTTTAACTATTTTAACCCTTCTATAGATAAATTAATAATAAATGTCCTAATATAATCCAAGTTTACCTAAATGGTCATATTTTATTCCTAAGGTTGTTTTTGGTCGAATTACACTTATCCAATAGAATTAGGACATGTTTTAGGGTAATAATAATATCATTTTTACCCTTTATTGCCCTATTTACTTTTAACCATAGTAAATAAAAGTAAAAAGGTTACTATTCACCAAAAATTATTTTCATCACATTAAACATAATTTTAGTCCTTGATATTAACCATGTCTCTCAGGTTTTTAAAATTCCACTCACAGAAGTGGTAAAATTATGTTTTATGTGAATTTCCAAATTCTCTTAGGAGGTGGGTAAAAGACGGTGAAAAGTTCAATAAAATTTTTATTCATCTAAAATTATTATACAATGACTCCAATGAATTACATTGAACTTATATAGGTATTATGTATCAATTTGTACCTAAAATAAATTTAAATAAAATAAATAATTATTTAAATAAAAAGTCAGTTTTTAAATAGTAACCCAATGTTTTCACTATTCATCAAAAATTGAATGTTTTTAGAAAAATACCAAAAATTCACCCTAGGTTAATTTCAATATTCCGAATACAAAAATGAAGTCTGTTTTGAAAGATAAAATATATAAAATTTTAAAAAGTGGTAATTACTATTCATAACAGCTAGTTTATATAACTCATCGTTGTTTAGTGAAACTCGGTATTGCGTACAACACACACTATCGTGGAAGGCTGTGATTGCGTGTAATGCAAGCCATGTCAAGGATGCATTTAGTGCAACCTCCTTTTGGTGTAGCGTACAACAAAAGACATCAATAAAATTTAAAAGAATATTTTTCATAAAATCACAGGGTTTTACATTGTAGAACAGTTTTAACATTAGGTAAGTTCATAAATACTATAATAAACACATATAATATGTTGAAATATATATTTTTCAAATTTAATAATTTATATTACTTTTCTTAAATCATGATTACTAACTCTTAGGAGGAGATGTCAGAATATTTGATGTTTCTTTCTCGAGGTCCTTTAAAAAAAGCTACAAAGTTTGATCTTTACAATGTGAATGGATTAAAATTTCATATAGTAGATAGTAAAGGGGGTTTAAAATCTTAGAATAGTTGTATATTTTTAGTTTCTAAATTGGGAAACTGTAGAAATTTAACAATTATTATCAAAATAAACATCAGTTATCTTATTTTAGTTTTTTTATTCAAATGCATGCCAGCCAATTTTACCAGGAGTATTAAAATGGATTTCATTAAATTAACTTATATGAACATCTCTAACATTATGGATGTCAATGACCATAAAGTACTTGATCCATATGTATTCTCATTTTAAAAAACAATGGTATATTATATGTTTTAGATTAAGGGTGGTGTGAAATTGTTCACATAATACAAAGGGACTTGTATGATATGGCATATGAAGTGGAATATTTTTCCTCTAAAATTAAATCCAATAAAAAAAATTACTTATTATTCCATCATGATATTGAGAATATTAATCTTGTAAGGATGGATAAAGTAGATGATGTAATGATGGGGCAGTATAATGACATGATTAAAGGAAAATGATTTTTTTGTCTCGGAAAAATGATTGTTTGTGTAGTAATCCATTAAGTTATCAACTACCTATGTTATATATTATTCATTTCTAGTACTGAAGATCTGTTTTTATTTTTAAATTTATTTTCATTCATGATTTGTTGGATTTTGAAAAAATAAATATTTTTTTTATTTGTACGTGTATTCATTCATTAACTACCTATGTATATTATGTGTGATAGTAATATGCATATGTTATCATTTATATACTTTATTTTCCATAAGAATATTCTAAAATATATGTTTTAAAATTGTTTTTACAATTTTTAATTATAGGAATGACAAATAAGAGGTGATTCACTAATTGAATTTGACTCTAGGTTGACCATCCCATTACCATGAAAATGCCATTAATGTTATTTAATTATTCCTCATGCTCACATCCTATAAAATATGGGAATTACTTTGTATCATTACCATCATCATATACCACACATTCTATCTCCCTCTCATCAGTGTTACACTACCTACGAATTGAAAAGGTTCAACACGTGATGACTCTATGATGAGTGAAAAGGCGGTTACTCATGTTTCTTCATGCAGATATTGGATGGAAAATATTATAATAAAAATTTTAATTTGGGTAATGTTAATTCACATTTTAAGGATTTTGTGAGATGTATTCATCAAAAATGGTACTGGGAAATAATTAAGGGCCCATCATTATGGTGTAAGTTTATTAATGGAAAGTATGGTTACAGGCTTAATGTTAAATCAGTAATAACATCATCTATTTTTATTTCTATTCAGAATCATTTACCTGCTATGTAGGATCAATCTTGGTGGGTCATTGGGAACATTGACATTAAATTTTGGGACTACATTTAGGGAGAAGGCATAGTGGGGTTTCTTGGATTCCTTATTCCTGATATGTCTTTCAAAGAAGGTTGCAATTTTCCTTCTTTCATTGAGGAAATTCTTATTATCACGCAAGATTTTGTTTTTCGAAGTATTCATATAAAGGAGGATGCAGACCATCATATTTTTATGGGGTCATATTCTAGTAAAATTTCTACAATTGATTACAAAAAAAAGTTTTTTTCATGACTCATTCTAGTGATTATTCGGAAGGATACTTTGATGTAATGAAATCCCCTCAAAGTTCAACTTCCTACTATGGAGGATTTGTCACTATGTAGTCCCAACAGATGAAGCAATATTGTGAGGTGGTGTGGGGTAGCTTCAAAATGTTCTTACTGCTATGTTCTGTCTGTGAAGACCCCATCCCACCTCTTGTTTTAGAGTGACCATGCGAATCTTCCATGGAATGATTTTGGGGTTTTCTCATACATATTTCAAATGGTGGGATTGTTTGAGTTTTTTTTTGATATGTGGTTTAAGGATGAAAACACTACTTTCTCATAGGTAAACATTCATGCGGTGCTTCTCATTGTGGGTTGTGGGTATATTTGGAATGCTCACAACCAGGTTAGGCATGAGGAACTTCCCCATTCGGGTTTTTCACTAGGGTTCAAGGATAAATTCTTATCACCGAGTTTTCAGGCCCCCTAAATTAGAATGGGGCTTCTTCTTCACTCAGGTGGTATTTATTGGACAAAATCCTTACTACAACATATCCTCCATGCCACTAAAGACACTAGGTTCACTAGACTCCTCCCTCCAGAAGTTTTAAACTCAACATAGATTATAGATGAAATCAAGGGAATATTAAGTGCGGATGTATCCTTCATGACCCTTATATATTGGTGGTGTATGGATTTAGATACTTCTACAGGGTTGGAGATTCTCTTATGGATGAGGCCTTGGCACTACTTACTGTCCTATAAGTGTTTAAGACTTATAATACCCATCTATCTATAGTAGAGACGAACATGACAATTATTTGGAGATTGCTCAAAGGCATCTCTTCTACCCCATATTTAGTCATCTATTTGCACCATAAGTGAAAGGATATTCTTCATAAAGAAATTTATCTCTAACATACTTGGTGTGAGGGGAACTGGGTAGCTGACTTCTTAGCTTATATGTACTCCCAAGATACTGTTATTTGTGATATTCTAGTTTAGGGTCCCTCCCCCTAGGAGGTGTGGATATTGGTTTATGAGACTCCCCTAGTCTTAATTTTTTTAGCCCCCCCCCCCCCCCCCCCCCGATGTATTTCTTATCTTCTCCATTTGTAAAATTCAATGCTTTGTGTGTGTTGAAACATTGAATCTATTGAATAAAATATTGATAGTTTAGATGTGTATAATATGAATAAATTGAAGGTACTTGCCCCCTTTGATTGTTATGGGGTCCTAAAATTTTTTTAATAGGGGTGCACAATTCAAAAACATGGGAATCATATACAACTATAGGATATGAATGTAATTTCTCAACATAAATCATTGGTTGAATTATATCATAATATGATTGGATGTGTCCCTAGGGACATTACATCAATTAATGGTTTGATTCAAGAGGTAAATAATATAATTTATCAATAATTTAATAAAAAAATATTTGTTTTAAGTTTAAATTTAAATATACATTATGGGTTTACTTTAAAAAAATTATAGAGGTGCTGGGAGAAGGGAGTGGAGATAGAGACAGAGATGGAGATGGAGGTATTGATGATCATAGTTCATCACATAGTGATGATACATGATTTTTGATTCATTTGTGGTGTTGTTCAAGTAAACCATCATAATCTAAGGCAACGATATGGTGATTAAAAAACCATTTTTTGATTTTGAATGGATTTTTGTGTTTGTAGAAGTTAATTCATTAATTTTTATTTGAACTTTCTTCCTATTATTTCTAATCCATTAGTTTTATATTTTATTAGGGTTTATTATTGATTAATTTAGAGTTAGTTTTTATTTTATAATTATTATTTATTATTTAATTTATAGTGAAGGTAGCTATGGAATTGGAAAGATTTTCCTTGATGTTGATGAGTTTATAGGTTCTTATTTGTCAGATTGGTCATCTGTTTGTTATTTTTCGGGCACTACAACTTCTGAAGATATCATGACAGTGATATATAGTGGTGGTTTAAATTGTTGTTATATATGGGATAAAATTAGCAGTGGTTTAAATCTCCACTAAACCTTTAATACTTTTGACAGAAAAAACACCCTCTAAAAATATAAATAACATATTCAAAATATTTTTTTTGTACTTATAAGGAACTACCTCTAAATGGGTTAAAATAATGTGATTTGATTTCTGACTCCCATATTAGCGATAGTTTAAAAAAATCATTGAATAATTTGGTGGTTGTTTAAAATTTTACCAAACCAATAGAAAGACACTCTTGGGCCCCAAATTTTATGTATTTTCATAGTATTATAAAATTAAACTAGTAAAATTAGTATAATAATAGTGTATAATAAACTATAAGAACATAAAATATAAATTGATTAAATGAATAACACCAAAAAAATATATCATAACAATGGGAGTAATAATTTTATCAAAATAAAATATATAAACTAATCTAATACTAATACAAAGATAATAAAAAATTCATACTATGGAGGATAAAAATCCTTAAACTCCTAAAAGGATATGGATTACATAAAAATTATAACCAGGGGAATTATTCACATTTAAGGCATTGTGGTCTGTGGTTCCACAACCTGAAACTAGGTATCCATTTTCTTCCTAAAATAATTCAACAATAGACATATCATAAGGAATCATGATTCAATACTAAAACATTCTTGACTATATAACTATCAAAATGTCTTATGAATATATAACCCAAATTTATTCTAGGATCTACTAATTTAAAAACAAGTACAATCCCATATACTTCATCAAATGTAAACATATCAGAAGGTATAACATCCAATCCTAATAATCTCATCAACCACCCCAATCAAATTCAACATACATTCCATGTTCAAATCCTTATCGATCATAAATATATTGAAAAATAAAAATTATAAGTAAAAATATACGATCCTTATAATAAGCCCTTAATCAATGATTAATATCATTAAACCTCACTAGAAAAATAAATATAACCAAGGTAATAAAATTAATGAGTTGATTCACTAGACTCAATTATAGACTTTATATTTTATTGTTATTATTCACTTGTTAACTACTAATCCACAAAATATCTTGCTCCAATTTATAAATGAAGCTATAGTGAACCCAAGTTGTCAAACTCATAGATATTTGGGTATGATTTAAACTAAATTGGACTAAACACTTTATATTATGATAAATGTATAATCTTTTGATGAGGCATGCTTTGCACACCATCATATTACTACACATGTTTTAGTATATGTAAATATTAGAAGAGTTTATTGGAGCATATAATCGCATAATATTTCTGTATACATCTAAAACCAAACAACCAATTCCATGTTAAATAAAAACCTTAATAATTTGTTTTGTGACATTCTAAGACCTATGAGATGAAAAAATTCAATTGGCTCAAAAATCTACCCAACATTATAAATTATATATTTGTGTTTGTCTATGTATTATCAAATTTCTAGTGAATAGATATGTCGGTTGCTTCACCAAAACCAGGTTCCTTAGATTTCAAACCATACTCAAGAATCCATAACAAAATTTCCCTAGTAATTCTAAACCAAACTTTTGAGTTCTATCTTTAAAATTGTTCCCTAGGACACCACCACTCTAATACTATTCCAATGTTACCAAACTTATTGGGACCCCACATGGTTTGATGGTAAGTTGTGCATGCCATCCAAATACCACCTATTATTGGTTTTGGGTTAGAGACTAATACAAAGAAGTAATAACATATATGTGAGTACTTAGAGTATAACATCATGCAATTGAAATACAATTATAATACACAATATGAAAAAAACCTCCATAAACATATATAACTAAAAAAATATAAAAAATTGCATGTATCATCCATTAATAATATAGATTAAAGACACAAAGGAAGACAAAAATGGAAATAAATAAATAACAAATTATCACTAGGTATGAAAGAAATCATTCAATGGAAAAAAACCTCTTAAAATTAATTAGTAATGGAAAAAAACATTGACAAAATCCTTCTCCTTCATAAACCACCATGCACCCATAAAACCCCATATAAACATCTTTACCTACTCCACATCAACCATGGCCACCACTAAACCATCCATAACATGCATAGAAAAAAATAGGAATAAATATAATATATGGGTGAGTATAAACATAACTAGTGTAGTTCCACTAAAACATAAAGGATATATTTAATGATAGAATAGATAAATATATGATAATACCCATATATGCTTTAATAGACAAGAAACCTGAGAAAATATGGAATTCCCCATCATCAAAACTCTAATCCACTAAGTATCACATCTAATACATAACCATTTATTCAAAAAATAGAGTGAGACCAAAACATTTCAATGTTAATAACTCAGTAGTATGATACATCTCAAATTAAACCAAGGGTATGAGAGAAAAATAAAATCCAGATAGCCTAGATCTATGAAGATTTAAATATCACATGTAACTTTACATACCAAGAATATCAATGTTCCCCATAATTATAAAGTAAATTACCCAATCAAATGTATTATATCTAGGTAAAATTAGAATTATAACAGATCATAGAACCAGATATATCCATTCACCAATGCTTTATAACTATTTGGTTGACACTTTAAAAATATGGAAAGGAATCACAACTCATCAAGAGAATATATATCAATGAAGGGAGTATCAACCCTTATGAATTCATTGGACCTAACACATGAGGGGGTACAAAATACATGTAATGAGGACCATTACCTAAAATATGATATATTACCTTAACACAATCTTCAAGGATTATATTATTTCAATTCCTTCTATCTTCACCTATAGTGGGGACCATAACTCATTGAGGAAACAATGTGTTGATTGAGGGAGTACATAATCCAATGGATGAAGGACTTCACCCTGACACATAGTATAGTACTAAACCCATCTATCATGTTGGGGACTACACATTTTCATATGTTCCACCAGGGGTGTACCTAAACATTGTGATTAGAGGAATATTCCCTAACACATAAGGAAAAATAGTACATGTCTTATCCAAATGTCTTACCCAAACCTTATCATCAACAAAGATATGATCCTTGACTTTCAAAAAACACATCACTCGTATATTATGATCATACGGAGGTTCACACCATCAGAATCTACATAAGCAATATTTGATAATGGACCATACTTGTGTCCAATTATGACACCCTGGTGAGAAAATATGAATAAAGACCAATGTCACACAATACATTCCATATAATCTAGTGGACAGGAAATGTGATCATTGCATAATTTTTTTGAATATATTTCCATCATTATAGAACATTATGTCCTCCAACATGACTTTCCAAAAAGTAAAAATGGCATGTGATACCTGCAAGACATCCAAGTATATACCCATGGAACCTGAGTAATGTGGTTCAAAACTACAAAACATATCCATTAATGATGAACCATGATTATGCGTATATACTATAAATAGTGTGAATTAACACTACACTCCATGTGATATTAATTCCCTTGATAAATCCTATCTATAAACTTTTGTTGATATATGACGTGTTCTATAATGTCACAAACCATGTGATTCTTAATAATGGTTTGGAAACCCAAGCAATACACTGAAACCAATAATGTTTGGAGCTTTAGGAACACACCCTAAGTGATTACATCATCTCATGATCCGAATTTTCCACAATTTTCTTTACCAACACCATTGAGATATCCACTATTTATGATTGATATCATTTCGTCAATTCCATGGAACTACCTCTTCATATTTTATGGCTTCCCACCCTCCTCTAATCTCATCCATCATCCCTATGTAAAACAATACACACTCAATGATAGTGCTAAAAAAATTGGACTCAAAAAATTGTCTAAGTATCTTCTTTAATACTCTAGTTTTGAAAATGATATTTTTTGACTCCCATTTCCACTACCATTCATGAACAATCACTTCTCTTACTATTGATAGTTGTAAATCTATCACCAAAATTTTAAAATTGATCCACAAACCAATTAAAATGATGAAAATGATTATTATTCATTATATGGGGAGGTAATGAGGATGGGTGAATGATTTGTTATGTAGATTAATACATTAACCGTCAATTTTTCATTGTTCATTGATCGATAACCGTAGTTTCATATATTAAAAATATTATTAATAATAAAATAATGTTGAAAACAAATTTGGATGAAGTATCCATAAAAAATAAATAATTATTTGAAAATGATTTTATATCAATACATTCTGTGATGATTATAAATAAATTAAATTGGAATTAAAAAGGCATGAAAAATGAGGAAAGGCAACCAAGAACTATGCCATAAGCTGCTAGATAATTCATCATCACTTAAAAATTTTAGACTTGATATGTAGACATTGTTGTTGAAACCAATAGAGTATTGAGCCCCTTGAGATTGATATCTCTATCCTCAAATCTCCAACAAGGTTATTCCATCACTATTGAAGTATAACCCAAGTTAATAGGTTAAAGATGAATTTATAATAGCGTATTTTTTCTACTAGGTAAACATTTTAAAAACCTAAAACAGCATGGTACACAACAAATAAACCAAACACATAATCATGCCTCTCCTGAAAAAACACCACATTCCATATATAACTATGATATCAAAATTTTCATCTGGGGATCCATCTAGAAAATAACATCAATCAAACATGTGGGATAAATATTTATTTATAAAATAAATATTAAATATACATTAAAATTATATAATATTATAATCTCACTAAAACTCTTACTTGGGTTAAACATTATGTCTCGAGATCAATGGAGAAATAAGGAAAATGGTTTAAGTATGTTTCCTATGTGAATATACCATTCTATCATTTTTTTAGGTTAGAGGATCAAAACACAATAATTAGTTTAGTCTTTGTTGATGTAAAACCCACATTAAAATATTATCCCCATCATTAAAAATTTCATTATTGAAAGGGAAATTAATGTTTTTTCTAAACTTGAATGCTCAAAAAAATATCCTGCAAAAAGATGACATAAGCTCACAAGTAATTCTTCTGACTCTAGAAGTCCAAAATCTTATTTGAACATGGAAATTAAATCATAAAGGGAAAAATCCTCTTTATATCAATTTCAAATGAACCACCTTTCTTAAACATCCACATCCGTACATTAATTTATTGAATAAATCCCATTCCATGAAAATTCCTTAATGAAGGAATAAAATATAATCACATGAAAATGGATAATATTTATCAAAAAATACCTTTCCATATATAGGTCCTATATCCCTATGAAAAAAGTGTAACCATGAACTATTAATATCCAACATGACACAATTCATTAATAGAATAGCTCCCATGAAATTTCTATACTTCCAACTTTTTAATGGGTGACCTAGATGACTATCATATGATAAAATTTTATACATGTCAAAAAAATGGATCCAAGTGATATAATGAAATTTTTTTCTCATACATAGAAGAAATTTTGTGTAGAAATATCCTGGAAGAATACATATATATCCCTCCATCTCTAAAAAAAGCACACAGACCAACATCGCCAATATGAATTACAAGGAAAAAAGATATAGAGTAGTTTAATATTATCTCTACTATTAATAAAGACCACACATTCACACCTCTACCTAGAAAACACATTCATTCATAATAAAAAATACTCATTGGTTTTCTATCACTCTTCAAAAAAGTAACCAATGATAACATTAAGAAACTACACAATATTTTTCAATTCATTGAGATACAAACCATGCTTTTATAAGTGACCAATTCCACCAAAATTCATAGAAGATGACCTTTATCATTTTTATGACCTTTTCCATCCACTCTAGATACTAGGATAATAGTTGGAATAAATTGTGTGACCAAATGTTTAATTGAATGACCAACCACTATCATCCTGAAGTTATAGCTACCACATGATAAATAATACTAGATTCTCATTATTTATTAAACCACAAAGTTACCATTTTCTACAGGTATGATATTATATTATCATTGTTAATCGTGAAACAAAAAATTAACTTTAGGTTAATACTATCTTTGAACCCTGAAATAGGAAGACACGCTCCCCACCATAAGATATTATATTAAGAATATCACATGAGAATGAATTTTCACATGATATATGGATATTAATAATGTCACATTTTCCCTCCCTTGTCTAATTAATAAGTGTGGATGCCAAAAAATAATAACAATAAATATCCCCCACTCCTCGCCACAATCCATGAATGAGACATTCACATATAAATCACTATGAGGTTATGTGAATTATGTTTATCAGATAAAATAAGATCTTCATAAAACACTCATGTATGTCTTAAAAACTTATACAGAGAATCTGATCAATATGTTTATCTTTTAGAGGAGTTGTTCCTTCCCTATAGTGAAGATATTTGTGATATTTCATGTTTTAATGGTTTTAAAAATTAATTGACTATGAGTTTGATCTGAAATTTGTAACAACTGTGCACTTTAGTGAATTTATCACTTCAATAAAATGTCGTTATATACTCCTTAGACATTGTCTGGTGTGGTTGAACCCTATAAAATTTATGTTTCTAATAAATGTTTTAATTATTTTTATTCCATCCTATATTAATGGGGGAGATAAGAGGGTTATATTTCATAATCAAGAAAGATCCAAAGGTATAAATTTTGATACTATCATTCCCTGATCCACCCCCCCCTCTTCTGTTATATAACATGTTAGAGTAATAAATTAGTGTCATATCTAGGTAAAAATCAGTGTTTTCCTCTAAGTATAAGTAATAGACATTGTTAAACACCAATTTAATCCTATTATCGAATTAAATACTTTTAAACTATCAATAATTAGATACAAAAATACATTCGATAATTTGGTATGGATGTTTTTACAATTGTGATGCATGGTACTTCATCTAGTATGGGAGGCGGATATTTATTAGAAGAATATATAATAGAATTAAATAATTAATACAAAAGAATAAATTATTTTGGGAGATCATTATGAAACAAAAACCATTTAAATTTGATTTCATGTAATTCTTCTTATTTCATGTATAAAAATATTCTAAATATCTATAGGTGTGATTCAAAATTCTGACAAGACAAATTAAAGGTTATATGGAATATGTATAAATACTTTATACCCTAATGAGTCTATTTATTCATTATTTTATTAGGTAAATATTGTTCTGGAGGACATGTATGGTCTTAGGGAAATCCTCTATAACATAATTAGTACAAAGAATGCCCTGAGATTGTTTTCCCAATGGTTTAATCCAATAGTCTTTATACTAAAGGATAAATATCATATAATTTTAAATGGGACAATTTTCATAATACTCCTAAATAATATTAGATGAGAAATAATGATAATGAGGTTATGGAAAAAGGAAAATCCAAAGAGTTGGAATTATAGTCTATGATAAAGCTCACCATAGACTTTAACTAAGAAGAAAAAGAGGGGGATTAAGTTATGTCTTTCATTTTGTCTAATTCCCAAATGGGAAAATGAAATTTAAATTGAAACATCCAATAAAATAATTTTCATTTGGTATGATTGGGAATCATATAAAAAAAATTCACAACAAGTTTCTTGATGACGATTAAATCCCCATAAATAATTATTCATCCAATGAAAAATACATGAAAAGAACAAAGTGAAAATTCATCAAAGAATAATATACTTACTGAAGAAGATGAATGTTTAGAGGATATTGAGGTAGAAGAAATTGAATAATATAATGTATAGAAAGATAATGATATTATGTCAGTTGTGTTCTTTTAGTATACAATGGGAGTGAAAAAATAATCTGGATAAGATTAATGAAGAGTTGATATCCAAGTCAAACAAGAGTCCACTATTAAGAAGATAGATGGTTGTAGAAATAAAATAATAAAAAGAAACCAATTAGTTTATGATGTAAAACTATGAATACATTAGCTGGAGGATGATATGTCATAGATGATGAAAGAAGTTAAAAAACACAAGTCTATGTCGGTAAAGAGAATATAAAATATTGGTGAGTACAATATCAAAGTTGTATAATAGGGTACATTTATCAATATTTTGACTAATATATTCAATTATCAAGTTAAAAATATTGATAAACATTAAGGGGATGTTTTTAGCCTTTGAAAAATATTACAATACTATGAGATAATATTATCTCTCATTATAAAATAATTAAAAAGACCACTCAGGTTAAGAAAATGAGAAAGTGGGGCATGATGGCCCATTAATGAGGAATAAAGAACCATATATAAATAACATGGTCCAAATAAAACAAGATCCCAAAAAGAATAATGTGATGGTTGATAATAGAACAACATAACCCACTTCAAGGTCACAAAATTATTTGGGTGAAAATCAAAATAATAAAGTTAAGAGAACCCAAGGAATAATAGGTCTTAAAATCGAAACAGATAGCAATACACCTTTTATTAGGTGTTATTTTTGTTGAAATATATGACACTTCAAGAATCGATGTTCCAAACTTGAGAGGCACTGAATAGAATATGTGAAACCAATGTATCCTTGCATATTTCAATATTAAATTAATTCATTTGATGGTCATTATTTCTATTGTAGATTATTTTAAGACATGGTCAGATATTTCTCATCAATAATGCATAGATATGTGCCAAATAAAACTGAGGATATTTTTAATTAGTGGATCATGGAATCATTTAATGAGGTAAATATTCAAAATCCATTTGACGATTTTCAATATGAAGTTGGTCAAGCATTCTTCGAGAATGATCAATAATACTCATCCACATTTGGTAAAAATTCAAAGACATGTATCAAAAAGAAAATATTTTTGAAGTCATTTTTGAAAAATATTTCCCTTCAGGCATTAGATCATGTCGGTGTGTCGACACATGATGGTGGGTGTACATCTGATATGACCAAAAATAAGGATCCTTTCATTGGAATCAACTGAGATAAAGAAGGTGTTTTGAAATTTTGAAATGATGATGGTTTGATGGTCAATGAATTAAGATAATATAGGTTTTGTGAAAAACATACGAGATGTGATAAAGTATTGGTTATTAAAGGTATCAGTCACATATTGCAAAGTTTTAGTTAAATTCATTACTCTGGGTATTCTATAAGCTTTACCAAGATGTTTTTTATCATTAAGAGAAAATTTGGTGTAGTTTTTTTCAAAAAACTTCTTAAAGGGGGATATATACCTTTGGAGTGGAGAAGAAAATACATTCATTCTATCTATGTTGGAATAAAATAGTATATCTCATAAATATCTTGAATATTTGTGGGAACCATCCTTGGAAGATCTTGTGAAATTGAATACACCATTATATCTTAAAAATCTATCACATGATCATACTCACATGTTAAATGATATACTATAAAGTAATATCATTTAGAATATGTACATTTAAAAATGAACATATGTAAACAAGAGTTATTGAATTGGTTCTTACTAATGTTTTCGATATATATCATTAAGTGACATTGATTGGAAGAGATATTACATTATTTTCATGGATTATTTCACTCTTATTTCATTGATGATGTATTACATTATATAAAACAATTTCAAAGGGAATATTCAAGGATGTTTGAGATGAAAATTATGAAGTCCAAGACTGAAAATTGTATTGAGTTTAAAAACATCAAATTGAAGGATTATCTTGAAAAACATTATATAATGTATTGGGTTTTAACAGGGAGAACTCCTTGAATAAATAGAGTTCATTGGTGGTGAAATAAAATAATCAACAATATGAAAAGAATATAAATTATTTGAAACGTACTTCAAGATACATTTTGGAATGAAGGTATCATAACATTAATCTAAATTTGTAAAAGTGCTATGTTTTTTCTTAAAGAATAGACACCATTGTGTGTGCTATGGTATTGAAGTAATCCAATATAGAAATACATAAAAATATTTAAAATTAAGTATTTTATTTTCATTAAGGATAAAAAATGAACATTTTAATCACGTGGAGTTGAAATATTATTACTTAGATACTCAAGATAATTCAAATCATATAAATTCTTCAACCAGAGTAAAGAAATATTAGTCAAAAGCATTGAAGTCACTATAGTATAAAATATGTAGAATCCTCAACAAAATAGTGAGAATTTTCTTAATGATAATGATAAATAGGTAATGAACTTAGGGGGTAGTAAAAGGAGAATTATGATCTAGAATAAGAGAAATACGATGAATATAATGATGTCAGGTTAATATCTGTATAGAATCTAAAGAGTTGAGATAAAACTGACAGTCAGAATATAATTGATGATATTGTTATTCCATATAAAACAATGATAATGAAGTCACTACAAACACATCCATTTATTTCATGTAAATCCATTTTTTCAACAAGTGGATGAATATTAAAATTTGGATTAAAAGATGAATTAATATTTTATCTGAATTGAGAAGAATCATACATAACAGATTATTTCAAGGATGCTGAATAAATGTTTTAACTAGATCAAATGGGAATTTTAGAACCAATTGAATAAATATAAAATATTAATTAAAAATAAACCATTACTTATGTGTAATGGATACTACTAGATAGAGTGTATCATTGTTGAGTAAGCATTTGAACCAATTCCAAGGATGTGGATAAATTATTATTCGTGGACATAGATTTTGAAATGGAATTTACAGCTTTCCATATGAATGAAAATATATATTTCTAAAATTAATTTTTGCTGAGAGATTTAAAATGAATAAGTATATGGTTTTATTGTATATAAATATGAAAATAAATTATTATATATGAATAAGAAAATATATGGGTTGAAGCAAGAACCAATAGTTTTTTATTCCCAACTTGGTCAGTATTTGATAAAGCTTGGTTTCCAATATCGTTGAGTTGATTACAATATATTTTTAAAAAATAAGAGTAGTTAGAGGATGATGATACTTGTATATATTAAGGATATAGTACATGGTTCATCAATAAAAGTGTAGTGGAAACTGTTCATACAATTTATGATAGGAGATTTTGAAAAATCAATGATTTAAAACCTAGATTTTTTCCTTGGTATACAGGTGATGTAAGAAAGGAATGAAAACATTATCTCTCAATAAAAATATTCCAATGATGTTCTAAGATGATATTGAATGGATAAATATAAGTAGATAAAAACAACATTTAGAACCACAATGAAGAAATCATGAGATGAAAATTGCAAACCAATCAATGTCACCAAATATAGGAAGATCATTTGGAAAAAATTAATCCTAACAATGATAAAATGGTACATTGTGTATGAAACAATATAGGAAGAATAATATCAATGTAATCTGAATATAATATACTTACATATGGTGAAAATAAAACATGGGTATATCAAGGAAATGCTGGGTTTAAATTTACTCTGCAATAAAAAATCACATAAAAGTTATTGGATTATGAATTTGCATATTGGGTTATTTTAGTGGATGAAAAAATTAATATTAGTTTTAGTATTCCATCAAGGAAGTTTTTTTTAATTAGGTAATAAATAAGGAAGTATTTCCATTCTCTATGACACTGCAGATGTATAATTTATATCATCCACTCAATCATGAACATAATTACTATATATGAAAAAATAAACTGAAGACATGGGATTTGAGGTGTAGTATCTTGTAAAAGTACATTGTAATAATTCATGTTATATAAATCATATAAAAAATACTATTCAACAACTATTTAAGAATCACTTTGAAATCAAGTATTACTTTATCAAGGAGAATTTTGATCATGGGCTTATGATATTGGAGAATCTTCGAAAAAAACTACATGTTATATATATTTTAATGAAGGCCTTACCCAAATATCCATTTAAACATCATTGAATGAATCTTATAGACTATATGAATCTCGAGACTTGACCATTGTATATGTGGAAACCCCAATCCATGAAGTATGATGTGTTACTCCCTAGATATTTAAATTTAATACTTACCTTAATGTATACGATAAAAAAGTAACCATTAGGTTCATTGAAAATGGGGGAGAAGTTGTGTTTATGGAAGAGGAAGAAAAAGATAGAGAAAATTGAGAAATATATAGAGTTTTACATATGATTAACATAAAGTAGTTTGATTAATACAGATACATCATAGAGGTAGTTCGTGATTAAAATAATTTATGATGTGTGGATGATGAAATTAGTCTTATTTCATGCCACATAGTGTGTAACAGTTGGAATGATTATAAATAAAATCAACATTTGGTACAGGCATTCAAAAATAGTCAATAACAAGAATGTAAAATCAAAAAATATTGATAGTGAAGTTTTTCATTGATTAAATATTCATGTTACTCTTGTTTCTGACACCAATAATGAATCTTTTGGGTTATAGTGCATGTTTTGTAAATATCTAATCACTTTATGGAGTTGCAAAGTATGAGTATTGGTTATAGAATATGATTTTTGCATGATAGTTAAAACAGTATTCTATGTAGTGTTTGAAGTGTTCCAAAAAACAAAAATGGGGATATTATTTTAAAAAATCCCATTACATTAGTGAATCAAGGTTTCTGGGTTGATAGTATGTCATAAAATTAACAGTTTATAGGGTTATAATATTTTTTTTCAAAGAAACTAAAGGAGTTAACAAATTCTTTTCAACATAGGAAACATGACCATTTAAGTGTTTTTATATGAAAACCTCATAGAAAATATGTGATGCTATGATGAAAAATAATCAAATTCATTTGAGCTGTATAACAAAACGGTTAATCACAATGAAGTTCTACATGGTAATAAATGAATTTTTTATCAAATTCGATGATTTGGTGGCTACCAAAAATGGTTCTCACTATTGAATTAAAGATAGTATTTCAAAGTCTGACATAAAGTGAGTTATGATATTTTTAAATTTCCATGAGTGTCGTACATAGAGGTATGTGCTATGCAAAAAACCTACTGAATTTTGTAAACATTAATGGATGATAAAAAAGGAGAAAAGGTTATTTTTTATTATTGGGATTTATAGTATTATTTAATTTTATAAATTACACCTAATCAAATCATTTAAAATAGTGATGTTTAGTTGGGATCATTATTGCATGAGAAAATTATTATGTCTGAAAGTAGTTCATTAATGAGTGCAAGATTGTTGTGCACCGCTTCTCCCAAATGAGAGGTGGTTTGTGGGGAGTCATACATATGTTAATTAAAGGTAGTTTTCACAGGTCTCACACTATTTTGTGCAAGGTATTCCATGAAGAGATTAATGAAATTAACAAAATAACAGAAACAATCTGTGAAGGGACTCACCATAATATAATTGATACTCCATGACGTGAATTTTATCTCTTCGGTTAAAAAAATTCTTCCTAGAAAACACACATATTTGTGAAACAATTCCAAATTTATTCATATCAATAGAAGAATATTCTGGATGAGTAGTGTGTTGAATCTAGTTAAGAGAGTAGTGATCATTCGAGTGTGAATTATTGTAATCCAATAGGGACATTGAGTGCATGTAAAAGTTTTTAATATCAGTTCACATTTATGGATTTTCTACATCCTAAAATTGTCATTGTATTCTCCTTAGACCTAACCTAGTGATGTTGGGACTAATAAATTGGTCTTTCATATTCATTTTTTTATTCTTCTTATTAATTTCTATGATAAGGATAAAGTCAATAGAGTTTTATTTAAAAACAAAATAAAATCCATAGAGAGGATGTTCTAATTTATCATTCCCTGATTCACCCCCCTCTCAGTATATTTAACCTAGTAGATTGAAAAAATTACAATTGGAATCAATGATAAATCTATAAAAATTAATTAGTTTCATATTAAATCTATAATTAAATATGGTGATGGAGATGTTCAAGTGGTATTGAAAATAATCAAGAATTAAAGATGTTCCAGATGATGATCTAAAGTATAAAATGGTATCAATTTGAATATAGTCGTTAAAAATTTCTATTAATTTTATACTATCTGATATCAGATCTTATATAAAATGGTATAATTACTGAGGGGGAGTAAAAAAATTAGAACGGATTTCCTATTTTATTTCCTTTATGATGTAACATTATCAAATAATCAGATTATTTTTAAAGATACTAAAAGTTTCTAAATTGAGACCTCGATGATGAATATTATCTCCATAATGGTTTTAGGAGTTAAAATAATTTAGGTAGAGTTTATGTCGAACATTAAATGGTTTTTATACTGAAATGAAAGAAGGAAAATATTTATAAATAATTGGATAAATTATTTTATCAAGTGGTATATAAATTTTATCATATTGGGTTGTATTAATTTTTTCAAAATGAATAACTAATTTTGTTTTGTATTCCAATGGTTTAAACCTTGAATATAGCCCGAAAAACCATGGTCAAAGCTTAAAATCACAATTTATATAAATTGTGGAAACAATTTCTATTCCAATAGGATCCAGCCTAAAACCAAAGTTTGAAACTGTGGCTATAGGTAGGATATCGCCACCATCCATGTCGATCATGGAAATAAGAAATGCCAACAAATATTATTTCCAAAGTTCATTAAATGGTGGAAATATGTTTTTATCACCATGGTCCATGCAGACCTTGTCCATAGGTTACACATAACACAAATATTGCTACATTTTAATACATTGGGGAAATAGGATATGAAAAATAAAATGAAACCACCATGTTTTGATCATGTGACCACTTTTGATTACAACAAACACGTTACCATTATCCTATTCTCTGTTATATGAATAAATATAAATATATGCACAATCAAAAACATAGAACACACATATATATAGTTATATACATTAATATATTACTATAACTTTTAATCTTTAACAAAAACATTATATTTGAATGGAAGATCTAATTCCATGGTTTATAAAAGAGTAGTTGTATGTAATTTCACAAAGGCTTGTGCCCATGGATTTTGAAAAGTGTAGTTGTAAGGGATTCTATGGAGGATTATTTCCATGAATTTGTTACATCTTCATCGTAGGTGATTCTATATTTTAACATATCTATATTTTTCTATAAATATCGTTGAATCTAGGCTTATTATCATGATTGTTTTTAAACAATGATCATACAAGATTCTTGGTGTATCTATTTCCATTATTTTCCAAAATTATGGGAATATCTTGCTCAACCACCATGGATTAGAAAATTCATGGCAATAGGCATTCAAACCAATTTCCTATAAAAAAAATCAAGGATCCCAACACATTCCAAATACATCATACAACTATTGTTTTAGATATACATGGATGTAGTTGTTCAGATATATATTTTTTAATAAACTATGTCTATATTTTTTCCCTTGTAGGCCTACGACTATGGTGTGAAAATAACCATTGTATTAGAAAACCCTATGAGAAATGTAATAAAAATTATAGCTATTGAGCCTTGGTCATAGGTACATTTTATATTTGTGATGGGGTAAGAATTAGAAACTATTTTACATCATTTATTACATGTTTATGATCATGTGTAAGTTTGATTGAGATTATAATGATATATTCAAAACATTAAAATATCAATTTCATAGAATTTTGGGAAGTAAGTGAGTGAAATAGGAAACATTGATGTTATTGACCTAAAATCTTATTTTCTAGATCAAATTTTGACACAATGGGAACAGCGGGCCTGATAAATAGTCATTATAAAGTGTAAAGTTCACTCATTGACAATAAATGATTTTTAATCTATAGTTAAAAGATATTATGATCATGAATGGTAAATTTAAAATTATTTTAAATAAGTTGAGAAAATACCCTTTGTAACATATCATGAGGTTTCAATCATGGAGAGGAGTTGAAGAGTAAAATGCTAGTTAATTTCAATGTGGAAAGTATGGCTGGAAATGTTTTATAAATGGTTCATAAAGCCTAAAGGATTTAATGATAAAGAAAGAGGTCTAAAGAGGTAATGATTGTGAAGTATTGATATGAATGTGGGGTGGTAAAAATATCGAAATCTATTTTTATATATAGTTGATGGTTCAAGGTTTATATTTTCATTATATCAGTGTGAATTTCATTTCCAAATGGGAAGATCAATCATGAAAATCATAAGGAAAATATTTTTTTTACAGAGTTGGATTAGGAATAATGCATCAAAAATCCACACCTTTCTCCTAGAATAGAAATAATTAAACCATCAAGATGGATTTATGTATGTATTTTAAAAAATAAAAATGATGATAATTTTATAATCCAGTGGGTTTATATTGGATTTTTCTCAACCAGTGGTTGAAATCTATGATGAATCTGTTGATAATGAGATAATGCTGAAACCAGGAGCTTATATAAAAGAATATCGTATAATGAATATGATACAAGAAGAATCACATTGGTAGAGGATTTATAATTATGACATATATGTCATTGGTGTAAGATGAGGATTTACTGATAGTTAGAACTGAATATATAGAGTAAGTAAAGTAAAAACCCAATGGTATTGTGTTTGGGAAGGGTTAATGTTGCAACCATTTAAGGACTATAATTGGAATATATGAGATTGGAATATAGATAGATCATCTAATAACCTTTAAGATATTATGATTAATCATTATAGTAATCATAATAACTATATATGGGTTATGGAATGAAGTGGAATACCATGATTGTTCCATATATCAATGTTATCAAATGAAAAATAAAAAAACGTAATATCCTAGTTTTGAATGATTACATAAGAAGTAAATATTATATATTCTAGTATAATAAGCATTAGGATAAAGTGGGATATTTTATATATTCATTTGGATATGTATGGATGTGATTTTAGAGTGTTAATAAAAATAGGATTCAATCAAACTTTTCATGTTATAATGGTTGTTGATAGTATGAAGAAGTTATGTCATAAAGAATAGAGATCACGTGAAAAATAATAGAGGATAAAATCCATGATTATATTTTAAAGTAATTTTTCGAAATATATGGAACTAGGTGAGTTCATAAACCATTAAAAATAGAAGATGTTATTTAATAATTGAAATACTCAAGTTTTTAGGAGAACCTTATGAAAACATTAGTTTGGGACACTTTATGGAAATCAAATAACATTCCATAATTATTTGTATACTATCGCATCTGTGTATATATGGATAAGATAACATATAAATCATGATTCAATGTTATGTCTTTAGAAAATTTTGTTACTCTATTTTTATTTTGTTGAATAAGATCCCACCTCTATGGAACATTTTAGGCCATAACATGTTCAAACTAGAAATATATGGAATGATCGACCACATAATTTTAGGCTGTCTCAAATCCCATGATATTCAGAGGGAACACATGAATAAATAATTACATTATGATATGAATTTCATCACACCATTATATAATAAAATATATTTTATTTTAAATATTCTATTTGAATTCAAATATAAAGGATATGGTTCATTTTATTAGGGTCTTACTGGATTTAATTTGCTAAATATTACAACATTAAAACATCTGGTCATTATTAAATGATGTTACAACATCAATTAAACAAAATTTATCCAAAATATTAACTAAAGGTTTAGATATTTATAGGATTTATAGTTATTATATGGTAGATATAGATATTTGAAGATTTTTTTTAGGTTTTTTTCAGGGTACACCCATGAATCCTCACATTATTCATGTGTTCTGGAGGCTCTTGTTTTCCTACATTCTTGTTTTCCAAAGGTGGGAAACATTCATCACATAAAAAACATATGTATGTTACTTGATCGAAACATGATGATAGGATTTCAGTTCCTCCTTCCATGGTTTCCTCCATTGAACTCAATTCCATGACTATGTCTCCCTCATGGAGATATGTCATGTACAAAAAACTCATTCTTAATGCCATCTCTGTGTGGATGTTGGTTAATTACATTTATGAAATATGGAAATTCTGATACCATCCTGATAGGGAAGAAACCATAGGTCGGAAGAGTAGTCACATTGGGTATTTTCGGGCATGTCTAGAGGTTGGGATAATTGGTCACCTGTATTCATCCTCTAAGTAGGGAACCTCGTTGAGGCATCTTAATAATGGAACACAAGGATTATTGTATCAATCAAATGATAATGAATCTATAAGAGTGTATCTTCTAATGAATTCACCTCATACATCCAATGTTTCTCATGAGGTAGTTGATGTTGTGGGAATATTTCAACTAGGGATTTCTCCTCTAGAATATCATGTTTTTCAAGAGGTATATAGTTCGGAATCAAGTCATGATTTTAACATATTGTGGAGACAAAAAAATTATCAGAACACCCTATGGCAGAAGATCAAGTAAGTGTGTCTCATGGAGTGAGGATGGATCACTATGACCAGATCATCTCCTACCAGGAATCATGGCATGAGTATAGCATCTTGTGGAGATGGGAATGATGTTGAAAAATCATTGAAACATGATGGGAGATGGATTAACATCCTGCAGGGAAATTTTGGAATAATGTTTAACATGAATCATGGACATGTTGGGCGCAATTTTAATGATTTTTGGGATATGTGGTGTGATTAGGATTCCCCTTAAGGAAGATCAGGATGTCTGTCCCTCTGAGGGATGATGTCACGCCTAAAATGTTTATCGATGGATGTGAATGACCCATCGAGGTAAACCCAAGAGATGGATCAGAAATCACCTTGAGAAGGATGGATGATGATTGATCAGGATTCCCCATGAGGAGGTTTAGGAGGTGTGTCCCTAGGAGAGATGAGGTCACACATAATAATTTTACCATTGGATGGGAACACACCATGGAGATGAACCTAAGATATGGATCCAAATTACCAATGAGACAAAATCAGAATAGGTGATCTTGATTCCCCTTGAGGTGGATTAGGAGATGTATCCCAATTATGGATGATGTCATAATAGAATGTTTTTCTGATAGATGGGAATACCATGTAGAGGTAAACCCGTTAGTTGGATTATAACACCCCTTAAGACAGATCTCTATGGGTTTTTCTGAATTCCCCATGAGGCATATCAGGAGGTGTGTCCTTAATAGGAATTATGGCACACCTGAAAGGTTTATGGGTTGATGGGAAGACCCCATGGAGGTGATTCCATGAGATTGATCGGAATTCCCCTTGAGATATATCTATTATGGTTTATCAGGATTCCCCATGTTGTTAATAATGAGGTGTGTCCCTATGAGGGGTGATTTCACACCTGAAAGGTCTATCAATTGATGAGAATTCCCAGTGGCGATGAACCCATGAGATGGATCAGAATGCCCCTTGATATGGATCCATGATGGTTGAGAAGGATGCCCCATGAGGTGAATTATGAGGTGTGTCCTGTAACGCCCCAAAACATTTTCTCATGTAATGATAATAATATTGTTTTATTTTATTTTATTTTATTTTATTTTATTTTATTTTATTTCTAATTTCAATATGAATGAAACATAAAAAATGGAAACAAGGCTTTTTAAATAAATAAGACTCCTAAGTGTTTACAATACACTGAGATCACAAGAATCCATACTACCAAAAAATACCTATCAAAAGCCCTACCAAGATTACAGGGAGACCACCCATAACAACAAAAACCCCAAGAAGATAATATGGGTCCTTAGGATCCATCATAATGAACATTAGTATGGTCAAAGCCACATCTGCCGCACTAAGCACCAATGGAATAATGTGAACCATTTTCATCAATTGCATTGAAATTAATACACACTAAGGCATGATTTTATAAGGAATTCACATGAACATTCCCTTGTATGAATATTAAATTCTAACAGCTATAATTATAGTCATTGGCTTTTCAGTGAAATGATTAAAGGGATTTATGTATAATTTAGTTTTTCAGATATTTAATTTATGGGTTGAAAATAATAAAACAGCCTCTAATTATGACCTTTAGAAAAAAATGGTATAATATTTTGAACTACACATAAATAATTTAAAAATGAGATGAGGAATTTAAATTCCTTTCAATTATTTCAAAAATTTTGTAAATATATTCATAGATAAATCTTAAACAATGTTTTAATTAAACTATGTTTGATGTCTTTTAAATCAACTATGTTTTGATATCTATAATTATAGTATAAAATTTTTCATGTAGTTATATTAAATTTCAATTTATAAACATTGTATATTACAACATTAGTGTTTATAAAAAAATTTAGCAATACTATTGGTTAAGAAATTTTTTAATTTAATTTGTTTTATTTGAACTATAATACTATAAATAGAAAGTCACATTTTAGAAAATATTTAACATTATAGTTAAAATTAATGTATCAACTTTCTTGTGACTTTATAATTTTCAAATTCAGTGTTTATAAAAAATAAGCCCACTAGGTCATGCCCTTTAGTAGAGCCAAGGGAGGTAGTCCACACAAGGTGGCTGAGCCAAGACCTTAGACCTGTCTCAGGCTGGCCCGAGCACAGGCATAATTTCCCCGAAGGTTGTATAAGAGTGCATGAAGGATCAGAGCATGCCACCATGGGCGCGAGGCCATGGTGAGGTCGGGGTAGGCCGAGGCATGAGGGGTGGCATGTATACGGATCCAATTTTGTGTGTTGTGTTTTTTATGAACTAAACATTGTAGCCAGCCATATATGTAATCCATGCGCACCTCACCGATTTGATGTGGGATGACAATTTTCAACTGGGATTGAATCTAGGTCGTCAGATCTCTCAGCTTGCGATCTAGGCCGTGGATTTCGATCTTGCATTTGAACCTCACTGGTCGCGGCTTATCTCTATGTTTTTTTATGCCATCCAATCCAACATGGATCTAATCAGGACAATCCGAGTTTTTAAAAAATCTCTGTGTTGATATGGGCCCTCCGATCTATCTTATATTTAATTGAAGCCATCCATCTTTTTAAAAAACCACAATTAATTCACCACCTTTGGATAAATCTATGTTTAATACATGCCATCCAATCTCTTTCCATATTTTTCTCCCATCCAACTTCTTCTTCCTCTTCTACTTGTGCCAGGTCAGTACCCTATCTTCTTTTTCCCTTCATTTTTCCACACCTATGACCCTACTGGCCCCCTTCTTTCATGTGTTTTCCACAAGGACATCTCCCGGTGTTTTATTAATCCATATAGGCCTCAGATCCTATGAAATTGTCATTAAAATATACTGTGTATATATAATATAGTTTATATAAACACAGCTGTTGCACACCAAGAACCTCTCGGTTCTTCCACACTCAATCCTCCAGCAAGCTTCAGCTATTATTCCTCGAGTTTTCCTCCTCTACGAACCAAGGTACGAGATAAATTTACAATGATTTATTCTTTTGTAAAACTCTTATATCCCTGTGTATATATATATATATAAATAGTTTTATATTACTTCTAAACCTTATCTCCCGTTGGATTTTCTAAATGTATTTTTGAGATTATAACACATACATGCGATTTTATGCCTAAAATTATACCTAAAAATCCTTCTCATATATATTCAAGTTTCACGGATTATATAAGTTCTTCCTAACCCATTTTTTGGATATTGAAAATTTTCTGTATACTTATACATATTTTTTCACTTTATTACAAACCACTTCGGGTTTACGATTCTTGAATGGTGATCGTATATTTTTAAGTGATGTTTCCTCAAATATGAAATATGTGTAGGGGTTTAATTCATCATTTTTTTAATATTAAAAACCTTTATTTGAAATTAATGTGTGTATGGTTTTGCGTAAAATAATATATATATAAGTTTGACTTCAATTGATTTTTCATAAAACCTATATTTTTTTATTTAAATATTGATTATGAAGAACAAAATATTGGAAATATTTATTAAATGTTTTTTGGGACATTCTGATCCCAATATAATACACTTTATATATAAGTATAAATATATATAATTATTTCATTAATACCTATATGCATTTTGGAACTTGATTCCTCAAGTAAGTGGTATGATGGTTGTATTGTTTAAGCATAAATATACATTCATTCATGAGCACATATGCTTAAATATTTTAGTAATGCAAGAACACTTCACAGAAAATAATCCATACTTTGTATTCTAATTGTTTCATAATAAATTCCTCTAATCATTTTTATTCTTTCATATAACAATTATCATTGCATGGGTGAAATGAGTATCTCAAATTGAAAACATGTAAACATGGTTTGGAAAGGAAACATTTTATGGGTTTAATGCAAGAGTTGTTATTTCATGTGACAACCCATTATTTAATGTGTACTAGTTCTTACTACATATGCAAGAGTATGTTTTTTTAGTTCATGCACATCACTGTTAAATCTAAAGCCTACAAGTATAGTTCGGTTTACTTTTTTTGGCATGATCCATTCTATTTATGAACATGTATGTAAAAAGTATTATGGAATACGAATGTAAGTATGGGACCCTATGAATATAAGACCATACTAGACATATGAGGAATGTATTGCACTTAAATGGTAAGATGGGTGTACCCAGATAGTTCTCCAACTCTTTGGGTAATGTTGAGTCTCTTGAGACATTAAGTGTGCCGGTCTTGGAAGTTATCCTTGTCTTGTGATACTATAAGAAATGGGGTTAGTAGTTAGCCTTGACCCATACTATTTGGAAACAGGATTGGCGGTTAGCCTTGAACCATACTAAGTCATGTTTTATGGTCATGGAGAAAGGCCTTGACAAAGTATAGCATTATAAATTCCCTCATTATGAAATTGTAAATGACCAACCATGGGATTGTTTGAATAAAATAATATTCATTGGCTAAGAATTGTCTATGATAATGGTAATGAAGTCATAAGGCATAACCAAGTATGAAAAGGGCATGAAAGGGTATCTAATGTTGAGTTTATATGAATTTCATTTTAAATTCCAATGAATCATGATATTAATATTTATGTTTACAAATTTTCATTTAGAGTACGATTGATTAATTTAAGAATTATGCACATTTCATGCATTTCTTATATACATATGCACACTTTGATTGGTTTCTTAATGGAGGTTTTTAAGTAAGCATAAGTTTCTTGTGTAAAAGGTCTTTCCAAAGAATGTGTGTGTGTAACCTTTGAAAATATTGATGATGTGCCTCAAAAATTAATTTTTTCCTCTTAAGAAAACATTTTAAAATTGTTTCAAAGGTTGTTTATTTTTAAAGGGGAATTTCTTTAAAAGTTTTAAAACTCCCTTAATGGGAATTCTTATTCTCACCCTACTTTTTAATTTATGTTTTACAGGATTTAGTATATTTTTCCAAGATTTGCGTTCTCTTTTGTGATAACATCAATACGAGGCTTAATACAGTCTTGTTTTTGGAAAAAATGTTTCAAAAATATTTGATTTTCCAGAACCTAAACTGATTCGATCCACTATATAAAAAAATGTGTAATTTTGTTATGCATGTATTTATGAGAAAAATTTCACACCATGATTCAGGAATCAATTCTAGAAATTTGGGGTTGGGGTCTTGATAGATAGTATCAGAGGATTGAGTTTAGATAACTCTGGAAACTAGAACTCAAACAAAGAAAAAATTTGGTGAAGCATTACTAAATATGAGGTCTTTCTTAATTTTCATATGGAAAACGAAATTACTAGTCTTATGTCTCTTCCCAATGAAGCCTTGTAAACCATAATTTCAATTTCCATCCATGAAAATTTTGAAAACTATGCCCATATTTGTATGACATGAAAACACCTCTATGTCGTATCTAACTCTCCCCAAGTAATTCAATTCAACCGAGGAGTGGGATTGGACTTCATCTTTTTTATGAAAAAACCAATTTCCATCCTACGCATGACAGAGAAAGTATTACGAGGAAATTTTTAGATGCTTCACTACAGTAGAAGGAATGTGATCCCTGATGACCTTCCAAGAAGATAAAACAGCAGGAGACCTCCGCGTGACATATATGTGTCAAGTCTGGTACTACAGCCATTTTGGTCAAGTAATGGATTCTAAAATTATTGAATTTGAAGCCTCCCATTCTGTGTATAGACAAAAATTACATATCGATGTATCTCAGTTATACACCCCTCATGTCACACTCTAGAGACACTATAAGTACACCCACAAGAATGAACCAGACTGCTCGGGTTTCATTTGGTTCATGGAAATTGAGAGTTTTTAACTTATTCTGAGAATTTGTGTAACCGGCGACTGGGGGAACCATTATCCCTTTCATGTGTCAGTGGTTATATGAGAATACGACTTGTTGTGTCTTCTACCCACTGTTCATTGTTCATACTTTTGGTTGGATTTAACTAAGTGAACTTTCATATTTATTTTTCAGATGGAAGGACAAACCCACATTTTATCCCTTCCTGTTGAGATACTGGAGGTTTTTATGGTCAAAACATGTGAGGAAAAGTACCTAATCATTACAAACATGTGAAGAAGATGTAAGACACTTTAAAAAATATCAAACAGTCTAAACATTCTCTACTCTTTCATGGGGAATGCTTACTTATACCACCGCATAGCCAACGTCCAATTGGCCGAGTATAGGTGAAAGGGAAAATACCACGAAGGGCTTTTCCTATGTTTCACTCTAACCCGTAACTTCACATCTAGAGTATGATTTCAAGAGGCTTATTTGGAGGGAAACTTTCTAGACTACATCTAAAAACTCATCAGTTTCAATTTATACAACCAGGTCTATGACCTGGATGTTCTGAATTGGGAGATTGTCCAGTAATTTGTTAGAGACTTTGTCCATTCCGACATCTCTGAGCTTTTTACCATTCAAGCCTCCCTTTTTAATCTCGAGTGCACAAGAAATGAGTTCAACCCATTATTTATGAAGTGTGTTTGGTCTAGGGAAGTAGTATAGTTCAACACGAACTTGGATATTCATCTAGCCTTACCTGAGGACCCATCACGAGGGAGGATGTGGTAATCAAACGTCAGGGAGTCTTCTTTAGTGCGGTTGTTTGAAAATAATTTTGAGGACACAATTCTTTTAAATGGGGTGGAAATGTAACACCTGAAAACATTTTCTCATGTAATGATAATAATATGGTTTTATTTTATTCTATTTTATTTCTAATTGCAATCTGAATGAAATATAAGAAATGGACACAATGCTTTTTTTAAATAAGACGCCAAAGTGTTAAAATACACCGAGATCATAGAAAGCCACACCACCCAAAAATACATATCAAAAGGCCTATGAAAATTACAGGGAGACAACTCATAACCAAAAAATCCCCAAGAAGGTAATATGGGTCCTTAGTATTCTTTATGATGAACATTAGTATGGCCAAATCCATAGTAGACTCACAAAGCACCAGTGGAATAATGTGAAACATTTTCTTCAATTTCCTGAAAATTAGGACACCCTAAGGCATGGTTTTATAAGGCAACCACTCGACTGTTTCCTTGGGTGACTATTAAATTCCAATGGCTATAATTATAGTCAGTGTCCTGTTAGTGAATTAATTAAAACCATTTTAGTATAATTTAGTTTTTAAAATATTTATGTTACGGGATGAAAATTATAAAACAATATCTAATTATGAACTTTAGAAGGACATGGTATAATATTTTGAATTACACTTAAATTATTTTGAAATGAGATGAGGAATTGAAATTCCTTGCAATTATTTCAAAAAAATTGTAAATGACTTCATTGTTAAAGCTTAAACAATGTTTTAATTAATCTATGTTTGATATCTTTCAAATCAACTATGTTTTGATATCAATAATTCTAGTATAAACATTTTCATGTGGTTATATGAAATTTCAACTTATAAAAATTGAATATCATAACTTTAGTGTTTATAATGAATTTTAGCAAAACTATTAGTTAAGACAAAGTGTAATTTAATTGTGTTATTTTATCTATCAAAATTTAAATAGAAAGTCTCATTTTATAAAATATTTCCCTTTATAGGTAAATTTAATGGATCGACTTTCTTGTGACTTTATAATTTTGAATGTTGGTGTTTATAAGAAATAATCCCACTAGGGTCATCCCTTTAGCCAGGCCGAGGGAGGCAGCTCACGCCAGGTGGTTGAGCCTAGCCCTCAGCTCCAGCTCAGGCCGGCCTGAGAATGGGCATAGTTTCCCCTAATAGAGAACAAGAGTGCATTAATGATCAAATCACGCCACTGGGGGTGCGAGGCCACGGTGAGGTAGAGATAGGTCGAGGCCTATAGGGGGGAGCTCGTGTATAAGGTTCCCATTATGTGTGTTATGTTTTTTTCTAAACTGAGCATCAGAGCCTCAGCTTTATAATCATGTCTTGTACGCCTCACTGATTCGATGTGGGATGAAAATTTTCAATTGGGATTGAATCCAGGCCATCATATCTCACCGCAAGTGATCTGAGCCATCGATTTCGATCTGGTGCTCGAACCTCAGCAACCATGGTTTTTCTTCACATTTTTATACATGGCCCTATCCAATATAAATCTTGTCATAACCTTCCATGTTTTTTAAAAATCACCATGTTGATCTGGGACCTCCGATCTATCTCGGATTTAATCAAAGTCGTCTATCTTTTTGAAAACCTTCAGTTACTTTGCCACCGTAGGATCAATCTAAGTTTAATCCCCCCATATAATCTCTTTCCAGATTTTTGTCCCTTGCACCGTCTTCTTCCTCTTCCACCAATGCCAGGACAGTACCCTATCTTCCTTTTTCCTTCATTTTTCCACACCTGTGATCCTGTTGGCCCCCTTCTTTCATGCATTTGTCAACGAGGACTTCCCCCGGTCTTTTATTAATCCATATTGGACTCATATCCTTTTAAATTAGCGTTAAAATATTCTGTTTAAGTATAATATATTATATATAAACACACCCCTTTCTCCCGAATAACCTCTTGGTTCTTCCGCAATCAAACCTCTAGCAAGATTCAGCTAGTCTTCCTCGAGTTCTCCTCCTCCTCGAACCAAGGTAAGTGATAAATTTTCTATGTTTTATTTTTTTTGTAAAACACTTATATCCTTGTGTATATACAGATCTATATATATATACAAACAGTTTGGTGTTACTTCTAAACCATAACTCACATTGTATTTTCTAAATGCATTTTTGAGTTTATAACACATACTTGGGATTTTATTCTTCAACTTCTACATGAAAATCATTCTCATCTATATACAAGTTTCACGGATTATATAAGTTATTCCTAACCCATTTGTTTGGAATTTTAAAATTTTATGTATAATTATACATACAATTTATTTGTATAACAAACCACTTCATTTTTATGATTCTTTAATGGTTATCTTGTATTTTTATGTGATGTTTACTGAAACATGAAATACGTGTAGGGGATTAGTTCATCTTGTTTTTAATATTAAAAACCTTTATTTTCAATTCTTGTGTGTATGGTTATGTGTAAAAGTATATATATAAGTTTTATTACAACATAGTTTTCATAAAACCTATCATTTTTTATATTTAAATCGTGTTTATAAGGAACACAATAGTGGAAATAATTTATTACATATTTCTTTGGGACATGCTGATCCCTAAAAAATACACTATATATATAAGTATAAAAATATATTATTTTTCCATGAATACATATATTTATTTGGGAACTTTATTCCTCTAGTATGTGTTATTATGGTTTTCATGTTTATGCATAAATATACATTCATGCATGAGCACACATGTTTAAATATTTCATTTATGCATGAACACTTGATAGAAAATAATCAACACATTGTATTCCAATTGTTTCATAAGAAATGCCTCTGATCATTTATGTTTTTTATATAGAAATTAGAATTGCATGGGTTAAATGAGTATCTCAAATACATAACATTTAAACATTGTCTGGAAAGGTAACATTTTATAGGTTTAATGCAAGAGTTCTTATTTCATGTGACAACCCATTATTTTATGTGAACTAGTTCTTACTACATATGCAAGAGTATGTTGTTTTAATTCATGCATGTCATTGTTATATCTGAATCTAAAAATTCTAGTTCTTTTTAAATTTTTTTGGCATAATCCATTATAGTTATGAACACATATGTAAAAAGGATTATGGAATATGAAAGTAAGTGTGGGGACCTATGAATTTAAGACCATAGATGACATAGGAGGAATATATTGGACTTAAATGATAAGATCGATGCGCCCAGATAGCGCTCCAATGAATTGGGTAAAATTGAGTCTCATGAGACATTATGGGAAATGGTCTTGGTAGTTAGCCATGTCTTGTGCTACTATGGGAAATGGGGTAGGTGGTTGGCCTTGACCCTTACAATTATGGAAATGGGGTTGGCGGTTAGCCATGACCCATACTAAGTCGTATTTTATGGTATTAGCGCAAGGCCTCTATAAGGTCTATAATTATGAATTCCTTCATTATGTATTGGTAAATTACTAACCAAGGGATTATATGACTAACAGAATATTCCTTGGCTAAGAATCTTCTATGATAATGGTAATGAAGTCATAAGGCATAACCAAGTATGCAAATGGAAATAATTGGTATCTAATATTGATGTTATATGAATTTCATTTTAAATGCTAGTGAATCATGATATTAAGGTCTACATTTACAACTTTTCATTTAGAGATGGATTGATCAATTTATTAATTAGGCACATTTCATGCATTTCTTGTATACATATGCACACTCTAATTCGTGTTTTAATGTAGGTTTTTAAGTAAGCACAAATTTAGTGTGTAAAAGGTATTTCCAATGATTTTTTGCAGGTAAACTCTGAAAATATTGATGATGTTCCATGAAAAGTATTGTTTTCCCCTTAAGAAATATTTTTAAGATTGTTTCAAAGGTTGTTGTTTTAAAAGGGGAATTTCTTTAAATGTTTTAAAACCCCTTACTCAAAATTCTTATGGTCATACTATGTTTTAATTTATGGTTTACTAGATTTAGTATATTATTCCATGATTTGAGTACTCTTTTGTGAAGAAATCAATACGAAGTGTAATACTATCATGTTTTTGGAAGAAGAGTTTCAGCAACATCTTATTTTCTAGAACCGAAACCGATTATATTCTTTGTATTGAAACAAGATTTGTAATTTCTGTATGTTTGTATTTATGTAAAAAGTTGAACACCATGTTTCAGGCATCGATTCCAGACTTTTGGGGTCAGGGTCATGACATGTCCCTTGTAGGGATGATATCAATCCTAAAATTATTACCAATGGTTAGGAAATACCAATTAATTCAAACCCAAGATATGGATCAAAATTCACCTAAAGATAGATATAGTATGGTTTATTAGAGAACCCATTAATGAATATCAAAAGTTGTGTCCCAAAGAGAGATAATGTTACAACTGAAATGTTTATCAATGGATGGGAATTCACTGTGGAGGCAAACCCTATATATATACCAAAACTCCCCTTGGGATATATCAAGATTGGTTGATTAGGATGCCCCTTGAGATGGATCAGTAGGTGTGTCCTTATGAGGGATGATGTCACATCCAAATTATTTACTAATGAATGAGAACACCCTGTAAAGGAAAACCCATAAAATGGATTAGAACACCCATTGAGACATATCCAAGAGGTGTATACCCCAGGGGGAAACTATTAGTTTACCGTGGTTGGTATTGAACCTCGGGGAGGCATACTATGTTCCATGTTTATAATAGAGGGATCACAACCCACAATGTTTGATATCATAGTTTAAGGTCATGTTATGGGAATGATGATTTCAATTTAGTGTCAGGTGGTAAGAATGCTTGTGTTATGAAAGGATAATCAATGAGAGATGGTGTGGAGATTACATTTGTAGTATACCCTTCACAAGATGATTTTTCTTTGTTGAAATCAGTGTGGGTATTATGTATTGAGTTTCATGAGGAACCTAAAAGTGATGTGGTCTCCTAGGTGAGGGGAATGATATTTCCAAGAATGTGGTCAGGAGAACATTGGACTGAATTTGGATTTTGGGTTTGGACCTCATGGAGGCTTCCTATGTATCCTAGTAAGTTGCGAATCAAAGCATGAATAATTTGGAAGTAGTAGGGGATTACACTTATGAGGGAGAATCATATAAGGGTTGGTATTTTGGAAATTTCATGATCTTCACTAACCCCTATTAAAATTTGAGTCATGATCAGTTTGAGAAGAAAGAGGAGTCAGTCAATCTGAAGATCACATGGTTCACTTTTTTCCCTAGTATATGGATAATGGCGTGCCTCTAAGAGTAGAAATGAAGTGGTTGGGGATTATTTATTGAGTCTTTTTATGGTGGATCTCATTCCATGTGGGTTATGCATATATATTCATGTACTTTTGCATTGGGTATGTGGAGATTAAGCATGAAAACTACCTCTTATGGAAGTTCTCTATTTTGATGGGGGGTGAGGTGGCATCCCATGATGAATGTGCATGGGGAATCCTTTGTTCATTACATAGGTTAAGGATATAGTTTTATGCCAGGTTCTAAGGACATTGTCATGTAGTTTAGCATCTTTCAACAGGGTCATATTAATAGGGAGTTTTATATCTTGCATCTTGGATGTGGGGTGGGATCACTCATTACCCTCCATACTCATAGGGATTATGTCACCAATTCTCTTGCACCTCTAGCTGCAAAATGGCATTGAAACTGCTATGGTACAATAAAAGTAGGAGTGTCTAATCACGGGGTCCATGTTAGTGTTCCTATACTAAGATGGAATATTACTTAGCATTATTCTTATAAGATGCTAAAATTTAGGTGGTAAGATTGAGAAATACTCATTATGGTTCTGGAAGACACATGAATGGGTGAAACATGTCAAATAGATACATGAGGCGTAGCTAGACTGGATTTGGATTTGTCTGGGAAGTCAAAGTTTGCGAAGGGGTAAAACAGAAGAGAGGCACAATGGAGAGGCCTAATAGAGGGGTTTATCAATTCCTTGGGCCACAATGGGATTCTATTTACAAATATTAGGTGCATCACAAAGGTTAGAGGCTTCATAAATGACTATTATTTGAGAAGCAGGTTGTATATTCCTCAGAAAGAACTCCGGGCATAAGGATGGAGTGTTTTTCAATGTATGTATGCTTCATGAATCCTCAAGTTCTCTGAGGGTCCCTCCTCTTCCTTGTTGGTCATAGGCCTTCATGAAAGGCATCTATAATTATAGTGGAGTCTTTCAAGAATATGAGGAAGAGGTTTTTCAAAATCTAAGATACCATGGGCGATCCATCTCACATTGTTCGTGATGCTCAAGAGTTTCATGAATTAGGATCAATTAAAAATTTATAAGTTAGGTAAACATCCCAAAAATGTTGGTGTAAATGGGTACATATATGTAATGGGTTTTGAAAATATTGGAGGCCATCTTGATGTGATGTGAGATTCATTAAGGGGTGTGGCTTGGTGAATTTGAGAGTAAGACTCTGAAAGACACTATCAACCATTAACACAGTCTCAAAATACTCAATGAATAAAGAATTCATTGCATGGATAGTTAGAATCAATCATTCATTCACACAATAAGTGATTCCATGGATAGGGATTTTCATGATCTCCATCAATTTTTAATGGATGGTCTTTGTGAATCATACTGTTTATAGGGGTTTTTAAAAAGTCACCATGGATTCACTCTGAGCCACCTGAACCTTTATTTTCTATTCCCATGACAAATGTATTTCACCATCAAAGAATTTCACCCCTTATAATAGGATCTGATAGGAAAAAGGAGTGTTTGATTATGGGGAAGGATAATAGAAAAATGATAAATGACTCGCTTTCATGAAGCTTTCTCATGAATATCATTCGGGGAGTACACACAAAATTTTAACTAGCACGAAGGCCATCACGAAGCCTGAGAGACTATATGCCTATAAATAAAAGGGGTTCTCTCAAAGGAACCAAACCATTATTTAAATAATTTATTTTTCTATCTTTCACATAGACCTCCATTACATTAAATTAGATCTACAAGTGCTTCATATTAAATTAGAGTTCAAAACCATTTCTTTTTGAATGGTTCATAGAAAATTAGATGTCACAAAAAGTGTTTTCACAAAGTGAGCATTGTAATCTAGAACTCCTAGAACTATATCCATAAATGATTCCAATAAACTATTTCCCTAATCTATTCGTGTGAACTATACTCAATAAATCATATAAAAATTGAATATAATGGATTCTGAGGGAGGAAACAAAGATGATTCATTAAGGGAAGACATGGAAGGTAACATCATGATAAAGGGCTGTGTATGAAGTGCCTCAGAACATAAATCACATCCCAACCAAGAAACACATGATTTGAAGGAATATCCACTTTTCAAGAGGTTGTCGATATATGGTTTTAGACTCAGATATGAGGTCTTCTTTTTTGTGTAAAATAGAGATGAGATATCTTACTAGTTTAGAGGCACTTGTAAGTAGTAATAGTGGAATAGAGCTGAAACATGTCATATATGAAAATATCATGCACCAATTATAGTAAAATGTCTATACAAACACATCAATAATATTGATAGTGAGATGCTGGAAGATGAGACATCCCCACCATAGTATGAGAAGATCCGCAAAGTGGGTTTGGGGGATCTCTAGAAGGGATGGAATTATAATTGGGATTTATGTTAAGATGAAAATTTCACATATGTGTGGTCTTGTGCCTACTGGGCATGCACATCATGTGCAAAATTTGGTACTGGGCTGATGCATGTAGGAGTTTATAAAGCAGCATGGGATTCATAATTCTATGTTTATTGGTAATATGAGATCAAGCCCATGCTACTAAGAATATGATCCCAAAAGAGCAAGACATTCCATTTGGATCATGGGGTGGTCAGTGTTAGGCTTTGAGACCATCAACAAATCGATGGGATCCCAATATTTGGGGTGATATGTGATGAATTTCTCCCCATAGAGAATGTATGGGGGACCAAGAATATTCTTTGGTCTTAGAGAAGGTGCTCTGTCATCTGGTATAGGGCACCAGTGAAGGGAAGCTGGGGATAAGGGATGTTCCCTTTAAGAAGTGGTCCAGATAATTTTTGAACGAACCAGTGGAAAGGCCAATTGATGAAGGGAATCTAGAAAATAAACTAATTATGAGTCCATAGACATGTGTTTTATGATATCAATAGTGTAAAGAGGGATCCTACGAGACGATATTAGATGTAATCTAGTGGTAGTTATAATGAAAAATAATTTACATACAAAGATATTACATCTAAATTAAAGAATATTCATTACAAAACATAAATAAACCATGCCATGATCATATAGGTTTAGTTTATTTAGAAACTAGGAAACATGAACAACTGGTTCATAAGACATTTACATTGTCTCCAACTTATTACATCCTTACTAGACCAAATTTTTACATATCTTACTTAATACCATTATTCATAAACTAGGGAAAAGTAACATATTAAAGGGTTGGATTAGATTCACAGTAAGGGTAAACAAGGGAGATATCAATAATATCATAATAATAAGACATAAGAAAAAAATAATTGAACATCTTATATTGCATGTAAAATATCACGATATCATTTCCTGGGATAAATCATAAATGTCCACAATGTATCAATAAACATATTCTCAAAAGTCATAACACCATACATGGAATTCTTGGTATGCACATAAATATAAAAAATAATTTCATATTAGTTGAGGCTCATTTACAGTACCATCATATTAGAAAAAGTCCATTACCGAACTGATTGCCCTCCTCATTCCATCATTGTATTACTGAACCGAGTCTACCTCCCCTTCCAGCCTTGTATTACTTAACTGAGATCATTTATCATTGAAGACATGTCTATCTCATAAAATATAAATAATTAATCAATTAATTGGAGGTAGATATAGGTCCCGCACATCTCATAATGAAATCAATCATAGATGTTCCACAAAACATAAATCATTCATTATAGAAGATCCCAAGGTATAAAATTGGTTTCTTAAACATCTTTCCATCATAACACAATCCATGTAAAAAATTTATTTCCTAAATAAAATTACATAATTAACACAATAAAACCATATGAAGATTACGTAGAGTATATATAAAATATAACCCTATTAAATAATTCCATCTTAGATGGAAAATAATTTTGATAGAACACTTGAATTTAATTCTTGAGGAAGTTATCATTTCTTATTCAAAAATGTTTTCTTTCCTCAAAATTCCATACAAATATAAAAGAAAATAATTTCATAGAATATAAACATGAAATTTTTACAACTAATATTCCTGTATATATTGATTAATCATAACATTAAAATGCATCCATTCTATATAAGTAAAAAACATCCTTCTAATACTTTGATCCAATAAGTCAAAATGTACCTCTAATATAAAACAAAAAAATCATTCATACTATTTAATATAAATTAAAAAAATGGTAAAATTGACATTAAAAAATTATAGAAGAATATAAGTAATATTTTGGAAAAATGATTAGGAAACATGGACGTGGATAATAAATATTCCCTAGTAAATACTTACGTATAAACAGTCACAAAAAATAATGTGATTGAAAAATTATCCCTTACCTTAGGTATGATATCATTTGTATGTATTAAAAATTATTTTATAATGATTTAAATAATTCCATTGACTAATTCCATAATCATATTAATTTTTATGATATCATATATGAAAATATTATCATTCGTTTGTTAATAACATTTCATTATTACTCATTATTGGGGTATTAACTGCTTCATTTTCTGATGATGTTTTTTCAAATAAGTTCTTTTTATACTTATTAGGTTATATGTACATCATATTAAAATGATATTAATATAATTTATATCTTATTTTTTCATTCTATACATTTATATAATCATTATTTAATAGATATCATGTTGATGAATAACATCACATCGTGGAGACGGTAGGTTGTACGCACACATGAGCGGCAATATCATTCCCATAATTTTAAAACAATACAGAAGTGGATGGTATATTCTTTTTTATAGAATCTATATCATATTATAAAAAACATATATAGTTATTAAAATTTGAGTAATATATATTTAACTTTTCTTAAATCAAAATAAACTAAATTTAATAATCTCGTGAAAGTTGCTTCCAAAGGATACCATTACAACCTAATGATGATTTATGTCGAAACACACCCATTTAATGATTTTAGGAAAAGTGGTAGGATAATTTTATAATATTATTTTTATCATTAATTACATGAATTTCCCTTTTAATATATAAATAAAAATTACCAACGTTATTATTCATAATGCCAAAAAATAGAAGAATGTTAAATACATAATTTGGACCCACTGATTCAAAATATGGAATCCATTTTTTGAAATTAAAAAAAAGATCTGTATTAATTAATTTACAATTAATATCATTTTTTAATGAGAAAAAGGTTTTTAAATGTTAAAATATGGCAAATGATTAAAATTAATTTACATTTAGTTCAATGTAAAATTATTTCCAATGATCTATATTATATTAAATGATTAAAATATAATATATTTATACATTAAAACAATTAAATAATAAAAATTAACAAAATAAGTTACTTCGATGCAAAAAAAATTGATTAAAATTTAGCATATTTTTACTATTCATTAAAACATGAATGTTATCATATAAATATCGAAAACTCTGCAAAGGTATATTTTTATATCGTTCTTCAAAAGAAAAAGTTTATATTTTCCTCAAAAAAACTATTAATGTGCCAAAATTTTAATTTAAAATGGATTCTCCATTTAAAGGTTGTAAAATTACCCTTTTGAAAAACATATGTTTTTATACATAAAATAGGGTTTATTCATATACTCTGACTAAAATATCTTTTGAATTAATATAAAAAATAATTTATTAAGTATATAACATATATATTTTCCTAATTTCATTTACTAATTATAATTCACTTAATTTATTAATAAAAAATAAAAATATTCATTATACATTTAATTTGTTTACATTTTCATAAATAATTGTTAGCCAATGAATTCACCATATGTTTTCATAAGTTAGGTATATTTATTCTTACTAACATAATATTTAGGTTAAATTGGTCATTTTATACTAATGGCATCTCACAGGTTGTTTAAACTAATGATTTCATGAAATAAAATCTATTGAACAGTTAAAATTATTTAAAGAGAATAATTCCTAAAAACATCCATGTGACACATTCTACCCCCTTAAACTGAATTTTTTTCTCCAAATTCGTCACTTGCATACAAACAAATGAGGATACCTATGCCCCATCACATCCTTATATTCCCATGTGGATTTCTCAATATTTTAGTTCCTCCATAAAACATTAACTAATTGAGTGTCCTGGTTTTATATAACTTTTTCACTAGAATCCAGAATCTATATAAGTTATTTTTTATAATACAAATCTTTATCCAATCGTACTACATCTAAATTTATTACATGTGAAGGATCTGTTATTTTCTTTCTCAAGAGTGATATATAGAACACATCATGAACTCTACGAGAGATTTGGTGGAATCACCAATCTATAATCTACCTTACCAACACAATCAAGAATATCAAATGGACTGATATACATAGGGATAAGCTATCCCTTCATTTTAAATATCATTACTCTCTTACATGGATATATTAATAGAAACACCTTATCACCAGCTTCAAACTCTAGGTATTTTCATTGGTTAATGCATAATTTTTTTATCAAATTTGAGTTTTTTTATGTGTTATTGAATAGGCATGGCCTTCTATGCCAATTCATCAATAAGATCAAGTCCTAATATCTTTCCTTCCCCAAATTCATCCTAGAATGTTGGATTTATGCACGTTTTTCAATAGAGGGGTTCTTAAGGATCTATCCAAAAACTAAATTTAAATAAATTTGTTACAATAAAATTCTACCATAGGTAGTTTTTGATCCCAACAACCTTTGAAATCCATATAGAATGATCTAAATATGACTTCTAGAGTTTGAATATTCCTACATGACTAACCATCTATCTAATGATGATAAAAAGTGTTGAAACGTAACTTAGTATACAGATTCTACAGATGAATTCTATTGGACTTCAAGGAAAACCTAAAATCTCTTTCAGAAATAATGAAATGTGGAAATACATGAAATATTACCACTTCATTTACATATATATTGTTAAGATAATCAATAGGTAAGTCCTATCAAGTAACAATTATGTGTGATAACTTCTTAAGGATATCAACTATAAGCAAGAAACAATATGGCCATTAGATGTTTTGGGATGTCCGATGAAAATGTTCATAGTGATGTTTTTGTAGTTCCATTCTGTTAGGGGTAATGGTTGTAACATCCCCTTAGACTTTTGTCTCTCAGAATTTACGTGGTGAAAAACCAAGAACCAAGATACATATTCAAAAAAAAAATCATTTCATTCCATCCCATTAGAAATAATATTTTAGGTACCTATAAATCATTGTGCTTACAGGATTAATTGAGAATGAAAAATATGAGCCTCATCAAATAGCTCCTTTAATTATGGTATGAGAAGAATACCAACATAGGTCCTAAACCTTATTATTCCATTATAATCAATGTTTAATTCAAGAACATTTCTCACATTTATTTGTATCTCTACACCTTCCTTTTGTGCCTCTTTAATCACCATATGTATAAATGGTTGAACATTAATTTTAGAAATATAATATTCATCCCCTTTAAAATTTCAAGATCCATCCTTCACAAATACATAAATATTGGATCTTCTTTATCCTCATTATGGATAGTCTAGAATTTCCCTCTTGACTCAAAGAATCTGCCACCTTTTTTGCTTTCCTAGTGTGATAATGCATTGATATGGCATGATCATTAATCAATTCCAACCATATTATTTGAAATATATTCGGATCCTTTTGTGTGAATATATACTTTAAACATTTTTGATCAGTATAAATATCACACCTTTAACAAAGAAGATAATTTCTCAATATCTTTAATGAAAAAATTACCACAGTTTACTCAAAATCACGATTTCAATAATTCTAATCCTGGATTATCTATTTTATCATGGAATAATCTTTCACCATATCATTTTTCATGAGAAAACATCCCAGAACCTTCTTAGATTCATCACTATAGATCCCAAACCTTTCTCCACTACAATTAATTTTGAGAATAAATGCATTTTATATCCTTCTTTTTAGAACATTAAATTTCTCTTCACATTCATCCATCCACATGAACTTAACTCCTTTTTTACTCAACTTGGGGAGTGGATTATATAGTCATGAATAACCTTTTACAAAATGTCAATAATATCCACACAAACCATGAAAACTTCGGATCTTAGTTAAATTTTTTCATATAGGACAATGATCAATAATTTTATTTTTTATGGATCCTGATATATCCCCTATCTTGAGATTATGTGACCCAAAAATGTAACATTTTTAAGAAAATAAATTAAAATCGGTAATTTTTATCAAAAAGAATATCCTTTCATTGGGACTTTTATAAAATTATCAAGTGATCTTTAGGTTATTACTTAATAATTGAATATAACTATATATTGTATATAAAGTCTAAAAAAAACTGATCAAGATAGTCTCAAAAGACACCATTCATTAAATTAATGACGATATATGGGGAATTAATAAGATAAAAAGGCATTTCAATAAATTCATAGGGACCATAATTAGTATATAATGTTGTCTCTAGTATATCCTCCTTCTTGACCCTTAATTTATGATATACTAAACGAAGATCAATATTTGAAAAGTATTGAGCTCTATGTAGGTGGTCAAATATGTAATCAATGCTGGGAGAGGATAATGTTTTTTATAGTGATCATTTTCATTTCTTGATAATCAATGTAGAGTATCGTTGATCCATATTTCTTCTTAACAAACAAAATTGGTTCACCATAGGATTACACACTAGGGCATATGAACCCATTTTCAATATTCTCTTAGATTTTCTTCTTCAATTCCTAAAACTCAATTGGGTCCATTCTATAAGGTTTATTTGAAATAGGAATAGAACTCGGTATGATTTACATTGAAAAATTAACATAATGATTTGGTCGAATACATGAAAAATATTTCAAAAAAAAAGTCAAAAAAACTCTTGTAAAACAAGTTTATTATTAATAGATAGTTCCCCCCCCAAACATTTGTGACAAATAACTTTAATTTATTGGAACCAAGATCCATAAGATGGATGAAATTTCAACTGGAAGGTCATATTCCTTCTTCCATAAACATCTGATCACAGATTGATCTGGAATATGAAATGTTACTACCCTTCCATAGTAATTGATATTATATCCATATAGATAAAGATAATTAATGCCAATAATCACATCAAATCCCACTAAATTAAGAATCACAATATTTTGTAGGACTAAATTTTCCCCAAACATCAATTGGAGAAGAATTATAATATTTTGATGTGACCATTGTGCCATTAAGAGTTGTCATAGCTAACTCGACATCTATTTGTTGAGGTAATATGGAGATACCATTAGAAAATTATTCATAAATAAAAGAGTGGGTGGATCAAGAATGAAATGAATAATTTTCTACTTTTGAGTGGATGGTAAGTATACCATTCACCACTTCATTTTCATACTCCACATCACCAATATTGATCACATGTGACTTTGACTTTTCTTTTTCCTTAATAGTTTGCTGATGTTGATCATCATAAATGACCCTTAGATTGTGACATTTGTTATCATAATACACTATTTCATTGCACTTGTATCATTTAAGTGCAGGAGGTTCATTTTGTATAGCCTTTTGTCTCTTCGCATCATTAAACATATTTTTACCATCACTCCATCATTCAAAACCCTGATGACCTTCTCTCCCACACATAAAACATTTTCCAGTCCCTTTAATACAATTTCCTTTATGTTTCTTTCCACACTTTGACAATAATGGAAAAATTGTCCGTGTTTCAATATTGTATTTATATTTTCCCTTGAATTCCATTTCCCTCTTCTTATCAAACCCAAAAGACCGATGGGTTACTCCAATATCCATATCAACCTTGAGATAACATTGAATTATTTCCTCATATATATTGAATTCCCATATGGCTAATTTCCTTTGGAGACCTGGTTTTGAGCCACTAAATAATCAATCAATTTTACTTTTAGGATGGATAATAATTACAAAAGTGTACCTTGCAATTCTGGTAAAATTTTCTTTGTAGGTATCAACAGATTTATCTCCCTTATGTTTAAGATCATGGAACTCCTTCCCCATCTTTGTTAGAAGAATACAAGGAAGGTTCTTATTGAAAACTAATTTCTTGAACTCATATCTTTCAATAGATTCAATTCCATCTCTTTGCATCATATTTTTTATAATATTCCACCATTGACCGACTTCACCTTCCAAATGATGGACTACCAAGAAAACTCATCATGGTTTAAACATCATGAACTAAAAGTATTTTTTAGTTTTACTAATCCATTCTTAATCCATTAATGGATTAGAAGACCCACTGAAAAATGGTGGACGTTTTCCTAATAAAAGACTCAATAGAATGGTGTTCCCTCCTTCTTTCATTTGGATGTCCTGCATAATTCAAAGATTGAGAAAGTTATGTTAGTATGGTGACATGTTTTTTCATTATAGATCTCATAACATTCGATTTCTTAAGAGGATAATCATTTCATTTCACATCACATTCATTATTAACAAAATTCCTCTAGGCTCTAACCTTTGACTAAAACCAAGAATCATAGTGTGAGAAACACAAATCATAATGGCAAAACCACATAATAATGAATTAAATTTTAATTTATGACAAAATAGGATTTATCCTTGATCATTCATTATCATTTCTAAAACACGTGTATTGTAACCTATACTTAGACATATCCTTATAGTTCTTACAATGTTTTTCTCATCCTAGCCTCCAAAGGTTAATTATAAATTTTCTCTAATACTAACTATAACATCCCACATTTTAAATATATATATATATTACATTAAAATTGAATAATATTCAATAAAAACATAAAAACCCACACCATGACCATATATGTTCAATGTATTTAGAAAATTAGAATCTTAAAAAACAAGTTGATAAGATATAAACATTGTCTCCCGCTTATTCCATCATACCTAGTCTTATTTTGACATATCTTACTTAATACACTTATCCATACCCCGGGTAAAACAATCATAAGAAAGGGTGAGCATAGATGCTCAGTAATGGTAGAAAAGGGTGATATCAATCATATCATAATCAAAATACATAACAACATGAATTTTGAAAAAATGATCATGTATATTAAAGATCATGATATCATGTCATGGGATAAATCATAAAATATTATAAAGAATGAATGAACATATTTTCAAAATTCATAACATAAGGCATATAGTTTTTTAAATGCACATAATCATAGAAAATAATTTCATACTAGTTGAGGCTCATTTCCTGGACCATCATAGAGGAAAAATTTTATTATAGAATCGAGTTCATGCCTTCTTCCATCCGTGTAATACTTAGTCAGGTTTACTTCCCATTACAACCTTCTATTACTAAACAAATATCATTTCTCATTCCAACCCTCTCTATATAATGTGATATAAATCATTACGCAATGCATTATAGGATTATATAGTTCCCAAAAATCTCATAATGAAATCATTCTTATGTGTTCCACAAAAACATAAATCATTCATCATAACATAACCCATGGAATAAAATGGGTTTCTTAAACATCATTCCATCACAACATAACCCATAAAAAATAGATTTTATAAATAATATTCTCTAATAAACATAATCAAAAAATACGAATAATAGAGATTTTATACATGAAATAGAACCCTATTAAATAATTCCATCTTTGATGGAAAATAATTTAGTTAGAACAATTGAAATTAATTCTTGAGAAAAATATCATTTATTATTAAAAAAAAACTTTTCTCAAAATGTCATGAAACTTTAAAATAAAATAATTTATTTGAAGATAGACTTGAAATATTATAAAGGAATATTCCAGGAAAGAATTATTTATGAAAAAGTAAAAATATATTCATGTTGTCTAAGTTAAAATAAAACATTATTCCCGTACTTTTGTTTGATAGGTAAAAAATTACCTTGTATCAAAAATGATATAATTTTTCCTTCATACCATTTAACAAAAAATTACCAATGCGTAAAATAGACTTCAAAAAATTGTAGATGAGTAGAAAAAATATTCGGGAATAAAAATTTATGAATCATGGATATAGATGATAAATATACCTTAGTAAATACTTACATATAATTAATCTTAAATAAAACTGAGATTTTGAAATCATCTCTTACCTTATGCCTAATATCCTTGGTTTGTATCTGAACCTACTATATAATTATTTAAATAATGTAATTGAATTTTTACAGAATCATATTCATTTTTCTGATATTATATATGATTGTATTATCATCTGTTTGTTAATAAAATTTCATTATTACTAATTATTCAGGTATTAACTACTTCATTTTATTATGCATGTTTTGTCAAATAAGTTCTGGTTATCCTTCTTAGGTCATAGTAATATCATTTAAAAATTATATTAATATAATATACATTATTTTAATTTATTTTATACATTTATGTAATCATGTTTTAATGGATATCATGTAGAATGAATCACATCGCATTATGGATATATTAGGTCATATTTACACACAGGTGACGATATCATTCCCATAATTGTGAAATGTTGTGGAAGTGTATGGTATATATTTTGTTACATAATTCATATCATGTTATAGTAATCATATATAGTTATTAAAAAAAATTAAGGCATATTTTACTTTTCTTTGAAAAAAATAAATTAAATGTTTTATTCTCATTTAAGTGGCTCTTAAAGGATACCATTTCGACCCAGGGATGATTTAGGTTAAAACACACAAATCCAATTATACTAGGAAATGTGTTACGGTAATTTTATAATATTATTTTTCCCATAATTACCAAATTTACCCTTTTACCATATTAATAAAAATTACTAATTTTACTATTTATAATGCCCAAAAATAAAACAAATATATTTATTTAATTCAGAGATATGGATTCCAAATATGTACTCCATTTTTCAAAATTAAAAAAAAGATGGTTTACTAATTAATTTACAATTAATATTATTTTCAGAATGAGAAAACAAGTTTTAAAAGTTAGAACATTGCAAAATATTGAAATATTTTACATCTAAATTAAATGTAAAATTAAATTGGGTTTACTGTGTCAAAATTCTACTTTAAAATAGATTCACCATTAAATGGTGGAAAATTACCCTTTTGAAAAATATTGGTTTTTATTTATTAAATTGGTTTTATTCATATCTAATGACTAAAATACATATTGGATGATTATAAAAAATATTTTATTAAATATATAATATATATATATATATAATTTATTAATTTCATTTTATAATTGTAATTAACTTTATATATTTCTAAAAAAATACAAATAGATCATTTTCATTTGATTTCATTATATTTTTCATCAATAATTGGTAGCCAATGAAGTCATCATTTATTTTCATAAGTTGATTATATTTATTCCCAATAATATAACAACAATGTTATAATGGTAATTTTTTTCTAATGTCTTCTTGAAGTTTTTTTAAACTGATGATTGTGTCTAATGAAATCTTTTGAAGAATTCAAATTATTTAATGAAAATATTTCACAAAAACATCTGAGTGTTAAATATGTAAAGGGAATACATTTTCAAGATAGGGGATCTACCTGTGGTTAGTATGGATGGGTTTATCACATTTCTTATATGTGTATGGATGCTCGGAGTGAGAATTGTGCCCATGGGGGTCTGAACAATAACCTTGATAATTGAAGTGATGCTGGAAAGAGGGAAGCGCATCAATATTATCATTCCATTATTGGAAATTTTATACAAGGTAATTCATAATATCAATTAAGGGATGAAACCACTATGTGTGTGTGAACCTACAAACACTTTTTAAAGCTGGGTGGCTATACATATGGGAGGTAATGAGTAAAAAAACCCATATTTTCTATCCTAAAAAGAATTTCTACTTAATGATATTGAATATTACGAGAAGTCATCCATTCATGTTGGGCCTAGAAGAAGTGCTAGTGAAGGTACGGTTGGCGGAGGACTTCATATTCAACCCATTCCATTTGCCAATGGGGGTAGTGAGAGAAAATGGAATAGGACCTTGGAATATAGATCATACCTTCTGGAATTATGAGGATGGATATTGATGTTGAGGGTTGACTGGGAGTCGATCTATGATCCATAGAACACACATTGGTTCACAATACAATTCAGATGTCTATAAATGTTGACCATGTATTTTTACTCAAAGGTTCATCCTGATTGTCACCCTTTGGTGATGAAACAGATATGGTTCATGTTTACACATGAGGATGGAAAGATTTGTAATGAGATGCCACCACTGAATGCAATGTATGGGAATACATATGACTATGCAATGAGATGGGTGGGTGCATATACTAGGGTAATGTTAAGGTAGTGGGACATTGAAGCCAATGAAGGAGTGGCCCTTTGACCATAGATCTGAAGTCGAGTGGTGGTTGTTTCACACTATGGAATTAGAGATAGCTTAGTGGGAAAGTAAAAAATAGCGACAAAAGTGGTTCATCATCCCATATAGAAAATATGAATAGGGATATGAGCATAATTATACTTTAAGATCCTAGGAAGGTGGTCATGTGAATAAGGGGAACCATCTAGGGTGGTTTTGAGGAAATTCATTCAAACTCATGGGAAGTGGTTGAATCACATGTAAATACATAGTGATGTTGTATTCTATGAAGATTTTTTCAAATGGGAATTCGTTATATAGTTTTCCAATGTTCATGGTATGTAGAGGTATCTCAACAGAGATGGGATTCATATCACCTGGATTGGTCATTCTAACATCGACTTCTTCATATCTCGGGATGGAGTGAGAATTATGTTGAAGAACTGGTGGAACCGATACATTCCTAATTCTCTACACACCATTTTAGTGAATGGTTAATGGTTTTTTTGGATAAGAAATCCCCCCTATAGTCGATGGTCATTGAACTAGCTATGCAGAAACCTTTTGCATAGAAGTGAAAAAATTCCAATGGAAGTGAAACCTGTCGTGGTTTTTGATTATTCACTAAAAGTAGATAATATTCATTGTTAATATCTTTATATTCATTGTTTCAAAGTCCATAAACATTGTTTTTAGTGCATTACATAAATAGAACTTCATTTTTCTTCTTAAATGCAATTCATGTTTAAAATGAAAATTTGGGCCTAATCATTCATCTGTTTGTGGACAACATTATATTCATTTTCTGAATTTTTTATTTTGGGATATGATTTATCACTTTGTTTGGAAAATTTTATCTTTTAGTTCTGATGGATGAATCCTAAGGGAAGATGGATATTTTTGTGCCTGAATGCAGAAATTTTCTGGAAAAAGCATAATGGGCGTAAGGCCCATCAAACAAATGTGGGCCCAATAAACCAAGTCCAATGAAGCTCAAATTTTTAAATAAGAAAGATAAAAATATTGGGGTCATTTTATTCAATTTTATCCAAAGCTAATTCCGAATTTTTCATGGAGATATATGGATCCGATGTTTACATTTAAATGGTGGGACCGATATGAACGCCCATAAATTCTTCTTACCATGTTGGGAATAACATTCCAAAGGATGCACAAAATGACCTGAAATGTTTACAGAGGATATAGGATACATGGAAGAAGATATTTTTCTTTTAAAATCACTGATTATTCGACCATATATAATGTCAAATTCGAACATCCAAATAGAGGATGAATCTGGACATTTTTCTAGGTCAACTTCAAAACGTCACTTCTCTATTGATTCTTTACACTCATTTTGACTCTCATAATTGTTGGGGGGGTAAATTAATTATTGGGAGTGGACCTAAGGCTCCTAATATTCCTATATAAGAAGCCAGTGGTGAAGGGAATTATCATCTCATATTTTTCAATGGAATCAATGTTTTTCTTTCATTTGTATTGTCATGCTTTCATTTTGTAAACGTTTTGTCAATTTCTCCCATGTAAGTTTTTCGTTCACCTTCATTTAATTAATAAAAGATCATCATATTCTTCTCATTAATTTCTTATTTAATTTTCAATATCATTTTGATACCATTGCCTTAAGGAATGAGGTTATTCACATAATCTTTTGTGAAACTCTTCACAAAACGGTGGAGTGATTTTTATTTATTTTTCTTCTTCTCCAATTCTACCATCATAAGTCTACTACCTGCTTTCATTGATAAAATAGAATCAATGGAGGGATAATACTATAAAGGGTTGATCCATGGGAGTATCAAGGAGTTAAATTTGATGTTATTTCTTAATTTAATAATTCCTAATCAATTCTATTTTTGAGATTTTTATTCAGTGATTTACGTTCTCTTTTAAACTCACAAATTTTAAGGATACACATCCTGAGTGCTAAAAACGATCCTCAACCTTGGAGTGCTCATAAATATGATCCTCCAAGTGTACAGGTGATTTCCCTTAGGATAGTGAAACTCTAAATTGGTGAGTGATTTGGGATGATTGTATTTTGTTAAAGGAAACGCTCAAACTTAAGACATTGAAATAATTTAAAAAGAAATACATCCAATTCACCCCATGTGATACCCAAGGATCAACTCATGGTTTTAATCATAATTCACTTAATTCATTATAGTATCAAATAATCCAATCAATTGAATCCAATGTTGGACACTTCATAGCTAAATCAACACCACCAAATAACCTTCTTAGAATGCATGTTTCCTAGGTTTCTTCTTAGGTATCTAAGGATCGATAACCCAAGTCGTACTACAATGACCGCTTACACCATAAAACTTGGGTAAACTAGGGCGCAACAAAATTTTGGTTCCATTACCAGGGACCCAATTAAGTTACCTTAGAGTCTTATCTTCTTTTCTCACCCCAAATTCTCTGATCTCACCCTAATTTCTCTTCTCTAGTCCCCTTTCTGTTTCTGTGTGTCCAATGAATCCCAAAACCAATTTTCATTCAACTCCAATGGATTATCTTCCACAATACCCATTGATAGACCAAGGATATAATAAACTAGAAAATCAGTATTTTTAATCACCCCACATAGAGAATTTCATTGACTAAACCTTGATTGAATACACCACACAAGATGAGATGTACAATCAATGGGATGCTGATTGTTTAAAGGATCAATTTCCATACCTCTGGAGGATGATTGAAGAGATAAAAATGAATGAAGTTCATGATGTCCAAACATCTATCAATTCTAATTCTGATAAAATTATTGGAAATTTGTGTGAAAAAATGGTTAAAATGAATTCAGAAGTTTCATCCTTAAGAGTAGAACTACAAAGTACTGAAATGGTTGTAAACCCCATTCCCACTCAGGTTGTCTCTTCCTCATCACTAATACAATAATATTTTCTCCCACAAACATCACATGAATTTATTGAAGAACCTACCATTTTATTTGGGATAGTTTAAGATAATCATGGAATAGTAGATGGGTGCTTAAATCAAGAGGAAACTGATTTTTTGTATTCACAAGAGGGAAATTTAACATTGTGGATGGAGAGTCCTGAATATTTCTCTATTGATGATATTTAGAAAACACCAATCACTGAAAAATTGGGAGAAATACCAAAAATTGAACCGATACACACTCTTGAAATTCAACTACACACTTTTGGGGATGAATCATGTTTTCAAACGGAACCAATTCTTTCTAAATTTTTTGGAGAAGAAACTGACTTTCATTCGAATTTCCAATCTTCATTAGGAAATTACAATCAACCAGAACTCAAAATCATCATACTTCCTTCCCCACATAATAATTACATCATAGTTGATACCCACGACCATACTTTTGTCATTCATTCATCTCATGAAAGCAATAATGTTAGATTGAAGCTTGACGTCTTAGGCATGACAAAAAATGAAACTAGATCAACCATTTCTAAAAATCCTTGTATCTTTAGATTTATTTTAGGACATGGATTTATACTAGGAAAATATTTTAAAAAAACAATCAATCTCAATCAAGTTAAAGTTGAGAAATATGAGTTCATTAAAATTTGGAATGTTGGAATTGGATAAGTTGGTGGGTTCAAGTTGAGCTAACGACGTTAAACAAAAGTGTTGCATGGGAGGCAACCCATGATTTTCATGTTTCCAATCATTTGGAATCATTTTCTTTTTCATATAATAAATTACCATAGACTGTTGACATATTCTTATTTTATGAGTAATGGGTATGAACAGGGAGCACTTTATTCATCCGTGTCACACGGTGTGATCCCTGAGTAATACCTTACCTAGAAAATATAAATAAGATTATGTATCATTAGTTTATTTTATTTTATTTTACGTTTTTGTAGGAATTTAAAAAATAGATTGTTGACATGTTCTTATTTTATGAGTAAGGATGGGTATGAAAGGGGATCATCGTATTCATCCATGTCACGCGGTGTGATCCCTGAGTAATACCTTACCCAGAAAATATAAAGAAGATGATGTATCATCAGTTTGGTTTTTAAAATTAAAAAAAAATAAAAATAAAAAATAGGGAAAACCATAAAAATGATGATACTTGGATTAAATAAATCATTGTGTTGTTTTTATTGTCTTCTTTGTTCTTCTTTTTATGGTTCAAGAACTATTTTGGGTCATACATGTTCAATCAAGGAGGTTCCTACATCCCCCAAGAGATCAAAGGAGTAATCTGGAGCATCATGAATTTCAACTTCAAAAATCAGGTGAATTTTTTCCATGTTTATAATTTTCAATTTCCTCTTTGAACACCTCTCATACACCCATTCTAACATTTATTTTCTTTAAACACTGGGGAAAATGTTATTATATGTTGGGGGAGATGAAATAAAAAAATGATTTTTTTAATTAGAACATGCATGGAATGAAAAATTACATTAACCTTGAACATGAAAACACACATTGCAAACTCTGAAATTGGATATCAAATAATTTTTCATGCCTTTATTCTGATTTTAATGCAAGTTTGACTTCGTGAGCATAGTTTTTGCAAAGTGCAGTTGTCCGATGTGATTTTTCAAAGTTTACATTTTCATCCTCTTAATAAAAATTCCACAATGCACGTCTACTGGATCATGGGTGTAAATTTGAGTTTTTGTGTCCCTTTCATTATAGCATAGGGTTCTGGGGTCACTTTTAGTTTAATTTGAGTATAAAAAAAACAAAAACAAAAAAATTTGAAAAAAAAATAATAATGACCACATAGAGAAATGTTTTTTCCAAATGTGTGGCGTCCGACACTTAGGGATCATGACTCCATAGTTGTCTTGCCAGTTTTAGGCTTTATATCTCTATTTTAGAGCATATAATTGACAATATGTGTGGCGTATGACACTTGGGGATCGCAACTCCATAGTTTTCTTGCCCAGAGTTAGTCTTTCCATATCTATTGTGGTTAAAAAAATAAAAAAACAAACAAAAAAATAAAAAATAATTGGATACTCATCTTATGTTTTAATATGATTCCCACCTAGAGAATCCATTTTTTCCTCTTGAACAATAAAATGGGCCCCAAATCTTTTGTGATGCACAACACTTTATCATACTTAATTGAAATTAGATGAAATTTGGTGATGAATTTGAACAAAGGAATGGGCTTGGGATAGGGATATGCTTATAGACCTAGCTTGTTTTAAATGATTTTGATGGGTTTCATAAATTTTTTTGGTATGAGGTATTTGGGTGAGCAATGTGTATTAAAATGTTTTTGGAAAAGGGGATTTGAATTTCATATTTGTAATATATTTTGCTCGGGACTAGAAAAACTCAAGTTGGAGGGTGTGATTATTCACTAAAAGTGGATAATATTCATTTTTAAAATATTTATATTCATTGTTCCAAAGTCAACAAATATTGTTTTTAGTGCATTAGATAAATAGAACTTCATTTCTCATCTTAAATGCAATTCATTTTAAAATACAAATTTGGGCCCAATAATTCATCTATTTGTGGACAACGTTATATTCATTTTATGAATTTTATATTTTGGGATATGATTAGTCACCTTTTTTGGAACATTTTATCTTTTAAGTCCGATGGATGAATCTCAATGGAAGATGGAGCTTTTTGTGCCTAAATGCATAAATTTGCTGGAGAAAGCATAATGGGCCTAAGGCCCATCAAACAACTGTGGGGCCCACAAACCAAGCCCAATGAAGCTAAAATTTTTAAAGTAGAAATATAAAAATATGAGGATCATTTTATTCAACTGTGGCTAGAGCTAATTCTGAGGTTTTCGTGTAGATATATTGATCCTAAGTTTACATTTAAATGGTGGGACCGATATGAACGCCCATACATTCTTCTTACCATTTTAGAAATAACATTCAAAAGGATGCACCAAATGTCCTGAAATATTGAAAGAGGATAGAGGACACATGGAAAAAGATATTTGTCTTCTACAACCATTGATGATTCGACCATATTTAATGTCAAATTTGAATGTCCATATGGTGGATGAATCTAGAGTGTTTTTCGGGTCAACTTCGAAACGTCAATTTCCTTTTGATTCTTCACCCTCATTTTGACTATCTTAATTGTTGGGGGGTAAATTAATTATTGGGGGTGGACCTATTGCTCATAATATTCCTATATAAGGATCTTGTGGTGGAGGTAATTATCATCTCATATTTTTCTTTGGAATCGATGTTTTTCTTTCATTTGTATTGTCATGCTTTCATTTGGTAATCATTTTGTCAATTTATCCCATGTAAGTTTTTCGTTCACCTTCATTTAATTAATAAAATATCATCATATTATTCTTATTAATTTCTTATTTCATTTTCCATATCATTTTTATACCGTTGCCTTAGGGAGTGAGGTTATTCACATAATCTTTTGTGAAACTCTTCACACAACGGTGGAGTGATTTTTATTTATTTTTCTTCTTCTCCAGTTCTACCATCGTAAGTCTACTACCCACCTTCATTGATAGAATAGCATCAACGGAGGTATAATGCTCTAAAGGATTGATCCAAGGGAGTAGCAAGGAGATGAATTGGATGTTATTTCTTAATTTAATAATTCCTAATCAATTCTATTTTTGGGATTTTTATTCAATGATTTGTGTTCTCTTTTAAACTCTCCAATTTTAAGGATACACATCCCGAGTGCTAAAAACAATCCTAAACCTTGTAGTGATCATAAATATGATACTCCAAGTGTATAGGTGATTGGCCTTAGGGTAGTGAAACTCTAAATTGGTGAGTAATTTGGGATGATTGTATTTTTTTAAAGGAAACCCTCAAACTTAAGACATTGAAATAATTTAAAAAGAAATTCATCCAATTTACCCCATGCGATACCCAAGGATCAACTCATGCTTCTAAATTTAATTCACTTAAGTCTTTAAAATATAAAATAATCCAATCAATTCAATCCAAATTTTTCCACTGCATAACCAAATTAACACCATCAAATCACCTTCTTAAAATGCATGTTTCTTAGGTTTCTTTTTAGGTCTCTGAGGATCGATAACCCAAGCCTTACAACAATGACCGCTTACACCATACAATGTGGGTTAATTTGGGAAAAACAAGTTTTCCCTTGGGAGGAAGTACTAAGGCTGAGTAGGTAAATATCTTGATATTTTTTGTTTCAGATATAAAATTTTCTTAGAACCGTTGCCAAGCTCTATTCTTCACCTAACCAGTAATCATGAAACAAGGAGGTGGAGTTTCGTGATGGAAATAAAAAAGAGGTTGAAGGGACCTCAACCCATTTAGTGGTGAATGTGGGGTCCGTACTTGAAATTTTTCCTGTGAGCTATTAACAATCGACGCCTAAAACTAAGGAAGAGACTATGGAAGGAATCTCACCCACGGGGGGGGGGGGGTTCCTCTAAAACACCAGAATCTCCTCACTAGAGTGTAGAAATAACTTATTTATCTACCTTATTTATATCTTTGAATATTTTTCTTGTATCCCGATGATTGAATGAAACATTTCATAAGAACATTAAAAAGGTCACTTACAACCAAGCCCCCAACACCAATGCATGCATTAATAGTTAATGACACTAAATTGGTGAAGGAAAATGATTTTATCCTAGTAAGAAGGGATGAGGAGACCGGGAAAATTGAGTAAATGTTGTAGGTCCCATATGAGGGTACTATCAAGACCATACCCTCGATGGAAGAGTTTAAGATGGGAATGATAGAATAGTTGGTTGAGGAGACTATCATGGATGAGGCTATTATAGGGGCACTACTGGAGGTAGATATTGTAGATGAAGTCATAATGGAAGATGTGGGCATCATGTTAGGTTCCATTGTATTTAGGGATAGTTCATTGGATGTTCTTGCACTTGAATTTCTAAGAGCTGTGTCCATGATAGATGAATTTGATATTGTTCCACCAATAAGATTATCCAAGGAAGCCTCAGTGATTGCATCCACTTCAGCATCCCCAAAACTTATAGCGAGGTATTATTCAATAGGTGGAGCTACTAACAAAGGATTGATCCAAAATATTGGTCTCCATCAAATCATGGAAAAAGATTTGTATATGGAGGATCGAAATGATAATATATTGGTGATAATTCCTCTTTATGAGCATGCACCTCCTGGTGATTTTGAGGATCTTGGGTCAGATTTCATCGAGGAGAATTGGATTGTTCATCATAGGGAATGTTGGAACAAACAATACTTTATCCAATGTGCTCAAATAGCAGAACTACCAAACCAAATGGGGTATCTCCACCACTAAATTGTCATCATGGGTGTAGGTGGGGTGGATTCTAGAATCACTTATGCACTAGCTCATGAATTATTTATCAAGAAGATGATTGTAGAATGGAGGATGCTTGAATTGTACTAGAATACACATAAATACGAGGGCTCCAAGGTTCTTGAGGAGGCTAAGAGATAGATCTATCATCTGGATGAGCATGTTTAAGAACGTGGAATTGTTCTATATGATCAGTATGAGGAAATTAATAGGTTTATGGACCGGTTGACAGTGGATATGGACAAGGAGGAAGAAATGATATCATTAGTGGTAAAGTTCTAGGTTGAGTAGAATTTATAGTGGATTCGTGCCAATGATGTATTTCCCCAGGAAAATGAAGAAAATAGATATCGAGTTGAGCGAAAGAGGGTCCTAGAGGCCACTCAGCAAATGAAGGCTGGTATAAAACACTCAGTCACATTGGTCTATCTATGAAGTAGTTTTGAAAATGATAGTTTCCAATATGTTTTTATTTCTCTAAAACATTTTCATGTTTTATTTTTTCATGTTCAAACATGTTTATTTTTCTCTTATATCACACTTTGACCATATTTCTGAGATATCCAATGTACAAACCCTATGCTCATAATATTCATGCTTAGTGTGAGAAAGAAGTTATGACCATATGATTTCTCATTAATATGAGATTATCAGAGATTCATTAAATAATTAATGGTAGTTTATTTCTAGATGATCATCATGAGTGTTCGGGATGAGAGTGGTTACAGCTGGAGAATGGGGTTCTGAGAACAGTCAAACTTCTTTTTCAATGTAAATTAATACATGAATGAAGTAAGACCAGGGGCATTGAATTCTGGAAGAATGAAGGGTAATGATGAGGTTTTAGTCACGATGTAAAAAATCTTGAACAAATAGTGTGTTACATTATGATATAGGATAACTATTTACCATGTTCAAAACACAACAAACAAATCACTTAGACTAGGAGAAGAATCAAACAAATGAGAGTCGACCAATGACCATTTTTAAAACACTGAACTTATATCATAATGTCATCCAATGCCTTTTGTAATGTGTACCTAGAATGATAGGTGATCCTTATGTAGACACCATTCATATAGGGGTCCCTTCATACCTGAAAGAGGATGAGGATCCTTAAAAGAATCATGAAATGAATGTGAATGATTTGATGAAATGTTTGAATGGATTCCAGCACTCCTTGAATTATTCCATCCTGGATTAGAGAACATTGTTTTGTGTTTGTGACCTCATGAATAATAATTCAAACTCATTTTCTAGGAAAGAATCACCTCAGATGTTATGAAACAATCGAAGAGCATTGAATATGAGGTCGATGACCAACACATGACGATGGGATTCTTTGGAAAGGGACTAGGATGCCTTTCAGTTTTACATTGTGCAATAATAATGATATAAATATAGTTTTATGTCATACATTAAGTAAGATTCATTACATAGTTTAACATCTTGTTATCAGGACACATCCCATAGTTTAATGTCCTTTGACCCGAACACATCAAAATGTATAAGGTCATATGTATTGGACCATAGAAAATATTTTGAGGTCAAGTTTCATGGAGTAGAATTTTGTGCATCTTTAAAACATTGGTACACTTCATACCATGACTTGTAATCCCATTTTATTTATGCTTTGTGTAAGAAAAAGGAGTGATGAAGTAATTTCTAAGACAAATGGAAGCACAAAATAAAGGTAAGAAGAAGTTGAGTTGTGAATGTCCTAATGATCGACTTTCTTGCTTGATTCACATAGAGGCATGGAAGGGTGACATCAACGTTACTATAATTCAACCAATACATAATATGTTAAAAATAGTTAAATAAATACATTTGAGGCCTGGATAACGGATAGGCTGATTGGTAGGGATCATTTTTTACAATGTTCGAAATAGGGGAACACAAATACACTAGCAATGAATGGAGAAATAAAATATAGGATTGACTGTTGACTAAGTTTGAGACACAAGATCCACAATTTCTTTCTAGTGGTAAATAAATACATTTTTCCGGATGGTAGGTGATCCTTGTATATAATCAATTTCCAATAGGGTTGCCCATTTGGATTTGAAGGATGATGTATACCTAAACTGGGAAGGAATCCAAGTGTGGATATGGATGAAATAATGTATGTGTGGGATTAAACACGCTATGTTTCATTCCAAAATGAATCTAATCACATTTATTAGGCATATGAAAACGTAGGATCGATACCACTAGGATGGGGAGAATAAAATCATCTCACTTTAGGAGGAATCCTACATTTGTCCAAGGAAACATGTGTATCTCGTGATTTTCAGGAGTTATATTCACATCGACAAACAGGTTAAGATAGTAGTTTACCATCATTCATGAAAGACATTGGGCATGTAAATTTAGTGTTATTTTACTCAGACTAAGCTTGTTACTCATTTTATGTCACAGAACTTAGACTATATAGAAATAGTTTAAGGTCATGAAACATGAACCAAAGGGAATATATCTTCTAAAGGTAAAAATGTGGCATGTAAGAGGAAAAAAACAGTGTCAATGGATCCATACTGAATAAAATACCACATAATTACCTTAATGTAAACTAAATATATTTTATGTTTGTAATTATTGAACTATAAATGGGGCCACGAGGATAAAAGGTTGGTTAATTTTTGGTTTGTCCCAGAAGTCAGAAATACAGGCATCACTATATATCTCATAAGGATGGGAATCATGACACATGTAATTCTTCAACATGGTGTGGTAAGAGAACAACACCGGTTGGAGAAATTCTCTCTGGCATGGAAAATCAGGGCTTCCCATGTTTATTCTGAGGCATCCCATGTTTAGGACATGGCGTAGGAATCACATCCAACTTAATAGGCATCCCAGTTATTCATGGGGTAGAATCACAGTTTAATTTCATGTGTTGAGGACATTAAGATTAGATTTCTAAAGACATATAACTTAGACCATATAGGTTTTTAATAGTTTGAGTTTATAATTCTTGGACCAATGAGACTCTTAGTTCATGGTTATAGAGTTTGAACCTTGTAGAGAGAGTTTTTATAATGTATATATATAGTCTGAAGGTATGGAAAACCTTACATGAATGAGTTCTAAGTAGACCCAACACCGCATAACATATTCCTAATAAGACATACACATAATTTAGAGTCATTGTTCTTAGACCTGGGCTTTATGTTTATGGTCATAGAGCATAGACCTAAAGGGTAATAGGATCCCCAAAAATAGGTAATGTAGAATCTAGGAATGAAAATCCAGATGTGAATGAGGTCAAAGGATACCCAAAACCATACATCATAGTCTCAGGAGGAACTATCACACAATATCAATTCATGATTCATGAACATATCCACCTAATTTAAGGTCATAGTGTTCGTACCATGCGCACAATTTAACATCGTGTTCCTGAGTTGTTGTAGGATCCTCATGCAATGTACTCTTTGAAGATCTTGTAATTCATGGGAGGAGTGATATGCTCTCCATCCAAAGTGATCCAAGATTATGTGATTGTTTTATAGACCTTGTGAATAATGTGAGTATCTTCCTACTTGGGATCTAGAATTGGTGCATTCTTACTAGGTATCATTGGTGTTCTAAGATATAACACATTGTAACCTTGTAGAAAAGAGAAGAGGCAGACCTTATTGTTGAACACTTTTTCTATCTTGTTTTTCTTCCTCTCAAGATTTTGCAAGGAATGGATATTATTCTTTTCAAGTGATTCCATCTTAGATAGATGGAATTATTCAATTTTTTATGGTGTTTTCAGATCATAGACAACTATTCATAGGGATGGAAACTTAACCTTGTTGGGTAGGACTACATTTATTCCTTACACCATGGAATTTGAAGTCACCTAGGTGGAATTTTGAGTTATCATATGATAATTCCAAAGGGAGGTGGGGAGATTTTATAGCCGAATATTCTTTTCTATCCCACTATATTTTATTGAATGTTATTGAGGGTATTTTTTAAATTCCTTGATCTATCTATTTTTCTATGTATGTTGGAGGAATGTATGGTTAGACTACATACTTTACTTGGAATAAAATATCTTCATCTCATAAACACATATGTTAGTTCTGTTTTATGTGAGGATGGAATGGGGAACTATGAATGGGTGGATGATGTAGGAGATCATGAATTAAGTCATGGATCAGGCCTTTAATTCCTTGAGGAGAATCACTTTTCCCACTTGGATAAGTAATATATCACGTTTATAATGAATCTTCACTGACGGGATATTTCTAGTGGGTATGGTGCCACAACATAGAGTCATCGTACTCTAAAGGGACAAGAAACATGGTGGTGTGGAGGATCTCTAGTTGTCGATGCATAATGTGTGCATGGATATAACACACATAAATCCCCATGAAATACTTAATGAAATCATGGATAATGGTTGTCCTGAATTAGGTTTACCTCTAAATCTTATGGGAGAGATAAAATCACACATGATGGGTGCCACAAGACTTGGCATGAACCTCCTGCATAACCTGGGGAATATCATCTCCTTCGAGGAAAAAAGAGAAATTTCCTTAATCCCACATATATAGAGAGTATGATAAAGGATGGGAACACTCTAAAGGGTGAACTACGCTACACGTCGGTAGATTCTCACATGCTCTCCTCAATCTGGTGGGAGAGAACCATGCTAGAGATACTTTTTAAAGGGATTTTTTTCAATCAGATGTTTCGTCAGCTGTGGGGGATCACGAGGGTCCTAATGTAGAAGTACACGCAATCAGCTAGTTTATATGATGGTTTTCAACATCATCAATGATGATGAGAGTGATGAACCAATGAAGTGACACATGAATAAATGAGGCATCTTGGTTAGGCTATGGAAGAGACAAGACCATATTGGCCCAAGATTTGACATGAATGTTTTTTGATCATGGGACATGAGTCATTTTCAGATGATAAGGGAATTAGGTCATCAGTTAGTGAGTGTGATCTAGCAGGGGAATGGGAATTTTCCTCTTAAAGATGTATCAACCATTAATCTATTTCTTGACTTACTCAAAGTCACATTTCACATGTAAACATGGGAAATTAGTCTTGAGGGTTGTGTAGAGACCAATAACAAGATCCTGATACTCTACCTCATTGTTGGTGTAACCATCTAACATCAAGATTATGTATGGCCTGATAGCTTTCTAGGGAGTGATGAAGATGATCTCAGGCCTATTAAGTTGATCATGGGATTTTGGAGCCTTCAAACAGTTTGGATTAATGAGGTATAATCTATATTAATATACTAACATGGAAGTGTTTGGTCCACTTTGAGTGTTTCATCATATAATAAGTTAACATTTAGATGTGGATCTTCATGTTCTGTAAGGTTGAGTAGAAAGTATGCCCTCACCTGACTATTCACAGATTTCTAATGAATGGATATCGTGTTGAAGTATTGAAGGATCACTTCTAATCATTGAAATTTTCCAATACACATTACTTTATTCAGGATATACATTAATAGATAGATATGGGACACCAGCTATATCACACTTACTGTAGATAATCTCAAAACTTGTACACTACATAAACCAGTATGAGGAATTTCTTCTTGATAGGGGAGTATCTGGACTGTATTTTGAGGATCATAAGACTGAGATAGTATATAATTATCTCTAGTCCTTCATTTTTGGGTGAGATGGTCATCGAGGGACTATTCCATTGTAGTCAGATAAAGGATCATAGGTTTCCATAAGATGTGTGGAATCAAAACTTCTATCTGTAGTAGATACTAAATAATTTCCTCAAATTAATTCTGATACACTTCATCCCAATTCTAGAAAATTCCATTATTCATGATCTTCAAAATATTATTACACGTGCGGACCATATTTTTGATGAATTGGCGTATGTAGGCCTATTGGCCTTAGTGATCTCAAATCTTCTAGAGGTTTCTCAGGGGAGGAATCTGATTGGTGTCATTGATCTTGTCTGGATCAGTCTTTATGACTATGTATCATAAGAATATGTTGAGATATTTATTAAAGGTTAGCCAGATGGTACCCTTTAAGGGATTCATCATTAAAATTTGAGATACTAGGAATCCAAACACTTCATCAATGTCTCTAATATTGTCCTAACAATGAAGAGATTTAACCACCAAGTCATCCACAATGCATTCCTATAGCATCAAGAGGATCAGTTTGAAGATTTGGTGTACGACCTAAAAGTAAGTGTCTCATATATTATTCAAGAAAAAGGGAATCACCTTATAGAAAAAAGACCCTTATCATAACATAAAGGTAGTAGACTCCACATACATTGGGTCCATCCGGATCTAATTTATCTAGATTATCCATCCATAATGGAGAGAGTCTGTAACCTAGTTTTGGAATCAATCAACATCTCTATCACAGGAAGTGGAAAATATTGACACACAAAATGGAAGTTGAGGTCCTAAAAACCAATACTTAATTTGATATTCATGTTCTTATTCCTGGATAAGATTATTTAAGCTATCCATTTGAGGCACTAGACTTCCCTGATGAAGTAAGATATGATAATCTTATCATCATCAACATAATCCATGGAACAGTGGGACAGATGAATCTTCAAATGATGATTTTTTAATCTTTGCTCACTTTTAAGGAGACCAATATGAAGTATGGAGACCTCGAGGTCTATTCCTGATATATCTCTTCATAACTCCAAGAAAACACATCATGATGTTGTTTTGGGAACAATACATATTGTTGCTTATCCTCTTGGGTCATGGCTATACTCATTAGTGTCAAACTTATATCATCTTTAATATCGATGTTCAATTATACCATCTCATCAATTTTGGTGGATAAACCCTCCTAAAATGAAGGAGGATCATCTTCCAAATCCACTTCAACTTATGATGAGGTAAAATCATTGGGAAGAGGTTTATCCATACTGGCTGAATATGGGGGATAAATGTTCCCTTCTGGGGTGGATGTGGAATAATTACTAGGGGAACCTAGCGTTGATGAAATCCTAGTGAAAGTCACATTTTAGTTGATTCCAACTAGACTTTGACCATAGGGTCAATTCTTAATGTCAAATAAATGGTGGTGAGTTGGATTTAGGGCATTCTACCCTACTATGCGGAACATGAGGCAGTGTCGTAAAATGGTGGCCATGGGGAAAACCTATTGAGCCCTTATATGATTAGGGGAATCTATTATCAGATAAGATAATCTGATGTATAATTAAATAGTAATCTTTTGATGTTCCTCATACTTGGTGATTTTTCATCCCTTTCTCTAGGATACACCAAAGAAACTTCCCAATTCGGGCATCGTACCCGCCAACTGAGGAATTTGGACAATGAAAGAATCACCCAAGACTACCTATGGAATTGATTTGATGGTTGTGTAACCAACCTCAATAGTTTGAACATGATTCCTCTATCACTTATAATATCCAACATCAAGATAGATTACTTCACAAGTGTCAAAGGGGGAATCATCACCCTAGAAAATAACTCTATAATTGATGGATTACTTAAGGAATTTGTTATACGAGGAGGGGAATTCCACATAAAGATAAATCCACGAAATAACCATCAATGTATTATAGTTGGTATCTTGTTAGACCATTCTAAATTAGGAACATATGTCCAAGCCTGTGAACTTGGTCTTCATCTTACTTCTTCCAGATAGATTCAGGTCATTCCAATCATAACTCTAAATTTTTATGTCAGAGGTTCCCAAATCCTCTTCAATGAGTCCTAACCTATGGATTGACCTAGTTTTAAAGAGACTAATCCCTAATCATGTGTCAACTAGGCAGTGGAAGATTTCCACAACATTTAACGTGCCTCTGATGTTTTGGAGGTGAATTTGACCTTATATGAGATAGTCTTCATCTTCCATATAAGATGAGATGGAATCTTTTCCTTCCTCCCACTTAACCTCATCTACATTGTAGGTCTATACCATCTATATATATTCTTCAAATAGTATTGGTATTTTCAAGGCCTATGAGAGGGCCACACAAATTTCTTTTTACTAAGGGAGGTCCTAGAGGATCGAGATACCTGAAATTATACTATAGAGGTTCTTCAACACATTGTAATTCTATGCGAGGAGAAAAACAATTCTTATAGGGGTGATCATATTTTGTTTGGGGTAAAATGGGTGTTGCTTCATATGCGAAAGATATCTATTTGGTGTGGTAATTGTCCTCCTGGTGAACAGATAACTCACCCAAAACCACTGTTGGCTAATTTTCAACTAGATAAGTTCAAGCATTAGCTGGAAGTACCCATTCACAGTGTATCCACAATTGTTATTCATAATCAATTAACATATTCAACTATTGAAGCCCATATGATGAAGTAGGATGGAAGAATTGTTCATGATGACCTCTTCAAAGTACCTGCTACCTCATATTGGTAGTGTGAACAACTTTGTATGAGGCACTGGAATGAGCATTTTGGAGGATCAAATGTCTTTGACATCTCCTTATATAGCATTGATTAGATAAATCAGAGGAATTTTCCTAGAATTCCTCATCACCAGAGAGTGTGAATATTTCTACAATCTCAATTGTCTTCTCATATGCATATTCCTGGTCATCATCGGAGGTGTCTTCAAATTATGGGAAGACCATATGGGTGATTTGAAACCCTATATGTATGAAATTGCTAAGGTTTAAATATGACTTCGGTAGTGGTGGTGGGATTTTTTTCCCTTTCATTGTGAGAACATACTCTTGTGATTTAGAGGGTTGTGATGTAGATCTTATAGCATTGACCATGGAAGGTCTGGTCACTTACTGAGGATCAATCTGGCATTGGGGGGCATGGATGAAATCATGGGAAATATCAACCACTCTTTAGGACAAACAGTTGTTGTACTTCTGAGTTCCATGGTTGGAAACCTATTTTTAATCACATAACCCCACACTATCACTGTCAGGCTTGGTAGAGATATGTGAGGCCTATGATGGGACGTTTACCAACATGACTAAAATGTTTTCCACTTGGTCTAAGAGACAATACATGATCACAAAGCAGCCATTGATGGTATATAAAATAATTTTGTGGTAAGGGAAATGGTTTGGCCAATCAGTGCATCTGAATTATTAGAGCTTCCTGTACATTGGAAACATAAGAATTGCATGCTCTCAAGAAATGAAAAAAATGGTAAAATAATAATATTTTATGGAATTACATTGTTTTCTCATGTATATGAAGAGAATCCTATGAGGCCTTCACTGAAGAGGGGATACATTCTGATGATGGGATGGATCGACATTCTATCCTTTAGAAGGTTGTTCAGGGTGAGGAATTTTTTGTTGATTATATATTGGGTAATACTATTCATGATGAGGTTTTTACACTCAATGTAGTTCTTCAAGAAGAGGTTCTAACAACTATAGTGTCAAAGGGGACTCCACTCGTGTTTCAGTGGTAGTATTTTCTTTAAATATCATCTTGCAGGATGATGGATGAGGCAGCGGGTCTGCCTTATTATATTGCTTCTAGGCTTCCTCCAAATGTTGGACAGTGTATAAAAATATTAGATTTCGACTCAGATGTTCTAAGTGATGAGAGTATGGAATAGATCTATATTAATATTTCCCATTCATTTCATTAGAAGATACTCTTGATTCAGTATAATATCATGGGAATATGTGAGTCTTTCAACCTAGTGATCTAATCTATGACTCTCTCATTGGGGGTTTTCATTCACTGGAAGAGGTTAGTAATACTTTTCTAGCATATAGTGGAGTTAAACTAGTAATGTAACTTATCTTGAAGGTATTCCCAACATGTAATGGAACCTAAGGGTACCGGGTTGTACCAGAAGAATTTAGGTCCTTCCAATGTATGGATTAAGTACAAGAGATTGGCGACCTACTTCTACTATAGGGTTCCCAAAAAGGATTGAAACCTTGATATAAAGGGGGATAAATACTACAGTGGGTCACCCATCTCTTTTAATGGGGAAAATATAGGGTTTTCAAAATCTAGGGTGGGTCACATGTTGTCCTACCATGTCCAGAATGGATTTCTGTTAGTTGGGATTTCCAATATCCACATTTCTAGATCCTCTAGGAAGTCAGTGGTAGTGACTCTCAAATAAATCTTGTGAATATTTTTATATTGGCAGGGATCCCTATCAATTAATGAATTTAAAGGCTCATAAAATAAGTAAGAAGTATTTTGGGATCATGGAGCTACTTGATCTGGTTCCTAAGGAAGATGATCACACTGCTCAGGATAATTTAGGGATTCATATCTCGACTGATTTCTAGGTTCCCCTACATATGATCTACCTAGATGTGCGGGATTACTGAGACCAACTAGGAGTGAGTGGATGAGGATGACTTGTTTCTCACCCACTGGAGGAGATATTAAATCTCTTAGTGCGGGATCATAATTTGGTAACCAACCATCTATGAATTTGTGGAGGAGGTTCTTGTTCTCTACATGATCCTAAAGTAAAAATTCTATGGTTGACACTGCCTATATCTTTTGTGTAGACAAAGGTGGATCATTGGGTATAATATGTCCATTACCCTTTTTTAGAATCTAATCCAAAGGAAATATCTCTGATTTATCCTAGATAAAGAGTGAATTCTATTATAGGTTGGTGAGGATTCATGTATGAGGGTGCACCTAGTACTGTACTTCCAAAGGTGGAAGATTTTTCACATTGAAACCTACATCGAGGTCCCTATACTTTTAAAATTTGGGAACATACATGTTCATAATAACAATACCCAGAGTAGAAGTATCATCATCGATGTGAAAATCATTCTAGAATAGGATATGGCTTAATTGGAGAGAAGCATACTATCCACAACCCCTAATTTATACATGTGGAGATGCATGTTTAATGATTTGGTAGAGAACTATAATGCTCTTGGCATATCTATGTTGGTGGGTTTGGCTGTAGCGAGGATATGTGTGTTTCTAAACCACTAGGATTTCTTCCAACTCAAACATTCGACACTTTTGATTAATGTCTTTAAGGTTCCCTAGGCATCCGTGATTGACTAACTCATGGTCAAAGAGGTGGTGAAGCATCATCCAGATGGTCTAGTGGAAACACACGGCATTTCCCTCAATGAGGGACTGTAGAATGTTCAATTAATTTGGTCAAAACACTGCTGATATCTTATCTACAACATGATATTCCCAATGTATCTCATCCTCGGAGGTAGCACCCTACTATTGGTCATCTGAAAGTTCAATCAGCACTGGATGGGAGATGGGTGACAATACTAATGTGGATTAGTGTGGGGGTTGGTTGGCTGTTAGAGGAGTCAATACATGTGTTCATTTTTCACTTCATTCCAAATTTTCATTGGGGTCAGTACTAACCAAACCATAACATACCTATTGAATGGTGTGTTCACCAATACTTTGCGTGTGATGGAATTGATGTGCATCCATAGATCTTCTAGGTTCCCATCATTTATACCATTCGAGAAAAACTCCATATTATCTTGGGTAGAGGTATATAGGAAGACTGAAAGTGATGGAGATAGATGTACCATGAGCCCCTATAAGGGAGCTATATATTCCCCCACCGGTACATACCAATGGAGGGATCAGGGGATCTTGTGGATTTCAACTTCTAGGATAGAGAATGTTACCTTTTGGGATCCTTCCCCGGAATCCAATATTTGGGGTGGATACACTATTATCAAGTCTCCTATATCCTCAAGATCAAAGAGGTCAATGAGTCCAATGATGACTTGATGTTTCCCAATATTTCACTTCTAGTGGAAGTTGTTCTACCTTTTTCCCTAGGACTGTACCTTAAGGAAAAGTAATTCTCTTTCATGGGAAAGACCACCACATTGGTTGGTTGGATCATGAAGAATATCCTTATATAGGATGAATTGATCTCAGGGAGAACCACTTTTCTAGTGGTTGGTAATGTGGGGAAATTTTTTTCTTTGGTTGTCTATGGAATGGTGAGGACTTCCACATTGATTGAGAGTGCAAAACAGAACTCTATACTAGTTGTTGGAAGAGTGGATAGGACCGCCACATAACATTGGGATAGTGTAGGGGAGACCCAGTACTACACCTCATCATCACGAGTTGGCCCATAAAGGCTGCTGGTGGTGCCAGTGATTGACAGGGTCAATTCATCCTTCCTGCGAGGAACATGATGTCTCGATCCCAATTAAGAGAAGATGGATTCATGTTTGTTGGTGATAGAGAATAGGTGGTATTTTCCAGTAGAGGAAGGGAAAAATAGAACAATAGAATATTATTCCCCATGATATTAATTCTTATAAGCATGTTACTGACATTGGAAATGGGTGTTTTGGACTGGAGCTGGTGGAGTAGGGATAAAGTCACCCAACACTTCGGCCTAAGAGACTGGTAATTTCCAGTGCTGATGGGGCCTTGTGGGATCCCTCCATTGAGGATCCTAAGTGGTAGTCACATTTAGAGTGACTAAGGTATCATAAACCTTTACTTGTTAGGGGATAGAGTAATAGGATCACTATGGGGGGAGTATCCTAATGCTGGTTGTTGTTGGAGTCGAGAGTGGTTGTGTAATGGACCAAACTATTATAAATGATGCTTCCATTTGTGATTAAATTCAATTTTTTATTTTGTAATATGATTATAGAAAAAACATGCACTCTATTGGTAATATATTTGTATTTAAAAGATCATTAATAATATTACCATTTTAAATATAGTCGTTAAACAATGATCTCATGATTAATATAAATATTGGTCTTTAATAAATCAAATTGACACATACAAGGGAAGTGATATCCTCATCTAGCAAAAGTGTACCCGATGAAGCCCATTTATTAGATCTTAAAAAGCAGATTGGATCACATGGATTTTTCCTTGACCAATCCTAGACTCACTTCCAACAACATAATCTTGAGCTTAACCACTTTTGGGAGAATTTCATGCTCATCGATATCGCAACCCAAACCATGCTCATGGAATATCCCAATAGAAGTATCACTATCATGCACCATATTCTTAGTGGCTAGGCCATTGTAATAAAGAGATGTGTATTAAGACCTTAATAATATTAATATCTTTATTTAATATAATAATGAATTTATTTTCATTATGATTGTTAGTTTATAAATTATTTTCATTATTATTCAATTAAATGAAAATTGTGTTCTCGGGAAATATTCAAATTCAATTAAGGGATTTATTTTGACGAATTAGTTGAATTTATAATTAAATAAAATTTTAACAAAATTTTATTATTAAAAAAGTTTTATTTTATATAAATGTTCATATAATCCTTATCAAGTGAAATGTACTTTTTATAAGGGTTAAAAAACTATTTTTGTCAAAACCCGAACATTTTTCAATAAATGTTGAATAATATTTTAAAAAGTGAAAATGAATAAATTTGAAATTAATTTAGATAAAATTAATATTTTTTTGGATTCAAAATGTCTAAATTATCCAATGTTTAATTTTTTATAATTTTATTGGATAGTAGACTTTTCATGTAAAAATTAAATACCGTATAAATATACGGTGTGTTATAAGACATCATACTAACACAAAAATGATGTAATAAATACTATAATGGGTAGCCGTAGACAAATATATTTTTTCCCTATAAAATAATTTGATATTAATTTTACTTGATTGATTTTATTAAGACATTATGAATCCTCCAATACCTTTAATATATTTTATTCTAATAAATTCAATTGCTTAAAAGTGTGACTTTCCACCACATAATAAACGTAATTATTTTAATATGTTGGGAAATTTTCCTAATAAAATAATTAAAACCTCCCATATTTGGAAAATTCATGGAAAACCCAATAGAATGTTTGGGGTTCTGAATATTTTATTATATAGAGTCCAAAACCTATGTTTGTGATATATTAATGAATTTCTCTCTCATTTCCTATATAAGACCATAAAAGATAACATTATCTACACTAAAAATACTTTTATAACATCATAAATCTTCCTTACCCTCTCTAAAGTCTTCCAAAGTCACCTCAAGCTCTCAAAAATCCCCTTTTCAATATTTATGAGCCACACATTCAAGTAAGGGTTTTTTAAATTCTCATCTTTATCCAAGTTTCTTTATCTTGTTATGCCCTTTTATTTTCTATTAATAATTACGTGGTATGTTTTTAAACCTCCCCCAAACTACCCTTATCATTTATAAATGATGATTGACCCCTTTCTTTCTCATAAATCCCTCCCTTGTACCCTAGTTATCATGAGAAATTTTCCTAAGCATCCTTTCTTTTCTCTTTTTATTCAAACTTATTAATTATAATAAAAATTCATTATTATAATTATAAATGTTTTTAAATGTCCTAAAATATTTTTTAATATAAATTTCATGTAAAAATTTTTATAGATGCATTTAGCTCTCATCAATTCTTTTTAGGAATTTTTAAGTGACGTCGTCATGCTGCCAAATTTGTACCGTGATTTTCTATACCAACCATTTTTGTAGTGAATGTAAAACCCATTTCATATAAAATGTTTTAACTTTTATTATTTTCTATATTTATATATTAGGAAGGTGTTACCTCATTCAGAGACCAAGGCACAATTTATTGAATAGCGAAAAAAAGAGGATTACATGAGTCTGAATGACAGAATCTTATTACAATCTTTCTCAAAAAGATGAATCAACTCACCAAGAAAATAATCCTACCAAGTAATGCCTTGGTTGAATCCATTATTATCAAGAAAGTCTTCAACCATATTTGATTCACAGAAATCATGCGTAATAATATTGTTGGTTTCCAAAAGCCAAGCGAGACAATTCATCCAACAGGAAGTAGGCAGACAAGAAAGATGCACCACACACTTCCAAAGAGCCTGGACAATAGTGGTTGAATCACTTTCAATCCAAATATTGTTCCAACCTTTTCATTTAGGAAATTCAACAACATGAATGACCCCCATCATTTCCGTTTCTAGAGACAAGGTCATACCACATCCGCCAAAACATCATCTGAGACATTGGCCAAGATGATCTCTAAAAATATCACCACATCCAGTAGGTCCCAGGTTGCCTTTGAAGGAACCATCAACATTCACATTGATCCATCATTGAACCAGGGATTTTCTAGAATACCTCAAAGGTTTATCTATGTTTTCGATAAAGACCAGCAATCCGAAGATGATGCTGGATCTCAAAGTCTATCACGGGTTTGTCATAATAGGATTTCTGAATAGAGGAAGCTTCATGAATGGAAATAAAAATTTGTGCCTGACCTGCATTATTCTTGAATGAGAATTTATTATGATGAATATTATTTCTATCATACCATATCAAAAGGTGGATCTCAACAACATCAGCCAAAAAAATAATCTTAATTTGTTGCGAAGATTCAAATCCAATACATCTTTGATTCGAGAAGCTGATTGAGTTAAGGAGAAACCATCTTCAAAAAAATATTTCGATAATATAGTTCCAAAGAGATGAAGCTATAGTACAAGAATGAAACAGATGGTAGACTATGTTGGTTGTAGAAGTGACATTTAGATCAAAGTTGAATTCAAAGGGATTGCAAAAAAACATCATTGGGGACTCTGATGTGCGCAATACGCCAAACAAGAGTAAGTATCGAGGGTTTAATCCTAGGTTTTCTAAAGGAATTAACCCAACATAAGTGATGATCAGTATCAAGGAAATTTCTTTTATAGAAGATCTTGGAATCACGTACACCATTACAAGTATGTTCCCCATATAATGAAATATTCAATGTTAGAAAAGGGATAGTTGTCAATGAAATTTCGGATGTTTTCAGGAAGGTATATGTTAGGTGACTTTAATAAATCCCTTATAGTGTAGTTGGTGTTTTCAAGAGGGGAATTTTGAGGTATCATGGAAAATAGAGGAACCCTTGTCCAGTTGTGAAGCCAAAAATTCTAGGTTATATCAAATGTGTCCATCCATCTACAATTGTTCATAATTTTATTTTAGGATTGTATAATGGACGACCAGATGAAAGAGTTTATATAGTTCAAATTTCCATTTCTAAGCTCAGTAATTTATCATTTTTTCGGAAAAGAAATAGAGTTAGAGTTATTATTAAGAAGCGTCCAAGTGAGCCTTTATTGAAGATCATCATTAAAAAGGTTCATATTTTTTATGCCAATACCACCCTTATCTAATGGTTTACAACAGTTGGACCAAGGGATGGTCACTAGATTCCTTTCAAGCATACTTCCGGTCCAAAATAAATTTGTAATGCAAACATTAATTTTCTTTTGTAGACTAGTAGACCATTTATAATCTATCATCAAATAGACCATTGTGGAAACAATTGTCGATTTGACAAGATAGATTCTACAAGCCATGGGATGAAAGTGACAGGTGTGCCCAGAATTTTATAACAGTTTGATGAATTGGGTAATGTTTAGTATCATGATATATCATATTGGGATAGGGGTTTCCATGATTAATTTGTGGCACATTTTCCACCATGAAGTATTTTTTGCTTATCCTTGACGTATGATTCATTGTTTTAAGTTGTATCCATATTTTCCATGTAATGATTATCATAAAAAATAATGCCTTATTATTCATGTTCCTTTATGACGCATTAATATTTCCTTCCTATCATGAATTATTATCTTCAGGTTATTAAATTTATATTACATTATTGGTATTTATGGATCTCACCTTACTTATGTATTTCCCTAGTTTATCCAATGCAGATTTATGCTCAAAATTGTTGAAGAATTTTGCAAAATATATGTTGTAATTCATGTTTAAAGTTATAAAACAATGTACCTAATTACAAAGGATACTATACTTGTAGACATTTTAGGTTATTTTAGGTGTACTTTTATTTAATTAAATCATGTATTAATGTGTAATAAAGATAAGGTTTATTATAGTTCATATCAATGGAAATATTATGTAATTTTTTGGATTATGATTAGAAAAATAAAGTAAAATCATTAGAGATAAGAATAAGTTTAAGAATACATACCTAACATTTTGGTGAGTATATAGTAATTTTATTATCAATAAAATACAACCATGTATTGATACTACAAGTGGACATGGTTCTAGAATAGATATACATAGGTGTAACAACTCCAACAAGGTATTCCAAGCCTGACTAAGGGTAACCTGATACATGAAAATGAGCCTTACTGTGCACCAGTTTGACACTCCTATGGAATATTCTTCATTAATTCATAAGATCATTATAAACCACTATCAATGGAGTAAAAAAATAACAAAATAGTATATGTTAGGAAATAGTTCATGGATAACAAAGACTAAATCCTAAAAATCCATATGTTAAGGAAATACATGTATGTTATAAGTTATCCATTTAATGCCATTAAATTCACATTTATGTGTATAAAAGTTAAATATAATCATAAATAACTTTCCTTTTTTTTCTATCTAATGACTAGAAATATGAGGAATCAGGTAAACAATCAATATAAAGAGTACTGTGTTGACTACCCCAATGAGATTCCCAACCCAATCAGAGTAGTAATCCCACACTTCATAATGATACTCTATAATCGTACTCTAATTTTGAATAGAAACATAGATCAAGAGGATCATCCATATCCCCCTAAAAATAACAATCCATAATCAGAAGCATCATGTGATAAATTCCTCCTACTTTCAATGGATCATCTAATCCATTAATCACAGAACAAAGTATCAAATCAATTGAGAAGATCTTCTCCATCATTCATTGTTCTGAACAAGAGAAGCTTCATTGGATGATTCTTATATGGAGGGTCATGTTTATCAATGGTGTAAATTGATCCAAAATACAAAGCTTGAGGAAGATATTGAAGAGATAGTGCGGTTAGTTTTTTGGAAAGCTTTTTTGGATAAATATTTTCCTCACACTCTCCATCTTAAAATGGAATGGGATTTCGATTCCTAAATAAAAAACATTAAGAATATATTAGGGATTATAATGAAAACTTCACAAGATGTTCATGGTATGAATCTAGCTTTTATATTACCCTTGAATTCATTTTTGAACACTTCTTTGGTGGGATAAAATCTATCCTATGAAAATCCATGGGGATCTGTGACTTTGATCGCTATGAGGAAATTGTTTGATGTGCCCTCAAAGTCAAAATGGAGATCAATGAATTCCAAGGGTATCACATGGATAAAAAGTGGAAAGTGGAGATTAATTATAATATTAATATATAGAGAGATTTAAATATTCCATGAAATTTTAATATCTCCCTTTCAAAAGGTGCAGAAAGTGGCACCCTATAAATTTCCTAAAGGGGAAGAGAAAATTATTTAGGTGTGGGAAGGAAGGGAACCAAACTTGTGATTGATGATAGGAGAAACCTTCTATAAGGAAGGGGTAATGTAATGCTCTGGTAAACTGTACATTTATTTTCCATTACAATGACTGAAAGGTACCATGGAACTTTTCAAACTGGTGTACTAAGATAATGGTTTTCAGAGATAACAAAAAAATCTCCAATGTAAAAATGGAGAGATTTTTCCATCACTAACACTGAATTGAATCCCGACGACAAAGTGGTGATAGGTATACTAGTTATTTATTCAATAATATATAAAATAATTTTTTATTCTACTTTTTCACATTACTTCATTTCACAGAAGTTTAGTAGAACAATTCAAATACTACCAAAATGAATGGAAGTAGAGATGTCAGAGAAAATGGTAAATTGAGAAATTATTTTATCCCAATTTTATAACTCATCCCATATCAAATATTGTGGGGTGAATTTCCCTGAAAATCTTATCATACTCTCTTTGGTGTAATTTGATGTAATTATGGTCATGGATTGGATTTCCCTATATAGATCAAACATAAATTGATGTGAAAATTAAATCACTCACTCTATTTACAATCATCCTCTGATTATGTAAAAATTCTAGGAGAAGGATGATTCTTATATAGCACCATCATCTAAATCATGGATATTATTTCCATATGGTATAGTGTATCTAGTTGAATGATTGATTATAAGGAATGAATTAACCTTTAATTCCATCCCATTGTGAGGGAATATGATGATGTCTTTCCCAAAGAATTTCCTTGTCTTACACCCTCTTGAGATGTTGAATATTCAATGAATATTATATATAGAGATTTATCATTATCCAAGACACCATATAGAATGGTTGTTGTGGAACTTGGGGATCTAAAGAAACAAATATATATAAATCCAAATAAAAGCTTCATATGCCCAAGTGTGTCACAATGGCATGAACCACTCCTCTTCATCAAGAAGTAGAATGGTACAAAAATCCATTGCAACAATTATCATGAGCTAAAAAAGATCATGATAAATAACAAGTATAATTTGGCTCATATTGACAACTTTTTTTATCAGCTATGTAGATCATAATACTTTTCCAAGGTGGATATGCAGTCAAGATATTACAAAATTAGGGTGAAGAAGGAGGACGTCACTTGTACTACTTTTCATAAAGAGGACGAACACTATGAATTCATAGTAATTCCTTTCAACTTCACTAATTCTCCAAGAGTATTCATGGAATTGATGAATAGAGAGTTTAGAGAAAACATCGAAAAAATTTGGAGATCATGAGGATGATTTGAATACTATTCTAATGACCTTACAAAAGGAAAATCCTTATTCCAAGTACAAAAAATGTGAGTTTTTGTTGATGGAAGTACATTTCATGAGGAATATCATCACATGAAATGGGATATCTATAGACCCTTTAAAAATAGAATAAATTTAAGGATGTTTGAGGCCAAAAGTTGTGATTTATATCCATAGTTTCTATGGATAAGTTAGGTACTATCGACATTTCTGGAGAAATTTCTCACGATTGTAGAACCCTCTCACCAAAAATACTTGAAAGTGATTCATGTTTTCTACAAATGATGAATGAAATGAAAGAATCAAGGAGATAAAAATGTGGATTATCAATGTACATATTCTTACTCTACAAATATGTGGAGATATTATTGTTTTATTCAACGATGCTTCGAATAAGGGTATGGTCTCTGTGTTGATGAGAGATGAAAAGTTCATTGTCTATGCTTCAAGGTAGTAAAAAATCATGACCAGAACTACCAAACACATGATCTGGAGTTGTCTACAATGATTTTCACATTAAAATTTTGAATAATTATCTATTTTGGGGAGAAGTGTGAAATATATAAGGTTTACTAAAGTATCAAGTATATATTCACATATAAAGAGATGAATATGTACTGATGAAGATGATTAGAACTGATAAAAGACTATGACTGCTCAATCTACTACCATCATGGGAAAGAAAATAAACTGGAATACATTCTAAGATGAAAGGATCTGAAAATTATGTCATTGATGTAAATTGGGAAGGATCTGATCTACTTATATTTGGAATGGATGGAGATGGGAATCATAAAGGAAGGAACAACATAAATCCTTTCACAAATTATTTCTCAACTTTGTATTCTAGAGAGTCTAAAGGATTATTAAAGAGATAATATGGGAATTATGAATAAATTTTAAGCTATAAATAAAGATAAATCCTTTGAGATTAATGTTAATTATTAAGGTGTTTTGTGATTTGGGTCAAGATTAAAAGTAAGATAAAATTCTTAGTTAAATAAGGATCTATTGGATTATGCACATAGCTCAACCTTCTCCATCCACCCATGAATAAAAAAGATCTACTGAGATCTCTGAGAACAACTTTTGTGGGACAATATGATGAATAATATCATAGAATATATATAAATATGTCTTGTAAGTCATCAAGTTAAAGTGGGAAGGAAAAATCCAAGGGGATTATGCAACCATTACCCATTCATACATGGAAATATGAAATCATCACCATGAAATTTGTACCTAATATTAAAAATAAATAAATAGGGAATAATGCAATATGGGTTGTGGTGGATCCACTTTTAAATACTATACATTTCATTTTTGATATGATAGTAATTCTCACAAGAACTACTTCCACAAATATATTTGGGAATTGGTTAGGTCGTATGGTGTACCACTATCAATTGTATCCAGTCACGATCCATGATTCACCTCTATGTTCTTGAAGAGTCTCCAACACATTACAAATGTTGAGTTGAAATTTATCATGGCATATCAGGATCAAACTGATGGCCAATCTATGTGGACTATTCGGACACTTTAGGACGTGTTGAGAACATGCTCAAGGGACTTCAAATGAGGATGGGATCAACATATTCTTTTGGCCAGGTTCTCTAACAAAAAAAGTTTCCATTAAAACTTCCAAATGGATTCTTATAAATCCCTTTATGGGAAGAGGTATAGATCACCTGTGTGTGGGGATGAAGTTGGGGAAAAAATTCTAGTTGTAGAAATGACCTTGGAAATGGCCAAAATAGTTTAGACTATTCATCATCACATCAAGGATTCTCAGATCTTAAAAAAGAGTTGTGTTCAAAATTGTTGACGATACATAGATTTTGATGTCAGAGATGTGGTATTCATTCACATTTCTCCATGGAAGGAATTAATGAGATTTGGGATGAAGGTAAATCTTAGTCCAAGATATATCAACCCCTTTGAGATCCTTGATCGCATTAGAGCAGTGGCCTATACACTTTCACTCCCATCTATCCTATCTCAATTTCATGAGGAAATCCATGTATCACTCTTGAGAAAGTACGTACATAAACCCTAACATGTACTCAATCTAGATTTTGTACCATTAGAGCACGATTTTTTCTATGAGGAGCTTCTAGAGAAGATCTTATATCGTAGAGAAAATGTTCTAAAAAATATGAAAATGCACCTTTTCCAAGAGCTATGGAGAAAAAAACAGTTTTAATTAGCAACATGGGAACTAGAGAAAGAGATGAGAAAGAATTTCCCTTATCTATTTTAAGAGTGGGTGAAATGAACATTTCAAGGGGGAAATTTTTTTAGGGGGAAGATTGTAATTAGCTAAACTGTTATAAATGAAGTTTCCAATTGAGATTTAATTAAATGTATATGATGTAATTTGGTTATAGAAAACACATTAATTTATTTGGTTATATATTTTTATTTAAAATAATTCTACGAATATTACCATTGTTAATATATTCATTAAACAATGATCATGTTATTAATATAAATATAGGGCTTTAACAAATTCAATTAACATAGACAAAGGAAGTGATGGACTTATCCAGTAGGATTATACCCAATGAATAACATTTATCAGAACTTCCAATGGAGATATAATCTATGGGATTTTCCCTTGACAAATCTCAATCTAGGATCCAACGAATTAAGAATGATACGAACCATTTATGGTATAATTTCAGGTTCAATGAGATCATGACCCACAACATGTTCACCAAACGTTCTCATAAAAGTCTCACTATTGAACACCTTACTCTTTGGGAATACGGTGGTGTAATAAAGGTATATGTATCAAGAACATAATAATATATATATTTATATTTTATAGAATAATTAATTTATTTACATTTTTATAGTTACTTTAAAAGTGATTTTTATTTTGACTTAATTAAACACAAATTATATTTTTGGGTAATATTAAAATTAAATTAAGGTATTTATTTTGATAAATTAATAGATTTTTAAAATAATTAAAATTTTAATAAAATATTATTATTAATTATTATTTATTAAATATTAATGTTCTTATAATTTTTATGAAGTGAAATGTACTTTTTATAAGGGTTAAAAACTATTAGTGTCAAAAATAAATATTTTTTTAAATAAATTTAAAATATTATTTTATAAGTTAAAAGGATAATATTTAAAACTAATTTATAGAAAAAATAATTTTTTAAATAATAATTTTGAAATTATCCAATGGTGAATTTTTTATAATTTTCTGTAAAAGTTGATTTTTTCGAAAAAGTTAAATATCGTATAAATATACAGTATGTTTTATGAAATCATAATGACCCAAAAATGATGTAAAAATTACTATAATATATATCCTAGGAAAATTATATGTTTTAACCTTAGTATAATTTTGTATTAATTTTACTTTATTAATTTTATTAAGCCTTTATGAATCCTCCAAAGAATTTAATATATTTTAGAGTTTTAAATTCATTTATTTTAAAGTGTGACTCACCTCCACTTAAGAAAGGGAATTATATAAATATGTTTATCCCTTTTACTAATAATATAATTAAAACCTCCCCACTTTGGAAAAAACTATGGTAGAAAACCATGGTATCATTTATGGTTTTGAATATTTTATTATATAGAGTCCAAAACCTATGTTTGTGAAATATTAAAGAATTCCCATCTCATTTCCAATATAAACCCACCCAAGATCCCACTTCACTTCACTAAAAATACATGGAGCACTTCCTTACTCTTCTCTACCCTATCTAAAATCCTCTCAAGGTGCCCTAGTATCACACTAATCTTCTTTTAAAGACTTTCTATCCACACATTCAAGTAAAAGTTCTTTCCTTTCTCGTCTTTATCGAGGTTTCATTATCTTGTTATGACATTTTATTTTAAATCAATAAATATGGGGTATATTTTCTCACATACCCGATACTTCCCTTGTTATGTCTAAATTCTTATATAACCTTTCTCTCTCATTAATCCTTCCCATGTATACATATTACCATGCTGAAATTTCATATGCATCCTTTCTTCTCTATTTTAATTCATGAGTATTTATTATCATATGCCTTCTTTTTTATAATTCTAAGTGTGTTGAAATGTTATCCAATTTAGCTATTATTTTCCACTTTTTCAAAACTATTACGGACCCGTTTAACTCTCATAAACTCATCTTATGAATTTTTAATTGATGTCGTTGTACACCTAAATTTTCACCAAAATGTTCCATGCCAAACCATTTATGTAGTCAATGTTTCACCCATTTCCTATAAAAGGTTTTATATTTTATTCACATATACCGTTTTATTGGGGAATTACAAGTATGTATTCCACACTACTAGATTATGGAATGAATTATAATGATGAATGAATTCATGTTTTATTATCTATCTGGCACACTTAATCATGAGAATGAAATGAAAGTGAAGGGTGTGCCCTGAATTATATTGTGATCCAATGAAATTGGAAACATTTAGTATCTTGATACATAATGTTGGGATATGGTTGTACCAAATTATTTTATGGTAATTTTTCCACCATGGATTCTGTGAATTTTATCCTTGACCTATAATGGAGGGTTTTAAGTTGTTTCTGTATTTTCTAGGTTATGATTATGAAGCTATATAATGCCTTATTATTCAAGTTCTGTTATCCCTCATTGATATGCATTTTCTTATATGTATTATTATTATCATGTTAATCCATGTTTAATCCCTTACTGAGGATTATGGATCACCCCTTTCTTATGCATTTCCCCAGGCTATCCAATGTAGTTTTAAGCGCAAGAATGTCAAGGATGTTTTCAATAAAGATGTTGTAATTCATCATTAAACTTGTAATAAAATGTACCTAAATACCACGAGCACCAGACATATTGATATTTAGGGTTGTATTAAATGGTATTTTATTTAATTAAATCATTTATTAATGTGTAATAAAAATAAGGGTGGTTATAGGTTTCTCCATGCACTTCCCTTGGGAGCAGTAGCGTCGGTGAATCTCTAGAGCCTCCATGTCCTACTGATCCATATCCCTTGTGTTAATTAACCACTCCTACTCATACTAACATTGGATGGTTCCCATCACCCTCCATTATATGATCTATGTGGTTAGATATGGGGTGTGGGCACCTAGTAGTTGTAGTCATGGTAGATGTCGTGGAAGAGGTGGAGTTGTGCAGTATTTCTACAACATTGCTTCTCCATCCTAGGTGACTAAGGATGTTGAGTGGTCAGTTTCCTAAAGATGGAATACTACAAGGTAGGTGGATTCAATCGTTAATAGGGATACAAGTAAATAAATTCCAAATTCCCCATCACCTTTCAATATTCTGAAAAGAAAAAGGATCCATGATAACGATGTCACAAGCCTAAAATTTCAAATGTTTACTTCCCTAATTTTTGGTAGGTTCCAAGCAAAGCCCACCATTTTTTTAGAGTATATTTTCTTAACAATTATCTATAAATCATCTTGATATTAATACTAACCAATGTACATAATTTTTTACTGATGAAATTACTTTATGTGAATTTAAGAAAGTTGATATTCATTATAATATTTATTTTGGAATTATATTCAAGTCATTGATCCATGAGGAATATTCATTAATGTTTTCTGAACATGTTTTAGCAGAATCTTGAAACACTATTCATAAAAAAATCTGGTATGAAAAGTATATGGAATCAAGCCTACATTTTAAATAGCGCTTATGGATCAGGAACACTACATTTTTGGGAAAGTATGGTTCATCAACCTTATGTTTGAATGGAACCATATGATGAAGAAAAATGGATCATATGGATTATAGACCCTATGTAAGTGAGAAACCCTATGTTTGATGAAACAAATATAAGGTACATAAACCCTACTTTTTTAATTAAAACTTTGTTTTCAGCCCTACATTTGGTATTTTTTTCATCACATGAAGGAAACATCCATTTGACTATTCAACAAAGAAGTATCAAATCTGTGATTTTGTTGGAGGTATATAAAATGTTATTTGATAGAGGTAAATATCTGATCAAAGATGTTTTTTGACCCATTAAAAACTTCATTATGACCAATGAAAAGACTTGTATTCACCATAGTGTATTATTCATATTTTTATGGGAAGTTACGATACCCCATAATAATTAGAATTCCAATATATGTAATCTGTGAGGTGACATTCTTGGATCTTCTCAACTAAAAGAAATCTATCTATTCTATAAATTTAATTGGAATATTTAAAATAAAAATATGTGATGAATAATATAAAACTGTATATTTGGGAATATATTTCTATAGAACTTCCTTAAAGATTGAATGAATATGTTATTTACTCAAGAGGTTAATCTTTGAAGATATATAATTTAACCTTCTTATATTGTAACTACTACTCTTTATTTGGTACTATTATTATTTGAAGATCTTTGGAATTAAGATCTCTTCAAATCAATTCTAACATGAATGCATTCATTTTTTGGAGAATAATATAAGTATTCTTCCAGTTTCCTATAAAATTATGAAGTTCAACCTCTACTATCAACTAATCAAGCTCTTTGATTTATTGGAGTTGAACTACTTTTATGTAGTGGTGGTTAATTTTCATATTTATGCACTAAACTATGGATATTATGGTTCTCCATAGAAGAACCATAAGACTATGTTTATCCTTTATTAAGGGGTCAAATTTCTATACTTAGTTATTATTTGATAGTATTAAGGCAAGAGAACCTCTCTAGTGAAAATTAACAAGATTGATGAGATATTTTTTGGGGAGTAGACTATGGGATCTTTGTGCCCCAAACTACTATATAAAATTTTGTGTTCTTATTTACTTTTTTGCCACTATATATATTAATTATATAAGTGAATGATATATATCTTCTTAAATTTAAAAGGATGTGAAAATGTATAATTTTTTTAAATTATAAAAAATACATAATTCACCCCCTCTTGTATATCTTTTAATTATTCCAACCTAACAATTTGTATTCAAGGTGAGATTTTTGAAATAGTTGATAATACTCTAGAAAGATTAAAATATTATGTTCTATACAAATAAGATGTTAATAGCTAATTCATGGGATGAAATTTCTATTATTCATGTTCCATATATTAATAGTGAAAACTATGGATTCTAGAAATCACACATGATCATATACCTGATGAATATACGATTTAACATTTATTCAAAGATTAGCACACCTTATGTTATTAAAAAAAACCAGATACATGTGATGTTTCACAAGAATATTAATATGATGTCAACTAAAATTAAATGAATGCCAATATTTGTGGACTCATGAAAATTAAATTCACTCATGTATCAAAATTCGCTATTGCCTGTGAATTTTGATAAAAAATCTCCATTGCATATGAAATAATAGATAACATCAAAAAAATGTTGTATTCTACTAAAAACAAAAGTTTTACACCTTTATGGTGTATGATGGAGAGATAACCATAGAAATAAATAAAGGACTGAAATTAATTATCTAAAATATTACTTCCCTGGGAGGTTTACTTTGGAAATCAGATCAATTGATAAATGTACTTATAGTACTACCAGCAATGTGTACTGGAATATCTGCAACTATTAAATAATAATTATCTATAAAAAATTAAATATGAAGGAATTAATTGGAACATTGATGACAGAAAAAGTAGAAATGAAAGATGATGGTAATGATTAAAAAATAGTAAAAATGTAAGACACTTCCCATAAGGTTACATCTCAAAAGAACGAAAATAAATTGAGAGAAGATTTAAAAATCTAAAATGATTCATTCAACTCAGATTCTAATATGGAGATGGATCAAATAGCTAGTAAATTTACTTAATTATATAAGAAGAAAATAGGCTACAAATAAATACTTAAAATGGATGATAAAGGATCCAAATAAGTAAGAGGATATGAATGCAATAAAATGAGTCATATTAGACCTGATTTTCCCCAATTAAAGGAATAAAAAAGGAAAATGGAAAATAAGAACCAGAAGAAAATTGGATATGAGAAAAAGGGAAAGATAAATATGAAATTTATTCAAGGATTGATTGAAAACTCTAAAATCACTACCAAATATGATTCAGATAAAGAGAGCCAAAATCACACAGAAAATATGTTCTCTATAGATAAGGAAGAAGAAGAGGTACAAAACTATTACCCTTCTTCCTCTGAATTTTGAAAGCTTCTTAAATAGTAAACTAGATATTTACTGGTCAATGTTATAAGAGAAATACTAATCTTTAATAAAGAAGAAAAAATCTATTAAAAACATTCCTAGTTCCATTTTAAATAAAAAAAATATTTAATATTAAAACAACATCAAGAACTAAAATAAAAATTTAATAAAAATATATCAAACTTTAATAATCATGAAAATAAAATAATATAATTACAGGAAGAAGTAGAATGATATAAAATTATTTTCATTATATTATGTAAATGAGAAAAATATATAAATGAGATTCTTTGAAATAATTTTATTAAAAAGAAAAAATAAAGAACAATAAGAAAGGGAGAAAAACAATTTATACAAAATTTACTTTGTTCCCATTTTTAATAACACAACTTGTTTTTATTCTAGAATAAAATGAACATAAAGTAATAACTATTATTTATAAAATCCTTAAACAAGTGGTATTAAAGAAGATTTAATTTCCAAATAAAAATCATGAATCTAGAAACATAAATTTTATGAAAATAAAGTAGATCTTGATTCCCATATCATTTCTTGCTGACATAGCTGGATGTAAAAAATATGGGTACCAGAATAAAAAAGCGTTTAAATGATTTTTCATTAAAAGTATCACATAAAAAATAATCTATATGGTATATGGAAAATTGTTTCTCTAGACACATGAGTGGAGAATCCACCAATTTCTATAAACTAACACAAATTAATGGAGGTCTAGTCTCCTTTGGTGACAATAAAGAAAGAAAGAATGCTGTAGTTTTAACTATTGGAGATCCAAAGACAATATCGATTAACAAAGTACAATATATACATGGGAAAAGAAAAACAAGATAATTATTTTTCAACATTGTGATTATGGATTCTATTTTTAATTCACTAACAATTCTTGATTAGCTATTAGAGATAAACTTCTTAAATTTAGAGAAACCATAACTGAAAATTATTATACCCATGATCTCAATTCCCTGTGCAAAAAGAAAGAGAATTGTTTAACTACTGAGAAAAATTAGTCATGGATTTTGAATAGTAGACTTAGAAATTGAAATATATATAATTTATAAAATTTATCTAGGATACAAATATTTTATGATTATCATAGTCTTAATTTTGATAATGATTGATTCTGTGAGGCATCTTATATTGGAAAGAAACACAAATCATCTTTCAAATAAATTAACAAAATTGATCTATATAAACCATTAAAAATTATCATCATGGATTTTTTGAAACATATAAGTTTTAATTTTTGGTCATAAAATTATATTTTTATGTTTAAGTTGATGATTTCTCAATATTTACTTGGGCTTATTTTCTAAAACTCAAAAGTTAAGTATTTACAATTTTTGAATGATTTTTCAAAAATATTCAAAATGAAAAGGCTTTTAAAATAATTTCATGAAGAAGTGATCATGTTAGATAATTTGATAATCAAGAATATAAAATTTTTTTCAAAAATTTATTTATGAAACACACCTTCTATCCACCAAGAACAATTCAAATCATGGAATTGATGAAAGGAGAGATAGAACTATTCAAAAATTGGCAAGGACTATGTTAAACGAATATAGTCTTCTGACCTATTATTGGGAAAAAATTGTAAATACAAATTTCTATATCATAAATAGAGTTTTAATAAGAACTATTATTAGAAATAGATTGCAAAAACTTTAGAGTGACATATAACCTAAATTAATGTACTTTAAATTTTTTAATGAATGTTTTATATGTTGAATAATAAAGAAACACTCAGTAAATTGAATCTATATTTGGATGATGGAATCATTCTAGGACAATATGATACTTCTAAATACTATTGAGTGTTTAATAATATGTCTACGATTATTTAATAATTAGTTCATGTGATTTTTGATAAAACTCACCCTTTCATGGAAGAGAAATATCAAATATAAGAAATTACTAACTCTTTTAAAAAAATGAGAATTAAAACTCCAATGTATAAATTTAAAAATAAAAAAAACGAAATTTATTCTAGTCTCGAAGAACATGAGACCGAGGAACATAATATTATCTTACCTAAATAAACTAGAACCCTAAAGGATCATACCTTAGTAAATTTTATAAAAAATTTTGAAAAATGAGTTATAATTGTAAGAAATTTGGAAACATTACTGAATTTTCTAACATTATATTACAATTGTAACCTAGAACATAGAATATGATTTATAAAAATAGATTTCATTTTTTAATTCTACATGTAAAATGTTTAGGGGGAATTTTTTGGATTTTTATGAAATTCTTTAAGTTTGGATGAATAGTGAAATACAGTAAAATATTGTTTAAACAAATTATCAGTTAAATACACTATTTATCTACTCATAACTGATATATGCCCAATTTTTTTGAACTCACATGATCTATTTACTAGTTTTATCAAAAGAATTAAGACTATTCATATACTTGGAAAGAATATATTAAAATAATGATTAAAATAATGTAAGATATCCCATGTCCTCCACTATAAATACCACCTTCATTCCCCTCTTCCTCTCACACCTCTCAATCATTGATCGTTAACTATATTCTACCAAATTCCCTCCCTAAGGATCTTCCCCACATTCTAGACCTACTGTTCTCACCAAAAGTCCCAAACTAATGGCCTTAAGGAGGATCTCAAGGAGAAGAGATCAAGTGGTAGGAATCCTCTTCCTTTTTCATGTGTTTTCTTTTCCAATTTATTATTTTCTTATAACCTCTTCAGCTCACCTTATCCAAGAGGTATTAAATATTCAAAATATTATATATTCTATATGTTATCATGTTCGTGTTAAAAAATCATCATCTTTATTCCTCTCCTCTCCCTCTTATTCTAAAAATATAAACACCAATCATGAAGTGTCGATTTAACAAAATCGTGGATGATGTGTCTTTAATTTCAATTACTTCATTCAAATTTTATCATAAAAACCTTTTAATAGTTGAAATAGAATGTAAATTATACAATTTTATCTTTTTTTTGTTATTGAATGAACGTATACACATATCAGAAAATTATATTGTGAAACAACTTCATGATTATCGAGGAACTACCAAAAATGATCTAAAAATATAATTAATTTTTTATCAAAAGATTCACTATAATATAGGATAACAAAAGGATTTTTGGTATCATTATATTTTATGGAAACTTATGAATACCATTTCATTCCACTTCAATAATTTTATTTTCATATGATAAGAAAATAAAATACACACAGGCCCTGGAAATCGTGTAAAGAACACTCCCAAAAACAATGGAAGGAACAAAATACTAATAATTAAAAGGTGAAATGGTGTTATAAAATAATCATATATGGTATTATAAACATGAATATTTTTCTTTAAGATATTAATAACATTTTTAACCATTATAGAGGATGTTTAAACAAGTTTAATGTAATACAAAGCTGAGGTAATTTAATTATTAACCTGATGTTCCTTCTTTGGGATAACCTTCTACTTAATTATTTACATGGTATTAAATTTTTTAGTGTGATGAGTTTAGTTTATATAATTTTGAATTTTCACATGCCTACTTTTAAGTGTATTTTTAATTTATTATTATTTTTCTTCAGGTTCTCTCGTAGTAGCTCGAGTTGAGCATGAGTTTAATTTTTTTTCCATTTCATATTTTTATTAGGCTTTGGACCAGTACGCGGTCACCGTGCAGTTTGTTGTAGCCACGCAGTCCGCCCAGGAGTTGGAAAGTTGCACATTATTTTTATTATTATTAATCTTTATATTATTATTATTATTATTATTTCATTAATATCATTATTATAGTTTATTGTATTATTATTATTATTATTTAAATTATGATTTTTATTGTTATTAATTGTTATTATTTTTATCATTGTTATTATTATTTTTATTATAATTATTTTTCGTGTTATTATTATTATTAATATTATTATTATTATTATTATAATCTGTACTATCATTATTTCTTTCTACTACTATTTTTATTATTTTAATAATATTATTATTGTAAGAATGAAAAAAAACAATGCATAAACCTAGCTACACCCCCCCCCCCCCTCATTTCCCCCTTCTCTAATGCGAGCCGACAAGGCGCTCACCCCCCTCCACATTCGCCTCATTGTCTGCCCTCCAGGTCCTCAAACTCTCAGCTGTTGACCCCTACATATGGCCTCGCCCTCACTCCACCTCTAGCTTCCTGCATTGCCTCCCAACCTCCGCGCTCAGGCCCTAGAAATCGTTCTGACCTTCGGCGCTCTAGCAAGCCGCCACACCTCGACCCCTATCACTCATCCTTCACACTTCGGCCGGTCCGTGACCTACCTCCTCCTTGCACATGCTCCAGTAGACTCCGTATTCCCTCGACATTGTCCTTCTCCCTAGATCCTAGCCAAGAGGCTTACACCCACACCACACTTCCATCAAGCCTTCCCCTCTCTCCCGATGGTGGTCTGACATTCCCTCATTTCCGGCAGTCTTTATCGCACGACCCGATGAGAACCTCCAACTTCTGATCCAGTTAGCCGTGAATTCTCCAGCCTAACAACCTCTCATGTGGTAATTTTCTTCCCTTTTTCTATGTTTTTATTTAAGTGGTTAAACCCTGACTTTTCTGGTGTTGATTGGCACATTGTGATAACTTTTTTAGGTGTGTTATTGGTGTGTAGGAGGTTGTTCCACTTTCCATGGAAGCAACATCATGTTTTCTTATCTTTTAGGTAGGCGAATCCACATTTTCCTTTCTGAATAGGTCCATTTAATGCGTATATGTTTTAATTAATTCTTTTACTTTATTTTTATCTTGAAAATTAATTGTTCAATCTGCTATAGTGTCTTAATGTTATTTGGTATTGTTAAATGTAGTCTGTATAATGTTTTCTAGTTTTTGTAATTTGTTGGATCTATTTATTAATTTTTTTAATAAACTATTTGATTCATTATAAAATGGTTTATAAATTATTTTATTTTTTTATTAAATTGTTTATAAATTATTCTTCTTGTTCGTGATGTTTTTGAGAAAGAGTTTGTTTGGTTTTATAAATATTCCACCTCAATAGAGTTTTTGAAAGACATAGGGAATACGGTTTGGTGTAATTTTGGAAATGAAAATTGCTCTCTTGACAATTGTGAGGTATTTGGGTGTGTTCTTGGTTATATTTTGTTAAGGGGCCATTTTCCATGTTTTCTAAAGTTTCTTTTTTCCCTAAATGGATTTAAATTTTTCAAATAATGTAGGTCGCCTTAAGTAGTTTCTAAGGAGAGTTTTAAATGAGGATTTCTAAAGTGTTGTTTTAAGGGTATTGGAAAACATGGTTTTTAATGGGTTATTTATGGTTTAATCATTTAATTTCAAACATGTTTTTTTGTTTAACATTGTTCTAAAAATGGATCATAAAATTTTATTGTTTTGGCATGTTTTGTTAGATGCGTGTTTTGATAAATACATGTCATCGTGAAATAATATTGGCATGTTTCGGTCTGTTTGACCATGTTTTTATGAAATGACATTTATTACTATTTTTGAAATAATTATAAATGTTTTGGTAAATGGTTGAATGAGGTAAAACTAAAGGCTTGTTTGGAATCCTTGAAATGGTATGTTGGAAACCCATCTTTGGTTAGGTCTCTTGCCTCATCAATCGATCATGAGAAAAGAGGGTCCTTGGTATGGGCCTCCTTTTGAAAATATTTATTTTAAGGTATGAGAGTACTATTAAGGTGGTTAGGGTGGTTTCATACTATTTTTCATGCTTGGTTATATATATATATATATATGGATTTTTGTTTGAATGAATGTCATACCTCTTTGTGAACATAGAACGGAAACTTAGCATAGAAAGGGGATTTAATGAGAATGATTGTTACACTAGTTTAGACAATGTACTGGCTAGTCGCACTTAGTATAGAATTTTCTTTTCTAGCAGATTGTGCCCCTCGGTTAGGCTAGGTATTGAAAGACTGAGTGTTTGGGAGTTATGGCGTCATCGATAGTAGGCATACCTTTAGGATGAGTCATATGTATAGTACGTTCTGGTATTCCTTTGAGTTCCTAGGTTTTCCATGATCCTTTGATACGAGCACTATTAGTAAAATTTCCCTTGCAGTGTGTGTGGAATCATACCCTTGAACTTGGTTTTGGTGTTTTCTAAGAAAAAAATTTTATGTATGGTTGGTTTAAAAAAATCAAAGTAGAAATTTTGGAATAGTTTGTGTGATCCCCTCTTTTTTTTTTGACATAGTTTTTGAATTATTAGGGCAATGGAATTGTGATTGTTAGTTTCAAAAATTCATTATAAACATGAAAATAATATTTTTATAACTGTAGTTAAAACTAGGTTTATTGGTCTATTTTGGAATTGGAAAATGCATAGATTCTGTTGTTCACTTTTGGCGACCCTACTGAGAATTTTTATTCTCATGTCTATCCTACCATTTCAGTTGCAGGTTACATTTCATTAGGTTCTCATGTATGGATTGATCATTGTTGGATCATGTTCTACCTTTGGTTGGGAGGTGGCCTAGAAGGTCACATGGAGGTATGTTGAGTTGTTCTATTTATTTTATTTTTCCTCTGCTCGAGTTCAGTTTTATTATTCTGTTTGTTATTGGATATTTATTTATCTTTTATGGGACAAATCGTTCCCAATGGTTAATGTTTATGCTCGACACTGGTTCCAAGCCCGTGGAGATTGGGAACGCCTCTCGGGCCATGTCGCGGACTGGCTCGGGTGATTGGGTCTGGGTCGACCCAAGTTGGTTCATGAAAAAATGGTATAAAAGGGACCCTTTTTATTTGTGGTTTTCGATAGATTGATTTTAGAACTATCGAGACTTGAGAGGTAGGTACGGGAAGGATGTCATGAACCCTCGCTCGTTTCAAACCTCAAGTCACCAGGGGCAATATGGGAATTGATTCATTGTCTCTTTCCGGTTTGTTTTCGATTAAGGAATGAGAACGAAGGAAGGATAATGTTACACCATTATTTCACATGGATTATTTACCCATTTTCAATCTGGTTACATGGTTTAAGTTCCACTTAATTGTTGACGCTTACTTGGGGCATGGCCCACTACCATGTCGCAAGGTTAAGGATGACTACATGTCCCTCACTCTAGTAGTTTGATTCATGATAACTGTAATCTTGGTTCTCGCTGGTGTGAGTGTGCTTTTGAAAATGAAAAAAATGTTTTTGAAATGGTAATTATTTCATTTAAATGGATTAAAATTTGTCAAATGGGTTCTAAAACTGAAATCATTGTTCTAAAAATATGGTGTTTTATTTGAACTAGTAGATAAATGGTTTTGGTGAAACCTCATGAACTATTTAAGAATGTTTTCTCATGTGAGGGGATGCATTATAAGAGAGTGTTGGAATGTATTGATGAAAGTGGACGAAGACAAGTGCAACAATTAATGTGATTACTGGGGAGTTTAATTGGAATTAAAATACTGGCCTTGTTTTCCTAAAGTGATTTTAAATGGAGGGAATGATTTTGAAAATTTAATTTATTTTGAAAAGTGTGCTTGGTATTTGGAAAGTGGACTTGAAAAAAGTTGGTTCTGAAATCTAAAATAAAACGGGTTTTTTAGAAAGGTAATTCTAGGTTGTGGTTGTATTTTTTTGGTTTTTGAACTGGTTTTTTTTATGATGGCACTTTCAATGATGTTGCTTTGGATTCGTGTTGGTTTTGGATTTGTGTTTTATATGTCATTCAGAAAAATGCACACATAAAGGTTCCCGAGGTTTCTAATAAGTCATGTACAATTTTTGGTCTTTCTCAGACATTTTATGTCCTTAACGGTGATAGTGGACCGTTAAAGGTAGTATGTGGTTTGAGGAGGTCGACTGTGTTTTTAGGATGTTAGTAACTTCTAATTTAGTAAGAGTTAGATCTATCCTGGTATTATTTGAGGGTCCATATTTGGATTAATGAGAGTTTTTCACCCTACCAACAATGCAAGTTGGGATGGTGTGGGACATCTTTAAATCCTTCTTCATCTGATGGTCCATGCTTGAAAAGATGATGATAAATAAAATGGAAGAGATCATGCGTATTCGACAAGGCCAACGAATTCTAAAGACATATATTAAAAATTTCATGGAACATGGGTCATTTTCTAACAAGGTATCATCATATATTTATAATGTGATCAAGGAGTGGTTCCTCCCTTCTAGGGACCATCATTTTGAGATACTGGTGGATGAGGCGTTCCTAGCTGAGTTGATCTTTGGAATGTAGATGGTTGGAAATCCAGTGTATCTAGTTTCTCGTGAAGGTTCCCCATTTGGCGAGCAAGGTGTGATAGAGGGAACTATTTCTAAAGAGTCTTCTACAATGGTTCTGGATTCTAGTTAATCAGACTGTTCAGTGGTCTGCCACTAGTGTGGCTGGTTGGGCACGTGAAGTCGTCATGTCACATCCCTTAGAAGACATGTCATCATTGTCGTTGTCTCATTCATCTGGAGAAGTTTTGTATGAAGCATCACCTAAAGAATACACTATGACTAAATTAATTACAATGACTGACTGTGAGGTAGGAGATGCTTCATCCCTCAGATCCATAGCCATAGATCTTTGGGTGAAGCTCAGAGGTAGTTAGAATTTTCTATGGGTTTGAAACCACAGTTCATGTTTTGTGTTCTTTTTTGGCAGCGGAACTTTAAAAGTTTTTTCATTCATGTTTTTCTTTGGTTAAAGTTCTTATGATGTTGTATGTTCATTGTTTAATCATGGATTTGTGACAGACATGTTCTATTGTAATCCAACCAGTTTTGTTTGTCTGATCATGGTTTTTTGAATCGTGTGTTTTTCATAAAAGTGTGTTTGGCCCTTATTTGGATTGATTTTGGTTTATATGTGTTTGTTTAGAGATTTATGTGCCTATGGAAGAGTCTATGTTTGTGGTTATGATTAGATTAACTACCTAGGGTATGTTCCACTTGGAGGTTTTCTCCTAGTGTTGGGAGTTTTGAGTCTGTGTCGAGAGTTCTAGGTTTCAGCGGAGGCGTTGTTCACTCTTGCTATAGAACATAGTTTGGATCATTTGGGAGTTTCTGTATCACCCCCCCCCCCCTCCCTGGGTGATCTATTTTAGTGTTAAATTTTAATACAAGTTGATTTATTGTGGTGGGGAGAACTCTCTCATGTTCTCCCACTCTCTTTTATTGTGGTTTACTTTGGTTTCATTCGGGCATGAGTTCTTGTTCCATCTATTGTTTGGGTGGTTGAAATTCTGGGTGGAGAAAGTGTTGGTGGTGGGAAGAATTTCCACACCCAATCTTTTATGTTTATTTTTATTTTACTATTTCTTGGCTTTGGGTGCTCTCGTCTAGGCTCGAGTTGAGCGTGGGTTTAAAATTTTTGTCCTTTAATATTTTTAATGGGCTTCGAACCAGTGCACGGTCACCGCGTGGTTGGCGATAGCGGCACAGTCGGCCCAGGATTCGTGCAATTGTTCATTATTATTATTATTGATTTCTTTATTTTATTATAATTATTATTTCATTATTATCATTATTATTTTTTGTTGTATTATTATTATTATTACTATTATTATTTACATTTCTATTAATTTTTATTCTTCTTATCTGTATTAATGTCATTTTTATTTTTATTTTTTTGGGTATTATTATTATTATTATTATTATTATTATTATTTGTACTATCATTATTTTTTCTACTATTAATATTATTATTGTAGTAATATTATTATTTTTTGAATGAAAAAAACAACATGACCTAAACCTAGATACCTACCCCCCCCCAATTTCCCCCTTCTCCTGTGTGAGCCTCCCCAGCACTCACCCCCCCCCCTCCATGTTTTCCTCATCGTACGCCCTTTAGGTCCTCACACTCCCAGCTGCTCACCCATGCATCTGGCCTCACCCTCACTCTGCCTCGGGCTCCCCGATTCGCCTTCTAACCTCTGAACTCATACCCCAATAGTTGTTCTAGCCTTCCACACTCTAGAAAGACAATGCGCTTCGACCCCCCAGCACTCAGCCTTCGCACTTCATCATGCCCACACTTGGCCTCCTCCAAGAACTAGATCCAGCAAACTCCGGCCTCCCTCAACTCTGGGTGCTTGGGTTAAATTTGACTCAATCTCTTCTAATATCAGGAAATATAAGATTGGAGTTGTTTCCATCATTGAGAACACGTAGAAACTTTCTAGAATTAGAGACTACACCTAGAAGCACAGGTTGCAGGGATCCCTACATGACAACCCCTATAATAGGCACATATGGATTTTTTGGCACAAGGAATACTTGGTTGACCTAGTCCAAGAGAGTGATCAATTCATTACTGTCAGGGTTAACAAAGGTGATATTTCCCTCCTCATGACGGTGGTCTACAGAAGATGTGACCCCCACCTAAGGGAAACTATATGGATTGTGTTAAATGCTTTCGACACTGATAATCATCCATGGTTTGTTGGTGGTGACATCAATGTGGTTGGTTGTACTGAAGAAAGGAAGGGAAGAGGCCCTTTACAGAATAATGCTAGCAGGGAGTTTGTCCAATTCATGGCTGGGAAAGGCCTCATAGACCTTAGATTCACATGTGAATGTTTCACCTGGTGCAACAACCACCGGGGGATCAATCGCTCGTGGAGTCGCCTGGACAGGACCATGGCCAACATGCAAGCAACAACCATGTTTTCAAACACAAAGGTGATCCATTTGGTTCGGGGTATTTCTGACCACTCTCCTATGATGGTTTCCATCTCCTCAGGGTAGGATTCTCAAGAACGTTTCTATTTCTACGCTCAGTGGTCTGAATGCCCAAGGTATCAGGACATGGTTCGTGAGACATGGAACAAACCCTTGCAAGGTCGCACATGGGTTTCCATTCCTGAGAAACTGAAGCGCCTCAAAACATGCCTTCAAACGTGGAGGAAAGAAATTCTGCCTAGTGACTCTAGTTTGACGATGCTTTGAAGGAAGTGGACAACCTTGAGTCGAGGCTGGAAGAAACACGGGATGATCGAACCATTGAGGAGCTTGTGAAAAGGAAGGCGGTGGTGGAGTTAATGCATCTTCCGCAAGAACGTTTTGAAACGGAAGCTTCAAGGATTAAATGGCTCAGAGTGGGCGATAGAAACACTACGTATTTCCAATCCTGCATCAATGAAATGAAGAGACCTATCAAACAAAACATTGTTTTGGATTATGGATCCTATACGGATGACAGTGACATTGTGGGTAACATGGCACACTCTTTATTCAAAGACCTACTTGCTGACCCTTACTCCAGAATGCTGAATGGGTATACAAGAGGGGACAATGGGATCGTAGAGATCATCCGTAAGCATGTTTCTGTTCAGGAAAACAAAGGTCTTAGCACCATGTCATATGAAAAGGAGATCTATAATGCTATGATGAACCTCTGTCTGGAGTGTGCCCTAGGACCAGATGACTTCCCGGGTTCTTTCTACAGGTCCTCGTGGGATGTGGTGAAAGTAGATATTGTACTGGCTATCCAGGACTTCTTTAAGGGAGGTAATCTATCACGAGTTGCTTCTTCCACCATCATGGTGCTTCTCCCAAAAACTAGGAACCCTTCCTCAATCATGCAATACATACCAATAAGTATGTGCACTTTCCCTTATAAAATCATCTTGAGTCTCATCAATACTAGGTTGTCCATCCATCTTCCACGATGGATCTCTTTGGAGGAGCATTGTTTCGTGAAGGGTCGGTCGGTCCTAGGGAGCATTTCTCTTGCTTAAGAAATGATAAGAGATATTAACCATGAAACCCGTGGTTCCAAAATTGCTATCAAATTAGATATGAACAAAGATTATGAACGTGTGGAGTGGGGATTCATCATCAAGGTGCAGGCAGGTATGGGTTTTCTCCCATGGAATATTGACCTTATTTTCAGATGTTATAGCTGAATGTGGATGGAATAATTTTTTATGGGAAAGTCATATGGTTTCATTAAGGCTACTCATGGCCGGAGGCAAGGCAATCCGATTTCTCTGAGAATCTTTATCATGGCTCAAGATGTCCATAGTCGTCTCATTCATAGTAACATCAACAATGGGGAGATTATGGGCTACTAGAGGAGTATGAGAGTTTAGTCCATCTCTAACCTTATGTTTGCGGATGACACTCTCATTTTCATTAATGGTGGGAGATCCACGCTTAGAGGCCTGAACAAGTTACTGGATTTCTACTATCACTAGATTGGTCAAGTCATTAATAAAGATAAGAGTTTGTCCTATATTTCTAATAAATACACTCCCAACCTCATCTTGGAGGTCCTGTAGTCCCTTGCCATGTAAAGAGGGAATTTCCCCATGGATAATCAAGGATCCCCAGTTTCCTTGGGCAGTGTTTGGATCCATGAATTTGATTTCCTTTCCAGCAAGATCTCAGATCATATCCCCAATTGTAAGAATATGATATTATCTTTAGGCAACTGTATTGCCTTTATCAATAGTGTCCTGGTGGCCACATTGGTGCATGCCCTCTCTGATGTTCAAGCCCCAAAGTGTGTCATCTCCATCATTGATAAACCTCTGGCTAATTTTATATGCGATCCCCATGCGGAAGGGAAGCGGCACTGGACCTCATGGAGGAAGATGGCTAGGCCGATGAGGGAAGGAGGAATCAATGTGCATAGTCTTGAGGATACCATTTCTGCATGCACGCGAATCTCACTTGGGAAGTCTTGGAACTGCACTCACTATGGGGGAAAACCATGCACGCATAGTATGTTGGACTGGCGATGGAAACCCGCGGATATCCCTTCTGGTCTGTTATTTCTTAGCACACATCTGATCTTCTTCGTCATTCTAGATGGATCATCGGGAGGGGAGATATTTAATTCTGGAATCAAAACTAGGCAGGGGAGGTGATTGGTTTTACGGGTTGTCCTGCTCCTTCTCTTACCTTCAGGGAACCCGGTGTGTACCTGGTCCCTATTAATGCCATTCTAAATGAAGGGTAATAGACCTTCTTCAACCTTATTTCACTTTCTCCGGATGTGGATCGCTATGTGTTCACTCCTTCCCAGGCAGGGGTCTTCACCACATGTGATTATTGCTGCAATAGAGAAGATCTGGAGATTGTTGATAACTAGAATGAGATCCTATGACCCAACATTATCCCATCTAAATTTAACATCCTGATGTGGTAGATCAGGATCAGATCCATCCCCACGGACGAGAATGTTAAGGGATGTGGTCTCCCTAACGTGTCCAAATGTTCCTGTTGTAGAACTATCAAATAGGAAAGTTCTAATCACCTCTTCTTCTAGGGTGATTGGGCGTGCGCTATATGGGGCTTCTTCGGGGAGTAAAATGGTTTCCCGGACCTCAACATGGTGGAACTCCCATTTCTTGACAGATGGTTCCACTGCTCGGGTGACAAGGGCCTGGAGAAAGTCACTCATACCTTGATCCTGCCAGTGGGTTGTTGGTGTATCAGGAAGTCCATGAACAATCAGAGACACGACAGTGTCCAGTAATCTAGTAAGTCTATCATTATCTGCATGCAGAATCTCCTCCATGACCTGGGTTGTCTCTCTAATAAGTGGCACGATGCCCCTTCTTTATGTTGGATGCATCTGAGGCAGAAAGGCACCTAGGCGGTGGAAACCAGGGATAAAGGTCGTTGGGTCCAATGGAACCCTCCATCCAAAGGTCTCAAGTTGAACACCGATGGGTGTTGTAGTTGTGGAGTCTTGTGAGGGGGTGGGGCTGTCCGAGATGTGCAAGGCTTGGTCTGGTTGTCCTTCTCTTCTCGTCTCGACCAAGGTTCCTCTCTTCAAGCCGAAGCCAAGGCCTTGCTGCTAGGTCTTTCTCTCTATCAACAGGAAGGTATTTCCATTTCAGAATTTGAAACAGACTAAAAAATTCTAGATGATGCCTTAAATATTCTATCTCCCGCTCCTTGGTCTATTACCTATATTATCAGCAAATGTAGAGGTATGATCTCCAACACTACTAAGGTGATGCACTCCTGGAGGGAATGGAACCAAGTGGTAGACTATCTTGCTTCTTTGGAGGTCATTGGCCTAGACCCGGTGTGTTTACAAAATCTTCATACTCTCAAACCCAAAGGGGTGAACGTTATTAGGGGGGATGCCCTTGGCCTCCACTATTTTAGACCTCCTTAGGCCCCTTCTTGTTGAGGGGATGTGGGCTTGAGGTTTTTGTTTGTTTTCATTTTTTATTAATAAAAACTGAAATGATGATGATGAAAATATTTTTTCAATCCTTTATAGGGTTTCCATGTTAGTTGGTTTTATTAAAAGTAGTGTGTATAGTTTTTTCTAGTCTTTGTAATTTGATGGATCTCTTAATAAATGTTTTTTAATAAACATTTTGATTCCTTAAAAAACTGTATATAAATTATTTGTTTTGTTAATTACATTTTTTATAAATTGTTTTTCTTGTTCGTGAAATTGTTGAGAAATTTTTTGGATTGTTTTATAATGTTTCCATCACTTTAGATTTTTTGAAACATATAGTGAATATGGTCTGGTGTGAGTTTGGAAAGGAAAACTCTTCGCTTGAAAAATGTGAGGTATTTGGGTGTGTTCTTGATTATATCAGGTTAAGGGGCCATTTGACAAGTTTTCTAATGTTTCTTGTTTTTTATAAATGTATTTTAAAATTTCAAATAAATTTGGTTCCATTTATTATTTTCTAATGAGAGTTTTAAATGAGTTATTATAATGTGTTGTTTTAAGGGTTTTGAAAAATATGGTTTTTAATGGGTTCTTTAAGGATTGACCATTTTGTTTGAAACCGATTTTAGGTGTTTAACGTTGTTTTAGAAATGGTTCATAAATTTTTATTGTTTTAGCATGTTTTGGTAATTGCGTGTTTTTGTAAATTCATGTTTTCATGAGAGAATATTGGCATGTTTTGTTCAGTCTGACCATGTCTGTAAGAAATGAAGTTTATTACTATTTTGGAAACATTTCTAAATTTTTTCATAAATGGTTGAATGAGGTATAGATAAAGGCCCATTTGGAATATTCGAAACGGTATGTTGTAAAACCCCTCTTTGGTTAGGTCTCTTGCCTCGTCTATCAATCATGAGACAGGATGGTCCTCGGTATAGGCCTCCTTTTGAGAATATTTATTTTAAGGCATGAGACTAATCTTAAGGTGGTTGGGGTGGTGTCTGATTGTTTCGCATGGTTGTTTATATATATATGGCTTGTTGTTTGAATCTATGACACACCCCTTTGTGAACATATCAGATAAAAATATAATAAAAAGGGGGTTTACTGAGAACAATTGATGCACTAGTTTAAACTATGCACTGGCTAGTGGCCCTTAGTACAAATTTTCCTCTGCTAGAAGAATGGGCCCCTTATTTAGGCCAGGTAGGGCAACACCGATTGTTTGGCCATTATGATGTCATCAAGAGTAGGCATGCCTTCAAGACGAGTCATATGTATAGTATTTTTTGGTCTTTCTTTGAGTTTAGAGGTTTTCCATGATCCTTTGATACAAGAACTGTTAGTACCATTGCCCTTGATTTTTGTGGGGAATCATAACCTTGAACATGGTTTCAGTGTTTTCTTGGAAAAAAAATTTATGTGTGGTTGGTTTTTTGAAATGATTTTAAAGTAGTTGCTTTGGAAAAGTTTGCGTGAACCACACTTTTTTCTTTTCCTTTTTTTAGTTATATGTTATATGTAATTATGATTGTTCGTTTTCAAAATGCATTATATACATGAAAACCTTATTTTTCTAACTATAGTTCAAACTAGTGTTTTTGGTCTTTTTAGGAATATTAAAATGCAAGGATTATGAGGTTCACTTTTGGCATCCCTATTGAGTGTTTTTATTCTCACACCTATTCTAACTTTTTAGTTGTAAGTTCCCTTTGCTCTGGATCTCATGGAAAGATTGATCATTATTAGAGCATGGTCATGTTGGAGTTACTTTGTACTTTCTTCATTAATAAATAACTTATCATATCTTGATTTTTCTTCTGTATGATAATGCATGTGATAATGTTCTAAGGATAGTTGTTGCATTAAATGGTCATAGCGGCTCCTTGCTATGATAAGAACCCGGAAGTGACATAACACTATTCTTGAATATATGTTCTATGGATGAATGATGTTATTTGATGGACACAAATAATATAGGCTATTAGGGGTGAGGACTCACAAACGTTGAGGAACCTTCTCATGGTGTGCACCCTTGGTAATGTCCAGGAGAACATTTTGAGAACGAGACCCGCCAGTAGAAAATTTACATTTCATGGTGTCATTGGATGTTCCTATCTGTGGATGTGTGTATTGGTCATTTGACTTTAAGATTATTATTAATTTGTATCAAAACTCACACACTTAGACTTATTGAGGAAAACTATGATGAAAAACTGCTTGGAGTGAGGTAGGAAACATTGGGTGCGTCACGAGTGATATTGCATTAATAAATAACGCGAGAAAGGATTTGTCCCATCTGTTCCCTAACAGAAGTATATATCTTAGTCCCTTTAATGGAATTGATATAGCCTAAATAAATCCATGGCCATGTTGATTAATTTCATGTTCAATTCTTGAAAGTCAAAGAAATAATTATTGAGCACATGGGTTGATGACACAAGCATGCAACCTACTTGATTCGAGTGTATTGAGACAGAGGGATTAAATTACATAGTAGACATTCGTAGGAGGTGACACGTCCTTGCGGCGTTAGCTTCTTTCTCTATGGGAGCCTTGGCATTTTTCTAGACACTAACCTTAGACTTTAGGTAGGCTCCACCTAATTCCACTGAGAAAGAGGCCTAGAGGGTCACACACTTAGTTTTTCCAAGTATCTCAGGTAAATATTTATTTAAAATTTTAAATAAAGATTATTCCTGATTGTGGTTTAATAATTATTTAAGGATTCCTAATCTCATTTATTTTGACACTATTTATTCGAGAAAATATATTGTGGGCGAAATAATATATTTATTAGCGAGTAATGTAGTGATTTTTATTTTTAAAGAAAATATCCATTATTCAGGGTCTAATAAATGTTGATGAGGAAATAAAGAAAAATAGAAAAATAAAAGTACACACCATGTATATTAAATATACATGCCATGTATTTTTTTCGAGAATTTATGAGAAGTAAATATTATATATTTAATTAAATAATATTAGGTGTAATTCATTGGGTGCATTTCAGGTAATAATAATAGTCAACTGTTATTATTTGACATGGAGTATTACTTAGAATTAAATGAAATGAATAAATGCTTCTGAGTAATTAATTCATTTTATTATTATATTTAATAAAAAATCCCAATTATATATTTCTCATTAGCTTAGACATTTTTTTTTGCACAATGGATTTGAAAAATATCTCATGAAAAGATATTTCTTTTTCCACTAAGAATGCTCTCAAGCTATGACAGAGAGATCCACCTCCACTGGATCAAGGCGATTGAAGGAGGACATCGCAAGTGAAGGCTCTTGCATGCTAGCACCCAAAGATCTCTTCGGCGACGTCCAATAATACATGGAGCATCTGTGGATCACTGCTAGAGGAATCCTACACTTGGATTCTACAAAGTAACAATGGATCACATCGTATCGTGACTAGAAACATCAATGAAGATATAATTTCATTAAGGTAATTCTTATCAATTAATTAAATTAATTATAACCAACATATGATGATCCTATCTATGGTTTTGAGACTTCCCTCTTTCTTTGTTGATTCATTGTTCTATTCTGAAGATTTGGCATTTCATTATCATGAAGGATCTTAGGTTGATCATTGTTAATGCTAAAATTAAAGTTGGGTACACCCACCAATGCAATTCTACTACGCTCAGAACCTACAGGTTGGCCTTTGGTTGGGAGGTAACCTGGAAGGTCACATGGAGGTATGTTGAGTTGTTCTATTTATTTTCTTTTTCTTCTTCTTGAGTTCAATTTTTTTATTTTATTTTTTCTTGGTTTTTTATATATCTTTTATGTAAAAAATCAGTCACAGTGGTTAATTTTAATTCATGATACTGGTTTCCATCCCATGGGGATCTAGAATACCCCTCGGGCCATGTCGCGGACCGACTCGGGTGACCAGTTCAGGGTCGACTCGGGTTGGTTCGTGGCATGAATTATGTTTATTTACTTTATACATACATATTTTATCCACAATATTAAGGATCACTTTAATTATATGATATTTTTAAGAGTTTTGTCTTTTAAAATACTTTTTCAAAATTATATTTTAAAACAATCAAAAGTAATGTTTTTATAAAATTATTCTTGTTGTATGATTATTTTTTATTTCATGATCATTTTTTATGATGAAGGGTCATACCTATATATCCCTCTAATTCATTTGGTATGTGTAAGTTAGACGTCTGTGATATGGTTACTCCAAATGTAACTACGTTGGTTACACAATAAGGTACGAGTGATGGTTACATTGTAAGGTAGCCGCGAGGGTTAAAAAATTATAAGGTATCCAAGAGGGTTACAATATTATGTAACTAATTCACTAATATACCTTTATGGTTCAATTTATGTTTTCTGGGTTTTTTGGAAGTCTCATGGAAATCTCAAGATTCACAGTGTCAGTTTATATGGGTAACAAGTATGTCGTTTTTTGAAAATGATTTCATATGAAACTAGTATGCATGGAGTAATGTTTTATTTCCTTATTATTATATCCCTTACTAATCTTTCTATTCTCATACGATGTTTTTAAAGGATTTTAATAGGTTATAAGGATGTTTAATATAATTATGGAATCCAAGTTAAATGTTATGATGATTTTTATAAGGAAACATGTTTTATTAGAAATGTTTTATATTTTTGAAGAAGTGGATACTACTTTTGTGGTGTGTAATCTATTTCAATTTGTATTTTTATGTATGTATTATATCCCAATTATCTAAATCTCTAAACTTGAAAAGATCCTCAATGTGAAAGGAAACTAGTTCGTGACTAAAATTCAATATTATGTAATACAATGAGGTTAGGTCCTTATAGTTTGTATCAGAGGATGGTTTAGATAACATTAATGTTAATAGAATACCATAAATAATGTTTCCTCTATGTTTAATTTTAAATGATATATAATTTACGGATTAGCATGTTTCTTTGACTAAGATATGGTTGTTCAGAATGGATTTCTGCATAAGAAACATTGAAGCTGAAGAGAAGAGGCACCGAAAGAACGATATCCTTCTGAATCCGAGCCCAAAATGGTAGGGATTATAACTGAGAAGTTTGTGATAGTAATGGATCACCTAACACTGGAAATAAATGTCTTTGGAATCCATTCAAGAGAAAAACTAGAGCTACTACAAAGGAACATGACGATAGTGGAACATTTTACGAGGCAACACCCTCCTGTTTTTAGTGGATATTCTTACCAAGTAGCGTAATAAAGAGGGATTAAATCACTTGAAAAGGTATTTGATGTTATAGTATGTTAAGATAATAAAAATTTAATTCCTTCCATTTAAAATTTTGAAGGTTAAGCTGATCAGTGGTGGTCAATGGTCAAAAATATCAAGGATAGAGAGGAGATTAATGCCTTAAAGTGAGATGAATTTAAAAGTATTTTCCTTGAAAAATATTTTCCTAAGCTGGTGCGATATAGGAGAGAGAATCAATTCCTTGAATTGATAAAAAATGAAGAATATTATGTGGTTTTGTATGAAGAAATAATAATCCAACTGGCGAGGTAATCTCCAAATCATTTTCTCGATCTTGATAGAAAAATTAACCACTTTTACCTAGGATTAATGTCACAGTATCGAAGAGCATTAGCCTCCTATGAATTCAAAATTTAAGTGAAACTTCTCCAATGGGATGAGAGGGTATAGGTGGAGTTTGATGAGGATCACATCGACTTTGTAAATAATTAGTAGAATAGGTCTAGATGGAAATCAATTGGTACGAATCAACCAAACAAATTTGATGGGTAGAAATTATAGTTTCGAGTTTGTGAAAAGTGTGGCACAAATCACCTAGGGGAATGACTTACCAAAACTGTGAAGTGTTTTCGATGTGGTATTTTTAGAAATATGTCCCGATATAGTGATTAAGATGATCCTAATACTAATCCTGATAAGAAAATTTTTATGCATTTCAAATGTGGAGAGTTTGGTCATCGTGCAAATTCCTTCCAAAAGAGAGATCTAAATGTTAAAAAGAAGCTAGACTATAAGAAGAAATGTGTAATGAGATCCTTTGTGACTACGTCAGTAGACATTGGGCCATCCAATGAAGTTTTTTAGGTACCTTGTTTGTTTATTCATATTTTTAAAATGTTTTTTTGATACAAGGTAAACACATTCCATTATTTTTGAGACATTTTCTGGTAAATTTGAAATATCACCTCAAAAAATGAAGCCAGAACTTATTTTTAAAACACCAGGGGAAATATTATAGTAAACATGAATTATAAGAATCTTTCTATTGTGGTCTGTGAAAATACATTACTTGAAAACCTTGTTTCTTTCCACATAGTAGAGTTTTATGTTGTTTTGGGAATGGATTGGCTTTCTTTTTATCTTACTAATATTGATTATAGACCTAAATACGTTTTTTTTAAGAAAGATCATCAATTTTTATAGAAGAATGAACCCATAATATTCAAAACATATCAGGAAGATGAGAAACTATTGAAAAATGGAAATTGAATTTATCTTTCTCATATTGTTGAAAATAAGGGAACTATTCAGATTTATGATGTTCCATTTGTAATTGAATACCTTGATGTTTTTCTAGATTAGTTACCAAGTGTCATACCTGATCAATAAGTAGAATTCAAAATTGAATTAGTTCCTGATGCTAATCCAATTTCAAAACCCCCATATTAAATTTCTAAAATGAAACTTATTGTATTGAAGAATTAGTTGTTGGAGTTTCTTGATAAAGGATTCATTCATCCTAGCACTTTACCATGGGGTGATTCTACTTTATTCCTTAAAAACAAAGATGGTTCAATGATAAATTACATTGATTATATATCCCTAAATAACATCACTATTAAAAACAAGTATCATTTTCCTCATATCAAGGACTTGTTTGATCAGCTCTAGGGTGCTCAGTACATTTCCAAGATTGACTTGAGATCAGGATTCCATCAAATGATGGTGAAGGAGGATGACATCCCAAAAAACAACTTTTTTTACTAGATATATCCATTTTTAATTTTTTTTTATACCATTTGGCATAACTAAAGCACCTAATGTATTTATGAATCTTATAAATATAATATTTCATGAGTTCTTGGATAACTTTTTGGTTTTGTTTATTGATGACATTCTGTTATTTTCAGAGAGTAAAGAGGAGCATGAAAAACATCTAAGGATTTTTTTCAAACCATAAAGAATCATAAACACTGTGGAATATTTAGAAAGTCTGATTTTTGGTTCCAATAGATTTCTTTTTTCAGGAACATTGAAAATAAGGATTTTTAAAACAATTGATCCTACTAAAAAAGTGGTTGATGAATGCCCCAGACCTAAAAATTTTACATAGATTCTTTTTTTTACAGGATTAGATGGTTATTAGTGAAGGTTTGTTAAAAATATTTCACAATTATCTTGCCCACTAATTAAGTTAACACAAAAATGGGTAAAACAAATTTTGGACATAATAATGTGATTTTGTTTTTCACAAACTGAACAATAAATTAGTGAATGCTTTAGGTTTGGCCTTGCCTTCCCAAAAAGGGGATTTTTTTATTCGAAATTGATGCTTCATTGAAAGGAATTGGTTGTGCTTTGATGCAGAATGCTCAGGCAATTTCTTATGCTTTAAGAAAACTAAAACCTCCTGAGTTAAATTATCCCACAGATGATTTGGAATTGTTGGTTGTGGTCTTTTCTTTCAAAAAATTTAGGCATCGTTTATATGGATCCAAAGTTCAAATATATGATGACCATAAAATTATAAAGTATATATTCACTCTAATGAAATTAAACATGAGGACGATAAGATTGATTGAACTGATAATGTATTATGATTGAAAGATTAATTACCATCCAAGAAAATCAAACAATGTGGAAGATGACTTGATCTGAGAACATAAGCATCGTTAACTATGTCACATTTGGAACATGAAATTGATTAATTATTTGATGAATTTGGTATTAGAAGTTGTTGGTGTAGGAAATAACTCTGTTTTGTTTTAGGTTTCAGTATAGTAGAAGTTATCAGACAGGATTAAGCAATCTCAAAAGGAAGAAAGTGAGATTCAGAAAAAAGGTTGAATTTGTTAAAATGGGTATGTTTCTAGAATTTATCCTTGATAAAGATTGTGTTTTTATATTTAAAAAAATATTTTGTGTTCATTGTGATTCCCCATTGAAGGAATATTTGTTGTTTGAATCTCATAGTTCTCTAGTTTTTATTCATCCTGTCAGTACTAAGATGTACAAAGAACTTCAAAAGTATTACTGGTGGGATGGAATGAAAAGAGATATTGCAGATTTTACTATGAAATGGTTGACATTTAAATAGGTTAAATAAGAGCGACAGTTACAAAAGGGATACTTAAGCCTCTACCGGTGCCATAGTCGAAATGGAATAATATATCTATGGACTTTATTGTGGGACTACCAATGTCTCCTCTCGGTAACAATGCAATAGTGTTTATTGTTGACCGACTAACAAAATCTGAATATTTTCTCCCAATTCATGACAAAATGTATTTGGATCAGCTTTTTAAATTGTACATCTAAGAGATTGTTATGTTGCATGGATTTTCCATTTCCATTGTATCTCATCAAGATCCCAGGATCACTTATAAATTTTGGAAGGTCCTTCAAAAGTCATTCTGCACAACCATAAATTTTAGTACTACTTTTTATCCCCAATCAGATTCGCAGTCAGAATGAACGATTCAAACTTTGGAGGATATGATTTGAGTTTGTTCAATGGAATACTAGGGAAGTTGGTATCAACAAATTTCTTTTCGTGAGTTTTCTTATATTAGAAATTATCATTCCAGTATACAGATTGAAACTTTCCAAGCATTGTATGGGAAGTAGTGTAACACTCCATCTTGTTCAGATGAAGTCGGGGAAACAAAGGTAATGGTAACAGAATTAGTAGATGAATTTTTTGAGAAAGTGAAGATGATCCAGTAACACCTGAGGATAGCTCTGAGAAGGTATAAAATTTATGAAGAAAACAATAGGAATGTCTTTTCTTTCAAGGTAGGTGATTATGATTTTCTTTGAATCTCAGCATGGAAAAGTGTTATATGTTTTGGTAATAAAGGAAAGATAACTCCATGATTCATTAGACAATGTGAAATTCTTGAGAAAGATGGACCAATCTACCACTGAGTATCTTCGCCTCTGATTTTATCTTAGCTACATAATTTTTTTTCATGTTTTTATGTTGAGAAAGTATGTTGCAAATTCATCTCATGTCTTGATCCCAGAAGCAGTTCAGCTAGAAGAGAACCTTTCTTATGAATAGAAAATAGTTCAGACTCTTGATCGAAGGGAACATGAATTTTATTATAAACTAATCCACTAGGTAAAGGTTTTTTGGAGAAACCATGTGGTTGAAGAAGCATCATGGGAGTCCAAAATTCTTTGAGGGAAAGGTACCCTCACTTGTTTAATAAGTAAATAAAATTGCGATGATGCAATTTATAGAAGGTGAGGATAATGACACACAGCAAGGTTTTAAAAATAAATTTAAATGAATGAAACATTGTTTTAATTATATTGTTATAACTATCCTTCAAACATAATATTTATTCTTTTATGTTTTGAATTTCAAAAAACGGTCATCTACGGTTTTGATCAGCAAGTTATTTCGAGTCTGATAGAACCAACTTGTTTTTTGGTTAATAGTAACATACCGTTATGATTGGTAATGTGAATAGTAATATGACCCTAAGGAATAGAAAATTGAATTATTATTTTATTTTATTAATTTTTAAATATAATGACATGTTGATTAATTTTTCAAGGTGTTAGAAACGATTTATAGTTTTAATATTGTTATTTTTGAATAAATAATGATTTTACTTTAAAATTAAATTACGAACATTTAGAAAATTATTTTAAATCAAATGGAGTTCATTTTTTAATTCTACCCATAAAAAATGTTTCTATTGAATTTTTGGTAATTTTAAAAAATTCATGAATTTTGGATGAATAGTGAAATACAGTAAAATACTGTATACAAAAATTATCAGTTAAATACACTATTTATGACATCATAACTGATACAAGACCCTTATTTCTAAATAACATGATATCCTATTTTATCACACAAATGATTAATATTCAAAGTCTTGGACAAAAATATTAAAATAATGATTAAAATAATGTAAAATCCCTCCTCCCCTCCAATATAAATACCACCCTCATTCCCCTCTTCCTCTCACACCTCTCAAGCCTTGATAATTATCTAAGTTCTTCAAAATTTTGTCCCCAAGGCTCTTCATCATTTCTAAGACCTACTCGACTCACCAAAAGTCCAAAACCAAAATTCTTAAAGAGGATCTCAAGGAGAAGAGATCAAGAGGTAGGAATCATCTTCCTTTTTCATGTGTTTTCTTTTCAAATTCATTATTTTCTTATACTATCTTCCTATAACCTTATATAGAATGTATGAAATCCCAAAAATATAAAATATTCTATATGTTATCATGTTCATGAAAATTCAACATCATTTTTCTTCTTCTCTCCCTCGTATTCTAAAAATAAAAACATCATCCGGGAAGTGACGATTTACTAAAATTGTGGATGATGTGTCTTCAATTTACATTAGTTTATTCAAATATAATAATGAAACAATTTTAATGGTTGAAAAAGAATGAAAGTGTTATGATTTATCCTATTTTATGTCTTCGAATTAACTTCAATGTATGACATTAAATTATAAAATGAAACAAGTCCACGATTATCGACGAATCACAAAAAAATGATCTAAACAAATATAAGTAATGATTTATCTAAATATTATTCATTATATATGATAAAAAATGATTTATGGTATAATTATATGATATTAAAACATATGAATACCACTTCATTTCACTTCTGGAATTTCATTTCCATGTGACAAGAAAATCAAAAACAAACCAGCCATGGAAATCAGGTAAAGAACACTCCCAAAACAATGGAAGGAACAAAATACTAATAATTAAAAGGTGAAATAATGTAAAGAAATTGTAACACCCCATTCATCCACGGTATTCTTCTCTTTAAATAATACAATAGCATGTGTTGTATGCAACATCGAGTTCTAAAACACACCACAACCAATCAAACTGGCCGTTATAAATAGTAATACCCACTTTTTGAAATTTTATAAATTTTATATTTCAAAATGGACTTCATTTTTGGATTATGAATATCTCAATTATCTTAGGGTGAATTTTTCGTACTTTTTTGATAAATTTCATTTTTTTATCAAAAGTGAAAATTACTAAATTTTAATTAAAAAAACTTTTTTAATCGAAATAATTAATAGTGATAAATTATGAATTTGAGTGATTTTAAAGTATTATTAGATTATATTTTTACCATTTAATCCAATTTTGTTCATTAGAAATAATTTCACATTTAAACTGGACATAAGCAAGTGCCAATCTTTTGATAGTTATTATTTCTAAAAAACAAGCTTTTTGTTTTGATAATGAGAATTAATTTTAAATTAATTTCTGCCACTTCTATCTTTTGAATTTATAAAATTGGATTCCATATTTAGAATTAGGAGTTCCAAATTGTGTAAATAGGTATCTTTTATTTTTAGACATTTTGAATAATTACTTCGGAAAATATTTTATTTACCATGGTTAAAGGGTAAATCAGGTAAATAAAGGTAAAAAAATTATATTATAATAATATAAAATTACCCTGAAATGTGTTCTAACCCTATTGGATGATACATTTCTGACAATAGGAATCTTTGGGTTGATTTTGGGACCCCATGGAGCCACTTGTAAGTGATAATGACACTTTATATTAATTAAGATAAATTAAATACAAAAATGACATAAGCATATATCTTTTAGAAAATAAATTTTTACATAGGGTTATATATGTTATATTTTCGACTATAAATATTAATTATAAGGCCAAAAATATTTCCTACATTATTTTATTTTATTTATAATTTTTAGACATTGATTAATTAAATTTATTTATGACACAATAAATGATGCAGTATTTCCCTTATTAATGAAAGAATCAAATAATTGGTATTATAAATGTTAAAATAAATATAGTTTGAAATTTTTGATACCACACACGAATTTTATTGGTTAATATAACATGTTATTATTGCTTTAATAAAAAAATTTCGAATTAATACATTATTTAAGATTTAATAAACAATTATTAAATAGTGTCAACATTGACAAAAAGGAGTTTTTTAAAAAAAAATATTATATTATTAATTAATATTCTATTCCTAAAAAACTATGGATTGGCCCAAGGACTTATATAATGATAGTTGTATCATTAATGTATAACATGGAGGTCTCTTGGAAGTATATAGTAAGTTTATTAACTATATAATATAAAAATACAAAGAGACATGGTAAATGTCAAATTATTTAACTAAGAGTTATATAAAAAAGATAAACTTAATATAGTGACCCAAACCAGTCTAAAACCAATTGGTCGAGTGGTTTCTGACCTATCCCCACCTTGAACTTTAAATAATCTACTTTTTATCCATTAGAAACTGAATACAAATTTATTATAAAATAATATTTATATCTTTTCCAAAGGTTCCCCTCACCCCTCTTATAAAAGGGAACTCCCCCTTCTCACACCTTTAAAGCCTTTTGGCTCGGCCAAATTCTACCCAAATATTCTCTCAACTTTCCTAACTTCAATCTAGAGGTCATATATTGATCAAAAAGCCAACATAATGTCCCCTTTTGATCAAATCAAAAGGAATACCCCGAAGAAGATGTAATGTTTTCACCACCCTCTTTCGAGTTCCTTTCTTCTTCCACTTATTCATTCTTTGTTATTTCCATTCTAAAATAATAACTCAAGCATCTTATATATACTGTGATGTAATTATAAATATGTTACAACCATATTCAGTATTTTATTCATCCTTTGAATGACATGTCACCATACATGCGTACGTACGGCTTACCATCTCCACATCGTGGTGTAATTGTTATTCAAAACATTATTATTTGGATGGGTATGATAATGATGTGAAATTAAAGTAAATAATAAATATAACAATATAATGATTCTTTATATTTGATATACCATCCAATTATATATTATTTTAATATCAAAAGATTGATATTTTTTCTCGTGTGTACGTACGGACTACCGTCTCCACGAACGTGATGAGATTCATTCCCCATCGTATCCATTCAAGTCTAATTCTCATTTGATGATTAAAAATAATGTTTAAGTACTTGATATCATTATGGATAGGATTGAGATACAACCTATCCATAACAAACACCAATTATATAACAAAACATATAAAAGAAAATGAGTATGTTAACACTCGAAACGGCGATAATCATAAGACATTATTAATAAAGCAATGTTATATGAAGGGTGTAGCTATTTTGTGTCGTTATAAAATCTTCGAATATTATAAGAATATATTCAAATTAAAGGTTTTATTTTATAATTATGTGGCTTTTAAATGATTTCAAAAATAGAGATATTTCTCTCTAATAGTTTTGATTTCATCTATATCAATATCCTTTGAAGGATTTTAAGCTTATTTAAAGTTGATTTATCATGATACAAAACATCCATATAGTATTGAAGGTTTTGTGATATGTTTGACTGTGGATGTATTATTTTTATACCATTCATGGTTTATGGAGAATTTATTGACATTTAGTATGCTATTTTTAATATGAATGTTTACGTTAGGTTTAAACCTGTTCATATGAGAACTGTATTGGACTTAAAAAGTGACAGGTGGAGCCATCTATAGCTCCTAGATGCATCAGTAAGTCTAATGAGACAAACTAGTGTATTGGCACAAGGCCTTGACAAAATCTTATTTGTAGTCTTGGCACATGGCCTTAACTATGTGGTTATGATAGTCTAGAATTATGCATTCCATCATTATGAAAGTGGTTATTGATATTGCATGTGATTATTCGACCAGTAGAATATCCATGGAAATAAGTAAATGGCATTATATCATTTTATTTTTTCCATATTATGAATAAGTTCATGTTTAAAAAGCTTTTTTTTAGTTATAAATTTCCTTAAATTTTTATGCTTATTTATGAAAGTTTCGGCTGTATTGTTATCCTTATTGAGCATCAAAGCTCTCTCCTTTCTATGTTTTATTTTTCCCAGGATGTGAAGAATTATTTTATGAATGACCTGCATGGATAGTCTGAGGGGATATAAGTGTGGACTATGGAAACTATGTTGTTGTAGTTTTCATTTTATAATGTAATGTAAGACTTATGAATGTATCTAGTGATTCCAAGGCTACTAAACTAATCGGTCTTTCGAGACTTTATCTTTTATGATCATGCCAATGTTATGTAATAATGCACCAACTCTGGGTAACTAGGGTTGGGGCATCAAACGAATGATCATATATGGTATTATAAACATGAATATGTTTCCTTAAGATATTAATAATAGTTTTTAACCATTATACTTGAGTTATAAACAAGTTCTAGGTAATAAAATCCCAAGGTTAGGGAATTCTTAACATGATTTCCATTCTTTGGGTTAACATTCTAATTCATTTTTATATGGTATTAATTTTTTTTGTGATGAATTTTGTTTATATTATGTTTAATTATGTTTATTTACAGTGTATATACATATTCCATCAACTCAATTATGTTTCAATTCAATTATATGATTTCTGTAAGGGGTTTTTCTTTTGAAATCCTCATTTGAAATTATGTTCTCAAAAATTCAAAAGCAATGTTTTTATGAAATTATTCCTGTTGTATAATTATGTTTTGGTTCTTGGTAATTGTTTATGATTAATGTTGTAACCTATATCTCCCACCAATTCATTGGTTATGCATAAGTTGGAGGTTTTCCATATATTTACTCCATGTGTAACAGCGATGGTTACACAATAAGGTAGCTTTGATGGTTTCATTGTAAGGTTATTGTGAGAGTTACAAAATTATAAGGTTGTTGAGAGGGTTACAAGATGATTTAAGTAATTCCCCAAGATACATTTATGGTTCTATTTATGTTCTTTATGTTTTTTGTAAGTCTCATGTAAATCTCATGTTTCAGAAAGTAAGTTTATATGGATAACAAGTATGTCTCTTTTTGAAAATGATTTCATACAATACAAGTATTCCTGGACTAATGTTTTATTTCGTTCTTTTTTATATCCTGTACTGGTATTTTTTTTTCTCATCCCATGTTTTTAAATTATTTTCACAGGTTATAAGGATGTGTAAGAAAGTGAAGGAAACCATGTTTAATGTTATGAATATTTTTCAAACGAAGCATGTTTTATCTAAAAAGTTTTATATTTTGGAAGAAATGAATATTTTTTTGAGGTATTTGATCTATTAAAATTTGGATTGTTCTTTATGTGTTTTATCCCAATTCTCTAAAACTATAAACTTGAAAATATCCTCAATGTTAAATGAGGTGAGTTCATGATTAAAATACAAGATTATGTAGTGTAATAAGGTCGGTCCATATAGAAATAATGTTTGGGTAATAGTAGAAAGACCATCCAACTATCTAGTAAAAGGAACCCAATGGGTATTTTGAAATAAATATGATAATAATGAGACTATTAATAGAAATAAATCTAGGTTAGTAGAAAAAGTATGTAACTAGGAATACAGTATAGATCATGAAAAATGTTTTTTCTTACTACAATACTAGAGGCTATTAGAATCCATCTAGCTTATGCATCTCAAATTAATTTTAAATTATACCATATGGATGATAAATATACATTTTTAAATGGATATTTAATGTAAGACGTTTATATTTAAGAAAAACTAGGTTTTCAAAATTCTCACAAACCATATTCTAGTTTTAAACATACCAAAGCTCTTTATCACCTTTAGCAAGCACCCAGAGATTGGCCTGAGATATTAAACGCAATTTTATAGGAATATGGATTTTCTATGGGATGAGAAGATCCTACTATTTCTATGAAAACCATTTTCTCTAATATATTATTAGTTAAAATCTATGATGATGATGGTATGTTTAGGTCAATAAATAAAATGGATTGTAGTGATTTTTCAAATGTTATAAAAAAAATTGAAATGAGTATGACTAGATAATTGAATTTATTTTTAGGATCACAAATTTATCAAACATTGTATCGTAATTTATTAAATCAATGGGAAAATATTATTTATTTATTAAAAAAATGGACTAGAAAACAATAGGACTTACACCACTCCCTTGTACACTAATGTAAAACATTATTGGGATGACACTGAAAAACCAGTTGACAAGAAGTTATAAGGATGTATAATTGGAAGTTTACTATATCTTACTATTAAAAAACCAAGGAGAATTTGTTCTATGTGTATTTGTGCTATATTTAATTCAAACCTAAAATAAACCCTTATTTCTTCTATCAAAAGGATTTTTAGATATTTAAAAGGTATAGTTTTTCAATATCTACATTATCCAAGAACCCTAAATTTTAATTTAATTGTATATTCAGATGATATATTTGGAGGATGTAGAATTGAGGGAAAAATAACATCTTGAACATATCACTTTTTTAAAAAATTAGTAATTTCATGGTGGAGTAAGAAACAATATTCAATTTCTCTATCAATAACTGAGGTAGAATACATATCTATTAGTTGTTTATGTTCACAAGTTTTGTAGATCAAACAAAACATACAAGACTTCAAACATAAATTTAATAATATATATATTTTATGTGATAAAACTAGTGAAATTAATATTTACAAAAATCCAATAATTCATTGAATAAATAAGCATATTGATATAAGGCATCATTTTCTAAGAGACAATGTTCTTAAAAATGACATATATTCAGAGTTTGTAAAAACTAAATATCAATTAGCTAATATTTTTACTAATCCACTTCTCACTGAAACTTTTGATTTTAATAATGGGGAGTTAGGAATATTTAATATTAATTTTTTTATTGATTTCTCTGTTAATCATTTTTTTAATTAATTATTTATTTTATTATTATTCATTTACATATAGTTTAAATAAAATAAAATATTTTTTTAATTTTTTATTAAAATAAATTATTTCCTAAATGAAGAATTAATGATTACAATATGTAATCGGCTCATGAAATCATGTAAATTTACCAAAAACCATCAATAAACCCCTCCTTTATCTATTAATTTCTTACCCTAAGATTTTGAACCATTTCAAATTCATGATCTCTTGTCTTCCTTTGAAGCCCTAGAATCTAAAGCCTTCAACCTTTAGATTATAATACATGTCGGTGATTGAATAAGATGAATAAAGAGTAATAAATAAGCGTGTTACCTACCTGTAGATTCTTCTAGGTATTTTCATAGTCATAGTTTCGATTAATCCTAAAAATATTCTACTGAACAATGTTATAGAATATAATGGTCTATAAAATATCTTTTTTGAAAGAAAAAATTGATCAAAATTTTGAAATTGAGGTAAATTAATTTTTAGAAATTATAAGTATTATTTTATAGATATAGAGGATATCATCATTTCTAAGATTTATCATGACCAGTCTTTATTCTTTATCACAGAAACATCTAATGTTTTTACTATCCTCGTGAAGGGGTTTTTTACTTCGATCTTCACTCAATAGGAGACTAGGAACATAAATCAAAGGTTATTATGTCGTTTAATTTGTTTTTAACCCATATAAGAAATTTTATTGATAAGGATCTTGAAGTTGACCATAAGAATCTCGTCAATTTTATACCATCATAGATAATTCCATAGACTATTGAGCTTGATAATATTATCTATATATATAATATATTTTTATAATGAGTGATGTGAAATTTAATTTCCCGTATTACATGTTGAGTAACATGTGTCACTGCTACCAAGAAGAGTAAAGGATGTACTTTTATCATTATGAAAGGATAATTTCAAAGTTTATATATAAAAGAGGAAATGTTTTGAATGTTATGATTAACCTTAAATTCCTTCACAACAACACTATCAATGTTATAACTCTATATAAGATAGGTTACTTATTGAGTCTAGAAAAGTGAACACTATTACCTATTGGTGCATAAAACCAACACAGAATTGGTTCTACTGCTCAGGGAGAGCAATAAATTTTTGGATCGGCAGTTGTAGTCAAAATTTGAATAGAAGAAGTTACAGAATCAAGAATCAGTGATGAAGCTCAACCAAAGAGATAATGAATCAGATGTGATGTCTCTAACTTAGAAGCTGTGAGAGATGTCACACCATCTCCTAATGAAAATTTTGAAGAACCCAATGTGGTGGCTCTTTTCATGAAATTGAGAAATATTGATGAATCTTTGGTTTAGGAAACTTAAATTCAATAACATGTTTTTGTAGTTATTATAGCTGGTGAAGTTGAACCACCAAAAAATCATCATGTCAACCGAAAAGATAAAGATTCTTTAAATCATGATTTGAATCAAACTCAACAAACTTTTGTTGAATCTCAAATCCTAGAAAATGATAAAGGAGATGAGAAAGCTCAAAAAGTAGTGGATGAAGCTATAAGGTTAGTTCATAATCAAATCAATTTCTTTTAAAGTTGATTCCCAGGACAAGGAATCCACTGAACATGTTTAATTAATAGACCTTGTTCAAGTTGAATTTTCATTCAACATTGAGACTATAATAGAAAAAAATTAATCCCTTGTTAATCGAAACCAACCATCTCTAGTTCATGAAGATGAATATTTGATTCTTTGAACAATCAACTTGAAGAAATTGTTTCTCAATTAGACTAACTAATAGACTAAAATTCAAGTCTGCAAGGATAGTTAGAAATGGCTAGAAAATATTTGGAATATTTAAGACATTCAACTGTTCTAAAAAAGGAATTTAAATAAATTCAAACTCATCTTCACAATATTATATTAAATTCAATCTCCCAAATATATTTTTATACTCTTTAGAGGGAAATGATTTATTAGTTTGAAAAAATGAAATTAAAATATATTTCTAAAATAGATTTTTATTTATATTTTAAATGGTATTTAGGAAATAATTTTGTTTCAATTAAAAGAACTATATCTCAATATAGAGATACTATTAATACATCACCATCATATCAATATTTATTAAGAATATTTCATCAAATTACATCAGTTATAGATGATATGACTGATATAATTCTAGTGCTTTAGTGTAATAGTGAACCTCCAAATGTACTATTAGACAATCAGATTGATATTTTCCAATAGGTGACCTCAAGTGAACCAAGTAGAAGATTGTTTCTCAATTGGTTAAGTGATAAGATTACTAAGTTTTTTAGACTGAGGAAAATCTGAAAGACTTTCTAAAATTCAATCTGATTGAAAGTCTTAATATGGGTTAGGACTCAATAATTTTGATAAGATAGCTAGTTAAAAATCTTTAAAAAGTTTACAAGGATAGATTGCTGAATTAATGGATCTTTTTTAGGCTGCCCAAGATTCTCTAGAACCAGACATTTCTAATTCAACCATCCCTTCCTTATATAATATTTGTCAACTGAAATTCAATTTTTTATTCATAAACATGTTTTAAATAATATTTCATATATATGTATTTCATATTTATTTCTATTTAACTATATTACTAGAGAAATTTTTTCATTTTTCTCCAATGTATACTACAACATTAATTTACATTTATGTGATACATTGAATTTGTTCGAATCAATCTTCATATGATTTCTTTTTTATATTACAATAGGGGGATAAAATTGGGTAAACACAATATTATTGGATTAAGGGTATCTTTTTTATCAAAATAGTAATGTGAAAAATTAATTTTCAAAACTATAAATGTTTTCTTTAAAATATTATGTCATTAGTTTCTAAAAATCCTATATTTTTTATAAATTATTTTATAGGTTTTTTATCAATGAAAAGGGGTAGATTTTTTGGAATGTATTATCTCAACAATACTCTATAAATCTTATTGATTTTGATGATAAAAAAATACACTTGTTTTTTTACTGATGAAATTACTTTAAGTGAAATTCATAAAATTAATATTCATTGGAATATTTATTTTGTAATTATATTCTAGTCATTGATCTATGAGGAATATTCATTAAATTTGTTGGAACATGTTTTAGGATAATCAAGAAACATTGTTCATACCCTAATCTCATGTATGTTGTGTAAGGAATCGTAATTATGTTTGAAATAGATTGTATGGATTAAGAACCATACATGTTTTTGAATTTATGGTTCATCAAATCTATGTAGGAATGGAACTATATGTTTTATAAAAAGGGAATGTATAGATTATCAACACTACATAATCAAGAAACCTTGCTTTTGAGGAAACAATATATGGTACAGAAAACCTAATTCTGTAATGAACTATGAATTTTCAACCACACATTTGATATTTACTAATCACATGGATGTACAATACATTTGACTCTTGAACGATAGAGTATTAAATCCAATGTTTTATCTATGATTTTGCAACGCTCCTGAAAAAATTAAGGATATAATCAAATATATTTTATGTCCGATTAAAAGGATCCCTTTGATTGATCCAAATACTTATATTACCCAGAGTAAACCATCCTTAATTCTAAGGGATGTTATGACTATCCTGAATAATTTTAAATTGAATATCTATGATCGGTTAGGAAACATTCTTGGTTCTACTCAACAGAATGAAAGTTGTGTATCCTATATATTTGGTTAGAGTATTTTCAATAAAAATATATGAGAAAAACTATACAAGTGAATTTTTGTGAATATAATTCTATTAAACTACTGTAACGATTGAATGAATCTATTATTTTTTAAAGAGGACTTATTTTCAATATATATAACATCATTCTACTATAACTGCTACTGTTTATTTGTTTTGATTCTTATTGATGGTCTTTCTCAACCAGGATGTCTTCAAATGTAATCATATTTGAATACATTCATCTTGGTAGATAAATATCCATTTTCTATCAGTTTCTACTAAAACTGTGATGTTCAACCCGTACCATCAAAAAATCAAACTCTTTTATTTATTGGAGTTTCAACTGCTCGTACTCAGTTATGGTTAAGTATCATCTTCATATAGTAGGATGTGGATATTTTTTCTATAACACAACCAAAATACCCTATTTATCTGTTTTTTACATTTTCAACTTTCTTCAATCCGTTTTTTCTCAAGGTTTTGTGATAAGAAGACCTTTCTAGTGAAAATTATCAAGCTTGTATAGAGAGTGTTGGTGGAATAGACTGGGAGATATTTTTGACCCAAACCACTATAAAAATTGATGTGTTCTTCTTTACTATTTATCTGATTCTCATAGTACTTACATGTGATAATGATGTATATATACATAAATCAAAAAAAAGTTAAAATCCATACTCTTTCAAGATTATTGAAAAGACACAATTCACCCCCTCTTGTGTATATTTGTATTATTACGAACCAAAATGTTCTATTTCTTTGAAATGGAACCAGATTTTTTAATTTGGTGACATGCTACTCTGCTGATGTTTCAAACACTACTAGTCCCCATGTTGAAGAGAAGTGTTTCATGTTAGGTTCACCATTTCTATTTCTGATGCATTCGTTATGGTTCACCCTTGAATTCACACATTGTTCTCATATTTTGGAGGTTCTTGTTGAACCACATTCCCTTTTTCCAAAGGTAGTTTATTTTCATAAATTTCAAAGGATATGTCTTGTCCTTGATTGAAATAGGATGATGGGGTGTCAGTTTCTCCATGTAACTAGTTTCTAATTCCATGTCTACCTCATATAGTTAATTCATGTTCTTGGAAATCATTATAGGTGAAATATCTATGTGGATTCTATTTAATGACACTAATTCTATCTGAAAATTATTATTTTATCTTGAAAGTGAAATAAACTTCAATCAAGAGAGTCATAACAATGGGAATCTTTGGTAATGTTAGTATATTGGGCACATTGGTCACATATATGCATCCTCTTAGTATGGAGTCTCATTTAAGAACCCTATCTTTGGAACCAAATGAGTCTTGTGTCGACAACAAGGAAAATAATTCAGAGCCATATATCATCCAAGGCATTCACCTCAGTCATACCATGTTTTTCATGAGGCAATTTCCACCATGGGTTTATATCTTCCAAGGATTTCACCTAAGTCGTATAATGGTTTTTATGAGGTAAGTAGTTTGGACTTTTTTTTGAGTTTAACATCTTGTGGAGACAGGAAAAGGTTGATCAAAACACCCTATAGTGTATGATCAATAATGGATGTCCCTAGGATGGAAATTGCCAAACTATAATCATAGAGTCCCTTAAGAATGATCGATACATGAATTTAACATATTATAGAGATGAGAACATGGTTAACGTCTTGTGGGAACTTGATGCATACAAGTTTAATATCATTCCCAAACATGTTAGGAATAGGTTTAATGTGATATAAGGATAGATTTGGTTATGTTTGAATATCTTTTTGGTAAATTTTTGGTAACCAGGATGCCCCTTGAGGAAGATCATGAGTTCTGTCACTCAAAGGGATGATGTCACACCTGAACAGTTTACCGATGGATGATAACGTACTTAGGGGGAAAACCCATGAGATAGATCAGAATTACCCTTGAGATTAATCTTGTATGGTTGATTAGGAAACCCCTTGAGGTTGGTTAGGAGGTGTGTACCCAGCAGTGATGATGTGACGCTTGAAATATCTGCTGATTGATGGGAATGCCTTGTAGAGAATAACCTATGAGATGGATCAAAAAATCTCATTGATATGTATACATTATGTTTGATGAGGACCCCACCCCATTTAGGGATATCAGAATGTGTGTCCCTATGATGGATTGTGTCAAATTTGAAAGGTTTATGGATGGATGGGAATTCCCCCTGGAGGAAAACCCAGAAGATGGGTCAGAACACCCCTTGAGATGAATCTAGGATGGTTTATTTTGGATCTCCTTGTGGTTTATTATCAGTTGTGTACCATGGAGGTATAAAGTCACACCTTAAAGGTTTACTAATAGATTGGAACACCCCATTGAGGAAAATGTAAAAATGGATCAGAATTCCCCTTATGATAGATCCATGTTTTTGATCAGGACACCCCTTGAGGAGAATTAGGAGGATTTTCCTTAAGATGGATGATGTCACACCTAAAGGGTTTACCAATTGATGGTAATTACCTAGGGAGGAAAACCCTGGAGATGGATCAGAACACCCATTAAGATGGATCCCTGATTTTTTATGTGTATTCCCATTGGGGTTGGTTAGGAGGTGTGTCCCTAAGATGGATAATATAACACATGAAAGGTTTACTAATGGATTGAAATACCCTATTGAGCTGAACCCAGGATATGGATTAGAAAACCCCTTGATCCAGAGCCATGATGATTGATCAAAATTCTTCTTAAGGTGGATCTGGAGGTGTTTCCCAAGGAGGGATGATGTCTCACCTGAAAGGTTTATTGATTTATGGGAATTCCCTATGGAGGAGAACCAAGGAGATAGATCAGAACACCACTTGTTATGGATCTAGGAGGTGTATCCCCATAGAGAGGCACTTTGAGATTACCATGGCGGGGACTGAACCTCAGGGAGGCATCCAATGTACCCTATTTAGAAGATAGGTACCAAAACTCATATAGTTTGATATCATAGTTTGATTTCATGTGGTGGGATAGATCCATTCCATTTAACATCATGAATTAAGGATTATTAGGTTTTGAAAGGAGAACTGATGAGGTATGGTATGGGGTAAACATGTAGAAGATTCCCTTTTCTAGAGGATTGATCTGGGTTTCAATTAGTCTTGGGCTTACACATCAAGCTTCCTCTAGAACCCAAAAGAGACACAATCTCTTAGGTGAGGGGGAATGATCCTACCAGGAAGTTGGCCATAAGAACATTATAATGAATTTGGAAATTAGATTTGGACCTCATGGAGACTTCATACAAATACTAGTTAGTTTGGAATAAAATCACACATATTTTGGAAATAGTTGGGGCCTACACCTATAAGGGAGGCCCATATAAAGTATTGGATCATGTAGAGGTCATGATCACTACTAACCTTGACTCCCACTTGGGTCATGCTCACTGTGAGAAACAAGAGGATTTAGCCGGTATGAGGATTTCATGCTTCAATTTTTCTACTAGTACAAGGATGATGGGGTGATTATAGAAGAAAAAATGGTATGGGAGGGTCTTATGCTTGGAAGGTGTTATAAGAGGATCTTAGTCCATGTGGGATATGTTTGGAGGATCCTATACTTTTTTCATAGGGTAAGTGGGTATTATGAATAAAATATTCTCGGTATGAAAGTTATGTGACCCACATGGAGAGGAGGTGGAATCCCATGATAATAATATATGGGGAATCCGGTGTTCATCACATTGGGTATGTTTATAGTTAAATTTCATGTGATGAGGATGTTTTCATGCAGTTTAATGTCATATGACTAGGATGTGGTAGAAGTGAGTTTTATGCCATACATCATGGATGTTGATAGGATAACATCTTACCTTATATACCTGTATATATTACATGACCAATACGCATGAGACTCTATGTGGTGTTTTTCATTTGAAATGATAGGGTACAATAATAAGAGAAGTGACCAGTCATTTGGTCCACGTAAGCATGAAAATTCTTAGAAGAAATATGAATTAACATACAAAAGATATGACGAACAAATATAGATGGTAAGACTGGGCTAAACTTATATTAGATTGGGAGGACACTAGAATGGGTGGAAAGGGTCACATTGTGACTAGAGGTGAAATGGGACCGGTCCTGGATTAGACTAGGAACTCAACCTTTAGGAATGGTTGTAAGTAGAATGGATACAATATGGATAGGTCCATGAGAATGGTTTTGCAAAGCCTACGGCCTCACAGAGAGGGGATTTATAATGCTTAGTTTCATCCAAAAGTTCAGAGGCTTCACGAATCACTATGCTTCACAAATTAGTGTGTCGTACCTCAAAGTGAACTTATGGCTTAAAAAATGACTTCTTTACAAAAGTTGTATACTCTTTGAATCCTCAAGTGCCCTGAGGGGCCTTATTACTTTTTGAGGGTCATATAGCTCCATGAAAGTCATCCCAAATTAGATGGGAGGATTTGAAGAACCTTAGGAAGAAGGTTTCACAAATCTTGTACATCATGGGTGTTCCATATCACTTTGGTTTATGATGCTCAATAATTTCCTTAATTTGTAGAAATATTGATGTTTAATGTTCGGGTAACTATCACTAAAATGTCTGAGTGAAGGGGTATTTATAGGAAAACATTTAGTGAATATTGGTGGCCTTCATATAGAGGTGTGAGTTTCGTGAAGGGGAGAAGCTTGGTGAATTTGAGAGTCAGATTTGTGAAGAGTCTTTCATCTATTTGTGTGGTTATGAAGTTCTCCATGATTCCAAAAGTTGTTGCATGGATTGTTAGCATCCAAACATTGTGAACTCATAAAAGGACATCACATCCATGGATATTTTCAAGCTCCATCCATTCACAATGGGTCTAGTATTTGTGAATTAGAGACTTTAGATGGATTTTAAACTGTTTCATCTTAGATTCACTTTGAACAGCCCAAACCTTTCTTTGATGTTTCTATGACATGCTCATTTCATCATCAAGAGAAGAATAATGGATCATAACTCAAATATCATGTTTTGAGATAATATAAGTGAGTATAGATCCTATCTATAGTTAATTCATTAATATATATATTTATTTGATGTAATCTACAAAGCATATACAATTATATTGATTACCTTTAGCTAATTATGGAAGGAGATGAAACAAAAATGGTAATTATCATGTGTAATTATTTTTATCTAACAGATATTTTATAAGTACTATGATAATTTAGAAGAGATATATTCATCTCATGATAATTATTTCAAAATTAAGTGGATTTAAACATTACATAAAATATATGGTTTCATGATACTCATCGATCTAGTTTATTTTACCAATTATAGATATATCTGTATATATATATACTACTAAATACTTCCCAAATATAGTGCATGAAGGATGAATAATAGAGTGTTTCCATTTAGAGGAACTTAATTATCACTGATCCATTATATATAATGAAACACTATATCTACTAAATAGTTTTTATAGTTTATTTTAGTATGCTCACATGTCACAATGTGTATAATCCATAGTTGTAGCTTTTTATGGGTGAATCAAGTAAAATATACATCTTCTTATGTTATTTATATTCTTAATTTTTAATTGATATTAATTAATAAAATAATAAATGTTTTGATAGATTGAACATGTTCCTTTCATTGAGGGAACACAATCCAATGGTCAGTGGGGCTTAAAGTGGAATATTTAAAGAAATAGTTTTATAATATCACAATGATTCACCCCCTATCATGGTGACTTGTAATTATGTTCATAATCTTATTATACAATCATGTGGTATTAAAGGTAATATGTTTTTATTTCATTATTTATATAAAAATGCTTTTTATTGTGTTACACACACTGAATCATTGACGATGACAATCATTTTTCTAAACTTGATGCATAAAAGAAATACTTTTTTATTTATAATATTTTGAAGATGATGTTGTGGAATATATACATCATGATAATTATTTTAGAAAGAATATTTAAATATTAAAATATGTATACCCATAGATTATATTTGTTATATTAATAATTAATGAGGTATATAACAGTACAATCCATTATGACACAATATTTGTGAACAAAAAAATGAGATGATATATATAAAAAACTAGTAGAATCCAAGGATGTTATAGCGCCATATTCAAGATCCAATTGTAGATCTACTATTGATGACCTTTCATGGGAATTATTTGGAAATATTTTCTTAATTAAAAGAGGAAAGGAGAAGTGTGCGATTACGGATAAGTCCAATGTAATGATAGACATTCCAATTAAAGCATGTGATATTGGTTTTGTTAATATATATGAACCTAAAATGACATATAATTTATATAAAAATATAGAAATTTGGATTCCACCATGGAGTTTGAAAAGTATGATAGTTCCATTAAATAAGTGTAAACACCATTTAGTATTCAATCTTGATGTTGTTCTTAAATAATCAGGAGGATATAAAATCTCTGTATAAAAAGTCATATCAATTAGTGATCATTTATGGATTGGATTGTGTATGCATAGAATAATTGGGGGTAGAAAATAAAGGGTTTAATCCTGAAGTGTTGGAGATGAAATACTGCATCAGATGAAGGGGTACAAAGTTGAAGAATTAGAGGGATATACTTGAAGAGATTTCACATGAAGTGAAAGAATAAATGGATATGGAGAAAAAATTTAATGAATATTTTATCCCTATCAAAACACATCTTGAATACAGAATAAAATAATGAAAATAATATATATTTAGGATAGGGTAAATGGATTTTCAAATTAAGTTTAAGGATATATAGATTAAGGATCATGAAACTGGGATGAAATCCATAAATGGAAAAATGAATATTGGAGATCCCTTTAACAAAGACTAGAAAAAGTGAAACATAACTAGTCATTAATATATAATCATTAATAATTTGAAATATTATTATTAAACTATGAGTAAATGTTCTTCAATGAAAGACTATAAAAAACTGCTACTATTGTGGAGTTATGGGACACACTATGGTATGTGTTTAGAAGAAAAAGAACTCAATGACTGATGATGATTTGAAACATCATTACAATCAAGGCATAGATAAATAGGTATGATTTTATCAAGATACATTTAATATGTGACAAATATGTTTATATGGTGTGGTATAAGTTCAATAATAATTAGAGGGATTACAATAAGAGAATCCATGTTCATATTTCAAAGGAGAGGCATTAACAGAAGGAATATAAATATATTTTAATGAAAAATAGTTTATAAATATATCAATGATAGAATAAAATAATTTTTTAATCATGTACTAATAGACTCCATTACATAATTACTATCATTTAAAGAATTTAAAAAATTGGAAGAAAGAGAATAAATATACCTCTGTTTAATAAAACCTATATAAACACTTGAAGAAAGATTCACCATGATGATCATATGTTGAATTGTTAAAGAATAAAGAATCTACAATTCGTTTAAAAATACCACTATTATAAAATAGTATAATATCAATTCCGCATACCTCACATGTTGGAGGATGAAATATGAATGTTTTGGTAATGTAACATCAAGATAGGAAACATGCATAATTCTAATTATTCTCACAATAGATCCATATCCCATGAAAAGGAAGATAGATGATTCGAAAATAAATATTAAATTTATTGTTTATATATGTTGAATCATTCAAATGATAACCACTCAAATGACCTATAAGTGAGTTGGAAGTAAAGATTTATTTAATCAATGATATTTGGAATGTACTCCTCTCCCCATGAATTTAATTTTCATAATTGATTATTCAAATGATATAGGTTTAAAGGGATGATATAATCCATATAGGGAAAATAATGAAAAAGTAGTGAATGTATTGTGAGTAGTTGATCTCATTAAAAAACTAGGGAATAAATTAAAATAATATGTAGGCAGTAATTACTGTCGAATAAATCACAAGACATATTAAGGAATGATTTTTGTTTAAAATTGGTTTTAAAGATATTTTGATTGGTATCAAGGAACATTTTTGAAAATTGAAGATTAATCTTACTAAATCAATAATTTCTTGTTATGATGGATAAGTTAATGTGGTGTTGAGAAAAATATATAATTATAGAGTTTATGATTCCTAAAAAGACGTATAAAATTGTTATAAATCCAAATTTTGTGGTATAAAATTTGAAAGAGGTATATATCGTGTTGTATCATTCCTTAAAGAAAATGGAGGACAACCCAATTAATAAGTATTTTTTAGTCCTTAGATGATAATGTGTTGTATGTTTTTCAATAAATATGTACTGAGCTGAAAATTTTAAATAACAATTGATGTACACAAGTAATTATACATTATAATGGAATTCATTAAATAAGGTAAAGCATTAAATTTTATCATTACTGATATTGTAAAGAAGATTGAGGCTAATACTACTAAATCGTTTATGCATATATTCTATTTAGTGGAGTGAAGAACTTTATGAGGTGCTGAAGAGATATGGATATCAAGTAAGATCAATATATAATTGAGATGAAAATGGTTAATGAATATTTTAGTTTATTTATATATTAAAAAATGTTTTTTTGTGAGAAATATTAATGAGAAATATTCTTTTCATTGATTTTGGATATTTCCTAAAATTATATTTGTATGATGAATTTAAGGAGTTATGTGATGACCTAAATTTTCATCCTTAATTAAATACTTTGTTAAATTCATTTCTCCAAATGCAACACCAAAACCAAAAAATAATGTCTATTTTAATGTATTCATTGAATTTTAAAGTATAAATAATGGTAATAAATTTATAAAAATATATAAACAATGTAAATTTCCCTTTAAATATTGACTCAACTAATGAAACTAAGAAACTAATAAAATCACATTTCTAAATTATATTTATTTTTTGTTATTGATTTTACATGAATAAGGGATTAAAACTAGTTTTGTTGGAAATTTATAAGAAATGGGAAGGATATTTGATAATATTACAAAAGTTTTTTTCTTATAAAATTTTTTATTTTTATATACATTATTATTTTATTTAAAAATAAAAAATTATAAATTTTTGGATTATAATTTTAGAAAATAAAATTCATTTTTTATTAACCATTTAAATTTTTGATTAATATTAATATTTGAGTTTTTTCTAAAAAAATAATTTCAACGTTAATATTGAAAAATAAAATTTTAGCAAATAGCATGAATTTAATGATATTATTAATATATAATCATGAATTGTAAATTTATCAATCATTTTAAATAACACCAAATATATAATTTATAATTGAATATATAATTTTAAAAGGGTTGGACTTAATTTATCAACCCATATTTGACCTTGTATAATTTAAGTTATATTTTTCAAAAAAATATAATATATTATAAATATAGTATTCTTACATTAGTTTTTCTCACTTTTTATAATGGAATAAAAAATATGATTTCAAAATTTTAATCAATAGATCCATATTATATAGTAAGAACATTTTTATTATTGTTCATAAAGGATGAATTACCATGCAAGAAAATTGTTATCATGATGAAAAATAAAATGGTAAAAATGAGTAACCTAAGATGTAAAGGGAAAAACATGTTGAAAACATGCTTTAATTAAGTGTTTGTGGTGAGAATAAAACCTATATTTTTTATTTACTATTATTCCTAAATTTTGGAGGTATTTTCCAGGACATTAAATTTCCATTATTGAAATGGTTTGGTTATTTATTAAAAATTGAATTCTCTTTCAATTATAATAGGGCCTCTTCTATGCTTATATCACATCACACCAAAACCCCTTGATTTTAGACCCAAATCTACCCAACCCTCTCATAAAAAATCCTAGAGACCATAAATTGTTTTATGGAATTCTCAAAATATCATTTTCTAAAGGCTTAACCCCTTTCACAAAGGAGATTACACAAGTAGAGGGATATAGATTTCTAACCCTTTCTTCATCTTTTCTTTTTCTTTATACGAATTTTTTCTTTATAAAAATTATTTTCTCTATAAAAATTTGATAAAATTTGTATATTTATTATAGTATTATGTAATTTTTATAAGTTAAAATATTTTACTCTGTTTCCATTTTCCATTAAGAATAAATTAAAACGTGAATTGTGTGTGTGTGGAATACCACCTCAAAGAATAAAAATGTTTCATTTTTTCACCACCTTCATCATGGTTATATTTAGTTTTTATATATGTGTATATATGATGTATGAAAGTGTTATATATCATAGATATATTTACTTATAAATAACAGAAATATTAATGATTTTTATATACTAATCCATTCATATCATTAAAAACATAAAACTAGTTCAAAACCGATTTCATCCTCAGAAACAAGACCAAAACATCAATGTGATGAAATTATAAAACTATAGAAATTTATATAATATAAATTACAGTACCATTAGTAGCTTTTAAAATATGTTATTTCGATCCAAAATGTTGATCGACACAACTTTTACAAACATAACTTAAAATAGTAATTATTATTAATACACAATGTTTAGAGAAATGTTATAACAATCTAGTACTTAAAGAGAATTATTGTTTCTAAAGAGTACAAATAAAATATCTAGATGAACGAGGTTGTGAAATGTATAGTTTTTATTTTTATTTTTATAATATATCAGCTTAAAAATCATTAACTGAAATTGAGGGTAAAGGTAAGTGAATCAATATCTCAAACTCCTTTCTTGGAGTTATACCAAAACTTATTGAACTTGGTTACTCTAAGAATTTTCATTTTAAATGAATTTCTCAATTTATTTCACAATAAAAATATTTTTTGAAATAAATAAAATTTCATAAATTTTTTTCTTTCTATTGTTAAAAAAAATAAACTATAATTTATAAAAATATACCCATAATTATCTCTTTTACAGTGATGAAAAAATTGGTTTGAAGAACTTCTTTTCATGGTTTAGTATTAAATAACATAAAATTATATATTTGAAATAGATATTTTTTCTTGTTTCTCCATATATTAATATATTATTATATGAACATTTTAATTGATTAAGTTTTCTCAATCAAACGATATAGTTCATGAGGTTATTTTTTACCATTTAGATGTTTAGAGAAACCAATTTGATTCCACTTCATTCTCTAATAATAGTGAAGGATGGCTATTTTTATGTTTTAAAAAATCCATTTTATTTTCATGGGTTTTTTATGAAATTTGAATAATTCCCATTTTGATTTTTTATAAACCCCATTTTATTTTCTTGGGTTCTCTATTATGTGAAATGTGAATTGTTTTTAAATAAAACATGTGTATGTGTAATAATGATCGGTGGGGTTTAATATCACCCTATAAATAATTGGTTGAGATTTAATATCTCATGATATAATTATTAAAGAATATATTTTAGTTACTTGTAAACATGTCCATTGGTGGTGTGGCTCATGAAAGATACATTTCCCTATGATAATTTTTGTTCTATAGTTAAAGAATGTTTATTCATTTTGATCTTATGCTTTTATGATTCAATGATTATATTAATGGATCGTAATCCATTATTTAGATAAAATGTTTAAAAATTACTATTTTCTCAATTTAAGTTATTATTAAATGTACTTTGAGTCTCACTTATTGTCTAATGTTATCACAATTTATGTTATGATATTTTTCATATGGTCATGTGTTTAATTATTATAAACTATGCCTCGATGAAATGTTTATTCGACCCTGAATGATAATTTAATCTCAAAAAGTTATTATTTTTTCATTCCATAGGTTATGAGGATGAGATTTATTAATGAGATGTAAATAATGTTTTTAGGTATGGTTTTTTATGTTGGAGTGATTAAGAGTTCTATCAAATAATATTATTATATAATTATTCTCTAATTACACTAAGCATATCGATCCTTAGGATATTATTATTTATGAAATGTAATGTTTTAAATCATTTAAAAGATGTAAGACAAATTCATGTTTATCATGAGTCACTATAGTTGGTATTAGAGGTAAAGGTTTAGTAATTTTTCCCAATTAGAGAAGTTATTTTGGGAGTTAAGTTTAAATAATCATAGTGGAAATCCCTAGAGTTGATTCAAAGTGTATGATGATATCATAAAATATTGGTAATGTATTGTATTGGTGAATCTCCTTGAAAATAAATTCCTATCTATATTCTAGAATGAAGATGATGGATTTAGAATAGTCATACATATGGGTAATAGCCTTGAATTTGGTTTGTTTTTTATTAACTCTACCATGAACAGGAGCACAAAAAAGGATTCATAACTACCCACATGTATAGACACACCTAGGGGGTTTGCATTAGTTGATTTCATACTCATTATGGAGAATTTTTCAAGATTGAGTTCTTGGTTACATTAAGGTATTAGGTTAATGAGTATGAAAAAACCCAATGTGATGTTTATCCAATAAAGATATATTTTAAACTAAAATAATTATAGGCTAACCTGATAGTTTAAAAATTAATAAATTTTAATAATTAAAAACTTTAATTCTATTTTTTACTTTATGATGTTAATTATTCATCATTCATAGTAACATATATTTGGTTATTCTAATGTCTAGAACATTAATTAACTATGATAACAATCTGTAAAAGGTAAAATATGATGGTACCCTAATAAAAACACATTAGAATTGGTTTTTTAGTCTAATTAATTACAAAAATGATCACTAAATTGTCATAAGATATGAACAAAAACATGAACCACATTGAGCTCTTGAACACATCAGTAAGGGAGCAACATTATATTGAGCATTTTATATAGAAACGTCCACCATATTTAAATGTTACTTCAAATCCACTTATCAATTATAATTAGATCGATGGGATAGAATAAATATTTTCCATTCTACAGTACTTAGAGCATGATAAGGTTCTTATTGTTGTTTTTATGTGTTCATTGTGCTTTTATCTTAATAAATTATATTAATCACAATGGGTGAAATGTATTTCATATTCAGTATTATAAATATTATATGTATTAAATTAGATAAAATGGATTCCATCTTTTGAATCATGATGTTCAAATCTGGTAAACATGCCTCTTTTATTTTGGGTCAATATAAATAGTTACCATGAAAAATGTATCATCGCGGTAATGGGAAAAGTGAGTAAATATTTGATAAAAATATCTGATAAGGCCCCAATGTGTCAACATAATTATTATTAGATGAGTTAAGTTTAATCATAACCAAATTAGGATTTAAATTTAGTTGTTTAATGGAATCATGTACATGAAAATGACCTATATAATATTTAATGAAAATACAGTTACAAATTGTCACTGTCTTTGTTTAAAATATCTATTATGTTTCCAAATAAGAAAAAAATAATGTTATGAATTAATATAAGTGTCAATATTTATCTTAATAAAAATATTTTCATGATATAAATTTATTTTTAATTTTTTGTAATTTTATAATGACCCTAAATAATTCTGCATCATGAATGCGACATTTCAAAAATTAAAAAAACTATGGAGAATATTTTTCAAATTATTAAAAGAAATAAAATTTGATTACATTAAACTGTTCCAAGAATATTGTAGATGAATATGAAATATTATTAATATTTTAAATAATTATATTCGAATTAATACTTTTTTTTCGGGTCTTATTTTTCAAATTAAGTTAATATTGTATAAATTAGCAATAATGATATTTTATAATAATTAATATTTTATAGAATTACATAAAATTAATAATAACATTATATTAATCCAAATTACTAGTATATGGTTTCAAAAATTACCATGGTCTATTGATGGGTATTTCATTCATTTTATAGTAAAATTATTAACCCTTGAATGGTAGAAAACATAAATATTACATTAATTGTCAAAACGGTTAATAAAATGATTGAAATAAAAATATAAGGGTAAAAATGTGATCCAAAATTTGAAAACTATTATTTTTTTAGTTTATTTTGACAAATATTATTTTATTATTTTATTTTGAAAACTTATATTCTTATTTGTTATGTTTATCAATTTAGATCCATTTTTACATCAAAATTAATATATATTAATTTTCAATTTTAACAAATTCTAAGGGTTCTCCACCCCCTAAATTATTAAAGGGAACCCCTCATTTATCTTCTTCACACTACATTGAGCCTCTAATATTTAAAAACCTATAAAAATATCTACTCTATACTCCCATATATAAATTAAAAACGATTTTTATTCTGAAAATTCCAACCCTAGATCCCTTATGAGGAGATATAAATGGGTTATTTAAAAAAATAGGTAGACGCATTAATCAATCACCATTATTTTTATTATTAATTAACCTCCTGTAAATATATTATATTTTTTATAAAATAATAAATTAAATATCCAAAATATTTTTAAATGTTATTATGATTATAAATAATTATTCTCCATCTTTCAAAAAAATTGGAAGTAAAAAATATTGTTCGGGCGTACGTGCAACTTACTATCTTCGTGTAGCGATATAGTTAATTTTACATCACCATATTTTTTGTGGTTATTATGATGTTTGTAATACTTATATGAAATACATATGATATAATTATACTTTTAGAATAATAAATACATTTTTACATTTTTTCCATCCAAACCATTGGAAAATGATAACACTAATCATGCATACGTGTGGACTACCACCTCCACGAAGCGATGTGAATGATTTTTTTTTCAGTTCTATTTAGATGGAAATAATAATATATTTAATTAATATATAAGTATATATATATTTGATATAATAATAAATTTTTAATGGTGATTTATTATTTACTTTTCATTCATTTATTCTTTTGAAAAATGGAAACAACATTCTTGCGTACGTACGACCTACCGTTTCCATGAATGGTGTTATTCATTTTTATATCTCAATTTTTTATGAAAAACATTATACATGTATAAAATGAATATATATGATATTTATATAATTATAAAAAAATTTGTTATCATATTACCATGATAAAAATATAAGTACCAAAACTACCAAATTAAAACATACATGAAAAAACAAAGCAGATATCTTAAGAAATAGTGACTTTTTATAAGGCCACAGCCTTAATCCTTACTTAATATTGAATTAAATGAATAATTCACATTGAGGATCTTTTCAGGTTTAGAGTTTTAGAGAATTAGATCATAAAACATGTATTACATTCTACATTTAAGAAAAGTGGTTACATAAAAGATAGTATTCATTTTTCCCATCAACGGAAACATATTTAAAATAAAACATGGATTCTTTATTGACACGTCCTTGACACTATCATCATATCATGTACCTTTCCCTTGAACTGTGAAAAACAATTCAAAAACATGGGATGAGCATAAAAAGCTCAGTAAGGGTTATAAAAATATGGAAAGGAAACATGAGTTCATATATACATAATAATGAAATCATACTTTACCCATAAAACAAAGGCACTTTAACATACCTCATCAAATCATGAATAAATCATAGAAATCATAAGACATAATGGTAACTTGAGGCATTCATAACATTCTTACATAGGGAGTAACCCTCTTGGTTACGTTTGGAATACCCATCACAATATATTCCATAAATCTCTTCCGAGAAACCATAACATTTCACTCCTTTACGTTACCCAATGCATTTGAGAGCTATATTGGGCTCACCTGCCCTTTGTTTATCACGGAACCACCCATCTTCATAATAATTCCGAAGAACCACAACATAATCGTATCACATAAAACATGCATAAAGGAAACATAACATTTCCACCTTTCAATAACAAGATATTATTACAACACATTGATATAAAAACATTATGAAAACCATTTTCAATACCAAAATAAAAGAAAAGTAAAACATGGTATTTATTTCTCTTCAAAAAAAAGTATGGCATGTAGAGGAAGTCGAAACTCAAATAATGGTCACGGTGGCGGAGAAGTCATTGTCACCACATACGTACGACAAAAAAAACATTCCCTTTTTCGTTTATTAAATGCTTCATATAAAAAAGATTCCTTTTGAATAAATGTAAAAGTCATATGGGTCTATACACCGTATAAAAGAAGGTTGTGTATAAAACAAAATATGCTTCAATGAAAGGAGATTGAGACGAAGTCCCATAACTCGGGTCCGACTTTACTCGATCATTCTTTAACCTCCTGAATAATAAACTTGAGTTAATTTCTAATTACTTAAGAACCTTTTTCAAGTTCATTATTCCTCTTATATCACTTATTACCATGTCATGAAAACTATGTAATTATTTATGTTAAAAATGGTCGTTTTAAGGATCATTGGTACTTGAATAAAAAATATCCTCTTTATAATTTCATGTTGTTCATGTATCCATTATATCCAGAGTTATAATCATGATGTAGATATCATATATATCATATATATACATTATATACATGAATTTATAATATTACACAACGTTTAGAGATAAGAAATGAAATGCACCGTTCATGGAGACGGTAAGCCGTATGTACGCATGAACACTACTTTCATTTCTATTTCGTATTTTATGGGATTAAAACATAATGATACATAATAGTATTTTAATACCAGTATGGTATCAAATATAATATCATTAAATATATCTTTTATACCTACAACATATGGTATGAACGAATCAAATCACTTTGAGGGGGCGGTAGTCCGCACTTCCTAAAATGAAGATATCGCGTTTACTCATAATGGTAACCATAAAGATATGCCATAAATGAAAAATACAGAAGCTTAAGTAAAACATAAACATATTATATATAATATATAAATATATTCACATCTTAATGGCCACCTTTGATGGTGATATATGAGTGTTGAACAATCACCGTTTTGTGAGGCAGAAATTCGCCATCCACGGAAACAGTATGTTCTTCAACCATTAGATGTAGGTGTGTGTAAGTGTAGATCGAATACTTCTTATAAAAACATCCTAGTATATGTAATATACTTGTTTTGTTACAAAAGAAATGAATAAAAAGAGTTTAGGGGGTTAGAGAAAAAAAATAAAACATAAGAACATAAGAGAAGACACTACCTTTAAATCGGGTAACTCTTTTTGATTTGAGCTCAAAGGATTCCTTGGGAAGACTTCTTCCCAAAGTGAGGCTTCTAGGAGTTATAGAGGGATGTGTAGAGACAAAATGGGCAGTGTTTGGCAGAGCCAAAGGCTTTGGATGTGTGGGTAAGGAGGTAGAGGTGGGGGCCTTTTATAAGAGGAGAGGAGGGGAACTCTTGGAAAGTAAAGAATTGTTACTTTATTTTAAAATGAGTTTCGGATTAAAACGGTTCCACATTGATATAATTCTAGGATAAGGTGATAAGGGTTCTAAATCCACCCATCCAATAGGATTTGGACATGTGTAGGTCATAGATTTTACATTATCTTTTCATTTTATTTAAATTGTTAAATAATGAGGTAATCGCTGCATCATCATGGTGTCATAAATAATTTAATTTATTTAATGTATAAAAATTATATAAAAAACACTATTATGTATGAAATATTTTTAACTTTCCAATGAATATTTATAGTCAAAAATATGACTTGTATAACCCTATTTACAAATTGTTTTAGTAAAAGAACTCATGTTTGTGTCATTTTAATTTTAACATTAAATAAAAAGATATTAATGTCATTTTCCTACCAAAGTGGCTCCCTGGGGTCCCCAAGATGACCCATGGATTTTCTTGGTCTACCATGACACATCCAATAAGGTTACGACATGTGTCAATCTCATCACATATTATTAAAACATTATTCTTACCTTAAATTACACTAATTACCTCTAATCGCGATTAAAAACTTAAAAGTTACTATTCACCAAAAAATTATTTTAATCCCATTGAAACACATTTTACTTTTTAATGACAACCATGTATGTCGGATTTTTGAAATTCAAACCACAGAGGTGGTAAAATTTCATTTAAACGAAAAATCATTTTTTATAAGTACCACTTAGTGGTTTCACTATTCATCAAAAATTGACGTTTTTCAAAAAAAACAAAACATAACCCTAAGCTATATTTGATATTCCGAATTCAAAAATGAGGTCTATTTTACAAAATTCAAAACATATAAGTTGCATTAATTAATTTAATAATTAATTCCCGCTGTCAGAGAAAATAGCGTGTTTTTATGAAACAATAAGTATCAAAAGATTGACACTTGTTTAAATCCAATTTCAAAGTGAAATTAATTCCAATGACCACTATTGGATTAAATGGTAAAAATGTATTCTAATTGAACTTTAAAACCAATTAAAAATATAATCTAATCATATAAATAAATTAGATTAAAAATAGGTTTTGAATTAAAATACAACAATTTTAACTATTCATTAAAAAATGAAATTTATCGGAAAAATACCAAAAAATCACACAAAGTAAATTTTGAAGTTCCAATCATAAAGAATAAGTTTATTTTGATAAATAGAGCTTATAAAATTTTCAAAATATAGATTTAAAAGATGGTTTTCTATCAAAAGGCAGTAAAACAATCTTTTAAAAATATTAGTGTATTCCATGCTTAAAATTGGATTTATTCTCATTTTAAGCCTCTAAAACACTCTCTAATTCATTAATAGACATAGATAAAAATATCTATTATTCATTACTTACTTGGGATGTTACATCCTTCCCGCATTTAGAAAGTTGCGTCCCCGCAATTCATTTACTTATCGAATAAGTGGGGGGTATTTATCCCTCATTGCATTTTCAGATTCCCATATTGCCTCTTCAATCATGTGGGTTTTCCACAAAACATTTACCTGATGAATCACCTTATTCCATAACACTTGATCCTTGTGGTCAAGAATATGGACCGGTTGTTCCTCATAAGATAGGTTCTCTTCCAGCTGAACTACCTCTGGATTCAAAACATGAGATGGATCTGGCATATACTTTCTCAACATCGAAACATGAAAAACATTGTGTACCTGAGATAAAATCAGAGGTAAAGCCACTCGGTAAGCAACTGATCCAACTCTCTCCAAAATTTCATATGGTCCAATGAAACCTGGACTCAGCTTTACTTTCTTACCAAATTGCATCACACTTTTCCATGGTGAAACTCTGAGAAAAACATGATCACCTACCTCAAAAGAGAGATCCTTCCTCCTATTGTCCGCATAACTCTTATGCCTGCTCTGAGATGTTCTCATGTGTTTCTGTATCAGCTTAACTTTTTTTGCCAACTCTTCTACCAATTCTGGTCCCATCAACTTCCTTTCACCCACTTCATCCCAGAAAGCTGGAGTTCGACACTGCTTCCCATATAATGCCTGAAATGGTGCCATCTGTATACTGGAATGAAAACTGTTATTATAAGAAAATTCAACCAAAGAAAGATGTTGGTCCCAACTTCCCTGAGAATCCATCGAACAAGCACGTAAAATATCCTCCAAGGTCTGGATCATTCATTCTGACTGCCCATATGATTGAGGATGAAAAGATGTACTAAAATTTAATTCAGTACCCAACGACTTTTGAAGGCCTTTCCAAAATTTAGAAGTGAACTTGGGATCATGGTCAGATACAATGGAGAGAGGAAATCCATGTAACCTGACTATATCTTTATGATACAAACGGGAATGTTAATATAGGGTAAACGTATCTCGTATAGCAAGGAAATGAGCAGATTTGGACGAGCGATCAACAATAACCCAGATTTCATTATTACCTCGAGATGTCTTCGATAATCCCACAACAAAGTCCATGGATATATATTCTCCCATTTCCACTCTAGCACTGGTAAAGGCTGAAGCATCCCTTTCAATAACTGCCACTCTACTTTAACCTGTTGACAAGTCAAACACTTCATAGTAAAATCAGCAATATCTCTTTTCATTCCGTCCCACCAGTAATACTCCTGAAGATCTCTATACATCTTTGTACTGCCAGGATAAACTGAAAACGGATAACTATGAGCTTCACATAACAACTCCCTCTTCAACTATGAATCACAAGGCACACACAATCTCTTCTCAAATCTCAAAACACAATCATTATCAATGTTGAATTCAGGAAACATACCCGTCTGAACCAGCTCTACCTTTTTCTGCGACTCACTGTCTTGCTTATGTGCTTGCTTGATTCTGTCTGATAGAGATGATCTCACTAATACCTGAAACAAAACAGAAGAACTTCCTGCACCAAAAACTTCTATGCTAAATTTCATCAAATAAAAAACCAAAGGATCTCATTCCAAACGTAGTATGGTTAATGATGTATTACTTTTCTGACTCAAAGCATCAACCACTTTATTTTCTTTTTCCAGATGGTAATGAATTGTACAATCATAATCCTTGATTAATTCCAGCCATCTCCTCTGTCTCATGTTCAACTCTTTATGAGTGAATAAATACTTTAAACTTTTGTGATCAGTATATATTTAACACTTTACTCCATACAAATGATGCCTCCAAATTTTTAAAGCGAAAAAAACGACAACTAATTCCAAATCATGTGTAGGGTAATTTACCTCATGAGTTTTCAACTGTAATGAAGCATAAGCAATTACCTGATCATTATGCATTAGGACGCTACCAAGTCCTTTCAATGAAGCATCATTGTATATAACAAACTCACCATTCCTGGAAGGTAGTGCCAAAACTAGAGCATTCACCGATCTTTTTTTCAGTTCCTGAAAACAATCATCACATTCTTTTGTCCAGATAAACATAACACCCTTCTGAGTTAGCTTCATCATTGGACTAGATAACAGTGAAAAATTTCTAACAAACCTTCGGTAATAGCCTGCCAAACCAAGGAAGCTATGAATCTCAGTTACCATTGTGGGTCTTGGCCATTCTTCAACAACCTTTTTTTTTGCAGGATCAACAGTTATCCCATCTTTAGAAACAATATGACCAAGTAATGAAATTTGTTCCAACCAAAACTCACACTTGTTGAATTTCCTATACAATTTCTTTTCTTTCAAGGTTTGAAAAATAACCCTTAAATGTCTTTTATTCTCTTATTTTCTTTTAGAAAACACAAAAATATCATCAATGAAATCAACCAAAAACTTATCCAAGAACTCATGGAAAATTCTATTCATTAAGTCCATGAATACTGCAGGTGGATTGGTTATCCCAAAAGGCATTACTAAAAAATCATAATGGCCATATCTTGTACGAAACACAATCTTCGGAACATCTTCTTCCTTTACCTTCAGCTGATGGTACCCCGATCTCAGGTCAATCTTTGAAAAATACTGAGCTCCCTGGAGCTGATCAAACAAATCATCGATATGAGGCAAAGGATAATTGTTCTTAATAGTGATGTTATTCAAGGCTCTATAATCAATGCAAAGTCTCATAGAACCATCTTTCTTTTTGACAAATAAAACAAGAGCACCCCATGGTGATGTTCTAGGTCGAATGAAACCTTTATCTAATAAATCTTGCAATTTCTCCTTCAACTCTAAAAGTTCAATTTGAGCTATTCGATAAAGGGGTTTTGAAATTGGCTTAGCATCAGGAACTATGTCAACAGTAAACTCAACTTCTTGATTTGTTATTATTGTAGGAAACTCATCAGGAAAAACATCAGGATACTCATTTACCACTGACACATCATTAATCTGAACAGTTCCCTTGTTTTCAACAATATGTGCAAGGTAACATTCATTTCCATCTTTCACAAGTTTCTCAGCCTCTTGATATGTTATCAACAGTAAGGGTTCATTCTTGTACACAAAATGAAATTCCTTCTGAAAAGAAACTTCTTTAGCTATAAAATAAATCTTAGAATGGTAAATAGAGAGACAATCCATACCCAAGATAACATAAAACTCTACTAGAGGTAAAATAATAAGGTTCTCAAGTTGGTTCTTTCCACGGATAAGGATAGGAAGATTCTTATAAATTGTTTTTGCCTCAATATTTACCCCAGGTGTTTTTACCCCAAGTTCATGAGTCATTTATTGAGATGGTATTCCCATTTTATAAGGAAAGGTTTCAAAGATGAAAGAATGTGTAGACCCCAAATCAAACAACACACTCGCATAATCTGAAAAAACAAACAAAGAACCTGATACAACTTCATTTGATGGCCCGACATCTACTGAAGTAGTTGCAATGGATTTCACCACCCCTTTCTGCTTGTAGTCTAACTGCTTCCCGTCACTCAAGCTCTTTGTTGGACACTCGTTTTCATAGTGACCCATCTCATTGCACTTAAAACATTTCACTAACTGTAAATCAAATTTAGTCTTACCATCACCCTCATCTTTTCAGTGCAATCACGAGCCTTATGTCCCATATTACCGCATTGGTAGCACTTTCCAGAATTCAGAAGACATTCCCCAGCATGCCTTTTCCCACATTTATCACAAACTAGAAACTTAGTTTTCTTACCATCAGATCTTTTTGAAGAATTCTTCCCTTTCTCCTGCCACCTTGGTCTCTTCTTCTGCTGGTTTTTATAGAACACTTGATCATCGGCAAACTCCATTTCCACCTTCTCATCACATCAAACAAGGTTTTCATAACTTTTGAAATCACAAGAAGATAAATCCCTTCGATATTTTGGATTTAATCATGAGTAAAAAATATTTATTTTACTATCATGGTCTCGGATAAAATTTGGAGCATACCTTTCCAATCGAGTGAACCTTTCTTCATAGGCATCCACTGAGTCTTCCTCTTGCCTCAATTCCAAGAATTGATTTTCCATCCTATGTCGAACAGCCTTAGGAAAATAATTCTCAAGAAACATACCTTTAAATTCATCGCAGTCGAGAGTATCAATCTCATCAGCATTCCAGATATTTCTAACCATCGACCACCACTGATCTTCTTCACTCTCCAAACGGTAAATAACAAGACTATCCTTTTGATTTTCTGAACACCCCATGACATTGAAAATCTTCTCTAGTGATTTAATCAACCCTTCAGCTAGCACAGGGTCATATGATCCTCTGAATGATGGGGGATGTTGCCTCATGAAATGTTCCACCACTGACATGTTCCTCTGTAGTTGATCTGGCTGATCTCATGCATGGATACCGCCACCATTTATCGCTTCAGTCAACTGCGCCATTACTGCAAAAAATTGTTCAGTTATAATTCTGACCATCTCAGGATGCTGATTCGGAAGGTTATTTCCTTTTGTATGCCTTCCTAGCACTGCTTCCCTATTTCCTCTGAGGAAAACCATTCTGAACAAACATGTCTTAGATGAAGCAACATGGTAATCTTCAAATGCTATATTATTTCAATTTGACCATAAAAAAATATTTTTGGATAATCATTTAATAAAATTCTAACTCCTAATGTTTTCTAAACTAACCTCTGATACCAACTATAAGGCCCCGGCCTTAATCCTTACTTAATAATTAATTAAATGAATAATTCACATTGAAGATCTTTTCAGGTTTAGAGTTTTAGAGAATTAGATCATAAAACATGTATTACATTCCACATTTAAGAAAAGTGGTTACATAAAAGATAGTATTCATTTTTCCCATCAACGGAAACATATTTAAAATAAAACATGGATTCTTTCTTGACACTTCCTTGACACTATCATCATAACATGTATCATTCCCTTGACCTGTGAAAAACATTTCAAAAACTTGGGATGATCATAAAAAGCTCAGTAAGGGTTATAAAAATATGGAAAGGAAACATGAGTTCATATATGCATAAGAATGAAATCATACTTTACCCATAAAACATAGGAAATTTAACATACCTCATCAAATCATGAATAAATCATTGAAATCATAAGACATAAATGTAACTTGAGGAATTCATAACATTCTTACGTAGGGATTAACCCTCTTGGTTACGTTTGGAATACCCATCACAGTATATTCCCTAAATCTCTTCGGAGAAACCTTAACGTTTCACTCCTTCGCGTTACCCAATACATTGGAGAGCTATATCGGGCTCACCTGACCTTAGTTTATCACGGAACCACCTATCTTCATAATAATGCCCAAGAACCATAACATAATTGTATCACATAAAACATGCATAAAGAAAACATAACATTTCCACCTTTCAATCACAATATATAAATACAACACATTGATATAAAAACATTATGAAAACCATTTTCAATACCAAAATAAAATAAAAGTAAAACATGGTATTTATTTTTCATTAAAAAAAATTATGGCTTGCAGAGGAAGCCGAAACTCAAATAATGGTCACGATGGTGGAGAAGTCGTTGTCGCCGTATAAGTACGACAAAAAAACATACCCTTTTTTCATTTAGTAAATGCTTCGTATAAAAAAGATTCATTTTGAATAAAGGTAAAAGTCAAAGGGGTTTATACACCCTATAAAATAAGGTTGTGTATAAAACAATATATGCCTCAATGAAAGGAGATTGAGACGAAGTCCCATACCTCGGGTCCGACTTGACTCGATCGTTCTTTAACCTCCAGAATAATAAACATGAGTTAATTTATACTTTCTTAAGAACCTTTTTCAAGTTCATTATTCATTTTATATCACTTATTACCATGTCATTAAATCTATGTAATTATTTAAGTTAAAAACGGTCGTTTTAACGATCATTAGTACTTGAGTCAAAAATAAACTCTTTATAATTACAAGTTGTTCATGTATCCATTATATCCAGAGTTATACTCATGATTTAGATATCATACATAACATATATATCCAATATATACATGCATTTATAATATTACACAACGTTTAGAGGTAAGAAATGAAATGCACCGTTCATGGTGATGGTAAGCCGTACGTACGCATGAATGCTACTCTCATTTATATTTTGTATTTTATGGAATTAAAACATATTGATACATAATAGTATTTTAATTCCAGTATGGTATCATGTATAATATAATTAAATATATCCTTTATACATACCACATATGGTATTAAAGAATCAAATCACTTTGAGGGGGCGGTAGTCCGCACTTCCTAAAATGAAGATATCGCGTTTACTCATAATGGTAACCATAAAGATATGCCATAAATGAAAAACACAGAATCTTAAGTAAAACATAAACATATTATATATAATATATGAATATAGTTACATCTTAATTTCCACCTTTGAAGGTGATATATGAGTGTTGAACAATCATCGTTTAGTGAGGAAGAAATTCGCCATCCACAGAAACAGTATGTTCTTTAACCATTAGATGTAGGTGTGTGTAAGTGTAGCTCTAATACATCTTATGAAAACATCCTATTTTATGGAAGATACTGGTTTTGTTATAAAATAAATGAATAAAAAGATTTTATGGGGTTGGAGAAGCAAAATAAAACATAAGAACACAAGAGAAGACACTACCTTTAAATCAGGTAACTCTTTTTGATTTGAGCTCAAAGGCTTCCTTTGTATGAATTCTGACAAACTTGAGGCTTCTAGGAGTTATAGAGGAATGTGTAGAGACAAAATGGGCAGGGGTGGCTGAACCAATGGCTTTGGATGTGTGGGTAAGGAGGTAGAGTTGGGGGCCTTTTATAAGAGGAGAGGAGGGGCACTCTTGGAAAGTAAGTAAATGTTACTTTATTTTAAAATGAGTTTCTGATTTAAAAGGTCCCACATTGATACGATTCTAGGGAAAGGTGATAAGGGTTAGAAATCCACCCATCCAATAGGTTTTGGACATGTTTAAGTCATATATTTTACATTATCTTTTCATTTTATTTAAATAGTTAAATAATGAGGTATTCGTTGCATCATCATGGTGTCACAAATAATTTAATTTATATAATGTCTAAAAATTATAAAAAAATACTAAGATGTAGGAAATAGTTTTATCTTTCTAATGACTATTTATATTCAAAAAGATGACTTGTATAACCTCATTTAAAAATTGTTTTAGTAAAAGAACTCTTGTTTGTGTCATTTAAATTTTAACATTAAATAAAAAGATATTAATGTCATTTTCCTACCAAAGTGGCTCCATGGGGTCCCCAAGTTGACCCATGGATTTTCATGGTCGGCCATGACACATAAAATAAGGTTAGGACATGTTTCAAGCTCATCTCATATTATTAAAATATTATTCTTACCTTAAATTACACTAATTACCTCTAATCGTGATTAAAAACTTAAAAGTTACTATTCACCAAAAAATTATTTTAATCCCAATGAACCACATTTTACTTCTTAATGAAAACCATGTATGTTAGATTTTTGAAATTCAAACCACAGAGGTGGTAAAATTTCATTTAAATGACAAACCAGTTTTTATAAGTACCACTTAGTGGTTTCACTATTCATCAAAAATTGAAGTTTTCCAGAAAAAAAAACCAAAACTTCACCCTAAGATATATTTGATATTATGAATTCAAAAATGATGTCTATTTTACAAAATTCAAAACATATAAGTTGCATTAATTAATTTAATAATTAATTCCCGTTGTCAGAGCAAATAGCGTGTTTTTATGAAACAATAAGTATCATAAGATTGACACTAGTTTAAGTCCAATTTCAAAGTGAAATTAATTCCAACGACCACTATTGGATTAAATCATAAAAATATATTCTCATTGAACTTTAAAACCAATTAAAAATATAATCTAATCATGTGAATCAATTATATTAAAAAGAGGTTTTGAATTAAAATACAACAATTTTCACTATTCATTAAAAATGAACATTATCGGAAAAATACCAAAAATTCACACAAAGAAAATTTTGATGTCCCAATCTTAAAGAATAAGTTTATTTTGAATAATAGAGCTTATAAAATTTCCAAAACATAGATTTAGAAGATGGTTAGCCTTTAAAAGGCAGTAAAACAATCTTTTAAAAATATTATTGTATTCCATGCTTAAGATTGGATTTATTCTCATTTAAAGCCTCTAAAACACTATCTAATTCATTAATATACATAGATAAAAATATCTATTATTCATTACTTACTTGGGATGTTACACTTTTATAAATATGTTATAACAAATGTGCAATAAAAAAGATACAATTATATAATATATAGTATGAAATATATTATTTTGGTTATTTTATATAATTGTAATTAATATTTATTTATTATATAGTAGTTTATAATGCATATCAATTAATTTGAACATAAGTTGAGGTATTTTTGTCTCACTTTTATTTCCAAGGGGCAGATGACTTATACACAACTTATTATTTTATGTTGTGTATACATTTCCCATGAATGGGTTTTATGATTATTTAGGAGGATTTTATTCTGATTTAAATTTCAATCTAAGTTTCGTTTTTTCATGTGAAATATGATTCACCTGTCACCAAATTGATAGTGTTTTTATGTTATAATCACATCATTTTTGTGTATTATTTAAAAATATGTTCTAGTGATGAAATATTATAATATATATCTCAGGAAATTGATAAAATTTATTATACTTTCATTATATCATGAAAATATATGTTTTTATTTTATTTTTATCAACATAAGTACATAATATACCAAAAATATGTTTTAAGGGAAATATTCTATGTTTCTCCCTTTGGTCGACTTTTTTCATCCCTATCATTTATTTCTAAAAAAAGTATTAATTAAGGTTTTTAATAATATATTATTATTTATTAATGTCTTTTTTAACCAAGTTTTAAATTTTATAAGATTTTTTTAAATAGAATATTCTTATTATTTTTCCAGTGAGGTGCTTTTTGACTTTTTTTCAAAAATATAGAAGTAATGTTTTATATTATCACATGTAAAATGAATAGAATATCATTCCATCATGATAGTTCAATTTTTTTTAGTATTATTTAAAGAGTAATAATGTTTATTTGCAAATAAAATTATTTGCATAATATTTTGGAAAAATTTTATTTTAAAAGTGATTTTCAAAATTGAAAGTATATAATCCTCAATAAATAATTATGTGATTTTTTCAAGAAACATTTATATATGATGACATAATATGAGGTTAATTTTTATTTACTTGGGATGTGATCCAATGAATCTATCCTTATTCATTATATGGTTGGTTAATTTTTATATTTATGAGAAACCCATTTATGTTTCTTGGTCTCTTTAATGATGAATAGATAAAATGTTTTTGAAAACCATTTTATTTTCACGAGTAATGATATGATGACTTTTTTATGATATTATAGAAAACATATGTATAGTTTTAATTATATGATTTTGGTTATGTTATAATTATTGGTGGTTTTATGTTATAATTATGGATGGTGGTTATGTTATAACCAAGGACAAATGATACATGATAACTAAGGAATATAGTTATGTTATAACCAAGGATGGTTTCCATGTTATAACAAATGATGGGAGGGACACATATCTTTATCCAATACATTAAATAATAATTTATATCACATGAGATAAAGAGTTCTAAAAAGGGAAGTGTATCCACTTTAGTAAGGGACATTTTCTACTATGATAGTCATGGGAGTAAAACATGACTACTTCAATGAATTTTAGAGTGAACAAAATAAAATATGATAATATTGGGAGTGAATATTGAAAAATAAAATAGTATAGTTATTGAACAAAATGCACCATTATAGTCTTGGAAATGAGACATGACAAAGGAATTGATTTTCCATAATTCCATGTCTTATGCCATTATTCAACATACAGTTCTTGTGTTCATTAATTCCATTATGATTCGTGTATTATGAAATACCAAGGTTTATTACATAGCTCAATATAATGATTTATGATATGAAGGTTATTATTTTCAAATGTTATTCTCTTGTTTCAAACCCTCATTTTCCAGTAATTCTCAAGTGATCATTGAAATCTTCCTTTTTTACCCTTACTAAGCATATGAGCTCACCATTTCTTATATTTCATTTCTATAGGTTATGAATAATGGTAATAAATGTACTATATATAATGAGGGTTTTATTTATGAAGAACTTTTCAGGAGATGATGAATATCATTTAGGAATAGTTATTTTGTGTCCATGTTTCCAAAGGCACTATACCTATATGATTGTGGCATGGATAATTAAGTTATGTAATGAGTATTCATATAATAAAATTTGAGATCTTTGTATTAAAATTATGGGTCACTATAGTTGGTATCTAAATAAGGTTTAGTAAATCTTTGGAGACTAGAATGAGATAAATTTTTTGAGAACGCGTGGGATAAGTTGAAGTATTGGATAAAATCTTAATGTTTTAGTAATGATCATGAATGTAATTGGCTAAACCTAGTGTGTTATATAATAAAGTTACATGATTTAGACATCCCAAAAATTATTTTTCAGGTTTATTTTTTTTTCACTATGATTATTGTTGATCACACTACAAATTTGGTTCTCATCAATGGATAGAAACTAAATTAATCTAGTTAATTATGAATATGATGGACAATGCAATTATTTTTCTTATGAGAAAACAAATGTTATAGGAGACATGATTGATCACAAAAAAAACTACTAACCTATGAATCATGTTAAACACCCAAAAAATAAAAGGAATAAATAATTTTCTTGTTGATTTCTAAATGGGGAAGCATCCATATGCTTTTAGTGGTTCCACTAATCAACTAATTTCTGAAAAATGGATTGATACTACTGAAAAGTTATTTTCTATTTTTCAAATATCGTAATATGAGAAATTTATTATAGTTTATTGTTATTTTTTAGGTGAAGTATATTAATAATGGACACTTATTAAGAACACGAGGTGGCATGAATAAATTTTCATTACAGTGTTGGATGAGTTTAAAATCTTATTTTATAATAATTACTTTCCCCGTATTATTTTTATAAAAATGGAGAAGTAATTAATTGAGCTAATATTGAAGGCAAAATAATCTATTGGTACCTATTTGGATTATTTAAGAAACTTATAAGGTATATTAATAGTATTATCACCGAACATGACTGTAATGTTGATCAATTCGTCAATGTATTAAAACCATGTTTTCTAAGGGAGTTAGATATAATGGAATTTATCATCTAAGAAAATAAACGTATATATTCTATTAATGTGGATATGGAAATTGACTTACATATCAATATCATTTTTTTGATAAGAAAATAAATATGGAATTCAAATTAAATTATAAAAACTATGGACAAGAGAATATGAGCGTTCCTTTATTCTCAATATGTAGAAACAAACATGTAAGAAATTTTTTTATGGTAATTTGTAAATGTTTCAAGTGTGTTAATGAGAGTCAAATAAAATTGAATACTATAGTTGTGGGAAGAAGATAGATATGATATGAATATAGATAAAGACCCACATAAAGCACCATTCATACATCAGTGTTATAAATGAAAGTAATTTTTTCATTATGTGAATCAATTCTTTAATCCAAGGGATAATTAGGTCAATTTGACACAAAAACCATTGAATTCAATTTTCAAAGGGAATGTTCATTTGATCAAAATAGTTTAATTGAATCATTATAATTAAGGAACAGTTAATATCCACTCTTGTGGTAGGGATTTTATGTTGTTGTTTTTATGATTGATCGTTATAAAAATATTATTTTTTACCCTTTAGTGTCATTTTATTTTATTTTTTGCATTTATTATCTCTCTCTTCCAAGAATTAAAAAAAAATCTGATATTCTGAATCAACTTAGGATCATATATAGGCGTAAGGATGAACCCATAATTCTATTTTAAATGTTTCAAAATGTAATTTTTCTTATGAAAAAATATATTATTTTATTGTGACTTCATTTTCGGAAACGATTAGGGTATATACATTTTTCTTTAATAGTTAATGAGTGATTAAAATTATCTCAATCTGATCATAAAGTTAATCACTAAAGGATTGGATATCATATAATTCTAATCTTTTAGATTAAAATTTTTCTACCAGAAATAATAATTCATACCCTTGGGGATAAGATGAGATCTTGTTATGTGTATTTCTATGTTTGTTGGGATAAACATGTACCTTTAGTTGAGTTTTCCTACATCAATAGCATTCACTCGATCATTTAAATGGATCCTTATGAATCTTTATATAGAAATAATCGTAGAACTCCAACCTGATAAGACAATATTGCATAAATAATTCTATTATGACCTAATGTAAGTGATAGAATAATATGGAATTATAGATCCTTTCAACATCACATTATGATAACTAAGAGTTGTTTGAAAATTTATGCTGACAATCGTGGGGTGACGTGGAATTTAAAATTAGTGATAAGGTTTTTCTAATAATTTAACCAAGGATTAAGGTTATGAAATTTAAAAAGTAGAAAAATATTATTCATATATATATATTTCATTTAGTGATTATTAGTTGAGTAGGGATGGTATCTTATCACCAGTTGCTTCTGTTAAACCTCTCTCAAGTTCATGATGTATTCCATGTATCACTCACAAGGAAGTACATACCTAATTCATAACATGTACAAAAATTTAAGGTTATAACATAGTAATATTACCTTCATTTTGAGTAATAACCAATGAAAACATTTCACTATAGAGATTAAGTGAAGTAGAACAAGAATACTATCCTCGTAAAAGTTTTCTAGATAAATTGTTTTGAAAAAGTTATTTGGGAACCCAGGGGAGTAAAGAAAGAAATATATCATAATGTTTTTGTATCAGAGTGAAGAATTTTGAGGGATAAATTACCATTATGTGGGGTAAAATATAATACCTAGATATATTATGAAATATCTATTTTTCAAATAGATTTAATTTTTTCTACAGCTTTCATTACACACTACACTGAGTTTAAGAGAACCATGACATATTATTAGGTGATAATTATAAATATGCCATTAAATTGGATGATAAAAATACTTTTATCTAATTTAAGGGATATATAAAATTATCATACTCAATATAAATGTATTGATTAATTATTATAAAATAAAAATTTATTTTCTAGAAATGTTTTAGTATGATTAAAAAAATATATTAATATCTAAATGATTTTAAATTATTTTTGTGAGAAAATATTATATTTAATCTTTAAGGAATTTAGAAAATTATATTTTATTAAATTAACTATATATTTTAAATAATCATATAAAATTTACCATAGTGCTTATTGTTGATAATTTTATGAAAATATTGATTATTTCATTGAATATTGAAAAGCTATAATTTTTATTGGAAACAATATTTTTTTTTCACGCATGTACACAGTTCCAATTTTTTAAATGTTTTAAAATTAAAATTAGTTCTTTTTATCTTAAATAAAACAATTATGTTTAATTTAATTAATATTATACTTTAATTTAATATTAAAAAAATTTATAGGTGAAAATGCATTTTCTTGAAAAACGATTTTTATTGAAATGTGTTTTTATATTAGTAAATTAAATTATAAACTATTGGTGATTTGTTTTAATGGACTATATATAATTTATATTTTATATAAAATTTTATAAACAATCATATACTACTTTTACTATTCTTGGGTTATGAATAAACTAGTTTTATGCCTAAAAATTGTATTTTTCTAAAAGCGATTTTCATTATTTTTTTCCTTTCTTATTTTAAAATTAGTTCATTATAATTATAGGTATTTAATTTGATAAACTATTATCCATATATTAAATTATTATGTTAAAATTTATGAAATATTACCTTTTTATTTTTTTCAATATTAATAGTAACTATGGGAAAATATTTCACCTGAGTAACAGGTAAATTTGGAAAATTGATGATAAAAAGATGTTATATGGACATAATTTTTAATAATAATTATTATTGAATTATTTTTATATTAAAATTATGTATATATTTTTTAAATTTATATGTTTAATTGACACTTTTTCATGAAAATTATGTACATAATATTTAAAGTAAAAAATAATTATGAAATGTCACTTTCTTAGTTTTTCATATATATAATGTTTCAGCAGAGGGAAAAATTAATTTATGAATGAATATATTTTTATATTTTTTTATAAATGAATTTATTTTAATTATAAAATTTATTTCAAATATTTATTATTTATATAATGAATTTAAATGATTATGAAATAGGGATACAATATTTCTCCCATTAATAAAAAAATAATAAATGATTTTAAAAATATTAAAAGTAATATATGTTTAGTGAGTTAAGAAGTTCCTATAATTTTTTTGATGTATATTACAATTTATAGTTATTTTAAAGAATTATATTTTAATTAAAACATTATATTTATTTATTTAAAGTAAAATTTAATGAATAGTGTCTAAATTGGTAGTAATGATATTTTATAATAAAAAAATATTTTATTAAATGATATAGAATTAATAAAAAAATAGATTGAAAAAATAATAATTTAGTATGGATTTAAAAATATTTCACCTTCTATTTATGGATATTTTCACATTTTATAGTAGCATTATTAACCCTTATATGGTAGACAAGATTAATATTACAGTAATAGTCAAAATAGTTAATGAATGGTTAATACAAAATGATAAGGGTAACAGAGATGTGAAAATTTATTAAAATTTTATTATATGAGAGTATTTAATCTTAGTATAATATAATATTCTAATATTATCAAATTGAATCAATTTGGAGAGAAAAAATGATTTATATTAATTTAATATTTTAATAAATTCCAAGCTTTCTCATGCCCTCAATTACAGATTTTCACACTCGTTCTATTATTCACACCACTTTAAGCCTTCTATATAGAAAAACCATTGAAAATATATCTTATAAAATCCAAAAGAATCATTGTAGTGGTTTTTTCGCAAAATACCAACCCTAGATCCATTAATTGGAGATCTAAATGAGTTATTTCAAATAAGAGGAAATATCCTTTATCGACCAATTTCTTTTTAATTATTATTTTAACTTCTATAAATATATCATAATATTCATAAAATAATATATAAAGTATAAATGATATAATAAAATGTTATTATGATTATTAAATCACATTTATTCACCCTCAATCTATCAAATAGGTTGAAAAATATCACTTGTGTGTATGTATATGTTACCAACTCTATGTAGTGATACAATTGATTTCCCATCACCATAATTCATATATGTGTATTTATGGGGGTAGAATTTTTATATATGATAATTAAAAAAAAGTTATTGAATTTAAATTATAATATAATATACACAATTTTACCTTCAAAACTGTTGGAAAACGATAACGCCGATCTTGTGTACGTGTGGACTACCACCTACATGAAGCGATGTGATTCATTTTTTAGTAATGTTTTATTTAGATGAAAATAATCATTTATTTAATGAATATATGTGAAATAATAATTTTTCTATAGAGGTGTCTTATTATTTAACTTTCTTTCTCTCCATCATTCAAAAAATGGAAATAGCATTCATGCGTACGTATGACCTACCGCCCCTATGAACAATGTAATTCATTTTCCTATCTCTATATTTTTTTAATGACTCCAAAAATTAATATATTTAACATATATTACATTTATATCATGATTAATTATTTAAATGATTAAACCATTGTCAAAATACGTGGACTGAAACAACTGAACAATAACATAAATGAATAATTAAGCGTATATATCACTAGAAATAGTAATTTGAATAAATATTTGTTAATAAATGAGTGATAAAATGTTATATTTAATCAGATATGCTTTGATATATATGAGTGTGATTATTTAAAAAAATTATAATAACTCCATTTTTATTATAAATAATTTTCCAAATATTATGAAGGAAGTCGTGCAAATAGTAATGGATTATTGTCTAACTTTTAAATATGTGGGACCCATGACTTATACACCACTTGTTTTTTATGTGGTTTATACACATTAAATGAATTTATTTTATGATTATTTTTAAGAATATTATGTGTATTTACTTCTCTTGCTATATTTCTTTCTTTAATGGTAATTATGATTCAAATGTCACCAAAGTTGTATGGGTTTTATGTTACAATATCATTACTTATTAGGATCATTTTAGTTGGGATATTTTGATGAAATATTATGATATATCTATCATAAAACAAATTATATTTTTCAAAATATGTATATTTAATGAAAATCCATTTTTTCTATTTATTTCTATTACCACAAGTAATTAAGAGATGAAAACAATTAAATAAAATTTACTTTATTAATCGATTTGGTCAAAAAACAGTTTCATTCAATGTCTATTTTTACTAAAAATGATTTAAATAAGGTTTTCACTATTCTAATATAACTGTTTAAAGTAATTTTTTTATATGTACTGATTTTTAAAAAATGATTAAAAAATAATATTTTTGTCTTTTTCCAAATGAATAATTTTTTTATTTTTTTTCCAAAAATATTAAAGGATTTTCTTTATTTTAGTTTATACTACATTAATGGAATTTTATTTCTATCATGGTCCCTCCTTGTTTTAATATTTCTTTAAAATTTACTAAGTTTAGTTTCAAATAAAATTTTCCCCTAATAATTTGAATTTTTTTATTTTAAAAGTGATTTTCAAAATAAAAAGGTTATTTTCTTCAAGAAATATTCTATTCATATTTTATAAATAAATAACACATGATAACAACCTTTGATATTAATTATAATTTAATGGTGATATGATCTAATTAAAGAAGGATTATTCTCTGTCATGGTATTTAAGGTTTATGTTGAGGAGATACACAATTATTATCAATTGGTTATGTTATGATGAACGGATGAAATGTTTATGAAACACATTTTTTTCATAAGTTTGGATTTAATTATATGGTAAATTATGTATGATACTATTAAATAAATATGTATGGTTTTAATAATGTTATAGTGGTAACCATATATTGAAGTATAGTTCTCATGTTATAATCAAGGATAGTGGTTATCTTATAAACATGGATAGTGGTTATATTATAAGTAAGGATTTTGGTAAAATTATAACCATGGTTTTTGGTTACATTAAATATAAGTACTTTGATCTTGTTATAATCATTGATGGGTGGAACCTATATCTCCCTCCAATACATTGGGTATAGATTGATATTTCTTGAGAAAAATAGAACAAAAATGGGGATTTGACTGATTTCAGTATGAAACTTTTCCCACTATGATAATTTGGTGAGTGAACTATGACTACTATATTGGTTTGGGGAGTGAACTTAATAAACTATTATATTATTCAGAGTGAACCTTAAATACTATTATGGTTTGGTTAGCAAACCCAGTCTACTATGATAGTCTTGGAAATGATCCTTAACTACTATGGAAATGATTCTCTATACTCATGGTTATTCCAAAATTCCATGTCCTATTCCATTATTATGATTCCATGGATTATTTTGTTTTATTAGTTTATGATTTATGTCTTATGAGAATCTATGATTTATTTAATGATGTATGATTATGATTTATGATTTGATGGGTATGATTTTCAAATGTTATGATTATTTTCATATTCCCTTATGTTCTTTTTATGATCAAGTGATCATTGATATATTCCTCATTTAACCTTAATGAGCATATGATCTCACCATTTCTTATGTTTTATTTCCCTAGGTTATGAATAAAGTTACTATGTATGATATATCTTATAATGGTTATTATTATTAAGAACTTAGTGGGAAATGATATATATCATTTATAAACCAGTTGTTTATGTGTCCATGATTTCAAATACACTCGACCTATATGATTTTGAGGTGGATAATTATGGTTTGCAATGAATATTCATCTACCAAGATGTGAGATCTATGTTTGAAAATCCATGGTCACTATACTTTTCCAAAAAATTAATTTAGAAGAAGAATACTTAATGTAATGGGAATAGTTTATGAAATTAATATTTACCAAATATCTTCCATAAACTATTTTCATGAAGATAGATAGGTAAATAATAGAGTCAAAATAGAAGGAGGATTAATCAATTATTATATACATATAAAAATTCACAAAAATTTCAAGATAGGATTTTGGTTTTATCATTGATCCAAAATGTAAAAATCAATTATTTATTCAAGGAAATAAAATCTAGTTTTTGAATAGATTTATCTATAAGAGACTATGTAATATATAAAGAGATTTCACAATGTGGTGTAATGGAAGATATTAAATCATGTGTTTCTCAGCTCTCCAAAAGAGGGAATGGAAGTTGGAATACCAAAGTATCTATGATGGTATGTCTTATGGGGGACTAAATTTTGACCCGCTACATACGAAAAGTGTGGGAGGAAGAAGCTAGATAATTTTCATAACGGATATTGGAGGTGTTTTATGTTTTCTTATGTAGGCCACTAATCCCAAAACTACATGAATAAGGAAATGAGGTTGATTGAAATAATAGTGGAGAAGATATTCCCAGAAAATAATCAACATGTATTAAAAATACTTCAAGTTAAATGATATTTAAAAATATTTGAATCAATTCCCCAACCCTCAGGATAATGGATAAAATAGGCCCAAATAGCCACCCAAATAGATGGAATAAAGATGGGAATTCATGATCACATTTATTATGGTAGGTCGTGATATTGAAGTTATGTGAGTTACAAAAACTCTTTATTTATGATTTGTAAGTACCTTATTTGATTCATGTTCATAATATTCTTTTATATCACACATGATTTCTAAGAATCAAGAATCAAAACCTCAAGTAAAATGTGAATATTGTGTTGATGACCTCAATAAAGGAGAAATTTTATTCCAAATCCATAAAATGTGAATTATGGCTATAACACGTTTCACTATTAGGCCATTTAATCACTAATAAGGGGATATATTTAGATACTTAAAAAATACTTGTTGTTAAACAATGGCATATACCAACCATAGTATCTGAAATAAATAGTTTTTATAGAATAGCTTGATACTATTTAATCTTTGTGAGATATTCATCACAACTATCAAATCCATTAATAAATTTATATTAAAGGGAAAAGAGTTCCTTAGGATGGAGGAATTTAAAAAATATTTTATTTAACTGAAGAAATAATTAGTCATAACACCTCTACATGCATTAAATTATATTGGGGAAGTGTTTATAATATATAATGATTCTATTATAAAGGGATTGGGATGGAACCTCATGAGAAATGATAATTTAATTTCTCATTCCTTAGGAACATTAAAAACTCCTGAGTGAAAATTACCAGAATCTAGATTTATAGTTTTAAGTAGTGATATTTTCAGTTAATATTTGGTGATATTAATCCTATGAATAAAAGTGTGATATATACATATATGGATCACGCAATCCTAAATTATAGATTCATATATAAGGTATTGAAATTTATCTAATAGAGATGGTTTGAATTGATAAATGACTATTACTTCTCAATAATATACCATTAAGGGAAGGAAAGTAAGGTTTGATCAGTCTATTTGTGTGGTTTCTCACTTTCTTCCTCAAAAGTGTTTTGGTAATAAAAAATGTAATTTTCATTCAGGGAAGGAATGTAAGGTTTCTAATATAGTAACAACATAGAATCCTCACTTCCAGATCTGATGTTAGAAACACAAACATTACAAATGTGACTAAATATTTTCCATTAAAACATACAAAATCAAAACCAAATAATGGATCACATACATACCCAAGGACCTTTTATTCTTATAGTTTTATAAATTTAGGAAAAATAATTATATATAATATAAAAAACTCACCCATAAAAATCTATATTATCTCTTAAATATTCCTCACATCGAGAACATTTCTTAGATATATCCTACTTAAAACCATTGTTCATAATTAGAGAAAATTGAAACATAATAAAGAATGTGATAATTTTCTTAATAAGGGTAACTATAAAATATTTCAAAGATTTTTTAATCATAACATGTGGATTAGGGTGTAAGAACCTAAACATAATTATTAAAAATTATACCCAGCATATCAAAAATCTTATTCTTGAGTAATAGAATAATTCTTGGAAGTTCATAAGACATTAATCATTTGGGAGAATGAGACATTAGAAAGTAAAATTGGTATAAATTATGGAATTTTGGAAACAAACATAAACATAGAAAATCCTTTCATTAGTATTCAAGGATCTTTACCAAGACTATCAGAGTAGAATGGTTTAACTCTACAAACCATAATAGTAGTCAAGGTTCGCTCCCAAGACTATAATGGTGGAAAAAGTCCCTCACGGAACCGAGATCACTCCCCATTATAATTATATCTATATCGTGAGATATAAATCATTATGTAATGTAATTTATGGAGATATAGGTTCCACCCATCACATAATAAAAATCATACATAAGTGTGTCAAAAGAAAATAAATCCTTCATCATATCATAACCCATGAAAAGAAAACAGAATTCCTAAACATCAAGCCATCAAAAACATAAACAATTAAGAGAATGAATAATAGGGGTATCTATAGATTATATCCCTAATAATTCATTAGTAAAACCAATAGAAGTCATCATATATAGAAAATAATTTCGAAATGTCTTTTTAAAACATTTTAGGAGGAAATTATCCATTAAAATTTAAAAAACAAAAAAATTATAATACATTTAGCATGACATTTTCATAGAAAATCACATTGGAAAAAAATGCAAAGTAATATTTTAAATATATTTTAAACATCTTTAAAATCAATTTTCATGAAAATTAATAAAAATATATTTTAAAATCATTTCTGAATACATTTCAAGAAAAAATGGTTTTTGTGTAAAACAATTTATTGATAAAAGTGAAAATAACCTTAAATGAAACTTATAATATCATAAAAATAATAATATTCATGAAATTACATGTGAAAGTGTAAAAGGTACACATTGAAAATTAATATACGAGCATAACATAACATGTGTCTCAAAGAATGAAAATTGAGGAAAAATTACCATACTGATTTGGTAATTTTTTGAAATGTAGATCCCATAAAAGAGATATCATCAAATTGATATGTAAATAAACATAAAATTAATTATAAGGATCATAGATTACATTTTTGGATTTTATATACACCATAAAAAATAAATTAATGTTGAATATGTCATAATTCTCACAGAAATAAAAGTGAGACTAGAAATCCACATACAATTATCATATCGTCGAAGTGACCATAAATAAGACTAATAGACTATTTTTATAATCTATAAATACACATAAAAATTTAAAATACAACATAATATAATCAAAATTACTTCCATACATAATCATAGAATAAAATAATCATTAAGATCATAATTTAACCCTTTGAAAGGAAATCGAGTTATGAATTGCTTTAACTTAACTCTTAATGTTATTTGATCATTTAAAACCTCATTAAATATACACATTGATTTATTATATATGTATTACAAAAAAATATATTTATTATACCTTTTTTGATTCATTTATAACATCATATTAACTATTTATTAATTATTTTTTAATAAAATCACTATTATTGGCGATAACTGTTTTTTCAATAATTTTTTGGTCTGGTAGTCCTTGTCCTTATAAATTTATCATGGTCTAATAATTTATATAATTTTTATCCTGATTTGAACATAATATATATTCATTATCTACATCTTTATAATCATTTTTAGAAATTAGACATAGAAAAGTGAATTATACCATTCTTGTAGACGGTAGATCGTACGTTCACATTATCACCATTTCTATTTTCTATCTGATTAAATGAATGCATGGTAAATAATAATACAAATTTAGATAATAATTATGATGTTTTATATATATCATATATTTTCATAAAAATAACCTTTCTTATAATCCATGTTAAATATAAGTGAAAAATGAATGACATCATATTTATCATATACAATCATTAAAACCATCATATCTCCTACCCAAAAATTATAGTGATGCAAAAAAAGAATTATATCTCTAAATGGAGAAAGTAAGTCATATGTAGGCACGATTGATACTTTCATTTATTATTTTATGGGAATGTGTGTGTATAATTTTCTTTTAATAAAAATAATAATAAAATTTAGGAATATTGAGTATAAGGAATATATTATTTCATGATAAAATTATTAGTTAAAGAGGATGTGCGGAAGACTATAAAAATAAAGTGATCAGTAAGAGAGACTACCTATTCTTCGAAACACCTCCTTGGATCTTCTCTAAATGGGTCATGTTTTGGTGTTTTAGGAATATCGTCACCTCTATAATGCATATATGTAAGTTTAGAACAAAATATTTAGGAGTATGTTCAATCTAGAAGGCTCAACGAGATGTGAATAAATTACGGTGTAGGTTCCCTTTTATAATCATGGTGGGGGCATTTTTGGAATTTATAAAAATATTACTTTATAATAAATTAAATATTAATAAAATAGCTCAAAATACCATTAATTAGGGGAAATGATAACATAATGTCATAATATAATCAACCAATAATTTAAACAAGTTTGGTAATATTTCAAACCTTCTCATTTTGATTTAACCATAGTGAGCCCATTTTAATTTTGATTATGATAACAGTTGTTCTTAATATCTGATATTTTTTATTTTTACTTATAGGGTGTAAATTTTCCAAAAATAGAAAATAAATGAAATTATAGGTCTTATAATAATCATCTTTAATTTTTTAATATATTTTAATTAATTTTAATTAATTTAATAAATTATTATTTTGATAAATTATTATTATTGGAAATTTTGGTACAATTCATTTAATTTGATTTCCAATTAATGTAGAGACTGTGTAAATTCAAATATAATGATTTTGAAACCATATAATAAGTCATATAGATCTTGAAATTTATTTTTACATATTAAATCATTTAAATAATACAAAAAATAATATTTTAAATGCAATTTATCTTATTTTTGTTTTAAATAAATAGTGTCTTATTATTTCACTAGGTTTTAAGGTAATTATAAAATTTATAAAAATTAAAAATAAATTTATATAATTAAAATAATTACATTTAGATCAAAATATACATTTTTTCATTAATATCAACATTTTTTCATGTTTGGAAACATGAATGATTTTACATAAAAAGAGAGTGATATTTTTTTCTATAATTTATATAAATAACAAATAAGTGATTTTAATGGACTAGTACCCATTAAATGACTTAAATTATAGCCTTAGGTGATAAGGTTTGATTAATATTCATGTACTAATTTTTTAGGACAAGTTTATGTGATAGTTATACCATTATCTTTTTATTCGAACCTTTATTTAATATATTTAAGTCTTGCTAGGGTAACATTGATTTTTTACTCTGTGAGAATTCATATAGTTACATTAAAATTTAAAATGACCGATACATGGATAATTTATGACATTTTAAACCTTATACAAATATTTTATTTAATTTAATATTTTTATGAATTTAATATCATTTAATAAAATATTATTTACTATTAGGTATTCATAATGTTAATTTTAAGTACTATTCATTACGTTGAATTTAATAATATCATGATGATACTTATAATTAGAACCAACTATTTTATTATATCTGTAAAATTTTAAGTATATCTAAAAAATTCATGTATGACTTTAATTATCTCATATTATATTTATTGTAATTTTTTTAATATCATTTATTTGATATTTTAACTAATAAAATAAATATTCCATCAACGTTGTCTGAGAATTTGAAATAATTATTTATTCATTAAAAATTAAAATTAAATTACCATTATATTGATAAATTATTTTTTAAAAAATTAATATTTATAGTATAATATTTTTTTGGGATAACCATTCATTAAAAATGTTATAGATATTAAAAATATGAGTATGACATCACTGACTTTTCATTAAATAAAATATTATAAATTTCATCATCTCAAAAAAATGGCTCTGAATTGTTATAATTTAGACCCTTGGAATATTATTTTATAAACTAACAAATCTAATAAAATTTGGTCAAGTCTTAGGGTTTTTTACTAGTAATTATCATTTTATTTTTACGCTTAATTACCCAATTTACCATTTACTATGGTAACATAAATTTCCAAATTTACCATTCATATTGAACAAAAAAGGTACCTAATTAGTAAAAATTGGAACTTTTAAATACAAATATGGAATTACTTCTTCAATATTATATGTAAAGAATTTTCATAATTTAATTTGAAATTACATAGAAAATACACAACAAAAAACAATTTTTCAAAAAGAATGTCCTTTTAAAATATAAAATGTTTTTATACTAAATTAAAGTTTAAAATCCAAATAAAAACCATAATTATAAAATTATAAATATATTTGAACTGTTTAAAATTAAAAAAAATATATAATTTGACATTTTAAATATTTAAAAATAATAATAACAATCGATATTTTTCACTATTAATTTTAAATCAATATTTTCATAAAATTTTCAAACGTTTTCCATAGAAAATTTTTGATATTTTAGTTTAAATTTTTTTACATAATATATATAATTTTATTTTATTAATATTATTTATTACATAAAAATTAATAAAAATAATATTAGAATAAATTATGTTTTTACAGAATAAAATGACTTTTCAAAAAATCATGTACTTATTTAAAAAAATTAAATTAATACATTTTCAATGAGAATAAAAAATATTTACATAATAAATCCATTAATACTATTAACTCCCATGAATTTATGGGCTATGTTATAATGATCACACAATAAATTTCATTGTTTATTTAAGCTTAGTGTTGTGTATCTCGTATACTATTGAACATTGTCTTTACATCCTGAATCTTATAATATTACATCCCCCCCTAATAAATTTCACCCTATCAATTTGAACTTTTTCTTGGTATCCAAAGGTTTGGTATTTCAAAATATCTTTTTAAAAATCCCACATCGAAAAAAGGGAAAATAAAACTTCGATTTGAAAAGAGAGAAATGAAAGTATAAAGGTCACCTCAGATAACAAATACTAGGGTACCATGATAGAAAACATATCCCTGGAAGAGAAAAATAACTATCAAGTTTTGATGAAGATTATCATATTACATGTTTATTATAAATTTATCAATCCCAAAATTTTAAATTTTTGAGGGGTTAAAAGGCGATTGATTTTTCAATAAGAAAAGTAAACAAAAATATTTTGTATTTAATTTTTTTATTTAAATATTATTTTCTAGAGTTGAGGAGTGACCTTACCATCTATACTATTTAAATAATGAAATATAATAACTTGAAGAGTATAGTTTCATCCTTTAATCAATTTTCACCTCAAAATCATTTTTTTCTCCAAACAATGAGTATTCAAGATTATTTTTCACACTTAAAGCACTATAATTAACTTCTAATGAATCACATAATCAAAAAAAGATTAACTATCTATTTCTGGTGCCTTTAAACATTATCCAAAAAAATGGTTAGGATAATAAAAGATAATTCTCCAAAAATAATAGACCTTTAAATTAAGAAAAACTACTTTAATCTTCAAAATTCAATAGAAATACCCATAGTCCAACTTAGACCATTCAAAAAAACCTTTAAATTCTGAAATGTGATTTTAATCTCTAATATTCAATGGTAATACCCACATTCTAGATTATACCATTAAAAAATTACTAACCTTAAAATTACACAAAAAAATTAAACTAATAATTAAACCCAAAAAATTAGAAGGATGTAATGACATAGTCTTCTAGGAAAATTTTAACATTTATCTCCAAATAACATCAGTCACTGTTAATGTATCATAAAAAATAAATTTCCCAAATAATCAACATGGTATTCCAACCATATTCATAAATAACTTGAATCACCATTAATCAACAATAAAATAATATAGGATTCCAAAATCTAATTAAAACTTTATTTATAAAATAAAATCACATAGTGTTATATTTACATTAATATTATCAAGTTCCCAAAATAGTGAATGTATTCTGAAATTACAATAATCACTTTACACCAAATCAATTTCTAACCCCATACATATAAATATGATAGAGATTATATTACCAAAATGAACATAACCATTATCCATCATATTTTTTAACTAAAAATAAAATGAAATACTAATTGGGAAATCATGTAGGAATCTAGTAGGTGATACACCATTATCACCCTTTAGATGTGGGTTCAATCAACCTATCCTTTACAGACGTGATGAGTGAACACCCATCTTGTGGGATCTCTTTTTTCTAAGACCATGTTAATATAATACTTATAAAATTTGAGAAACGTAATAAACATCCTAAATAATAACTTTAAAATTTGAACATTAAAGAAATTTTTTAAGCTTAAATATTATCTCAAACAATTAATTTTGTATTCCAAAATGAAATAACCCTTAATTACCTCAGAATAATAAATATCCCCATGAATTTCAATAGTCACATTGAAATTTCATATCTTAAAAGCTGAAAAGGGGTCACTAAGACTCTGAAATTATGGTCTTATATACCCATATTGATGTCTATAACTCTTAATAAAACATCTCTCCAAAACCTCATAGTCTATAAATTTATCTAAACAGAGCTCTAATACCAAATTTAACAACCTAGAATTCACTATTCTAGATCCGATTTTGTAGACATAAAATCTACAAATGTGACTGAATTTTTCTATAAAAACATACAACATCAAAAGTAAATAATGGATCACTTACGTAACCAATGACCTTTTAGGTTTTTAGTTTTATTAAATTAAGAAAAAATATTACATATTTTTTAAAAATAAAAAACTGACCCATAAAAATATATATTATCTCCCAAATTTTTTTCATGTCTATCACCCTTATGAGGTGTATCCTACTTATAAAATTTCTTCATAACCTAAGGAAGTGTAAATATAATAAAGGGTGAGATTATATGGGAATTAAGGGTAAATATATGTGATATTAAAGATTATGTAATCATAATATGAGTATAATAGTATAATAACATAAAAATAATAATTGAAAATTATACCCTACATATCAAAAAATCATAATATTGAGTTACGGAATAATTCTTGGTATGTCATAAGACATATATTATATGGGAACATGATCGATGAAAAAATAGTGTTAGCATGAAGCATGTAATTGTGGAAAAAACATTAGTATAGAAAATCAATTCATTAGTAGTCAAGTCTCTTTACCAAGACTATCATAGTAGAATAGGTTCACACCCCAAACCATTGTAGTAGTCAAGGTTCACTCCCAAGATTATCATGGTGAAAATAGTCTCTTACTGAATCGATTTTCTCACCATTCTTTGTTTTTTATAATATGAGATATAAATCTCTACCCAAAGCACTAAGTGGGATATAGGTTCCACCAGTCACATATTTAAAACCATACATATGTGTCGCGCAAAAATATAAATCATTTATCATATCATAATGAATTAAAAGAAACATTATTTATAATATCATTCCATAATAACAATAAAAAATTAGATAAATAATAATAATGGTGTCGTTAAATTATATCCCTTATAAAGAATTAGTAACCAAAATTGAGGACAATATAGATGGAAAATAATTTTGAAAGATCCTTTTAAAACATTTCTCTATCATAATATATTTTCCAAAAAGAAAAATGATTTTTTTAATCATAAAACATTTTTGAAACCATTTTCAAAGAAAATAACCATGAAAAACATATTAAGGATTCTTTTACATCCATTTTAAACATATTTAAAACCATTTTCCGTGAAAATTATCAAAACAAACATTTCAAAACATTTTAAGAAAACATAATTTTCAATAAAACAAATCTTAAAACAAAGAGAAAATAATATTACATGAAAATTTTAATATAAGGAAAATAATGAAATTCATTACATAACATGTAAAAGGGAATTATATACACATTTTAAAATAATAAAGGTGCATAAATAACATGTGTTTTAAAGAATGAAAATTGAGATATATTTACTTTACCAATTTGGTAACATTTGAACCGTAGACCCCGTTAAAGAGATATCATAAAATAGATATGTAAAAATTTAATAAATATAAGTATAAGTGTCATATATTACATTTAGTGGTAGTATGTACACCATACAAAAGAAACGAGTGGTGAATATTTTATAAGTCTCACAAGAATTATAATATGACTTGAAATCCATTTACAATTATAAAATCATTGATGTGATAATTAATAAAATAAATAAATTAGTTGTATTTTTTAAAAATATATTTAAAAATTTTAAATAAAACATATTATAATCAAAATTTATTTCACACATAATCATATAATGACATGGTCAATAAAATAATTGTTTAACCCAATGAATGGAAATTAAGTTAAGAATTCATTTACCCGAAGTCTTGGAATTATTTATTAATGTTGAAACATAATTTAAAATAAATATGTATTTATTATAAATTTATTATAAATTTATTACATGATAAAATATTTATAATACCTTTTATGTCTTATTTATAACATCTCATCACTATTTTATTAATAAGTTTTTACTAAAAGCACTATTCTGGGAGATATTTGCTTTTACATCCAAACATGTTTTGGTTTTGTAGTCCAAGTTCAAATGCTTTGACCGGGCCCAAATAATTTACATAATGTTAATCATGGTTTGAAAATCATATATAATAATTATATTAATATTTATAATCATTCATAAAAAGTATTGTTAGACAAATGAATGACACTGTTCATGGAGACGGTAGATCGTATGTACACATGAACGTTGTTTCCATTTTTCATTTAAAGGAAAAAAATAAGTTTAATTAATAATAAACCATTAAATAATTATTATTATGTTTTATATATCATATATTTTTATAAAAACTATCATTATTACCTTCCATTGGAAAAATAAGTGAAAAATGAATCAAATAACATCATAGAGACGATAGCCCATACGTATGCCCGAGCAACGTTTTCATTTCTCAAAAGTTTGGATGATGATAAATTGGATATAATATTATCATTAAATAAGTATAATTATTTCATATATATTATATATAAAAATTAAACCCATCATAATTCACATCCATAAAATATGGTTATGAAAAATGAATTGTATTGATACATAGAGACGGTAAGGCGTATGCACACAGGTGCGATACTTTCATATATTGTTTGATGGGAAATGGGGTTTATAATGGTGATATCATTATAATAATAAAATTTATAGATATTTCTTATACTTAATATAATATTTTATGAAAAAATTATTAGTTGTAGTGTAGGTAAGGAAGAGTTGAAAAAGAAATTGTTCTATTAGATAGATTACTTCTTCTTCGAAATGTCTCCTTTAGATCTTCTCTAAATGGCTCTATAGTAGGCCTTTTGAGAAGAACATCCCTTTGAGAAGGTGTGTTGTGATTTTAATAATAGAAATGGGGTTTTATGGTTGATCTAGAATACATAGTGTGATATCAATAAGTGAGGGAGGAGACTCCCTTTTATAATTGAGGCAAGGGTCACTTTGAGAATTTCTAAAAAGATTAATTTATTATAAATTATATATCAATAAAAGAACCTTTAAAATTTCATTAATTAAAATATAAGATAATATACGGTTGTAATATCACCACCAAATATATTTTATACTAGTTTTTGTGGCATTTTTTACCTTCTCATTTTAACGAACCCTTAGTGAACCCATTTTAATTTTTACTATAGTAAAAATAATAATAAATGTTTTTAATTTATCTTTATATGATGTCAGTTTACCATAAATGGTAAATCTATGAAATTTTTAACCATATCATAACTATTTTTTTATTTTTCAAATATTTTGGATATTTTTAAATAATTTAAATTTTTTATTTTGAGAAATTATCATTAATGTCAATTTTGACACTATTCATTTACTTTGACATAAAATATATATAGACGAGGGGGGAATTACAATCTAAATATTTAAAAACTCTCTAATATTTCAGGTATATCTATAAAAATAATTTACAAAGTAAATAATTCAAATTATAAAAAATTAATATTTTTAATGTAATTTATTTTATTTTTATTTTAAATAAATATTGTATTAGCATTTCACAAGAATTTAAGGTAATTATATAATTTATAAAAACTAAATATAAATTTATATATTTAAACTAATTACATTAAGATCAAAATATCCATTTTTTCATTCATATCATCATTATTTACCTATGTGAGAACATAAAAATGTTAAATATAGAGGGATTGAAATTTTGTCACTGTCGTTGATTTAAATAATCTATAAGTCACTTTTAAGGAAAATTGTATATTAAAATAATGATATTAAATCCTATGGTGGTAAGTATCAAATTATATTAATTTCATAATTTTTTTGGACAGGTTTAGGTGATGTTTATTGCCTTATCTTTTTGTTTTAATATTTATTTAATACATTTAACTCTTATGGTGATAACATTAATTTTTACTCTTTGAGGATTTATATAGTTATTATAAAAATAAAAAAGACCCATAAACGATTAATTTATTATATTATAGACCTTATATCAATAATTTTTCTGAATTTATGTATTTATAAATTTTGTATCATTTAATTAAATATTATTTACTATTAAGTATTCATAATGCCAATTTTAATGACTATTATTCACATTGATTTTAATAATATCATGATAACACATAGAATTAGAATATTATAGTTTTATATACATAAAAATTAAATTTCTCCTTAAAAATTCGTGTATAATATTAATTGTCTCATATTTTTTTATTTTAATATTATTAATATCATTTATTTGATATTTCCCTAATAAAGTAATTACTGAATCGTTATTGTGTGAGCTTATAAGGAAATTATTTCTTTACTAAAAAATAAAGTTAAATTACCATGATTTATATATATCCTTTATCTTTAAAATTTCTATTTATATTATAAGATATATTCTAGATAACTATTTGTTAATTATTTTTTTGTTACCAAAAATATGAGTATGACATCTTTGAATTTTCATTAAATAAAATATTATAAATTTTATAATATAATAAAAATATCTATCAATGGTTATAATTTATAACCTTGTATGATTATTGTAAAAAATATTTCATCCGATAAAATTGGGGCAAGAGGTAGGGTCATTTTATAGTCTTTATCATTTTATTTTTACCCTAAATTACATAACTTACCCATTATAGTGGTTACAAAAATTATGAAGGATGCTTTTCCTATTAACCAAAAACTCAATGGTACCTATTTAATATATTTGGACCTTATGGATAAAAATATTTCATTAATTTTTCATAGTTATAAACAATGATTTTTTAGAATTTAATTTAAAATTAAACAGGAAAAACAAAACCAAAAACTATTTTTATGAAATTTTTTTTAATATGAAATATTTATATAATAAATTAAAATGTATAATAAGTTTTAGAAACCATAATTTGAATATTATGAATAACTTTTAACTAATTAAATTTTAAAATAATTTAAAACATAATTTTTCCTCTTAAATACATGAAAAATATTATAAAAATATTTATTTTTAGAAATTCATTGAAAAATCAAACATTTTAGAAAATTTACAAAAAAAATCCATTGGTAAATATTTATATTCTAATTTAAAAAATTAATTATTCAAAACCACTTCAAATTAATATTATTAATATTATTTTTACATAAAAATTAATAAAATTTTTTTAAGGAAAATCTGTTTTTGATGAAAAAAATAAATTTACTAAAAATATAGTACTTATTTATAAGTAATTAATTAATATATTATCAATGATTATGACCATTAAATATTTTTTAAATCCATTAATATTAGTCATTCCCTCCAATTTAGTGGATATGTTATAATGGCCACATAATAATATTTCTTTGTTCATTTCAGCTTGATGTTGTGTATCTCATACACTATCGAGCATAGTTATAACTTCCAAAATATTGGAATATTATGAATGCTATGAGAAGGAAAGTATGTGATGTTATATCCATGAAGAGGATTGTAAAATATTCAAAAATCACGGGTTTAAATAAGATGAATCTCAAAGTCGTAATGGGAGAAGATAAATTCTATATTTTTGATTTAACTGGTCTACCTTCCATTCATGTAAAGATCATAATATCCCAAAAAGATGATTTAGAGATAAAAAATAATATTTCTAGTGTTTAACATTTATAAACATAGATTTATATGTTTTTGAACCCAAATATAAGGCTCATAAAAACTATTATTAAATATGTAACTTTTGGATGACATGCCTAAATATTTGTTTTCTATTCATTTAGGAACTAAAAATATGTATAGAAATATGAAGGAAAAATTATTATGGGATCGCATGAATAGGGAAATTGAAGAATACATATCTTGGTGATTTTTATATGAGAAAGTTAAATTTAAATGAAAAATGTCTAAGGGTATGTTATAACCATTACCAATACAAGTCTGGAAATGGGGAAAACATCATCATGGGATTCATCATACGACTCCATAAAACATATAAAGGCCATAATGTTATTTGGGATATAGTTGGTAACATTATAAAGTCAAGATATTTTTTCCATCAATGACTTTTTTTTAACTTGACTTACTCCTCGAGATATACATAATAGAAGTTCTAATACTATATAGAGTACCAGTACTAATTGTATCTAATTGGGATCCAAATTTTACCTTGAGGTTCTATATAATTCTTCAAAAAATAATTAGATAAATAGCTCGCGTTTTGAATGAATTTTCATCCTAAGATAGATGGTTAGTCTAAGATGAAAATTTAGTATATAGACAATATGTTGAGATCTTGTTTGATGGATTTATAGCGTGTTGGGATCAATACCTTCTCTTGGTGGAGTTCTCACTTAGAAAATTTCATATTCTATAATTCGTCAGTCACCATATGTGGAACATTGAGGGATGATACGTAAGACTGAAAAATAATGGGATAAAGTCAGAGAGAATAATTTGATATATACTAACATTTTTCAAGAAATGGTTGAGAGTTTTAAAACCATTTTGGTGTATATTAAATATTCACAAAGTAAACACAAAATTTACATAGATATTCATTCATAAGATATGGAGTTTGAAGTTGGTGATAATGATTTCCGTTGAATTTCTCCATTAAAGTGGGTAATGAGATCTAAGTATAAAGGGAAAATGATCCCTAGATATATTAATCCTTTTCTATGTCATGATCATGTATAGGTAGTGTCTTATCACTTATCACATTATCCTGACATCTCCAATGTAATTTTTGTTCCATTTATCTCTTTTGAGGAAATATAAACAATACCCATCTCATGTTCTGAACATACAAGCCATTCAAAAAGTAAATTACATTTATTAAGAAGAAAAACCTATGGAAATTTTGCATCAAATTGAAGTATTTATCGAAGAAAAGTACACCAGCCATGTTAAATTTATATTTCAAAATTATAAATATGAGGGTGTTACATGGGAACTTGAGGATTTTATGAGAAAAAAGTTTCCAATACCCTCACCTGTTTTCATATATATAATAAGATTTTGAGGAATAATTTCTATTTAGGGTGTATAATGTAATAGACTGATCTTTTCTAATAAAAATAATTACTATGTTCAATATCATTCTCCACACGAAACACCAAAACAAATAAACATTGATCGTTATAACGTATTCATAGAATTGGAATGTATAAACAATGGTAAGAAAAATTTGAATATATATAGAGGAAAATTATAGTTTACTTTAAATATAAACTACAACATTCTAGATAATCAAATAATGAAATCTATTTTCTAATTTTTTTTTATTTCATTTATATGAATAATATATTTCCATATGAATGAAGTTCAGGAACTATTTTAATTAGTAATTTATAGGAAACATGAAGAAGAATAGATAATATTCAAAAACATATTTTCCTATAAAGTAAATTTCCACAATATTTTGTGTTTTTAAATAAAAAATAAAAAATATAAATTATAAATGCTAATTATAAAAATATACTTATTTTTTGGATCTATCATGATAATATGAGCTTAAGATTCTTTTTAAAAAAATGGATTTTTAGGTAAATAGTAAAAAATACCGGTTTTACAAATAACATGAATTTTGACATTATTAGTATATGTGTAGGAATTGAAATTTAATTAAACAATTTGTATAATACTGAATATTTATTTTATAAGGGACACTATAATTTTAAAAAAAAATCATTTATACAATCATAATTGACATTTTTTAATTCAGGTTATATTTTTTAAATTTTTTTTTAATATATTATACATTTTTTGTTTTAAAATTAATATTTATCATTTTTAAATTTAAATCAAAAAAATAATTTCAAATATAGAATCATTTTGACTAGATTATATAATAAGTAATGTTTTATTTTTTGGTATAAAAAATAAATTACCTAGGTAAATACTTGTTTCTATGGTATAAAACAAAATGGTAAAAATATGTAATCTAATAAGTAACGAGTAAACATGATAAAAAAAGTTTATCTGAGTTTTGGAAGTGTGTATCAACCTTATCTATTATCCTATATATTATTTTTCAATTTTCTCGGCATTTTCCATGATATTGAATTTCCATTATTGGAATGTTTTGGGTATTTACAAAAATTTGACTATTTTCCACATATAAAAGGGGAACTCCTATCCTCCCTTACTATCACACCAGAACCCTCTAGGATTTTACAAATATCTTCAAAAAAATTATACACAATTATAAAAACCATAATGATGTGTTGAGATTCTCAAAATACCATCCCTGAAAGGTTAAAACCCTACATAAAGGAGACAAACAAAGTAATGAGGTATATATTAATAACAATTTCTGCATATTTTCATTTTCAAAATATTCAATTCTTCTTTATAAAATATATTTTCACCAAATATAAATTATAACATCAATATCCGGGTAATTATGGTTTTTTATTATAATTATGGTACACATATTAACCACAATTTCATTTAATATTAATAAAAACTGAAAATTTGAATTGTGTGTGTGTACGGACTACCTCCTCCATGAATAAATATGTTTAATTTTTTACTACCTCTATAATGTATGGTTTTCGATAATGTTTAAAAAAAAATATTTTAAATATAATTAATATAAAATAATAAAATGGTTCTTTATTGATAACACAATATGTAATTATCATTATAAGGTAATCCACTGGTATCCATAAATATCCTAAAACTAGTTCAACATTTATTTTTTCTTCACAAAAAAAGGCTAAAACTCCCATAAAAAGAAATTATATAATTATAAGTATTTATAGAACACCGATTAAAAAATTCATGGTTTTTTAATTATTATATTTTGATGAAAAACGATGATTGAGACCGCTTCTATTAACCTAATTCAAAATGGTCGTGATTATTAACACCCAATATTGAAAAAAATTATAAATATCTATTTCATAAAATGAATTTAAAATAATAAAGATAATAAATTGATATTTATATAAATAATTTTCAAAATTCTATAATAAGATTATTTTTTATATTGTATAGGAGGTTAAAGTACATCCATAGAAATGAAGGGTAAAAGTAAAGTACATGGTAACTCTTACTCCTTTCTTTGAGTTATATAATTTCTTATTGAAATTTTTTATAATTTATTTTTCATTTTTAATGATGTTTTTTATTTTTTGGTGAAAATATTTTTTATACCATATTTATTTTAACGAAAATTTTATTCTTATTGTTCTTAAAAAAGGATAATTTTTTAAAAGTGGATTAAAACATTTGGTTTTATAAGGATGAATAAAAAATGTTTTCAAAATCTATTTTCATGTTTTGGTTTTCATTATATTCAAATACTCTTTCTCTAATGGAGTTAGTTTTCATGCTTCACCCTATATTTCTCATTCATTAAGTGTTTATTTGACCCAACCTAACCCAATAGGGTCTTCTTGGATAGTGGTAAGATGAGTGTGGCACTCTAAGCCCAACTCCGACAGGGAAGAGACTGGTGACCACACTGAGTAGGCCTAACACGGTCATGGGAGGATTTATCCTAAGGTATAGATACACATACACGTATCTCAAAATACTAATATAATTATAAAAGGTTAAATAAAATTGATACATTAATTCCTGAAAACATATATAACTCACATCAGAGTACAATAAAATTTCTGGAAAGCATAAGGGAAAATGAAAGACCAACAAATACTAAAAAAGATAACAACATGCTCAGAAAGTAGGGGACTGTTATCAAATGAAACACCAATTATAAATTATACCCTACATAGTTCGATATTCTCTGCCCACTCTAGGTCCACCTAGATCTTCATTGAAAGGCCTATCATATTCATAAGAAATGAAATGTATGGAAAGTGACGATGAAGGGATGTGTATAACAATTATTAGTACAACACATAGAAATCACCAAATATAAATCATCATGAGAGTATTCATCTTATCATAATAAGGGAATTCCAATGATAATATGAGACATAACAATTATAACCCATATATACTCTAGATGGACAAAACGTCCCCAGGTAAATCCACAACCATACATCTGGATTAATATTTTACTAAAGGATCCAAGGTATTTCTTACTAAGTATAACTCACTCCATTATTCTAACTACACAAATAGTTTTCATTTGAGATTCCATCCTCTTTGGGCCACACCATGAATAAGTACATTTTGAAACTTATAGATAGTGGATTTCAAATAGGGCCTATAGGGTATAACTGATCTTATTTGAAACAACCATTTAATTAGGGGATCATAGTCCCATGAATGTTGTTCATGATGATTATAAAAAAACCCACCAAAGAAATAATAGATTGATAGAGGATCATACTTTGGGCCACACCAATGGATTCCATAACTATATTCGAGATTAATCCCATACTGGGTACCACAACATATCCTTTAGATCTGATGCCTCAAAGTACCCTCATGGGTATTGATGAATAGAACATACCGTATGGAAACTATTCTACAGTGAAGAAAATAAGTGCCTCAAACTACCCTATAAAAATTACACCATGTTTATAATAAATACCCAACGAGACATCACTATCTCAAGTATTCTTATGTACTCTGATCCATTCCCATGTACATAAGTCCATGATTTTGTACTCTAACCAGGCCTATGTATGAGTTCATTTCCTATTACATGGTAGTGTCTATTTACCATATCATTCTTATGTACTTTGGTTATGTATGTATACCTGGATGAGTCTAAGAACCTGGTCTGGTTGCAGTACAGGGTCATTCCCATATACTCTGTCCAGGTTTGTGTATCGAGTTGTGTCCTTGCCTGTGTACCCCAAGAGAATAAGTTGAGTTGTCATTCATGTGTCACACATCATGTTTTTTGTCCCACATAAAATTTTATATTTTATTTTTTCTCTAACTCTATCCACTAAAGTTGGGGGACTACACCACTCATGTTCTTTGGATTGCATGTTGTGTATTAAGACTCATTCCAAAACCCACTGGTTCTTTACATTTCTTCATCCCAAAACATAAATGACTTTTATCAAAAAAAACATTTCTAACCATAAAATCTAGATCTAACAATGAACAATTCTTACCTTCACCAGTGGCTAGATTTCGACCACCTAATATACTATGGAATCATCCACCATCTATATGCCCCATCACTGTAATACTAAATTGATATCCACTAATCAATATTTTTATTGATCCTCCATCTTCGACATCAAACCATGATAATTTCACTAATTTTGAACTTGAAATTTATATATTGATCCATTGTGCCAAATAATTGTTTCACATTTATCGATCACCAGGTGTTTTTTGAAACTCTTACCAATAAAAATTACAACAATGAATGTGTGTATAACGGGGTAGAAATGTAAAAAACGAAAACATGAAGAACAAAACCAGACATGTTTTTGGTTTTCACTCAATCCATTACCATTATAATGTATAGTCATGATCCAATATAGAGATGGATCAAAAAAATATATATTCCTCATTTTAGGATGCTAATTCAATTCCAGTGATGTTAACAGTTGACCCATGATTCAACTTTTTTAAAAGGATTGATTTGTATTTGATCAAGTGATAAAGAAACAAGGATTATGTCCCACAAAACAATTCCATGCCCAATGTTTGTATTTATCACAGATGAATAATTATTCATCTTTCTATCCTTAGAAATGTCCAATACCTCTATTGCCAAATATTATCTAGGGAAAATCATTCTATGATCCTCAATCACATTGTTTTCCGATAAAATATCCTACATAACCCTATCAATAATTATAGGGTTATGTAGGTAACCCTTGCTTTTGTCTATAACTATGATTTTATAGAGGTATGATTAAGCCACAAAAAAAGGTAAATAATTATATTTATATATTTATTTTATTATTTACCTTTAAGACACACATAAAAGAACCACTAATAAAAAGAATGATTATGTCACGCATAGGGTAATATCCATATACCACATTTAATGCTGGTATCAAAATTCTCATCAAAGACTATGATTGGGAGTTATTACTTTAATTACCAAAACCATGAACAGATGATATAATATATTTAGTATTTTTATTATATCAACACCATAGCCCATGGGTCCTATAATCCCATGCTGACGCATAAACTATCCTCAAAAACATTCCTTTTAAAAAATTAATGTTTTAAAAGGTAAAAATATAATTGTAACATTATTCCAACCTCAAGGATTTCTATATTGAAAGTATGTACTTACTCAAACAGGTTAGAATCCAGATCTCGCATCTAGTTCTCCTAATCCTAGGTTCTCTCTAATATATTATTATGCTACCATAAAACATGCATCAAAGGAACCTCTCACATGTAAAGGATATTCTATTATCAATCCTCAATGCAAATTTGGTATTCCATGAAGGTAGCTCCAACCTCGATGTCCAGCTCACCCTAGTCTATAACATGTGATGGGTTGTGAGCATATCTTCTCAATTGAAACACATTGAAGGCATTGGGAACTTGGTATAACTATAGGGATAGGTACAAGTTGTCTTCCACGCCACCAACCTTATTTAGAATATATATAGGGATAGTAATCCTTGGAGATAACATATTAACCTATAAACTTTTTTGCAACCCACACTGAGGTAAGGCATTCATGAACATGTGGACTCCCAGATCAAACTCAAAATTCATCTTTCATCAGATTTCACAAGAAATTTGATGGTTATGGTTTGTCTTTATAATTATTTGGATAATTTTCATTTTCTTTATTTCATCTCACACGAACTCTGGGAAAATGTGTGTAGACTCCCATGGAATAGTCTAGCATAGTGGTAACCTATATTGTCTCTTATATAAAGAATCAAATGATTCCCTACAGATAGTGGAGTGGTAACTATTTTTATACCCAAACACATCCAAGGTTATTTGATCCCCATAACTATGGAAAAAGTTCAAAATGAATTCCTAAAGCATGTCCTCTAGGACATGAATGGTTTGTTCTATATGGCTATCTATCTGGGGGTGAAAATCTATTCACAAATGTAGGTAATTCCAAAAGTCCTCTTATATTCTCTAAATGATTGTAACATGAAGTGATCATTACAATATGAAAATATCATCAAGGGAAGAATCCAGACTATATCATGTAAGTGAAGGAATCCCAAACTCAAAAATGAAATTTGTTCTTAGATGGATAGGGGTTGGGTGAACTTGGTCATTCAGTCTATGGTAACCCAAATAGAATCATGTCCTCTAGAAGTACATGGGATCTGAATCATTAATTCCATACAGATACCATTCTACACCCACACTGATGCCTTAAGGGATTGAGATAAACCTGTTGGAACCAAATTCTCATCCTTCACCTATTGCAAATTGAGGCATTCAAAGACAAACTCTACTATAAAATTCATCATTCATGTCTAATAGAATTGATGCCAAAGGTCCTTGTACTTTTTCGGCACTATTGGATGTAATTCTAAGGGATACATATAAAACTATCTCAAAACCTCTTCTTGAAACTGTGATGGAACCATGGTTCATCTTGAAAAAATTATTATGTGATCCCCACCTTCATAATATCCCATACGAGAACTTGCTTTGAATATCTAACTATGCATGGTCTCACAGTTGGAATCTCTAAGATGATACACCCTAAAATGCTATAGAAGTTGAGGGAAAATAGCTATCAATTAGAGGTAAGTCACACCATCCTTGCCTACTATTGATAAATAAAATATTGTCAAATTCTCCAATACCTCACTAAAAAACTGTGAATAAGATCTCTTACTAAGGGAATATACCAATATGTTCTAACTCCCTAGTGTATAGGCTACATTGAAGTCATGGACCTGGTGTAACACTATCCATAACCTCTATATCAAGAAAAAAAATTTGTATGAGAAGATATATTTTTGACCCTACTGGTCACCTTAAATGATAAACCTCTCACCAATAAGGTATTTTTTCCACTTATTTAGGGTGAAGATCTCCATTTCCAAATCTATATAATGGGATTCATAATTCTTCTCATGTGGTCTCATATTCCATGATACATAGGCCATCATTACCTACCTCTGCATTAGAATGAAGCAAAACCATATTTCAGAGGCATAACAAAAAACAAAATGTACTCAACAACCTCCTCTGGTAGTCTCGATATGGGGAACCTGTTAACCTCTAAATAAACTGTAGAAAATTATACTAGAAAATATATATCCAAATAAATGGATTCCCCTTAGTTGAATCATTCTTGAGTGTCAAAATCCTTGAAAATCATGTAAAAATATTTATTGTATCTTTACAACCCATGTAGGATTTATTACTCAGTGAAATCATGGGTGGTTCTCATTCTAAGACTACCATAACCATCACTAGGTTTTCCACTAGTCCACATTTTAAAACTAAAAGTCTTAAGATGTGGAACTCTAAAATATAGAACTAACACATTCAGATATTACCATTAATATGGTTCTCTTGGAGTATGTTTAGGCCCATCCCCATGTGTCTCTTGTGCTCCTCTTTAGACGTCGAGTACACCACGATGTATTCTATGAAGACCACCATAAACCAACATAAGAATGGATAAAAGATCGAGTTTATGGGTCCTATGAAAAATAATGGGTAATTAATCATTCTAAAAGGAATCACTATGTTCTTCTAGTGATCATAGATATATTGGAATTTCATATTCTTTATAGCCTCACTTCTAACTCGGAACTGGTGATATTCTGACATGAGGTCATTATTTCAGAACCACCTCTCCCAATTCAAATGATCTAAGAGGACATTGATTCTTGGTAGTGGATACTTATTTTTCACGGTCACATGGTTTGGGTTATAACAATCCACACACAACCTTAAGATATCGTTGTCCTTCTTGGGGAATGATAACAAGACTACCTAGGGTGACACCTTGGGTTTGACAAAGACCTTCATCTATAACTCCTCTAATTGCACATTTAGATCACATAGATCTATGGGATTCATCTGATATATTGGAATAGATGATAGGGAAATCCCTAGGTGAGGTATATGAAGTAGTAAATCTCTTGGTGCAGTGGTTAGACAGACATTTCCTCATATAATATGTCCTCATACTCCACTACCACTAAAGGAAGCTGAAAATCCACAACATCCTCTACTCCAAGGGACACACATGTCAATGGGTGAGTAATGGGAAGTATCCTCTTTTTTAATTAGGCCACCCAACTCTTCCTAGGTTCGTTTTTTTATTTATAAATGAAAAACACATCCCATAAATCTCGCACAAAACATCCTCTACCTAAATGAGTAAATATATGCAGGAAATATGAAAAGTGAGTCCATAATGAGAACGACTTCAGAAGTCATCATTGAAACTACAAGAATCAAAAAAATTGATTTCCTTTAAGATTAATTACACACTATTAGCATAAGTGTTTCAACATTGAATCCCCTACCATACGAGTTTCCAAGTGAAAGGGATGAGCTAAAGGATTGAATAGGATCTATTTTTATCGAACTATTAATGTGAAAGAAAAGGAGTGGATCACACATGTGTCTATCGATATTTTTTTCAGGTAGAAAAGATCAAAATCCTATATCTAATAATAAATAGATCCTCTAGGTAATTGGCCTCCACCTTCTGTTGCTATCATCATACCAGGCCACTAGCAGCCTGAGGCTAGAATTGAACACCTGGGGTTAGTGGTGTCAATAGATCAAACCATCAGCTACATCATACTACTCTCCTATATCAAATTCCATATCCACCACCCCGATAACCTAGCTAATCTAACCACTACCTTTATGTCAAGGATTGTTCAAATTTCCCTTGATCAACAGTATGACGGGTCAGAAAATCGGATAATAGATTTCCATAATTGTCACATGAGTACTATTTCTACTCCCTCGACCGACCTGAAGCATCCCGAGAGATAGAAATATTGAACCTATATCTTGGGAATGCCATCAGAAACAACCAACCCTCATAGATCCCTATGTATTATGTCATTTACCATCTACCAAAGTCTCAAATTTAGGTTTCCCACTACTAGTATCAACTATCAGTGATATCTCTTCCAAGAAGCTCCCTACCACTAAGGATCACTCTAGTACTCTAGCATATGGATGAATCTAAAGAGATATCACACCAGACTAGATATCTATGTGGATACTGGACTCAAAGGTCTGTTCATGGAAGAATTAATCTTGAACCATATCCATAGAGTATCATGAGTTTTTAGTGAGCCTTAATTAATACTCTATCTCATTTATGCTTCCCGAATGAAGTTGTAGAAGCTCTTGGATGCACACCACTTGAAACATAGTTGGGTAGAACTCATCTATGAAGAGACTCTCAAACTCTCTCTATAAAAGTGTAACCTAATTGTACATAAGTTTTACCAGACACCATTATCACTCTACAAATCCATGAGGAGGTCTCTCCACTAGGACCACCATCTTGTCTGGAGGTGTCCAAATAGGGCAGAAAACTTGTCCAACTACCACAAGATTTTCCTTAGGTATCTGGGAGTTCAGATCACACTAAGACCTGAGGTGTTATTGTTTCTTAAAATCATAAATTATTTTCAACCTTCATGCCTCATCCACCAAAACTACTAGTGAAACCTACAGCTTAACAGGTGGCGTTAAGACTATCAAACCATCCTGAGGTACCTCCTCTGGGGAAGGTCGCTATATCAAATCCTTATCATTAGTCGGATCATCCTCATCATATTTTTTTGTAATCATAGATTTAAATAATCATATAAGTATCATGAAATAGAAAAGATCTGCCTCAATCAAAGAGTATATATGGGAATCTGAATCGCAAAGGATATGTAAGCCAAAACCCACCCATATATGATGCATGTACAAATGTTTTCACTATATCTAGTTCCCAAATTTACTAAGTGAAAAATAATTTTATCAAAGTCTAAGTGAATGGATATGATGACCACTACCCCGACACAAGATTAACTAGCCTGAGAGTTGAACTTGAAACACTATATCACATTTTCTATTGTTATGAAACCAAAAAAACATTTATTGATAATATCCAAACTTTGGTTTTAGTATGTACCTACTATGATACCACTCCTTCATTGCATAACCCATAAAGGCATGCCTGGATAGTGGTATGTCAAGTGTGACACCCCAAGAACACTTCCAACATGCAAGGGGATTGTGACCAGTGCTAAGAAGTCATATCACTACCATGGGAGGCCCTAAACTGTTGTATATGGGAACACATATGAATCTCCAAATAACCATACGACACTAAAATTTAAAATAAAACTCATATCATAATGCATTCATACATTTGTATCCCACATTAGACTACTAAACATGTACTGGATAGAATAAGGTCCAAATACATGCCCATTAAAAATGAAAAGTGTATATCATACTAAGAAAAGAATGGGATGGCTATCAATTAACCTTGATATTATGAACCATAGTGTTTCTATTTAATAATGAACCCCCTTAACCTAGTCTACCAAAGACTACATCAAAATGTATATCTTGTACACAAGACAAGGCATGTGAGGGAAGACCACATACATGTGTGAGTATAAAAATACAATGTATAACTCGAAAAAATAACCAAAAATAATGAATCAACAGAGTAGTAAGCTCATTTACATAAGGGTAAATAAATTAGAATATGAGACATAATAATAAAAACCAATATAAACTCAAGAAAGAACCAATTTCTTGATTTACATTCACAACCATACTACCAACCTACAATTTTATCTACAGAGTCTAGGTAACACTCACTTATGAGAACTCTCTCTATGAGTCTAGTAACACTATTTAAGAACTCCATAAATCCTGGGTTCTCCTTGCTGTCTTTCTTGTTTTCATTCATTGAATAAAAATTTGATTTGGATGGGGTCTAGTAACACAAATTGTTCTCATAGGAGTGGTTTTTCTCATTAGGGCTTACCATAGGAAAGTACACAATAGAACATAGAATATATTGATACCTTGATAAGAGATTTTACCTAGGGAATGTGGGGTATACCTAACCCTATATGTAATAACCTACTAAGAAAGGGATAATAAACCCATGTGTGTTGGTCAATTCTGTAACATATAACCCACTACCATTTTATTGATAATTGATGGAGGTGTTACCAGCTTTAGGTGACATCCCCAATACACCAAAGGCCGAAAGTAAATGATAAGGTCTAGGGAAATATTAGGGGATGAGTTTCAATTTAAACATAAACCATCATGTCAACACTAGAAAATAAAAATCAAATCCACCTATATGATTAATAATAAATAATAATGAAATCTATGGTAAAACAAGTAAAATGAAAAAAAATATCAACATGACAACATAACATGGAATAACAAAGAAAAAATAAAAAGGTATCCTAATTCATAGACCTCAACTAAAAACATCCCAAACAACACATGGCCATGCTCCAAGACCCAACTTTTCCTGTTATGCACACTAAATCGAGACACATCCATGGAAAATTTTGTTAAATTTTCATAACATGTATCAAGATAGAAAAAATATATAAGTGTTCCCTAGTTCCAAAGAATGTGGTGAGTGTAAGCTCTACAAGATTTCCAAAAAGACTTCCTAAATAAAACTACTAGGAAATGAACCAGTTATCACATTATATAATTCTATTTTATGATAAATATACATTATTTTATATCAAACCATAATGGGTTCTATGGAAAATGGTAACTAAATCATTAAAACAGTTTCTTCTTAATTCGAAATACAAATTTCTATGTTCCCCAAACTAACACACACACACACACACCCATTAATGATAATTAAATATTATATAATTATGAGTGGTTTCTAATTTATCCACTAAGTTATCATAAGAAAAAATAAGTGCACTAATGAAACATAGCCTTTATTTATAGTCACATACAATGTAATGAACCCATTCTAAACATGTATTCCAAATTAAATTCTAAACCATTTTACATAAAGCTATTTATTCTTAAAATAATATCATCAAAAACTTTAATTACATCAAAATGAAACCATTATTTTAAAATCCACATTTTCAAATTATGAAAAATAGTGTTATCCTTCAAAACATCAAATTTTATATATTTTCAAAATATCAAGATAATATGGTTTTCGTTTAATAATTTTAACAAATTATCACCAAAACATCAAGAAAAACAATTTAAAAAAAATTAGGAATTCATGTTCAAGACATGTGAAGGTGAGAGAGAATCCACATACCAGGAATCAAAAGATGAAAATGATGAATAGAAGATAATATTCTAGATCTAGGATCAAACACCATCCAAAATATTCCAAATCACTATTGAACCTAGATTTTTACAAAAGATACTTATAGATTGAAGGGAACTATCTCTCAAGGTTGTGGAGGAAAAGGATTTCAAGAACATATAATATTGAAATGCAAAAAAGGTATTCGAGGATTTAGACCCCAATAAAATATAAAATGGTCCATCTCATAACCACCACGTCATGATGCTTCTAAGGGTCTAATGTTCATAATTGAAAGATAAAGCAAAAGACCAAAATGTAATTTGAGGTAATATGCTATAGTCAACACACACCATGACATAACCCATACCGCTAGCCCATAATAAACACCTTGGCCTAGTTGGCCTTTAGTTTTCATAGTAGAGGGTGATCCTAAATCATATAAATCAGGGGGGATATGATGGAACCCCATACACCACCACATAACCAAAAAATGAATTTCACAATTGGAAACTCTTATTATTTATGGGTGGTTTTTTTAAGAACCACCAATTTTTCACCCTTAGGTAATTACGGTGCAACCATCCCTTCCACACTGCAGCATCAAATTGGGATACACTATAGCCATTCTCCATATTTAAAATCTACCCAAAAAGGTAGTGGATTTTGAATTCCAAATACAATACCCTAAATCATAGAAAGGAGATCCATGCAGAAACAACCAATTTCTTATAGTGTAGTGTAAGCCTCCAAGCCATGACCCATGCTCAACCATTTCGAAGCATCTTCTAAAACCCATCAAAACGCACCAAACCTCAAGAAAAAAACCCAATAATTATATGAAATAAAAATAGTAAAATAATATTTTATTTTTTAGAAATTAGGATGTCAAATTCCCCCACTATTTTACTTTCCATCCATGGAAATTATAAAATCGGAGGTACATAGTAAAATCTTGGGAAATTGATTTGACATTTCTTTCTCACTTTCCCCTGTCTCTTCCTAAATCCGAACATGTTTCCTAAAAACCCACAGTAATTGATTATTTTACAATGTAATAGATTCTATTTCCAATACATAATCAATACAGAAACATGAATACACATTTTATATGGTTCCAAATCACATGGTCTTATCAAATCACATGTTTTACTGGGCTGGAACTTATTTAACTGAGATACGTGAAGAAGTTTTTTAACAAAACTAAACTTTAGAGGTAAAACCAACCTATAATCCATATAACTCATTCATTAAAGTATCTCTGAAGTGTTGGTTCACCATGATGAAAATTTTCCTTGTTTACCAAAATTTCGATGCCCTAGCCTTGGATATATTTTTCGAAAAACATGATCAACCACTTGAAATGAATGCAGTCATCAGTGATGATCTATATATGACTTTTGATGACTCAAATCCATTTACATTATCTTTCTGATCATCTAGTTCTTATTGGTTTTTTTAATTCACTAGGCTACATCTGATAAGTGAATTATCGCATGTTTCCACCAAACAAAGTGAAGAACGATAAGGATATTTATTCAATGCTTCAAAAGGAGTCATATGTATTAATGGATGATAATATTTATAATATAATAACTCTAATAGTATAATATGATCATCCCATGAGCCAAATAATCCTTAAAAATCCCTAATCATGACTTCTATTGTTTATCTCACCCATTTAGATTGTCAAAATATTGGAGGATGATAAGTTGTTCTCATGGTCAACTGGGTTCCAAGGGATTTCAGAAAGTATTTCCAAAATTGAGTTGTAAATGTGGGATCCTAATCAGACACAATAAAAATTGGAAACCCATGCATATTTACCACTCCCCAAATGTTTAGTTTTGAAAAGTCCTCCATTTTATTGGATCTTCAAATAGGGATGAAGTGAGCTGATTTTGTGAGTCAATAAAAAATACACCATATGAAATAATTATTCAAAACCATTCTTGGTATACATGTCACAAAATATATAGTGATTTTTTCCTATTAAAATATGGGAATCAGAAAATATATCAACCTACCAGCTACTCATTGATGATCTTCTTTGAACTGCTGATAGGTGAGGTATCTCAAAACAAAACCTTTCACTTTCATCTCCATACTAGCAAACCCAAATTGTTATCTAAAATCTTTATACATCTTTTTTATTCTAGGATGAAAATACCATATTGAATAGTGGTAGGCATAAATTAGTTTTTTCTAACAGTCTAGGAAAAATATAGTCCCATCTATAAATTGTAGCATAGATTTATCATCAATCTTCCATCCCCCAATAGTCTCCCAAGTATTGAGTTTTGACCTCAAGGTCAACTATTATAGATTATAGGTTTCATCATATTTTACATGATCAACCAATTTAGGAAAAAATGAAATTGGAAATAATGCTTCAACATCAAATTTCATACCACAATACAGTTTCATATCTGTTATGACAGACAATAGATTCCACTAATCTAATACTATTTTATCCAACAGATTATATGACTTCCTATATAATTTATTAGGCCTAGATTTCCCTTTACTCTTTGTATGCATCAATTGAATGTCAACAATTTGATGATATTCCCTAAATAATCTTTGACTTTGATTAAAATCCAATTGTGAGAAAATAAGTTTCAATATTTTATGAATCATAATCACTATAAATTTCTCACTAAAAATTTAATGATGCAATATTTTCCAAGCATGCACTACAAAATATAATTCTAAATCATGTGTTGGATAGTTCTTCTCATGTACAAATAACTATCATTAACAATATGAAATTACATGATCATATATTCATGAAAACACATCCAAACCTACATTAAGATGCATCACAACAGACTACCTATCAAAGTCCTAATTTCATTAGTGTAAGGATAAGTGCGAATGTAATTCAAATCGTTAGTTCTTGGAAGGACTTAGGGCACTTGTCAATTAATTATAAAGTAATTATTTTCCATGTCAAAGCATTCATTGGTGATCTAAGACATGATATATAATGAAAAATGAGTTTTTACCATCCTACTATGGAAAGGAGTCTTCATTTCTCCAAAATATTCGTTGGTGGTTTCCAAGAGATAATAGTTTCCATATTTTTAGGATATATTGAAACTAATTTTTCAGAAATGACATGACCAAAGAAACAAACCTCTGGAATCGTGAAATCACACATTGAAATCTTATCAGAATTCTTATATTCCAATAATGTACCCAATACATTAACTAATTTTTCCACATTATCAACTTTATTCTAGGAATACACGCAACAAAAAAATTGAATTTCCCAATGTTTTTTGGTAGTTTCCAAAGTCAACTACTAAATGTTTCCCTGAAAAAATATTGCAGCAGTTTTAAAATTCACCCTTAAATGTTTTTTAAAAATAATTTGTTATGAATTTTTTTATTTTTTTTCAAAAGAATATAATTTTTTTAAGAGAGAATATCTAAAAAAACTACTTGTAAATTGAGGTTTTTTTAAAAAACCGCCACCAAATAATAAGAATTTTTTAAACAAATATTTATGATTTGTTAATTATTATTTAATCTCATATATAGTTTATTATTGTAGTTTTAATAAATCATAACGTGTTAATTAATAAGTATTTATAGTAATTAGTTAGTAATAATTTGAAACATAAAACAAATGTTCAAATAGTTGAAAATCAGACTTCGGTATCAATTAATATTATCTTTTGATCCAGGAGTCCGTTGAAGATCTGCATTCAGTCAAATAAAATCTTTTTAAATGAAATAAAGCCAAATTATATTTATATTTTATAATAAATAAAATAATAAAAAATTATAGTTTCAAGAAATTAAGAAATCAATCTTGAACTTCAAATGAACATAACATTTGATCAGGGGTTTGTTTAAGCTCTACAACATAACAAATCAAAGCATGTGATAAGATATACACTATAATTTTTAGGGGGAGCCCTTTCCACTAATTTTTGAAATCAAAAGTGCCCCCCATGGCCTCCAAAACCATTTTTTTAGTTGGGGTATCCCAATTTTTCACATTTGATGGAATTCCATCAATTTTTACGGGGGTCTTATTGTCTTTTTAGAGGGGGTTGAATTTATTCTAAGGTATTGAGTTCATATTGATATTGTGGGTTTTATGTTTTATCATTTTTCATAATGACGTTTTATTTATTATTAAATATATGAATATTTTCTAATATTTACATATAATAAATCAGTTGTATAAATAAATATTTTCATATAAATTTATTCTTAAACATATAAAACATATTGAAAATAAAATTTTTTATTCATTTGTTTGAAATAAATAATTATCGATTTTATTTACCTTATAAAATTGCATTATGTTTTATATATATTCCTATTTATATATAATTTATATATATAAACATGTGTGTGTTAAGAAAAAACTATATATTTGTGTATTTTCTAATATATGTAAATAAATACATATATATGTGAGTATTTATGTATATTTATATAAATTTGTAAATATGTATATATAATTACATTTATATAATTTTTTATAATATATGTAAAGATATATATATATATTTACATGTGTTTATATATATATATAATTATATATCTGAGTGTATATATGTATCTTTGTAACATAAATATGTTTTAATATATTTTTATTTAAATTATGTTATAAGTATATATATTTATATATATTTATATACATTTATTATTTTAATATTTTATTAGTTTATCTATTTATTATTTATCTATTTATTATATATCTATTTATTATTTATTATTTACAAATTTATTTATTTATTATTGATTTATTTTTATTACTAATTTACACTTAAATGTCTATTTAATATTTATTTATTATTTATTAATCATTTATTATTTATTTACTTTGATTATATATGGATTATTTATTTATTTAATAATATTTTATTTATTATTTATTTATTTAATATTATTTTATTTATTTTTTATTTTTTTTATTTATTTAATATTTAGTGATTATTTATTTATTATGTATTTATTCTTTAGTTAATTTTTAATTATTATTTTTTAAATATTTATTATTATTATTATATAATATATTTTTTATTTTTTTATTTTTTATTCAATTATTATTTATAAATTACAAATTATAAATTATATATTATTTATATTTTATTTATTATCTATTTAATTATTATTTAGTGAGTTATTTATTATTTACTTATCATTTAATGTTTTCAATTTTTTTATTAATTATCATTTACTATTTATTATCATTTATCATTTATTATAATTTATTATTTTCTGTGAATATATTAATTATTTATTGTAATTAATTAATTATTATTTATTTTTATATCATTTTCGTAATATTTAATTATTATTTATTTATTACATATTTATAATTAATTTAATAATTACTCATAATTTATTTATTATTTATCTATTATATATTATTTATTTATTTGTTATTTATTTATTTCTTCTTTATTATTTATTCATTATATAATCATTATTTATAATTATTTAATATCATTTTTTGTTTTTATTTTTATACATATAAGTATATTGCATAGTATTTACACACCAGATAAGGAACTTGTTGTAGTGGTAATGGCTTTGCAAAATACCTATGAGGTAAGGGGTTCAAGTCTAATTTAATGCATATATTTTCTATATTTATGTGTGACATTCATGGAAGGATAAATAATAACTAATAATCATAAATAAATAAATAATAAGTTAATAATAAGTAAGTAAATAAATAAATTATATGTAAATAATAATTAGTAAATAAATAAATAATAAAAAAATAATAAAAAATAAATCCGAATAAATAATAATAATAATAATAATAATAATTAAATGATAATAAATATTAATTAATTAATTACTTATGTAAATAATGAAGTCTAAAAAATAAAAAATATAAAAATAAAAATAAAAAATTGTCGCCAAATGAAATGTTGTGAAATAAAAAACTACCACACAAAAAGTGCCACAAAATAATTCTCAATAAGAAAATACATGACACTTTAAAAAGGTTTGGGCCTAATTTAGTTGTGGTTTACAATGCCAATAAATTGCAAAATAAACAGCCAGGAAATTCTATTTTTTTGTAATAACTCATAATATCGTCAATAAACACCACTACGAAAAAATCCAGATACCATTGAAATATCCAACTAATAAATGACATAAAAACCACTACATCAATTGTTAAACTGAAGGTAATAAACTCATATTAGTAATGGCCATATCGGCTCCTGAAAGTTGCCTCGGGAATATCCTCTCTTCATACTCCCGATTGGTGGTATCCTGAATTTTATTCAATTTTAAATAACCACTATGCTCTCATAAATTGATCAGACAATTCATTAATTCGTGGAATTGGATATTGGTTCTATATTGTATCTTAGTTATGCTAATTATAATACACATAATGAATAAATACCCACACTTTTCATACATTGATAGTAAATTTTTAATATATGATTATTTATCACATAATATTTCAATCCACTCTAGAATCTTATAGACCTTTTGTATTTGGAAACCTAGGAACATTAAAAACTTATTCATATAGAATCCACATCATCTCCCACTTATTTATTCATATCTAGAAACCTTCTTTTGAATATTAGACTTTATACATTTCATCGTAACCTAGGGAAAGGAAACATTAGAAAGAGTGAGATATGATTCTCAGTAAGGGTAAACAAGGGAGATATCTATGTTCATATAATCTTTACATGAGAAGAAGGGTATGACAACAATAAATTGAAATTTGAAAACCATATCCTACATATCATAGATCATAATCTTGTGGAATGGAAAAAATTTCGTTAGTTCATAAGACATGAATCATAAAGGAACTAAAGATCTTGAGCCATGAGAGCATAACAATGGTATAAGACATGGAATTCAAGAATACACCTAATCATTAAAAATTATTTCTTTATTTTTCAAGGATATTTTCCAGGAATATCAATTTAAAATTGATTTACTCCCCAAACCATTGTAGAAATCAATGTTCACTCCAAGTACAATTATAGTGGAAAATGTCACATACTGAATCGGGCTTACTCCCCATTACAATCTACTTTATCTCATGAGTTATAAATATTTACCCAGTTAATTATAGTAAGATATAGATCCCAACTACCATATAATGTAAATCATACATATGTGTACCACATGATCATAAATCATCCATCATATCATAACCCATGAAATGAAACTATTTTTATAAAAATTTAATCAAATCTTAACCCATAGAAAAGAAATTGGATTCATAAACATCTGTTTATCATAGACATAAACAATTCAGTGAATGAATAAGAGTTATGTACTTGTATCATATCTATATTAAATATTATGTAACATCAAAGGATTTCATCTTTCCAAGAAATATTTTTTTAAAGATAACATAGAATACTTTTTGAGGAAAACAACATTTCTATTTTCAAATCTATTATTTTTATAAATAGTTGTGCACTTTTAAAGGATAAAATTTTATTAGAAAATAATATTTCACATTTATAAATAATAATTCAAATAAAAATTATTCATGCTGGAAGTAAAATCCATTCAACCCTTATATGTTAAGAAAACATTCCTTCTATATTTTTGTCAGAAAAGTTACAAAGTACCTCATTTGTAAAATGACCAGAAGATTCCTTTAAAACCATTTATTAAAAACAAAAATATGGATAAAAATGACATTAAAATTTAATATAAAAATTTTAAAAAGAATTATATAATTTTTTTATAACAAATGTATATTTAAGATATTTATTCCCAAACATAGACTTAAACATAAACAATCTAAAATATTGATAATATTGTGCAATAAAACCCTTACCATGAGGTATTATTGCATTGAAAGAACTCTAAACTCATATATAATAAATTTAAATTTTTTATAATTATATATCAAAGTCATTTTCATTCTTATAATCTTATATATTATCTGGGAATAAAATTTCAACACCCCATTTTATCAATAATTATTTATTAAAATTTTTATTTTCTTATGTTGACTCTTTCATTTATCATTATTATTTCAGTTTAATATCTCTTATACTTGTACACTTTTATTGGTTAAATCAATAAAAAAATATAAATAATTATATAAATATAATACATATTAATTATAATGAAATTTAGAGTCGTATATAAAATTTAGAGATCTAATAATTAATTACCCCATTCATGGAGAGGATTGGTTGTATATATGCACGTACATTATTTCCATTTTTTGAATGGTAAAATGAAAGATAGTTAAAAAATAATTCACCAATATAATATAATTACTATATCATATATATTCATCAATTCCATCCTCATTACTATCCATTTGAAATATAAATTGAAAAAAAGTAAAATCGTTTCATAGTGGTGGTAGTCTATATGTATGCACGAACAACATTATTTTTTCCCCAAGGATTGGATAGTAAGTATTTTTATGTCATATTATAGAAATAGAAGTATAATTATGTCATAATTATTATATATTATCATTAAACTCATCATAATACTCATCTATAAAATATGCTGATGAAAAATTAATTGTACTGATATTTAGAGACGGTACGTCGTACGTACGCTTGAGTGATACGGTCATTTATTTTTTAATGGTAAAAATAGTGTATAATGGTGGTTTCATAATCATAATAACACTTAAGATGATTTTGAATACATAATTTATTATGTTATGAGAAATACCATAGATTTATAGGAAGAAAACAAGTGTAGAAAAATAAAGTGATCTATAAGGGAAATTGCGTATAATTTGGATAAACTCTTTTAGATCTATTATAAAGGGTTACAAGGTTGTTATTTAGAGTTATAAAAACCACTATGATGTGCTAGTGTAGTAGAAAATGGTAATTGATTTATTTTGGTCAATGTAGAAGGATATATGTGGTGAAAATAACCAAGGAAGGTTTCCATTTTATAATTGAGGTGAGGGGAACATTTGGAAATTTTTAAATGATTAAATTATAATAATTCCATTATCAAAAGAAATGTCTATAAATTTCCATGTATTCAAAGATAATTTAGTATAGTGTTTTAATCTTATTAACCAAAATAATTTTAACTAATTTTGGTTTAATTTTAAACATTATCAATTTGATTGACCCTTAGTTTACCTATTTTATTTTTTACTACGGTAATAATGGTTGTAATTCTTATTTATAAGGTGAAATTTAGAAAATAAATTTTCAACTTATCAAATTTTAGATCATATCATGACCACTTGTTTAATTTCATGATTTTTATGTTTTTTTATATAATCCAACAAAATATTATTTTGATAAAATATCATTATTGTCACTTATGACCCTATACATTTTATTTAATATTAAATAAATTAAAACAAAGGGGTTAAATCTAATATGATTCTTTAAAACCTCTATAATATTTAAAATAGATCTATTAAATATATGGGTCACACAAAATCTAAAATATTAAATCACTTTATATATTTTAAAAACCATTTATTATATATTTCTATTAAATGTATGAATACTTCATTTGTGTTGCATTAACAATTAAAGTCAATATATAATTAATAAAAATTTAAAATAAATTTATATATTGAAAATAATAATATGGATATAAAATTAAATCCTTTTATTATTTTATAACTTACTTCATTCCCTATTTCGACACATTAGACATATTAAAAACAAAGATTTTGTCATTTTTTATCTTTCATTTACTTAGATAATATATAAATTTATTATTGAACAATGTCTATTAAAAAACTCAATTTCGAAACTAAGGTGATAAGGGTAGGATTAAATTCATCCAATAAAAATTCAGGTAAAAACATATTTCCTTATCACTTATCTTTAACCAATAATAACTTGATTTGCCCTCTACTGAGGTGATAAATTTTACAACAGTTACTATTCATATTGACAAAAATATAAGGGTAATATTTACAAAATTTTAAGCTCCTCATTATAAATATATAAGTCATTTATCTAATTCAATAAATTTAAATGGATTAAATTCAGTTTAATATAAGTCCACAAAATGTGACAATATATTTTTTTAAGAAAACATTTATGCATAAAACATGATATATTCTTATCCTATGGTTATAAAAATATTTTATGAATGTATAAAAAATTTGATCAAGTAAATAATATAAAATTTTCATTAAATTTGTTCATGAATATTATTAATTTAATATATTAATAAAAAATAAATTGTGCACATTAAAGGCATTTTTTAAGAGAAAATTTCATTTTATTTTTAAATATTTTTTTATTTTAGTTCTGAACATTTTATAACTAATGAATTAATTTTATAAATGTGAAGGTAATATGTTTTTCTTAATTGAGTAATTACTATTCATACCCTACAATCCAACGGCTTGGTGATAACAAACATTGTATTTTAATAATGATACATGGTTTTTTTAAACTCTAAGTTGCATATAAAAAAATTCATCAAAGAAATAAATTTATTTAAAGAGAAATGCTTCATTAAAACTCAAGGTGTTATACAAAGGTTAACACTTATATATTCCTTCTTCACAAAAAGGAATGAGGCATCCCATGGAGACATTCTTATCCAGATAAACCCTTAACCTTCCAACTCTTCCAGATGGTTTTCTAGTGCTCTAAATTATATTGGTTCCATTATATAAAGAACAAGGGAAATTAAAATAGTACATGAATGAAGATTAATAATAAACTCTACTTATCTCTTATGTGGTAACCAAAAAAAATCAATAATAACATCATCAAACCAGTGATATATAGTTATAACATTTATATCTTTGATATCATCCACTGATTCCATAGTAAACATATCTAGGTCGTAAGAGATGGTTCCAACCACTATTACCAATGGGCCTAATTTACTTCAAAATACTATAAATATCCATTAAATATATTTATAATACTATGAGATGATGTGAAAATTACTTTCTTAGTATAATAATCGACATTGGATTGGGATTTCGTTTACCTATCCATTCCTAAGATCACGTCATAGATGTCCATTTGAGGAACTGAGAATTCCCGTACTTATTCGCCCTCATAGAAAGTCATTATACAAGTTCCACAACTAAAATATCAATTATCCTATTGGGAAATGGGAGTTTGAAGATTCAAAACCAAATGAATCATATCAACATGTAAACCCACAAGATCAAAAGCACATAAAGTACTAAAATTTTGTGACATTACCATGTTAAACAAGGCCTGTATAAGTGTAGAATTCACAAGAATCATACCTCAAACTGTTGAAGGGCCATATTGAAAATCCATGAGAAAATGATAAACACTAATAAATTTCTTATTCAATTTCCCTTTAGATTTTTCCCACCTATTATTTTATAGCCTGAGGAGCAATTGTGTTCCTAGAATCACTTTGGCTCAGGTTGTCATGAGGATGAGAGTTATTCTGACAAGATTTCCTAGTTGGATCATAATATTTATGATAGATATATTATTTATTACCAATATCAGGCTTTAGAGTGCTATAAAAATACCACTATATTTTTACCATATGGTTATATTTATAATATTCTCTAGGTGGTTTCTTATAATAGTTCTTGATAAGATCAAAGGAAAGAAATTAGAAACATACCTACATACTTTTAGGTCAGGGAGGGAAGCACACTAATACAATGGTCTTATTCTGAGACATATCTCAACATTTTAAATAGGTTCCACTTTTATTCATATTCCCAACATTATAGTTTTTACCCATTCCTATTGGGATAAACATGCCCCCTCTAATTGTATTTCTAGAGATATTACTTTCTACTATAATCTATCTATTTACCACCATTATATTGTCAATAATAAAAAGAATAAAAATATTTGATGAATTTATAGTCATATCCCCAACTCCAAAATACATTATTTCAAGGATAAACTTTTTGATAATTTTTATGGAAAGCTAACTAACTTCATAAACAAAGACACATACTTTGTGACTGAGAGGTTCTCCAGTTTCAAACAAAAGTTATTAGTTTTTCTTATGTTCTAACAGGTTTGTGGATAAAATATCTTGTTAAACCATTCCAAAAAATACTCCCATGTAATCCCTTGGTAAAAATTATCATGAAAAACTAAATACCACTATTGGAAGGAAACATTCATGGGCATGTATGTTATAATCTTGACTTTCATATTAGCTGATGTTTTAAGGAAATAAAATATTTTATTCATCCTTTTTAACCATACATTCTATTCTTCAGGATCTAAATCCCTCAAAAATATGGGTATATTCAGATATTGAAACTAAACTTAGTGATCCACCGATAGAGGTTCATCGTTTTGTTTTCCTTTTTCCACAGCTTGAAAGTACTGAATGATGATTTGGACCAAATTGTTGGTATCCTATGGATCAAGTGAATGTTATTTCATATTGTTACATCTTGTAGATTCATATGGTTTCTACCTGACTTAATTCTCTCTATCTAATATAAAAAATCATTTAGTACCACTAACTATAAAATGATGGCTTAGAAGTTTCAAATTAACATATCAACAATTTCCACAATAATTATTTTCAACGTCCAACCATTATTACGATGTTAACCACTTTTCATAAATCATTGAATATAAAATGAACACTGTAATACTAATGGGAAGTGTAAATAATAATGTACGGTATCATAAACTCATTAGCTAATATCATGTTGATGAGGTGACAACATACCTAGAAGTGTCTTCAAAAATATAATACCCAAACCACTCAAGTATCATGGAGTTCGTCACAAAATGGTTAGATATGTCTTTTTAAGCTATAAATTTCATGTTCCAACAATCCTATCACCTTACAACCATTACTAGTGAAAAAATAGACTAACCAATACTTATACCCTTTGTAACATCCCACAACTCCTCATTGGCTTTAGAAGTGGTATATGTTATACTAGCATTAGGTGATAGCCCCAGGATAAGAAATGTTGGCAATGAATGCCAAGGGCCAAGGAAACATTAGGGAACCAGTTTACGTTTAAAGATTAAAAAAATAATTCTGAATGATAGATAATCAGTCCTATTATATGATGAATAAAAAGGAATAATTAAACCTATGATAAAACCACTAAAATAAAAATCATATCATGGTGTAAAAGTAACATGGAATAACAAATACAAAACCAAAAGACAAAATGACTCATGTAACTCAACTGACATCATCTCAAGAAACACTCTTCCAATATCTAAGCTCCTAATCCACCAAATATACCCATGAGATAAAGACATATCACTAGAAAAATATGATATATTTCCTTTACCTATACCGTAGAATATGACATCTACAAATTTACCATATTTTCAATGAAGGGGGAGAGTGTAAAATTAGTAGTATTTCCCCAAGGCATCAAAACTCATTAAAATAGGAAAATAACTATTTATCACATTATATAATAATATTTAAAGAAATATTTAAATCATTTTATATGAAAACCATAAAAATGTTACATGTAAAATCTTAAATAACTCCTTAAAAACTATTCTTTATAATTTGGCATACCCATTTCTATGTTTCCACACACACACCTTTACATGTCATGTGATACTTTCTTACTCATGATAATTTTCTCATAAACCTACTATATCCTTACAAGGTCTCTAATTTCCAGGTTCACCAATGGGACACACCACTTATTTGGGGTCATGATAAAATAAATGAACTCATTCCAACCATTTATGCAGAATTACAAGCAAAACCATTTCATATAAAACCATTTATTATTGAAATAATTTCATCCAAAAATTTATTTTCATTAAAAATACCATATTTTTAAAATAAACATTAAAATTGTTAAAATGGTTTTTTTAAGATAACATCAAATTTTTAATATTTTCTAAATGTAAAGATAAGATAGTTTCCTTTAATAATCATACCATGTTTCCATGGAAAATTTAAATGAAACAATTTTAAAAACATAATCTTTCATATTATAGACATGTGGATGTGAGAGAAAAACCACGTACCTTGAAATGAAATGTGAAAATGAAGAACAATACATAAACATCAATATTTTCTATCCATCACCTTCCCAATGATTCTGTATCCCTATTGGACTTTGATTTTTCTGAACATCTATTACATATCAAAGGCAATTTTCTCTCAATACTATGGAAAAAATGAGTTATATACCCCTAGAAGATTATAAAATGAAGGATGGTTTCATGGTTCTAATACCACAAAAATATATAATGATAGAATTCTACCCCATTACACCATGGAATAACCAAGGGACCCTAATAAAAAATAGAGGATAAAAGACCAGACCACAACATAGTGCATATGACTTTTCCATAATCAAAAAACACTACAACACATCCCATAGAGATATTCCAAAGTCATATTTATGTCCCATATATCCTCTTAAATCCACAACACTCAATGCACCCAGATCCTATAATTTTTGGAGAGAGATATGGTGTAGCCACCTACACTAAAACACCAAAAATAAATTTCTTACGTTTCATCCCAGCCTTACAATATATGGGTACTAAAAATTTTATAACCGTCGATTGTCTCCATCAATTCATTATGGTGTATTCACCCATTAAACACTAAAGCACCTAACCGAGATATAATTCATCCCTTCACTACAACACAACCCTACCCAATAAGAAAGTATATAAAAAATACAACTTTCATGACCCTACGTCGTAGCTAGGAGATCCATGTTGTAGTAACCAAAGTCCTAAATTGTAGTGAAATCCTCTATGCCTCTTCCCATGAATAACTAATTCCACAGCTCTTCTAAAACCTTTCAAAACCCACCAATACTAACAAAACATAAACCAATGATTATATAAACTCAAAATAAATAAATAAAATTTAAAGTACCTAAAACAAGTCGTGTCACTAAAATGATTCCTAAAACCCTAACCATGGAAGAAGAGAATGAAAGACGATCACACTCAGGCCCTCAGGAAAAAATTATACAACTCTATACGAGACTAATATCATATAGGTGATCAAATCATATTATTAAGACATGATTATACACAATAACCTCATGGTGATAGACCAAGGGATTTTACCCTTTGGAAACTAGTGTACCTTAAAGTGTTTATGGTCCTAAAACTTAATTGGAACAATTAAACTATGTGTATAGTGTATACACAACATGTCTTCACTACCCAAGGTATACTCAATTACACCGACCCATTATCATGTACATTCAACCATTCCTATATAATCTAGTAATGCCCATGTACATGGTCATATCTAGATACCTAGCCACATTTGAGAACTAGGCCATGGCCATATACAATGGATATTCCTATGTACCCAATAGTGTTCAATTACGTAAACACATATGAGTACTGTGTCATTCACTTATACATTGTCAGTGCCAATGTATTTGGTTATTTCTATGCACATATACCATTGGGGAACATAAATAGTTTAAATAAATTGGTCACAAGAAATTTTATTGGTCCCACATGACTTTTGATATTTTCTTTTTCCTATAACCCTAGACGCTTCAATTAGGAAACTACAAAAAATTTGTAATTTGGACTACACACCATGCAGTTAGGATTTTTCTAGCTCCCACTAGTTTTTTACACAACTTTAACGCATTCCTATGAATCCATAAATCTGGAAAATATTCTCAAAATAGAATCTATATTTAAAATTTATTGATCCTTTCCATCATTGGTGGCCAGATTTTGGACACCCAATCAACATGGGAATTGTCCACCGTCTCCCTTAACAATTTTTACAATTCCAAACCATGAACTTTTGATCATTATCCATTTATGATCCTCAATTTTTTATATTACACATCCATAATTCATTTTATTACAAATTAAATCCCATAGTATTTATTTTTTTCCCTGAATAACGGTTTCAAAATGATGGATCACCACGTGTTTCTTGAACTATCATCCAAAGAAAATATTTTTTATGAAAGTGTAAATAATGGTGGAGAAATGCATAGAAAAGAAAAATGAGGAATTAACATTGAATATTTTTTAATCTGGACTCCATTTGATTCTATTATAATAATGATCAATGAAAAATTAATGAGATTAATCAATAAAAATTTAATCCTAGTTCTAGGAAGATAAATGAATACTCATAAATATAATGGTCAAACCATGAATAACCTTTTTAGAATTAATGATTAATTTTTGAGAATGTTATAAATAAAACATGAATTAAATACAACAATATGACAACGTAACAATTTTTTGGATTTATCTTTGAAGAAGAATGATTCTATGTCACTTATATTGGTGAGATATATGAACTCCATTGTCATGAAAAACCCTTCAAAAATTTTTCTTTGATTCTAGATCATTTTTCCATCTTAAAAATATCCTCTATGACCCCTCAACAATACAAGAGTTATATGGATAACCCAAGGTCCTGGTTTTAATTGGTATTCTATAGAGGGATGATTAGGTCATGGTATATAAATGAAGAATAATTTAATTTATTAATTTTTTTTATAATTTTTTCCTATGGGACACCTAAAATAACCACCTATAAAAGAAACCTTTTATTTCCCACCTAAGGTATAATCCACATAATACATTTAACGGAATAATCTAATTTCTAATATGATACTACATTAAATTAATTTATAAAAACGACACAAGATTAATATAATATATTCTATATTTTTATTATATCAATATCAAGATACCCCAGGTCCTCAAATCCCTTGTTTATTTAACACCATGCATAAAAAATTAATTAAAAACATTTTTATTATTACAAGGAAAAAACATATTGATTGGATTATTTGTTGTGGTCATGTTTTAGGTAATAAACAATTCCCTTCATTGAGTTATTTTATAACATTTGTATTTTTTATGTACCATGTTATATTTCCAGAGTTTTTTAGGAGAGGGACATGATTTCAATTTGGATATTTAAAAAAAAACAAATTTTATTTACTTTGGTCCATTATGAAAATTGAAGGATTCCCATTTAAATGTGTTATGAAATAAATTTTATTTCCATAGGTTCTTTATGGTGTAAAAAGTGAATGATTTTTAATTTCCCCTTATATGTATGGATTAACAAAAAGTGGAGTCCTATATCTCCCTATAATGTATTGGTTAAAAGTTTATATCTCATGAGAGATGTATTCAAGAGTATATTTTAGTTACTCATCAGCAAAAAAAATGATGCGGTTTCTCATGATATAATTTTCCCAATGGAAATTTTTATCACACGATTAAAGGATGATATTGATTATACTATTATGATATCATGATTTATTTTTAATGTAAAATTATACAAAGACATGTTATAGATACTACATTTCCTTGTTAATATTTTATGTATTTAGTTTCTTATTCCATGTGGCTCGAGGATCACTAATTTATTATGGTTATCACTCATGATTTTATGAAATTTCTTTTATGATCATGTTTTTACTTAATCTTACAAACTCAACCATGTTGAAATGTTTATTCACCAATGATAGAGTATTTTAGCTCACCCATTTCTTATTTATTCACTACCAAGGTTATGAGAATGATTTTTACTAATGAGTTTTATAGATTATGGTCTTGTATTGAGACATTTAATATAAATTTTTTTTTCTTTTTTTGAAATAATATTATCATAAAGCTACCTTCCAAAGTCATTGAACCCTTCAATCATTGGGATATTATAATTTATGGAATTTAATGTAACACCCCAAGATTTCGTGCTATGTTTCCCTTTGAATAATGCAATAGCTTGCATTATACGCAACTTCGATATTCTAACACACCGCAACCAATGAAAGTAGCCATTGTAAATATTAATACCCACTTTTTGAAATTTTATAAATTTTATCTTTCAAAAGGGATTTCATTTTTGGATTAAAAATATCAAAATTATCTTAGGGTGAATTTTTGGTATTTTTCTTGAAATTTTCAATTTATGATGAATAGTAAAAACATTGAGTTACAGTTTAAAACCGAATTTTTATTCAAATAATTATTTATTTTATTTATATTTATTTTAGGTCAAAATAGATACATAATACCTATATAAGATCAATTTAATTCATTAGTGTCGGTTTATAATAATTTTAGATATATAAAAATTTATTGAACTTTTCACCGTCTTTTACCTACCTCATAGGAGAATTTTCACATTCAAATAAAACTTATTTTTACCACTTTTGTGAGTTGAATTATAAAAATCCAAGAGACATGGTTAATATCAAGGAGTAAAATTTGGTTCAATAAGATAAAAATATTTTTTGGTGAATAGTAACTTTTTACTTTTTTTAACCATGGTTAAAAGTAAATAGGGTAATTAAGGGTAAAAATGTTATTATTATTACCTAACACATGATCTAATTCTATTGGTTAAGTATAGTTTGACCAGAAACAACCTTATGAATAATATATGGACCTCTTTGATCCACTTTGATTAGATTAGGACATTTATTTTTATTTAATTCAAAGAAGAGTTAAAAGAGTTAAAATCAAATTTTAATAACTAAAACATTATTAATACAAGGCTAAACATAAGATAAATTCTACTATAAATATTTGGTATAAAGATAATAAGATTTACTACATAATATTATTTTATTTATATTTTTTAGACGTTAAATATGTAAATTTATTTATGACACAATGATGATGCAGTAGTTATCTATTTAATGAGATATTAAAATAATTGATATTATAAATATACAAATAAGTGTAATTTGAGAGTTTTTATGAATTACAATAATTTTATAGGTTAATATGACAAATTTGGGTTGTTTGGATGAATTTTTTTTGAATCAATAATGTTGTTGTGAATTTAGAAAAAATTACCAAATAGTGTCAAAATTGACATAAAAGAGTTGTTAAAACAAATATAATATTATTAATTGATATTCTATTCGTAAAAGTCTAAGGTTTGGAAAAAATTCTTATTTAATGATAGGTGTATAATTAATGAACCACTTGGGGTTCTCTTGGAAGTATATAGTAAGTTTATTTACCATATAATATAAAAATACAAAGAGACATGGTAAATGTCAAACAATTTAACTAAGAGTTAAATCTAAAAGATAAAGTTAATATAGTGAACCCGACGTATCTAAAACCTATTGTTTGAGTGTTTTTATACACATCCCCACATTAGACTTTAAATAATATATTTTGGAGTCATTAGAATCCGAAAATTATTTTATTATAAAATAATATTTCTAGTTTTTCCTAAGGGGCCCCTCACCCCTCTTATAAAAGGGCACTCCCCCTTCTCTCTAATTCACATCTTCAAAGACATTTGGTCAGACAAAATCTGCTCTAATACCTTCTCAAATATCCTATCTTAATCCTACAGGCCTTCCTTTAGTTATAAATTCAACTTAAGGAGCCCTTTTGATCAAATCAAAAAGAAGATCCCGAAGAAGAGGTAATAATTTCACCACCCTCTTTCAAGTTCTTTTCTTCTTCCACTTCTTATTTCCTTGTTGTTTCCATTATAAAATAATAAATCCAATAAATTATATATAATTTTATGTTATTATAAATATGGTAAAAATAATATTAGTTATTTTATCCATCCTATGAATGAAAAAGTCACCACACGTGCGTACGTACGGCTTACCGTCTCCACATCGTGGTGTAGTTTGTTATTCAAACAATTCATCATTTGGATGGGTATAATAATGTTTATAACTAATGTAAATAATAAATATGACATGATTATTATTATTTATATATGATATACCATCCAAATATATATTATTTTAATATCAATATAATGATATTGTCTCTCGTGCGTACGTATGGATTACCGTCTCCACGAACGCAATGAGATTCATTCCCCATCGTATCCATTCAAAACTAATTTTCATCTGATAATTAAAAAATGTTTAAAGACTTGATATAATTCTGGATATGAATAAGATACATCCCATCCATAACAAATAGGACTCACATGACAAATAATAAAAAGGAAAATGAATCTGTTAACACCCAAAACGACGATAATACTAAGATATTATTAATAAATAAATGTTAAAAGATCATATATGATATCATACTAATGTATATGATTATTGTATAATTTAATAACAATTATTTCACTATTATACAATATTTTAACCTTCCCTCGACCATGGAAAAGTACAAGGTAATGGTTAATTTCACAATCTATTTATTATCTGAGGTTGTTTATATGTAATTATCTACTGGGACCTCTTTATCATACACATTCATGTTTCTTAAAAATGTATTTGAAAACATTGTTAATATTTTATAAACTATGGTTTAAAGTCATTTATACCCTTGTTTTAATTTTTATAATATTTTTATAAAGGAATCCTTCCATCGTTTTTCAAATAAGGATTTTTTGGCCATTTTGACAAAATTAAGGTAAAATGTATTTTTTTAACTTATACGGAGGGTGTGGCTATTTTTCGTCGTTATAAAATCGTCGATGCATCCCTTACAAGCTTATAAGAATATTTTCAAATTAAATATTTTATTTTTATTTTACTTTTAAATGATTTCAAATAAGAGATATTTCTCTCAAATAGTTTTGATTTCATCTATGTCAACATCCTTTGATAGATTTTAAGATTATTTGAAGTTGATTTAATATGATAGAAAAACATCCATATTTTATTGAAGGTTTTGTGATATTTTTGACTTTGGATGTGTTATTTTTATACCTTTAATGGTTTATGGTTAAAGTATTCACATTTTTTATACTAGTTTTAATATGAATTTTTGTGTTATGTTTAAACCTGTTCATATGAGGAATGAATCCGACTTAGTAATTGATGGGTATAGCCCAATATAGCTCCTCGATGCATCGGTAGGTCTCATGAGACAAACTAGTGTCTTGGCACAAGGCCTTGACAAAATAATATTTGTATTCTTGGCACAAGGCCTTGACTATGTAGTTATGAATGTCTGGCATTATGAATTCCACCATTATGAAAGTGGATTTTGATATTGCATGTAATTATTCAACTAGTAGAATATCATTGTGAGTAACTAAATGGAATTATTTTGATTTATATTTGACATATTATGATGAAGTTTATGTTGAAAAGTCTTTTGTTTTATTTTTATACATTTCCTTGAATGTTAATTCTTATTTATGAAATCTTCCGCTATATTGTTATCCATACTGAGCATCTAAGCTCACCCCTTTATATGTTTTATTTTTTCTAGGATGCGTAGAAGTATATTATGACTGAGCTGCGGGGATAGTCGAGGGTATCTCAGTGTTCTCTATGGAAACAATTTTGTTGTAGTTTTTCATTTTATGATGTAATGTAAGACTTATGAATGTATCTAGTGTTTCCAAGGCTATTAAACTAATCGTTCTTTCGAGACATGATCTTTTGGGATCATTCTAGTGAATGTAATAATTCCCCAACTATGGGTAACTGGGGTCGGGGTGTTATAGTTGATATCAGAGTAAGTTTATTGCAAACCTTAGAAACTAGATTTAGATAAACTCTGATTAAAGAACATATCCCTAAGATAGACTTTGAGGATTAGTATAGAAGAACTTCCTAGAATTTTGGTATTGTAGAGATTTTGTGATTTTTTTTTAAGCAAAAAATCCTTGTCTGGATATGAGCAGGTTGAGGTGGCTCTAGAACAGAAGTACCTAGGGGGAAAACCCGAAAACACTACTCTGAGCTAGACTCAAATGGGGACTGGTGCATGACAACGGGCCTTATTGCACCCTTGGTTACGACACTCACAGAGGATATGCTTAGGATAATTCTAATTTTCTTTACAAACCATTATAAAGGGTTTCTAAGTTTATACTTCCTCAAATAAAACTTTTTTTTAGGATTATGGATTATATCCATAAACTATTCAATTTATGTTGAGTGTTTTTCAAGTTTGGAATTATGTATTTTGATTCATAAACTGATCTAGTTTATGCCATTATTTAGAAATGGCACCTAGTGGAAGGAATGGAAACAGTATCAATGCATGCACTCCATGTAGGGATTTCCCTCTTGATCAAGATAATTATAGTGGAGCTGGTGATACAACTGGTGTTGATCAGCTTATCACTATACTGGGACAACTCACACAGGTTATGAATAATAACATTACCCATATGAAGCACCCTAATACACAGCATGGAGGATCAATGTTAGACCGCTTCATGAGGAAAAATCCCCAAAATTCAATGGGAGAAAAAATCCATTAGTGGCTGAGCAATGGATAAATTCCTTAGAGAAAATATTACATGCCTTGGGGAGTAGTGAAAGGGAAAAAGTTTTCATGGCAGTTTACCGCCTCACTAGAGATGATGATTAATGGTAGTAATTGATTCAAAATAAAAAGGAAGATGATGAAGTATAAAATATGGAATGGAGGGAGTTTAAAGAGCTTTTCATAGAAAAATATTTTCCTCATGACCATCGAGCAGATATGGAAAGGCAATTTCTGAGTCTGAGCTAAATGGTGGATGAGAATGTCACATAGTATGAAGATAACTTTAAAAGGTTTGCGAGGCATGCTAAAGATTATATATGTAACCCAAGAAGTAAGATTGATCGTTTCTTTTATGGGTTAAAACCATTTCTCCATCGATCATTAGTCTCACAATCCTTCTCGTCGTAAGAAGATATTGTCTTATGTGCTATCAAGATAGAAAAATAATTATCTAAGTCTTATAACTTTAAAACAAAGAAGGAGAAGAAGAGATCTGATGAACACTCTAGAAATGGAAGTAATGGAATGAAGGGAAAATTTTAATATCCATCATGCGGTAAATGTGGGAAGAAACTTCCTGGTACTTTCCAGAAGGTAATGGGAGTTTGTTACAAGTGTGGTGAAAAAGGCCACCAAGTTCGTGATTATACGGGGAAGAATGAAGCTACTGATGTTCAATGCTACAATTACAGGGATATATGACATTATGAAAATTAATTTCCTAATCGTCAAGGGAACGTAACTTAGAAAAGGAAAAGGGATCAATGCCAAACTTATGGTATCACTACCACTGAGGTAGAAGCTCTGAAAGATGTGGTGGAAGGTAATTTAATGGTTTCTTCAATTTTAGAAAATGCTTTATTTGATTCTGGATCATCGCATTATTTCATATCTTCCCAGTTTGTTAATACAATTAGATATTTCCAATTTGACTTAACAAGGGAGTTTTTAGTTCAAACTCCTAAGGGAAGTATCATTGCAACAATGTTTTTGTGAATCTGTTCCGATTAGTGCATATAAATGTTCATTATCTAATGATCTCATCGTCATAACTATGATTGAATTTGATATAATACTCGGTATGTATTGGCTTTCAGACCATGATGAAAATATTTATTGTAAGAAGAAAGAAGTTATGATTTTTTATTATGATGATAAAGAACACCTTATCTTTAGAGTAGAAGTGTCACCACCTAATTTTTATCTAGATCCACCCCCAGTAGCTCAACTAAATTCAATTATTGGGGAGGAAGATAATGAAATAACTATGGGTGAGGAAAGGAATATTCAAATAAAGGATGTACATATTGTGAAATAATATGTTGATGTGTTTCAAGAGGATTTGCCTAGACATCCTCCAGAATGAGAAATTTAGTTTTCCATTGATTTAATTCCTAGTTCAAGGCCCATATCGAAGACCCCTTATAGAATGGACATTGTGGAATTAGTGGAACTAAAGAAACAACTAGAAGAATTGATTAATAAGGGATTTATTTTCCCTAGCGTTTCTCTATGGGGAGCCCCTTTCCTTTTTGTTAAGATGAAATACTGATATATGAGGTTGTGAACTGACTATAGGGAGATCAATGCTATAATAAAAAAGAACAAGTATCTCCTACCTCGCATTGATTATCTATTTGACCAACTTCATAGAGATCAATACTTTTCCAAGATTGACCTTCAATCTGGATATCATCAGTTGTGTGTGAAGAAGGTAGACATTCCAAAAACATCATTTCAAACCAGGTACGAGCATTATGAGTTTACAATAATGCCTTTTGGATTGACTAATGAACCCTCTGTCTTTATGGATCTAATGAATAGTGTTTTAAAGGAATATCTTGATTAATTTGAAGTGGTATTTGTTGATGATTTCTTGGTATACTCCAAAATCTACCAAGATCAAGGAAATCACTTGCGCATTGTCCTAAGGACTCTTAGAAGGCATGAATTATATGAGAAGTTCAGCAGGTGTGAATTCTGGCTTCAGTAGATTTCTTTTCTTGGAAATATTGCCTCTAAGGATGGAATCTATGTTGATCCTTCAAATACCAAGGCAATACAAGAATGGCCAGCACTGACGGGTATAACTGAGGTATGCAGATTTATTGGTTTAGTAGGTTATTATAGACGTTTCGTCCAGAATTTTTCCCAGTTGGCTAACCCATTAACAAAGCTCCCATGAAAAGGGGTTAAATTTGTTTGGACAAAAGTGTGTGAAGAATGTTTTGAAGAACTAAAGAGAAGATTAGTCAATGCTCCTATCCTGACTCTACCATCAGGACATGATGGGTTTGTTATTTATAGTGATGCATCAAAGAAAGGACATTGTTGTGTCCTTATGCAGCATGATAGAGTTATTGCCTATGCATCACGACAGCTAAAAATTCACGAGAAAAACTGTCCTACTCATGATCTTGAGTTAGCAGCTGTAATATTTGCTTTGAAGATTTAGAGACACGATCTTTATGGTAAAAATGTGAGATTTATACAGATCCCAAGAGTTTGAAGTATATTTTCTCATATAATGAACTTAACATGATGCAAAAGAGATGGATTGAACTACTCAAGGATTATTATTGCACGATACACTACCTCCTAGGAAAGGAAAATAAGGTGGCAGATGCTTTGAGTATAAAGGATCATGGAGTTTTGAACAAGATGACAGTTGTAAAGGATCATATATACATGGATCTAGTAAATATGGATATGGGAATCACCGTAGAAGTTTAAACATCAATAATTTTTCAAATGGTTTCCAAACTATCATTACTAGAAATGATAAAGAGTTCTCAGACCGATGATGAAGAGTTTCAAAAGAATATTAAAGCTGTGAAAGATGGGAGATTGAGTGAGTTTGTGTATGAAGTTGGAATTTTGAAATTTTGGAAGAGACCATGTGTTCTCGATATACCTGGTCTAAAAAGGGATTGTTGGATGATGCTCGTAGTTCCAATTTCTCTATACACCCTGGGTGCACCAAAATGTATAGATATTTGAAGGAACATTTTTAGTGGGACAACATAAAGAGGTAGATTTCTAATTTTGTGTCAAGATGTATGGTTTTTCAACAAGTGAAATTTGGAAGTAAACAGCTTATTGGAGTAATGCAACCTCTTCCCATACCTTAGTGGAAATGAGATAATATTACGATGGACTTTGTCATTGGACTACCAAAGACTCCTAGAAGGAACAATGTAATATGGGTAATTGTTGATCATCTTACTATGTATGCACATTTTAATTCTATAATAGAAGATTTACCACTTGAACGTTTAGCAAGACTATATATTAATGAAGTAGTAAGACTTCATGGAGTGCCCCTATCAATTGTTTTTGATCGTGATCCACATTTTACATCAAGATTCTGGAAAAGTCTTCAAAAATCCCTTGATAGTGAACTTCATCTGAGCACTTCCTACCACCCCCTAAATGATGGAAAATCAGAACAGACTATTCAAAACTTAGAAGACATGTTGAGATTATGCTCACTTGACTTTCAAGGTATGTGGGATCAATATTTACCTTTGGTAGAATTTTCCTATAATAATAGCTTCCATTCAAGTATTTAGATGGCACCATATGAAGCATTATACGGAAAGATATGTCATACACCAACCTTTTGGGATGATGTCGGTGAGTGAAAACTCGTAGGCCCAGAAATTGTAGAGGAAATGATGGAAAAGGTGAAGGTAATCTAAACCCACATCAAGGCATATCAAAGTAGGAAAAAGAGTTATGCTGACAACCAAAGGAAGGATTTGGAATTTTAGGTATGAGATCATGTTTTCATGAATGTATCTCCATGGAAGGATGTTATATATTTTGGTAAGAAGGGAAAATTGAGTCTCAGGTACATCGTACCTCTCGAAATTCTAGAACGAATTGGGGTTGTGGCTTACTTGTTGGTAATGCCTCCAAGTCTCTCCAAAGTCCACGATGTGTTCCATATATCACTGTTGAGAAAATACATGCCTGACCCAATGCATGTACTCACTTATGATGAATTAGAACTGCAACCCGGTCTGTCTTATTGTGAAGAGACTTTCAAGGTTCTTTATACAAGAGAACAAGTGCTGAGAAACCGGATGACCCGTCTGGTAAAAGTTCTATGGATAAACCATAAGATGGAAGAAGCAACATGGGAACCCGAGGAACTTATGATGAAGAACCACCTAAGTCTTTTTATGCAGTAATAATCTATAAATTTTGAGGATGAAATTATTTGAAGGAGGGGAGAATGTAACACCCCAAGCTTCCATGGTACGTTTCCCTTTGAATAATGCAATAGCTTGCATTGTACGCAACTTCGAGATTCTAACACACCGTGACCAATCAATGTAGCCGTTATGAAAATTAATACCCACTTTTTGAAATTTTATATATTTTATCCCTCTAAATGGACTTCATTTCTGGATTCGGAATATCGAAATTATCTTAGGGTGAATTTTTGGTATATTTCTGGAAATTTTCAATTTTTAATGAATAGTGAAAACACTCAGTTATTGTTTAAAAACGAATTTTTATTTAAACAATTATTTATTTTATTTAAATTTATTTTAGGTCAAAATAGATACATATTACCTATATAAGTTCAATGTAATTCATTGGAGTCAGATTATAATAATTATATATATATATATATTATTCAACTTTTCACTGCCTTTTACCCACCTCCTAGGAGAATTTATAAATTCACATAAAAAATAATTTTACCACTTTTGTGATTTGAATTTCAAAAATCCAAGAGATAATGTTAATATCAAGGAGTAAAATGTGGTTCAATAAGATAAAAATAATTTTTTTGAATAGTAACTTTTTACTTTTGTTTACCACGGTTAAAAATAAATAGGGTAATTAAGGGGAAAAAATGATATTATTATTACCCTAAGACATGTTCTAATTCTATTGGACAAGTATAGTTCAACCAAAAACATCCTTACGAATAAAATATGAACCTCTTTGGTCTTTATGGATTATATTATGAGATTTATTATTTTTTAATTCAAAAAAGAGTTAATAGAGTTAAAATCAATGTTTAAAAACTAAAAGACTATTAATATAGGTCTAGACACAAGATAAATTCGACTATAAATATTAATTAAAAAGCTAAAAATATTTCCTATATAATGGTATTTTATTTATATTTTTTGACATTAAATAATGTAATTTATTTATGACACAATGATGATGCAGTAATTACCTAATTCATGAAATATTAAAATAATTGATATTATAAATATCCATATAAATGTAATTTGAGACTTTTTATTAATTCAAATAATTTTATAGGTTACAATGACATATTAGGGTTCGTTATATGAATTGTTTTTGAAGCAATAATGCTATTATGAATTCATAAAAAACCAAATACTAAATAGAGACAAAATTGACATAAAATAGTTGTTAAAAAATATTATATTATTAATTGATATTATATTCTTTAAAATTTAAGGTTCATCCATAAGACTTATATAATGATATTTGTATCATTAATGAACCACTTGTGATTCTCCGGAAAGTATATAGTATGTTTATTAACCATATAATATAAAAATACAAAGAGACATGGTAAATGTCAAATTATTTAACTAATAGTTAAATCTAATAGATAAAGTTATTATAGTAATCAAAACATGTCTAAAACCTATTGTTTGATTGGTTCTCAACCCATCCACACCTTTTCCTTTGAATAATCCTTTTTTTAGTGATTATAAACCGATAATGATTTTATGATAAAATAATATTTCTAGGTTTTTCTAAGGTTCCCCTCACCCCTCTTACAAAAGGGAACTCCCCCTTCTCTCTAATTCACACCTTCAAAGTCATTTAAATCGGCCAACATCTACCCAAATACCCTCTCAACTATCCTACCTTCATATTAGAGGCCTTCCTTTAGTAAAAAAGCCAACCTAATGATCCCTTTTGATCAAATCAAAAATAAGAACCCGAAGAAGAGGTAATAATTTCACCACCCTCTTTCATGTTCTTTTATTCTTCCACTTATTATTTACTTATTGTTTCCATTATGAAATAATTACTCCAGTATATTATATATAATGTGATGTTATTATAAATATGGTACAACCATATTAGTTTTTTATCCATCCTAGGAAAGAAAAAGTCACCACACGTGCATACGTACAGCTTACCGTCTCCACATCATGGTGTAGTTTGTTATTCAAACATTTCATCATTTGGATGCATATAATAATGAGTATAACTAATGTAAATAACAAATATACCATGATAATGATTCTGTATATATGATATACCATCCAATTATATATTATTTTAATATCAAAAGAATGATATTGTAACTTGTGTGTACGTACGGATTACCAGCTCCACGAACACGATGAGATTCATTCCCCATCGTATCCATTCAAGTCTAATTTTCATTTTATAATTAAAAATAATGTTTAAAGACTTGATATCATTATAGATACTAATAAGATACATCCCATCCATAACAAATATGTTTCACATAATAAATAATATAAAAGAAAATGAATACGTTAACACCTGAAACGACGATAATACTAATATATTATTAACAAAGAAATGTTAAAAGATCATATATGATATCATATTAATGTATATGATTATTTTATAACTTAATAAAAATTATTTCACCATTATACAGAAGGTTAAACTACCCTCTACCAAGGAAAATTACAAGTTAAGGGTTAATTTTACAATCTCTTCATTATTCAAGGTTGTTTATATGTAATTATCTACTAGGACCTCTGTATCATCCACATCCATGTTTCTTAAAAATGTATTTCAAATTTTTTTTACTATTTTATAGACTATTGTTTGAAGTCATTTATACCCTTTTTTGACTTTTTATAAGATTTTTATAAAGGAATCTTTCTATCGTTTTCCAAACAAAGTTCTTTTTAACCTTTTGGACACAATTAAGATAAGAATGTCTTTTTTTAACTTATACGGCATGTGTGGCTATTTTTTGCCATTATAAAATCATCAAATATTCCCTTAAAGATTATATGAATATTTTCAAAGTAATTTTTTTTATTTTTATGTGACTTTTAAATGGTTTCAAAAAAGAGATATTTCTATCCAATGGTTTTGATTTCATCTATGTCAACATCCTTTGATGGATTTTAAACTTATTTGAAGTTGATTTATTATGATACAAAACATCTGTATTATATTTAAGTTTTTGTGATATGTTTGACTGTGGATGTGTTACTTTTATACCATTCATGTTTTATGGTTAATGTATTAAAATATCATATGTTAGTTTTAATACGAATAATTGTGTTATGTTTAAACCTGTTCATATGAGGAATGAATTGGACTTATTAAGTGATAGGTGGAGCGCGCTATAGCTCCTCGATGCATCGGTAGGTCACATTAGATGAACTAGTGTCTTGTCATAAGGCCTTGACAAAATTTTATTTTTAGTCTTGGCACAAGGACTTGATTATTTGTTTATAAAAGTCTGGCATTATGAATTCCATCATTATGAAAGTGGCTTTGGTTATTTCATGTGATTATTCGACTAGTAGAATATCTATATGAGTAAGTAAATAGAATTATTTTGATTAATATTTGTCGTATTATAATGAATTTTATGTTGAAAAGGCTTTTGTTTTAGTTTTATACTTTTCCTTTAATGTTTATGCTTATTTATGAAAGCTTCTACTATAGTGTTATCCTTACTGAGCATCTGATCTCAGCCATTTCTACGTTTTATTTTTCCCAGGATGTGAAGAATTATATTATGACTGGCCTACAGGGGTATTCAATGGGATCTCAGTGTTTTCTATAGAAACAATGTTGTTGTAGTTTTTCTTTTTATGATGTAATGTAAGACTTGTGAATGTATCTAGTGTTTCCAAGGCAATTAGACTAATCATTATTTTGAGACTTGATCTTTGGAGATCATTCCAATGTTTTGTAATAATGCACCGACTCCAGGTAACTGGGATTAGGGAATTACATTTAATGTTTAAAAATTTTTAGATGAGGAAAATAATGGAATATCTAACTTGATTCCTTATAACATTTCAATAATTTCAGTGGAATGAATCAAGATATAATTTAAAAAAAGATTTTATTGTTGATGACGATGAGGAATCCATAGATGAGTCTGTGGACGATCTTAAAAAATAGAAGCTGTGGAATATAATTGAGGTACTCTAAGGAGTTTATATATGTTGTAATAGATTTGGGAATCATTTTGATATAGATGAAGATTAATTGAAGATACCCAAATTAAATTTCAATTGCTTGATATATTTTTGAATGAATTTTGATTTTATTTGAAGATATATAATGTTAAATATAATTTTTATATAATAAACAAGATAAATAAGAAAAGTCAAATTGAAATGTATAAGAACACATACAATTAATAATATAAAAACTATTTTGATACATATTTGTTTCCTAGACATCACACTCAGGTTTGTAAGATTAATTCAAATGATAGAAAATAATTATGGTGACACATAATATTAACCATAAAGTTTAATTGAGTTCATATGATTAATTTTTATCTTATGAAAGATTAATTTAGAGATTCTATAGAATACATAATAAGAAATTTATAACAAATAATATTAACTCTAATGAAGGGTAATAGAAAAAAAATATTTTTAAATTATATATAAGATCCTTATGAATATAATACATTATTAAATTGTTTTTCCTGCGAAAAACAAAATATGAAACATGAAAATGATATGTTATTTCTTGATGGATATATATCATGATGCTTGAAGGATTAAACTATTATTCATGTTGATATTGGTGTTGAGATTTAATGAATAATTTTCACCACGGGATAAATATTTATACCGGAATTATATTTCTTCATGTGAGCATGCACACATGGAAAATCTGATATATGTATTAATGGATTTTTTAATAGGAAGATAATGAGAAAAATTGGTTTCTTGAGGATAATTAAATTAGGATTTAATAAAATAATTACAATATCCTTGAATGATATCGGGGGAGGTTTGAATATGAAGATATATTTTTATATCATATATGATCATTTTTCAATTAATATTGGATGATATTTTACAAGAAATAATAAGAGTTGCGAATGAATATCACAATGTCTGTGTTTCATGGAGATTTAAATATTAAAATATATAGAAAATATACACATGATTTTTGATGAGTTTATAAAGAAGATAATGTGTTTAATTAGAGACATGTTTAAGATAATTTTCCACTACTTTTTAATATGATAAATATTCAATAAGATGAGATTGGTATAATTTTTTCGAGAGTCTGATTTGAAAAAATTTTAATTCCATTCCACTATTGGTATCTAAAAGTAGAGAGAAATATTTAGAGGTCAATCTTGTTGCTATTGGATATCTCCAGTGTAGATGTAATTGAATAAGAAGAAGAGAGGATACCACAAATACATTACTTATCAAATGATAATGAAGATAAGACCTGATTAACTCGAGGGAAAATAGAAGATTATATTTTTGATTTTTCACCAATAGTACATAACCAAATATGGTTTTGAATAAAAGACTTAGTTAGTATCAATGTTTATGAATAATGGTGTGTGTGTGACTATTTAGCCTCTTTGTTTTAGGCATTATAATCTAGTAGGTTCCTTGTATAAGGGTTTCAAATGATTCTTCTTCATTATAATAAAACGACAAATCATGTTTGTATGGGATAACAACCACTATACACTGAGTACTAGCTCACACATTGTGAATGAGCCGTAAAAATATATTTTTCTAATATTATTTGATGTGTATGCCCTTATTAAATGCATACAGACTAAGTATGATATTAGAGATTGATATCCATTCAAAGTAACTAGTTCCAAGGTAAAATGAAATTTATTTAATTGTTAAATGATTTTCAAAACTAATTTTCCTCTCTCTGTGTGGTTTTGTTAATATTTTGAGACTCTCAATTTGAATTATATCACATTTTTTAACTTTTATTGGATCCTCAATTATTTAATGTTCTGATATTTTGAGTTTATTATTAGAAAAACTCATGATTTGTATAATTAAATAAATTTATGAAATCCCAAATAAAAATATGATGGAAGTATATACTAATACATTGTAAAAAGGATAACATGTATGTAAATAAATTGAAGAAGTGGTCATCATAATTTAATATAAGAATAAGATTCACCAATCATTTAAGGTATTCAAATTAGATTATTTTTTTATATCTATTTATAATTATTATCTTAAATAAATTATTTAATATAGTTATGGGAAAGAATACCTCATATATAAATATGATGAAACCTAAAATTCCACATGTTTTAATAAATGAGAAAATAAATATTTTGTGGTAGAAGATGATTTGGTGGTCAAATACACTAGTGATAATATTGTAACAACTTCTACCTTTTGCGTTTAAAAAAATTATATATAGATAAGGAAACTAAAGTTTCTTATTTTTGTTTTCCTATAGATGAACCATGTATAAATGGGGTATGTTATGTTCCTATGGAATGAAAAATTGATTAATATTTTATTTAAAAAATTATACTTTAGAAATTTACAGATGAATTAGAAACACTTAATTATAACTCTTTTAAATATTTATAAGGGGAGATCACCCAAATCAAAGAATATATTGAAAGGATAAACGAAATGTTGATTCAATAAGGTTTTCCTTATGACTTTTCCATTCCTTCATAATTGGGGAGATTGTTATGTCAATAAGGTATCCTTATGGCTTTACCATTCCTTCTTGTTTTAAAAATCACAAACATCATATTTCAAGGAAGATCTTATTTTACTCTTTGTTTTACTTCTATAAGGAAAATTTTCTTACCCAAGGAAATTTACCCTTAACTAGATTTCATTGTTCATATCAATATTTTTCCTAAGTGTAAAATTAGGTTCGTAACCAAAAACCTCATAATCTTATAATTACCTATAAATGAAGCATTCTTTTTTAGGATCGGAATTATGAATACGAATTCTGGTTACCAACTCTTCTGAGTTATGACTCCGAATTCTAAAAATGAATTCTGGTTACGAAATCTTTTGAGTTTTTACTCTGAATTCTAAATATAAATTTTGGTTACAAACTCTTCTAAGTTCTAACTCCAGATTTTGAATAAGAATTCTGGATACAAACTTCTCTAATTTTTGACTCTGAGTTCTCTGAATTCAAACACCGAACTCTTATGAGTTATGACTCCAAATTCTCATGAAATCCGACTCCGAACTTTATATGTTCAGTTTCCGAATTCTTTTAAATCCAGATTATGAATTTCCTTGAAATTCGGACTCCAGAATTCTATAGAATTCAGGTTCTAAATTCCTTCAAAACTGAATCCTAATATCCTTTTATTATAGACTCCGAATCCTATTTTTGGTTAGACTTCAAACATTCATTTTCATACATTCCTAATATCAGATTTTAGTTATGCTTACACTCATTTTGTTATAAAACGATGTCGTGCTTTCAGTTATCGACTAACCATTGTTTGAGTGACATGTGTATTGATCCCTCCAAAATTCAAGGAAGAATCTGACTGTTGGAGGAGGGATCCGACCATTGGAGTTGTGCCTATAAATAGGATCTCATTTTAAAGAGCTCCAGACTTTTGGAATTTTTGAATCTCAGAGATTTTAGAAGTGATTTCTAGAGAGAGAGGCTCTTATAAACTCTCAAGCTGTGTGGCGAAAGTTTGAATGAATTTTTCAAACTTTTCTTCATGCATATTTTCTTTGTGCAACTCCGATAGATGTTGTGTACAATCAAGGCCTTCAGGGTATAGGAAGATAGAGGTGATGACTACCTTGAAGTTTAGGGCTTGCAGGGATATCTAGACAGACTCTGATCTTTGTATTGAGGGCTTACCCTATATGGGTAAGATAGACATTCTTGAAATTATAAATCAAGGGAACTATTTCCAAGGTTGTGGATACCCTTATTTTTGGGTTAAAATATTTACTACTTGTTACTTGTTTTGTTAAAAATTTTCCACTGCATTTGTATTGATAGAGGAAAGTATAACTATCTTATACTTCCTTATATTTGTACTCTGATTTAGTTAGATTCTATACACTTTAAGGTAGAATCTTCATCTTTGTAAACATTCATTAAGTTTCATTTCCAGAATCACTTTTCTGGAATTGCTTTCTCGGAATCAAATTTCCTGAATCAAGCATGTGTTTAGAACTTAGAGGTTTTGTGAATTATCTTCTTTATCCTCATTAAACATAACCATCTTTAAAAGTTCCAAAGTAATTTTTTAAAATTATACAATTCACCCCCCCCCCCCTCTTGTATTTAAGCATCATATTAGTATCATATCAGTCCGAAATTTTGTAATATAGAGTATATCATACTCACATACAATATCAACAATTGGTATCGTAGGAGGTTAATTCTGAATTTATCTCACGATTAGGTTCAGAAGATAATTGTCAGAATTGAAATTCCGGATTCACGCTTTTTCTGGGAATAAATTTTTCGGACTCATATAATTTGGATTCTTTTTTTTAGATATACTCTTGTTATATATTTTTCTTGGTTAGGAATTTTTTCCTTGTTTACAATCTTTTTCTATTAACATGTTTTTGTGGAAATATTATTTTTTAAGATGGCAGGAATCAATGTTGGTTCCATAAACAATATCAATACAACTAGACCACCTATCTTTGAGGGAAATGATTATTAATATTAGATAGATCGCATGAAGACTTTAATTATCAATACTCGTGTTAATAATTTTGTTATGCTTAATGGAGGATATAAAAACCCTAAAAAAGAAGTTAGTACCTTTACCAATCAAGAAAATCATGAATATCAAATGAATTATAAGGTACACAATTCTTTTATTTTCTCCATTACTAGAAACATATATAGCCAAATTTCATCTTGTGAAGCAGAAAATTGTATATGGAAGAAACTTGAAGTTACTCACTTTGGAGCTTCCAATGTTATTGAAATAAGAAGAGCCGTGCTCAGAGATGAATATCATGGTTTCTACTTTCCTTATGGATAACCCATATGTAAGGTGAAACAAAGATTCATGACTATTTTGAATAGTTTACAATCCATTGGTGAGAAAGGATTAAATGATGAAGATCTTGTTAATAAGTTCATAGACATCATGCTGAATGAATGGGAATCCAAAATGACTACTTTTGATGAGAACAGAAAGGTTACTCAGATTTACTTATATGAGTTGTTTGGAACTCTTCTTCAGCATGAGACTAAAATAAAGAGAGATGCTAATAATGTAAAGAAGAAGAATGTAAATGGAACTGTTGATTTTACTACAACTTCTAATCATATGAAAGACAAGACTCTTGAGAGAGTTAATAGATCCAAAGAAAAGATAGTTATTATCCAATCAAAATCTAGTGGAAGTGAATCCTCAGAAAATGAATTAGAAAATCTTTCTCGAATAATGAATAAGATAGTTGGACAGAGAATCTTTCAATCCAAATATAAGTAAAAGGAAAGTAATGATAAGAAAGTTTTAGAAGTTACATGTTATGAATAAAATAGAGCTAGACACATAAGACCTGATTTCCCAATGCTTAAGATAAAATAAAGAAAGGAAAGGCATTCATAGAGAAACAGAAATAAGTATTACAATACTAAATCTAAGAAAGTCTTGAAAGGTAATGACACCTAGAGTTCCAGTGGTGGTGACTCTTCAGAAGAATCTTCAGATTATGAATCTTCTGGACAGAAGAATCTTGGTCTAATATCCAGACTACATATTGAAAATTATTGTTTAATGGCTAAGGTACACAATTTTGAATCAATGACTAATGGTTATTTGAATACTAATGATAGTAAATACTATAACACTTCGAATGAGGAATCCTCTTTTAATGAAGATAATACTTTACCTTCCTAGGAAGAAGTTTCTAGGTTTTCCAAACTTCTTGAGATTGTGAATCCAAAACATATGAAAAACATGATAAGGAAAAATCTAGGAATACTATTCTTACTAAAGAAATATAATATCTTTCTAAATATCTTGATAAGAAAAATGTTGATTTTCAAAGTATTTTAAAAAATCTTGAGTAAGTAAATTCTGAGAAGAATAAACTTTCTAAAGATCTAGAAAAATTAATTTCTATGAAAAATGTTTTCAAGCCTAGTTTAAGTTCCAAATCAAATGTTTTTTAAGAATAGAACATAGTTATCAAAATAAAATCCGAAATATTTTCCTCGAAGAAGTGTTTTTCGAACTTTACCTTAGTTAAATACAATTTTGATAAAATGTATTCACAAATCCAACCTCTAAGGAATAGTTTTGGTTTTGGTTATACTAGTTCTAAACCAAATTTTAGTAACAATTATTTTGTTCCTCAAAGTGCTCTATTCTGTACTAAATGTCAGTGTGGTGGACATTAGGCAAAAAAATTTTCCTTACACAAAACTCATTCATTATGATTTCATAAAGCCCATTTCTCTAAAAATATGTGGGTGCCTAAAATTTTGATTTCTGAGATTTCCGGATCCAAGCATGTTTGGATTCTGAAAACCAAACTTTTTCTTATTTTCAAGAAAATAAAAAAGTACCAACATCAATACATGGTACATGGATAGTGGATGTTCCAGGAATATGACTGATAGCAAAAACTATTTTGAAAATATTATCTAGATGAAATGAGGAAAAGTATCTTTTAGAGATAATGCTTAGGGAGAACCTTTGGTATAGGTAACATTGTTCTTCTTGGAAAAACATTTATTTCGAATGTTTTATTTGTTAACATTCGTAAGAACAACCTCATTAGTATATTCCAATTATGTGATGAAGGTTACCTTGTGAATTTCAGAAATGACAAGTGCTTAGTACACAATTCTAAGGAAGAGTTTATTCTATCTTCCCATAGGCAAGAGAATTTTTACACACTAAACTTAGAAGACCTTAGGATCCAAGACTTACCCTGCCTTAGTGAAATGGAAGATCATTCTTGGTTATTTCATAGAAGGTTAGGACACTGTAACCTTAGGAACTTATGCAAACTTTCTAAGAAAATATTAGTTAAGGATCTACCGGAGCTTAGATTTGATTCTTCAAAAGTCTGTGACCCTTGTCAATATGTAAAGCAACATAAATCAAGTTTTAAATTAGTCGGTGAAGTCTAAACTATCGATGCATTACATCTAGTGCATATGGATCTTTTTGGTCTAACACAAACTAGAAGCATTGGGGGAAAGTATTATGTATTTGTCTTGATTAATAACTACACTAGATTTATGTGGATCTATTTTCTAGCAAAAAAATCTGAAGCTTTTTCTTATTTCAAAAGATTTAGATCCCAAGTTAAAAATGAGAAAAACCTTCCATTGAAAAATATTCATAATGATCATGGTGGAGAATTTCAAAATTCTGATTTTGAAACTTTTTTTAGTAAAAAAGGCATTACTCATAACTTACCAGCACCCAGAACACCCCAACAAAATGGTGTTGTTGAAATAATAAATAGAATTCTTCAAGAGAAAACTATAACCATGTTGAGTGAGTATTTTGTAGCCAAACATTTTTGGGATGAAGCTGTAAGTACTAACTATTATACTATAAATTGCGGTTTGATTAGACCTTTTCTTAATAAAACTCTTTATGAGTTATGGAATGGTAGAAAACCTAGACATTCCTACTTTAAGGTTTTTGGTTTCAAGGTATTAATTCTGAATACTAAATATAATCTATATAAATTCGCACCAAAATCTGATGAAGGGATTTTCTTAGGCTACTCCACAACTTCTAAGGTATATAGATTTTTCAATAAAAACACTTTTGTTGTTGAAAAGACAGTACATGTTAAATTTGATGAAACTGATCCTTTCATTTTTAAACAACCCTAACCTACATCTTTGGATGTATTTTCAAAAACTGATTATCAACCTTTGATAGAAGATCCTTCTGATAAGGAAAACGTTCAAGAAGATACTACTGAAACATTTACCCCAGAAGATTTCCTACCCTATATTGATGAACAGATTTTAAAAAACCCAAATCAGCTGTTTCTAAAGAATCATCCTTGTAATAGTATCATTAGTGATGTGAATCAACCTGTAAGGACTAGAATTTCCTTAGTAAATGAAGTTAAACATCTAACATTCCTTACCCAATTAGAACTAACAAGCACTGATGAAGATTTAGGTGATGATGATTGGATTAAATCCATGCAAGATGAAATAAATGAATTTGAAAGGAATAATGTCTGGACCGTAGTTGAAATACCTAAGGAAACATCATTTATTGAAGTAAAATGGGTCTTCAGAAATAAGTGTGATGAAAATGGAATCATTTTTAGAAATAAATATAGATTAGTTGCTAAAGGCTATAATCAAAAATAAGGAATATACTATGAAAAAAACCTATGATCCAGTAGCTAGACATGAATATATTCCTATTTTACATGCCTTCGTAGAATTATTCAATTTCAAAAAAATTCAAATGGATGTGAAATGTGATTTCCTTAATGGTTATGTTCAAGAGGAATTTTTTATTGAACAACCTCTTGGATTTGAAGATGAAAATCATCCTGATCATGTTTATAAACTTACCAAAGCTTTGTATGGACTTAAGTAAGCCCCATGAGCTTTGTATGATAGCCTTACAAGATTTTTGATTCAAAATAATTATGTTAAGGGAAATGAAGATCCAACCCTTTTTATAAAAAAAGATAATAAAAAAAATTTTGTTCAAATTTATGTTGATGACATTATATTTGGTTCAACTCAGCAATAATTAATCTATTCCATTGTGGATCTAATGAAATCTGAGTTTGAAATGAGTATGATGGGAGAGTTAACATTTTTCCTTAGTTTTCAAATTTCTAAAAAACCAGAAGGAATCTACATATCCCAACATAATTATATTAAAGATCTTCTTAAAAAGTATGGATATGACAACACTAAGAGTATTAATACTCCCATCGGTACCTCAAATGCACTTGATCTAGATGAAGCTAGGAAAACAAAAAATCAAACATCTTTTGGAGATATGATAGGAAGTTTACTATACTTGACAGTTAGTCGTCCAAACTTAATGTTTTTAGTATTATTATGCACAAGATATCAATACAATACTAAGAAATCTCATTTAAGAGTAGTGAAAAAAAATCTACTTAAAGGGAACCACAGATTTAGGACTATTTTCTACATCTGGAAATGATTTTATTCTAAAACGTTTTTCAGATGCTGACTTTGGTGGATGTAGAATGGATAGAAAAATTACATCCAGAACTTTTCATTTTTTAGGAGATTCATTAGTATCTTTGTCATGCAAGAAGCAAAAATCCATAGCACTCTCCACTGCTGAAGCTGAATATGTAGCAGCTGGAAGTTGTTGTGCTCATGTGTTGTCGATGAAACAGACACTCACAAACTATGGTATGAGTTTTTTTAAAACAAAACATTTTTGTGATAATACAAGTGCCATTTCCATTAGTAAAAACCTACACATCACTCTCGTGCAATGAACATAGATATTAGGCATCAATTTCTTAGGGATCACACACAAAAAAGAAAATATCATTCTTCAATTTATCGGAATGCAAGATCAACTTGCTGATATTTTCACAAAATCTTTAACCTCCGATAGATTTGAATACATTAAACAAAAGTGTGGAATTATAACTGTATGGTAATCCTCCTCAATAAATTTTTGTGGAACCATTCTCCTTATAGTAATAAAATCTTTTTTATATGGGGAGTACATTTTGTAATGATGTTTTTCATTTTTTTGTAATGAAGATTTTCAAATTTTTCGTAATAATGTTTTCCATATTTTTCGAAAGGAAGTTTTCCATATTTTTCTTAATGAATTTTTCTATATTTTTCATAATGTAGTTTTTCATATTTTTCGTAATGAAGTTTTTCATATTTTTCATAATGATGATTTTCATATATTTTGTAATGAAGTTCTCCATATTTTTCGTAATGAAGTTTTCTATATTTTTTGTAATGAAGTTTTCCATATTTTTTGTAATAATGTTTTCCATATTTTTCGTAATGATGTTTTCCTTATTTTTTGTAATGAAGTTATTCATATTTTTTTAATTAGGTTTTTCATATTTTTCATAATGATGTTTTTAATATTTTTTGTAATGAAATTTTTCGTACTTGAAATTTTTTGTAATGAATTCATTGTACTTGAGATTCTCTCAATGAATATTTTGATAATGAATATTTTTGTAATGAAGATCTGGGTACACATTCTTTTTCATTCTCTTTTTTTCGGAATCTAAAGTCCTTCAAGAAGAATTTTCCTCAATACAAATAATTCTCCTAACAATCTGAAAGGTATGATTCATTCTTAAGTTTTCATAATTATCTTTTACTTACTGGTAGTTTCTTTTGATTTTAAAATTTCTTGTATTCCAGTTTACTTAAATCCTATTTTTTTAAACCTCAAATAATCGGATCCTACAAAATTTCCTTATGGCTATAATTTCAACTGTTAGATCAAATCAGAAGAATTCTCAGCCTTTGGATTGAAATGGGAAGATGAATCGTCTCTTAAACACCTATAAAAAGGGGACCCCCAATGGTTTCCCCACATCGGTTTTCAAATCATTTGCATGTCAAATATCTTGCCAACTTTAAAATTACGTTCCGGATTCTCTTATTTTTCACAAGCCCGAATGTCTACTGAAATACCTTCTCAAGAAATGTCTTCTGTCAAGATGATTTTGGAGGGGAAAATTTACAGGGGGGTTGGTACATCCGAACTTCTTTGATAAGTATAACTCTATTATCTCAAAGAATATCAGGATTAATGGATAGGAGAGTATATCCATTTTGAAGACAGGAGCTCGGGATGTTGTGTATCTGGATATACTTATAGAATTTTAGGAATCAGTTTTCTTTTTCAAAGAAGATGGAAGAGAAAGGTTTTCCTTCAAGATTTATGGCAAAACCTATTCCCTTTCTTATTCTAGGGCTGCTAGCTTGGTAGGGCTATCTTATGAAGGGGAGGCATAATTTTTTCTCACAATATGTCGGATGTTCAAGGATGTTTCGTTAAGGCCAAGGCTATGGAATGTCTTGGACTTACTGATGTCAAGACCGCAAAGATTGGTCATCTGTCTACCAACAATCGGATCCTACAGTTATGGGTTCAGGGCCTTATCGTACCGAGGAAGGGTAACAATGACACTCTTATTAAAAGTGACATGTATATCTTAGAATTTTTGGTAAACCTAAGGAAGTTCAACCTCATGAAGCATATTATCATTAGGATAGATAATATCATGAATGGGAATCTGAGAGCTCAGATATTCATGTATCCTTCCCTAATCTCCAGGATCATAGTTCGGTGCCTAGAATCTTTCAGGATCCCCTGATGTTCCAAGACGAGGAATTGAAAAGTAATTCTAATCAGTGATGATTCCCTCAAGATGATAAAAGTACATTTTTCTAAGGAGTGAGGCGAGTTTTATGATCTACCTGAGGATGAGGCAGAAGTCATTCCAAAAAATATTGAAGAAGATGAACCTTCAAAGAAAGATAGAAAGAAGAGGAAATTAAAGGAACTGGAAGTAACAGAGAAAACCCCTAAGGCCAAAGAAGCTCAATCCGCACCTCCAAAGCCCAAATAGTAGAAATCTTATCTAGATGAATTGGTTTCCAAATGGAGAGAGGATAAAATGAATCAGAAGGAAGGGGAACCACAATTTTTCCTAGACCCTACGGAGGCCAAATCACTAAAATAGAAAGCTGCTGAAGAGCTTGAGAACCAAGCCAAAGAGAATAATAAAAGGAAGAAGATATCAGAGGCTGATATTTGTCAATCCCTTCCGAGGGATACTGAAATTTCATCCGAGAACATTCCCGTACTGAAATCTTACCTAGTTGAACCATTAAAGGAGACCCAAGGGAAAATGTTTATGTCTCTGAAAAAAGAAAAAGGGAACGATGTTGAAAATGAAATAGGGGAATAAGTTCAGGAAGCTCAAAGCATTGAAGATACAGATGATCTGATAAATCAAGTAGAAGACTTTCATGAAAAGGAAAGTGCTTCTGAAAAATTTTCAATCCGGACTTCTCAAGCCGGATCTTCAAAACTTGCTACTCCTAGAATAGATGAGAAGGGTGAAGAGGAAGTAAACAAGTTATCTGAGTAAGATAGTCATAATCATTACTTCATGATTCCTAAATACATTAAGGAAGGAGTTGAGAAAGAAAAATTTGATGAGGATAAGATTGTACAATTATCCGGAAGGGAGCATGAATCTCCCGATGAAGAAGCTATTCTGAAAATCAACATAGGCAAAAAAGTGACTGTCGATACCCCAACCAAATATTTTCTAAGAAAGAAGGAAAATGGAGGATCCACTAAGAGGAAACTAGTACAACTAGAGGAATAACCACCTCCAATAAAAATTTCAGATTTGGAGTCATCAGCTTTAGGGCATGATTTTGTCATTCAGTCCTTGAAGAAGCTAGTGGACACCATTCTGATCATTCCATTAATTGAATCCAGATGTCAAATGCTTCATCATACCATGATTCATAAATCAGACTCAGTATCCATGGTGATGGAAAGGTGTGTAAATATTGAAACTGAACACAAGAATTTCCTTATTAATTATGAATCCCACAGAAAATCTTGCAAGAAAATGAATTGTTGGTCGAGGAAGATTGTTGAAGATCTGAGAGATCTTGATCAATTTCAAGAAAATTTCGAGGAATCTTTTGATAATAAATACACCGAAATCATGTATCTTACAAATATATTTCAGGAAAAGATAAATCTTGAACAAAATTCTTGGATTCAAGATGTCAAAGATCTGAATAGGAAGTTGAATTATATTGTCCAAAGCTAGAAAAAAGAGAGGGATCTCCGGATCAAGATGGAAGAAAAGCTTCTAAAGCAAGATGACTTGCTAAAGGCTCTGGCAGAGTCCCTGAAGGCTCAATAGGATAGCTTCAAAGCCTTAGAAAAGCAAGAAGAGGAGGATCACAAAGAGATGAAAAAGGTGAAGACAATCATAAAGAAGTTGATCCCTAAGGAAAAAAGAAACAAAATAAACCCAAATCCGATATTTTGTTATATTTTTTCCCTTGTACTAATTCTTCCAATCGTAATGAAATTATCGTTTCTTTTTTTTTTGTTTGGATGTCTATACTAATATTTCAGGTACCATAATTTTCTTCATTCCCTCAAACTCTTTTTGAAAATCACAAAGGGGGAGAAGGAAAAATAATTATAATTATAAGAAGATATATCCCTAAGTAAGGGGGGAGTTTATCTAATGGGGAGTGCTCATTACGAAGCTTTCCATACCCATGATAATGAAAATCCCATTCTGTGCATCTAGAATATGATCCTTAGTGTTCCAAATCCTAAGGGGGAGTTAGTTGTATTTATCTTTGCCAATGTGAAAAGGGAGATATGTTTTATTTTATTAGTCAAGAAAAGTTTTGCTAAGTCCTTATATTATTTTTTGTAAGGATTTTTGTGCCTTCCAAAAATGGGGAGATTTTTGAGTCAATAAGTTTTTCATTATGAATTGTCTATTCCTTCATACTAGGGGGAGATTGTTAAGTAAATAATTCATCCTTATGACTTTACCATTCCTTATTATTTTGAAAATCACAAACAAATTATTTCAAGTCAAAACACATTTTACTCCTTGTTTTACGTCTATAAGGAAAATTTCCTTACCCATGGAAATTTACCCTTACCTAGATTTCATTGTTCATATCAATATTTTTCTTATGTGTAAAATTTGGTTTATAACCAAAAACCTTGGAATCTTATAATTACCTAGATATGAAGCATTCTGTTTTAGGATCCTAATTCTGAATATGAATTCTAGTTACGAACTCTTCTGAGTTCTGACTTCGAATTCTGAATACGAATTCTGGTTACGAACCCTTTTGAGTTCTGACTCCAAATTCTGAATACAAATTCTGGTTACGAACCCTTATGAGTTCTGACTCCGAATTCTGAATATGAATTCCGATTACAAAATCATCTATGTTCTGACTCTGAATTCTGAATACCAATTCTTGATACGAACTTCTCTAAGTTTTGACTCCGAATTCTCATGAACACCGACTCTGAACTTTGTATGTTCAGGATCCAAATTCTTGTAAATCCAGAAACTGAATTTCCTTGAAATTTAGACTCTGGAATTCTATAGAATTCAGGTTGTGAATTCCTTCAAAACAAAATCCGAATATCCTTGTATTATAGAGTCCGAATTAATTTTTTGGTTAGACTCCGAACATTCATTTTCATACATTCCGAATATCAGATTTTATTTATTCTTACACTCATTTTGTTATAAAACGATGGAGTGCTTTCAGTTATCAAAAAACTGTTGTTTTAGTGACACCTATACAGGTCCCTCCGAAATTCAAGGAAGAATATGACTGTTGGAGGAGGGAGCCGACCGTTGGAGCTATGCCTATAAATAGGATCTCATTTGAAAGAGCTCAATACTTTTGGAATATTTAAAGCTTAGAACATTCAAAAGTGATTTCTAGAGAGAGAGGCTCTTACAAACTCTCAAGATTCATACAGAAAGTTTGAAGGCTTGTCCACACTTTTCTTCGTGTATATTTTATTTGTGCTATTCTGGTTAATGTTGTGTACAATCGAGGGCTTCCAGGGATAGGAAGACAGAGGTGCCAACTACCTTGAAGTTGAGGGATTGTGGGGATAGCAAGACAGAATATGATCTCCATATCGATGGCTTACCCAGTGTGGGTAAGACAGACTTTCATGAATATTTAAATCAAGGGACCTTTATCCATGGTTTTTGGATACCCATATTTTTGGGTTAAAAGATTTACTTCTTGTTACTTGTTTTGTTACAAGTTTTCCGCTGCATTTGTATTGATTGAGGAAAGTATATCTATCTTATATATCTTTATACTTGTACTCTGATTTAGTTAGATTCTATACGCTTTAAGGTAGAATCTTCATCTTTTTAAACATTCATTAAGTTTCATTTCCAGAATCACTTTTTCGGAATTCCTTTCTGGGAATCGAATTTCCTAAATCAAACAAGTTCTTAGAACTTAGAGTTTTTGTGAATTATCTTGTTTAACCTTGTTAAACATAACTATCTTTAAAAGTTCCAAAGGAATTTTTTAAAAGTATACAATTCACCCCCTCTTGTATTTGAGCATCACATTAGTATCATATCGATCCTACATTTGGTATTATAGAGTATATCATACTCACATACCATCTCAACAGGAAACACTTTTGAAAAATATTTGATGTGTATAAAAATCACTAAACAAATTTATGCCCAAATTTCTAGGAAATTGGATCTTATATAATGGTTTTTTAAGTATGAGAATGACTTTTTTTAAATAAACCCATGATAAATAAATTAAAAAATATGATCTTGAAGAGAATATCAATTCATTAAAAATACTAGATGTATTATTGATTTTAAGAATCTATATTAAGATTTGAATACTAAAATGATAATGGTACGGGGAAATTTATTTAAATAGAAATACAAGATGCATAAAGATATTATAAATCATAATAAGATAATATGAAATGGTTATGAAGAAAGTATAAAGTCAATTAAATATTATAAGAATAATTGAAATATTATGTTACTCAATTTTAAATCTAAATTGTAAATCTTGGATGTTGTTCAAGACGTGACTTCAAAAACTAATGAGAAAACTTGTGTTTCCATCATAAATATTGATGATAGAATTTATACTAAAATTAAAAACCGAATTGAAAAAATGTTATTTAAATCATATGAAGATAAATATTCTATAGTCAATATGAAAAAGTAAACCCATGTTCTGGAGTATATTATTTTGGATAATAATGGTTAGGTGAATAAAATAGGTTTCAAAAAAACGTGGTCAAATATGGTTTGAGATTTTTTTAATAAATCCACCATCTTGTCAATGTTGGTGGTAATCATGTATAAATATGTTTTTCCCTAACTTAGTCTCAAATTATTTATATAGGGGAAAAACTAGACTGATTATAAAGATATATTATTTTTTGTTCAGAGGAGAAAAACAAGTCCCATTGAAATTTTTTGTGATGTGAAAAGAATGGGAATATTACTATTCATTTTTATAATAATATGACAATTATAAGATGATAGTGAAGGAATATATCATGGGGGATCAAATCAATTTCAAATAAAACTACACAGGAGAATTATATAAAAATTAAATTCACTTAAAATATATTTAGAAACAAAGAAAATATCTAATAAAATTACATTAAATGTGGTAATTATAATGATGAATGGGGGATTTAATCAACCAAAAAGTTCCCAAATTCATTTGTTGAATGAGAACCATTAAATTTTATATAAAAAAAATGAGTGGTGATGGTGATTTTACCTTTAATTTTAATAAAAATAAATATTAAAATAATATTCCCAAGAAAGATGAGGAAGATTCTACAACAAAGGGGAGAAGCTACTATTATTGGGGTTGGAAAAGACACATCATAGACTATTATAAGTAATCTATTAATTTTGTTTAGAATGTAATTATATTGTTAAAATAATTTAGTAAATCAATCCAAAAATGAAACAAAAGGATTCATTTGTTGGAGGAAATATAAAATATTAAAACAACTTAAAATTTCTTGAAATTATTCCAAAATAATGTGATTCAAGGATTTAAGAGAAACTATTTGGATTTTGTAAGAAAGTTGGCCACATTTCTTAAGACTATATTATCATACTACCTTATAATGAGGAAATTTTGAAGGGAAATAATCAAGTACCAATGAATACATTTCCTTGTTATATTATTTTTAAAAATGAATCCCAAAAAAATAAGAAGATGGAAAAGGAATGTTAAACATATCAACTAAAAATATTGAAATTTGAAAAATCGTAAGAACAAACATAAAGTTTTCTATAAAATATTGAGTTGAAATGAAATGATTTTCCATGTTAATAAACCAATATAAATACTATGTATCTCATTAATAATTTTCATTGAAATCACATTATTACCATATTTTTTGTATTTTTTATGGTTAATTAATGGTGATGCATTTAGGTAGAGAATTGGTCTGATGATCATGTAATGAATGAATTATATCATAAAGAAATGATCCATCTTGGACGTAATTTATCTCAATAGAAACAACTATTTATTCCCAATTATGAAAATTATTATAATAGTTTATTTCAATATTATAGAATACTCGATGAAGAGAATATGAAATGAACACCTTTAGGGGGTCGAAAGTTGATAATGTTACCAAAAATAATAATTTAATATTTATTTGTAAATTTTGGAAGGTTCTTGTGTTTTTAATTATCTGGTGATATTTTTAAAATTTTCCTATCCAGGTTTTTTGAAAAAATAAATTCAAAATTTATTGTGGAGAAACTGGATATCTCAATGATATGAATGATGATAAGTTGATGAGATACACTTGGTTGTGGGGAGTAATGTTGGGAAGTTAATTAGTCACCCATGTTTCCTACACCAAGCAATGCTCGAGTATAAATATTGTGGATTATTGGAAAATCACATAGTGTATCAACCTTTTTATTTTTTGTCAATATGGGGTGTAAATGGTTCAAAATTTAATGAAACATATTATATTTATTTTTATTGACAATAAATCCTATATGGTAAATTTTTAGTCCCTTGTATGATTATGTGTTTTATTTTTTATCAATAAGAAATTTTGTTAATGTTTTTGAGTTTAGAACATTGAATGAAAATTGAATTATGTACTAGAGTTATACATGAAAATTTAAGACTATTAATATGGGTAAAAGTTTATTTTATGCCATAATTCATATAGAAATGGTGATTGGGGTAGTTTCAATATGAAGGTTCATGTGAAAAGTCAATTTAAAATATTTTTTAAGCTGAAAAGGTGATGTAGGGAAATTGATATCAAGGGATATCGATATCTACCTGAGATAACTAGTGATATTGAATAATCATGTTTTTTCTTATGTTGAAAGGATGATTATTTTAATAAATATTTAGGAGTAGAGATTACTTCCAAAAAGTATAATGATGGATGAAAATTGTACCATTATGAAGAAGTTAAGGGCCTAGCTATAATTCAAGTAGATTAAACCTATATATAATTTAAAATAATAATTCATTCTCGATGATGATGATGAAACATTACATGTTGAATAAGTGCTATAGAAATTGAAGAAGATAATGATAAATTAATTACTATAATGAGTTTATATCTGATGAAAGAACTTTGATAATAATTATAATATGACAAAATATGATTATAAAATATCATAAATTAATTCAATTTTGTGAAATTTTTTTGAAATAGTTTTTAGTTTATTTTAAGATTTTAGACTCAATTGGACCTCATATGTAATGTCAATGAGATAACAAAAAATTGAAGTTCTATGTGTAAGAACTCATAGAATAAATAATAAACAAAGTACTGTAATATGTTATAGTTTCCCCAATTTCACATTGAGGTACATTAGATACACAAAGAGTATAATGATGGTTAATATCTGGATACTTAAGATAATGTATGATGTTTTATAGATTATGGTAGATTAAGTTTTAGGATATGTACAAGAAATTTTGAGATTATAGAAAATATATAAGTAACAATATTGATCATATAACATTAACTCTCATAATGGGTAAGAGTATCATGATATTTTCGTCGGATATATATATATGATCATTCTAAATGTCACATAATATCAAATGGGTTTTTCCATGGGAAATATATGATTAAAGATTATGATTATATTAAATTAATCAATGAATCGACATCATGATTATTACGGGAGTTATCAAGGATTTATACTAAGATTGGTGTTGGGATTTTAAGAATGAATCATCACCATGTGTTGAATATTTATATCGTAATTATAATTTTGAAAGTGAGCATGAAGAATTTGAAAAGGAGTAACACGTATTAATTATGTTTGAAAGAGAAATATCTTAATAAGAAGATGAGTATTTAGGAGAATTAAATGAGAATGTCATAAAGAAATGGAAATGTACTTGAATGATATTGTAGGATATTTGAATACGAGTATACATGTACATGTCATGCAGGATTAAAAATTCATTATTCATTGAACATATTTGATTGATATGAAATATAGTTTTGAATAAAGATCACCCTGAAGCATATTCCACTAAAGAAGATAAGTTAAAGAATAGTATTTTTAAAGACATTCACATACTAATAATGAATTTATTAATAGTCGAAGATGAATAAATGTAGAGATACTATGAGAGAAACAAATGTAAACACTATTTAAAATTATCATGTAATTGATGTTAAAAGGGGTAGAGAAAAAGTGGGAGGATAATACTACTATAATTAATAATGTTGAGTTTTAAGGATCTTAAGTAAGAATAAGAAGGATAGTTATAAGAATATTGCTTCCCAAATGAGAAAGAAGATCATATTTTTTTATGTTTAGTGAATACTCAAGGCTATCTTATTTATTTTTATTAAAGATACCTCAATCTAATATGGCTATAAAGAATGGACATGGTTGGTACTAGGGCCATGACCCGTCCCTCGGGGATTGTGTTGTGACTATCCCAAGCATGCCTTCCATAGGCTAGGGTCTAGCGACTAGCACCGAAGGCGTATTCCCTAAAACTGGGAAGGTATTTCTTTTATAACCTGTAAACACACTCAACCAAGCACACGGCAAGATACGAAATCATGTAAATTGAATAGTAAATAGAGTGAGGATAGTAAGTAAAAGGGGCCAGGATACAAGCCCAACTAAAAAGTACAAGAAACTGAAAGTATATGTAAACTGGAACAGCTCCTGTGATCACTCACCAAGGATCCTACCTGAAGGGTAGGTACAACTCTCGAATGGTTGTCTATTTTGTACACCTTGTCTAAGGTCCACCTCCGATCTACCTCTAGTCCCAGTACTCTCGTCCTCGGTCAGCGATGTTCGTTGTCTGCACCAAACATAGTAGGGTACGGGCATAGCCTGTGCATGGGTGAGTATAACGATACTCATTAGAGACCCCGAGACCCTCATGGTCTCAAAAAATCCACCAAGGATAATCCACACAACATGAAATCAATTGACAACCCTACTTAGGTATAAGCCCATACATATATCTAAGTTATCATGTTTACCCATATCAATCATATAGAAAACACAGAGTCCAACTCAATGCTCAAAGCTCAACTATTCCACAATGGAAGGAATACCACAAAGGTAAGTACCACATAGGTACGCCACATAGAAGTATACCACCAAGGTATTACCACGAAGGAAAGTGCCACAAGGTACATATTCAACTCACACTAGGTATTTATTAGGTACAGAAGTAGAGATTATTAGATGTAACTACTGAATCATCTTAATCGGTTAAGAGTCATACCCATGAAGGATCCCTTGATGTTGACCCACATTGGATCTCTAGGCGCCGACTAACACAAGATCACTCGGTGATGACCCACACAGTATTGCTCGGTGCGGACCCACATAGGATCGCTAGGTGCTGACCCATGTTGGATCGCTAGGTGCTGACCCATAGAGGATCACTCGGTGCTGACCCACACAGGATCACTTGGTGATGACCCACACAGGATCACTCAGTGCTGACCCACACATGATCGCTCTTCATTCTTCAAATCACATACAGCTACTAGGTTCTCGCACTAAGTTTTCTCATCTTTGGAGGGTCCTATCCTCAAGCCATTGTTTGATACTCCAACTTCCATGAAGTCCCATGAATTTTTTTTCCAATGAACCGCCACATCATAGGGGTCTCAATGCAACAGATAGTGAGTCAATCGAATGCCCGGTCGATAAGTTATTAGTCTTTTTGTTTCGAGGGCCCGGTTGGATTCGTGATCAATCCAACCTGATTGATCCCCAACATTATCCAAATCTTCACTGGGGTATACTCAAAGGGATCATCTCGCTCCAAGGTTTCCAGCACCGCTAACGGTTTGTCAAACTGACGTCAGGTGGCAAAGTTATGGCCAAAAGAGCATAAATGGGTCGAAGTGGGTCCAGGTCCGGTCCGACCCGGTCGGACCGACTCGGCCGTACCCGGCCTAGGCCGACCCAATTTGGGTCAACACGGCCGGACCCACTGGGTCCGGCTCGGCCCACGCTAGGTGGCCCGGCCTGGGCGGCATGGAGGCTGTGGGATCCGTGGAGGCCGTGAGGGGGGTTCGCGGGGGCCGCAAGTGGCTATGGGATGGGGCGGTCGTGGGGCTATGCGACATGCCACGGGGCAGCGAGGCCTCGGGGCGGCGCGGCAGTCTGCACATCGGTGAGGACACGAGGCGGTTAGGAAGGCTGTAGGGTGGCATGGTAGGTCGTGAGGTAGCGGCGGTCACAGGTGGTGGAACACCATAGGGCGCGGAGGTCCCGGTGCAGCGGAGGACGCGGGGTGCGGAGGCCGCAGTGCGGCAGAAGCCGAGGGGCACAGAGGCCACAATGCAGCAGAGACCACGGGGTATACAGACCGTGGGGCGGTAGTGGGTCAAGCCTTCTTCGGCGGTCAGCTTGACTGGACACCCTTCGTTCATCGCCTTCGTCGTGGTTCTTGAGATCCACCGGCGTCAACCCCCTGCACCGGACGCTGTCACCATTGCAAAGATCACAAAAAGATCCACAAGATTTATGGTGGGTTCGGGCTATGTTTGTTTGGCCCGTACCCTCCGCGTTAGGGTGTTAGCATACTGCTCAAGGAATATGATTAAATGTGGGATGGAATTTAAAATTTATCAAATTAAATCACACCCCTACCTTGATTGCTCATCGATGTCAAAGAGGAGGGAAGGACAAACGTCAGTAGCGTTAGTGTTTCCTTGATCGTTGGTTTGTTGTCGTCAAAGACGTCCTACGTTGGTTGCCTCTGCAAGGTGCTTCCAATCCTGCTTGGGGTTGGTTTCCTTGTTCTATGATCTCTATTGCTCGTTCTTCATTTGAAGGTGATGTTCTTCAATGCAGATGAATTTCTCCAAGATCTCTCAAAAACTTTTCCAACCCTCTTCCCAACAAAATAATAGCCAACATAATATAAAATGTAGTCTATTTAGTTTGTTGGAATAATTTCAAATTGGCTTAATTAATTATTTGACATGGCATAATTAATTGAATGTGGTGTCACCATTAATTTGGGAGGATACCATAGGTTATCTCCAATTAATAGGGAGTTCAAAAGCTTTCTCCCATTATGTGGGTCTGGGTGGTCCCCACCTTTAGGATTCAAAAATTGGGGGTTTTAATCTTGGGTGGTCCCCACCACCATAACCCATGTGGGAGGTTTTATTTTAGGTGTTCCCCAACTGTGAAAAATCCACATGTGAGGTTTCAACAAAATTAAAATAAAAGATTATTTTATTTTATTTCTATTCCCGCAGAAAACCCAAAAACTAACTTTCACCCTCAACCAACTGACGTCAAGGTGAAAGTCTCCTTAAGAGGATACCGGCATTGCAAGTTCAATGGGGCCCTCGGATTTCAATTCTGAGCACTGGTTAAAAAGTGACAAAAACCCTCTTGTACATTTATTGAACGTACCTGAAAAAAAAGATCAGAAATTCATTTTGGGAAATCCGGGCCTCGGAATAATGCGTCGTAAATTTTCATGGACTCATAAAATTACCATTTAATTAAAATAAATTACGTGGAATTTCCAGGTCTTTACATTCTCCCCACCTCAGGGATTTACGTCCCTGTAAGCCACATTAAAAAACATGGAAAACAAGTGGGGTTATTGAGCACATATTTGAGCCTCCCACTCCCATGTGCTCTCCTACAGGTTCTCGTGCTGCCAACGAACGCACACTAGAGTTATTGACTGCCCAAAAAGAACCCACTCCTGTTGATCCTCAATCTCTATTGAAACCTCCGTAAACATCTCCCCATCGTCGTTGTCCAGATCACTATGGTCGATGATGTAGGATTGATCGTGCACGTATTTCCTTAGCTGGCATACGTGGAATACGTCGTGCACCCGTTGCAACTGAGGGGGAGGAGCTAAGCGGTAAGCCACCTCGCCAAATCTACAGAGGACCTGAAAAGGTCTGATGAACCATGAAGATAACTTGATGTCGCGACCAAATCTCTGTAAACCTCGTCCGGGTGAGACCAGTAGAAAGACGTGGTTTCCATCCTTGAACTCTAGAGGTCTTCATCTCCTGTCGGCATATGACTTCTACCTACTCTGTGTAGTCTTCATCTACTCCTAGATGATCTGCACTTTTTCTGTGGTAGCCCATATCATCTCTGTCCCACAAGTGCTAACTCCCCTAGGTTAGTCCAGCGCAAAGTTGATCTATAAGGTCACTCATACAATGCCTCAAAAGCCTCCATCCCAACGGTGGAGTGATAGTTGTTGTTGTATGCAAGCTCCATGAAAGGAAAGTGATTCTTCTAGCTGCGATCAAAGTCGAGGACGCAAGTATGTATCATTTCCTCGAGGGTCTAAATGGTCCGCTCAATCTGGTCATTCGTCTGAGGATGGAAGTTAGTGCTCAAACGAAACTACATCCCAAAAGCCTCCTGCAACCCCTTCCATAGCCGGGAAGTAAAATGTGTATCATGATAAGAGACAATCGCCGAGGGTACTCCAGGTAGCCGCACAATATTCTGCACATAGAGGCATCACAAGATCTCTAAATAACCCTGCTCTCTAATCAGTATGAAGTGGGATGACTTGGTGAGTTGATCGACAATCACCCAGATAGAGTCATGACCTCTGGATGTACATGGAAGTCCTATCACGAAGTCCATGGATATCCCATCCCACTTCCACTCTAGGACCTTTAACGGTTGAACTAATCTTGCTGGTACCTAATGCTCTGCCTTCACTTGCTGACAAGTGAAGCACTGGGAGAAAATTATACTATTTCTTTCTTCATTCTCAGGAACTAGTGCTGTCATCGGAGATCCTATTACATCTTCACCACTCTTGGATGTACCGCTAGAGGGGATGTATGGAACTCCCTCATCACATCCTCCTGAAGTGACATGGGTACCACGGTATGTCCTTTGAAGAGAATGATGTGCTCCCCATCTTCATAAAATCCATCAGGTGCATGTCCTATTGATATCTGAGCACATCGAGCCTCGCAGTAAGAATCCCCACACTTCGCCTCCCTGACTTGATGAAGAAGTGGGGGAAAGATTTTATGAGACTAAAGGAAAGCTGATCCATCATGTTCCACAAAGGATATCTACAAAGTGGCTAGCTACTCTATCACCTCGAGTAGCAGCTGTATACCTAACCTCTTGCTGAGTGAATCTTCTACAAAGTTCCCATTCCCAGGAGTATAGACTATCTCGAAGTCATATTTCTAGATGAACTCAAGCCAACAACATTGTTTCTGGTTCAGGTCCTTCTGAGAGAAGATATACCTGAGACTGTTGTGATCAGAGTACATTGTTAAATGCTCACCCATCAAGTAATGCCACCACATCTTCAAGGTGAAGACCGCTGATGCTAACTCCAGGTTATGGGTAGCGTAGTTCTGCTCATGTTATCTTAACTATCGAGAACCATATGTGATCATTGCTCACTCCTGCATCAGGAAACATCCAAGCCTAGTCCCTGATGTGTCACAGTAGACTACGTACCGTATACCCTCCTATATAAGCCTCAAGATGGGGACACTAGTCAGCCTCTTCTTGAGATCCTGAAAACTCTGATGGCATCTCCCCGAATACACGAAGGTTTTCCCCTTCTTTTTCAATTCTAATAAAGGTGCAACAACTCTAGAGAAATTTGGCACAAATTTCCAGTAGTATCAATCCAAACCTAGGAAACATTGTATCTCCATCACACTCCTGGGTGGATCCCATGAATGTACCGCCACAATCTTCACTGGATCCACTGTAACTCCAGAATCTGAAATTACGTGTCCCAAAAATTAATCCTCTCAAATACAGAACTGGCACTTCGATAGACTACCATAAATATGGTGCTCTCAGAATGTGTCCAATACTACCTAGAAATGATAGGAAATCTCCTCCTCTATAGCTGAGTAGATTAAAATGTCGTTGATGAAGACTATTACAAAGCGATCAAGGAATGGCTAAAAGATCATTTTTTCGGAGTCCCATGAACATTTCTGGAGTGTTGGTTACACCAAATGGCATAACCAAGAACTCGTAATGGTTGTACCGTCATTTGAAAGTTATCTTCTACACATCCTTGTCTCGCCCTCTAAGCTGGGGATAACCTGGTCTGACGTCTATCTTCAAGAACTACCATTCTCTTTTTAGCTGATCAAAGAGGTTGTCAGTCCTAGAATGTGGGTACTTGTTATTCATAGTCACCTGGTTTATGTGTCGATAGTCAACACAAATCCTCAAGCTCCCATCCGCCTTCTTGGTGAACAAAATCGGGGCGTCCCAAGGAGAAAAAAAGGGTCGAATGAACCCTTTCCCCTGTAAGTCCTCCAATTTTACTCGCTGCTCACGAAGCTTAGCGAGAGCCATCCGATACACTGGTGTAGATATCGGTGCTACCCTAGAATAAAATTCAATGTAAAAGTCCACCTCTCTGTGAGGAGGTAGACCCGAAACATCATCAAGGAAGAGATCTGCGTACTGGTCCACCACTAAAGGATAACTCGGACTCTCCACATCAACTGCACCAAGGGTAAGACTATCCAACTAATGTGTGATCAGCTGCACTCTCCTCCTGGTAAGTCCATCCTGTGCTACAAAGGCTCCATTATCACCGGTGAAGGTAAACCTGGTCCCATCCGTGCGGACACACCACACTTTGTTCCTAATACAATAAATCTGAGCATGGATTGTAGATAAATATTCCATATCCAATATGACATCGTAAGGCCTCAAAGCCGCTACTAGGAGATCCCAGACAAAGCTCTCACCTTCTAGAGTAAGCTCGCACTGCCGGCACCATTGCTTAATCATCGAATCTGCTCCCATAAGAGTCTCTATCTATAAGGATCGAGCTAGTGGCTCCATCGAAATCTCCGAGCATCGAAAGTGGTTAGTTGCAATAAAAGAATGAATGGAAATTGTGTCTATAAGTACTGCAACTAAGGACGGGTAGACACAGATCATACCTCGTATCATCTCCGGAGCACCGGGATCATAGTCCTCATCTTCCTTGAGCTGAGCTTACCCCTATCCTCCTGCTCTTTGTGGTCGAGGTGGACCTCCTAGTGGTGGTGGTGGTAACATCTCAAATCTTCGTCCATTGCCAGTTGCACGGCCTGCTCCTCTTCCACATCCACCTACTCCCTATGGACCTCCTTGGTAGAATCTCTATCTCTACTGGGGTGGTCCTTCGACCACCTACAGATCATCCGTACGACATGTCGGACAGTCACGAGCCATGTGACACTACCCACCACATGCGTAACACTTCCCGATACTGGCATGATTTGCTCTACCTCGGGTACCTCGCACAAACGACCTTGAATCCAGTGTTCATCCACCTGTTGGTATGGTCCTCTTGGACTTCTATGTCATCTTTCTACTGTCAGGTGCATAAGACTCTTCTGCCTAATGACTGGTAGTGGGTCTCGCTACTGGTGGCTGGTCAGAACGGAAACTCTCCACTAAGTGGGCTCTCTCTAACACCCCTGCCTACTTCGAGATACTGAGAGAGATCTTCAAAGCCATGATCTCCTGTCTGAGTCCCTGCTCAAAGGTTTGGGCCCTGAAGAATGGGTCCCTCACCATATCATTGGAGTAGCATGAGAGTTCTTGAACCTCACTGAGTACTGAGCCACAGTCATGCTACCCTGTTGTAGATGAAGTAGCTCCTAAATGCAAACTGTGCGAAGATTTGTTGGGGAAAACTCTACCTGAAATAGGCTCTCAAAGTCTACCCAGAGAAGTGTTACCTTGTCATGAGCCTGGAGCATCAATATCCACTATCTACTTGCTACTTCCAGTAGGAAACTAGCGGCAAGGATCACCATGAGATCAGATGGTGTCCCTACTAGTCGGAAGACTCTCACAACGACCTCCCTCCAGTCCTCTACCGCATGTTGGTCCATCACTCCCCTGAACCTAGGTGGCCTCTGGTGAAGGAACTCGTGCAATGAGCTCAAGAGGAAGGCACCCTCTACTACTAGGGTTGGTGGCATCAGAGGTCCAACAGCTAATTGTACCGATGGTGCCTCCGATGGTGCCTCTACATGAAGAGGGACCTAAACTGAGGCCTCATTTCTTGGTTGGCAATCAGTGCATACTATATCCAGAACCCTAGCTAGCTGTCTATGTGGAGGCATATTGAAAAGAAACAGGTGTTCCATGGTCAAAAAGTTATACCTGGTGAGATGACTCAATACATCACAAAGAAAACTCTTGAAAACACACACACAATCAGTGTTTTTGTTCACGGGGTCGGAAATCAGAAGTCAGGGTCCTAGTGTATGGATGCGTCGGTCGCCACACCAACACAGGATTCGCTAAACTGATAACCACACTCACTACACTTAACACTAATGCCATTAAAAGATAAAAGTCTTATTTTTTATGGTAGAACCAACTCCTTTGATAATAAATTTTCACGACCCATCCCTCGGGGCCCATTCCATGACTACCCCAAGCCCACCTTCCATAGGCTAGGGGCTGGTGACTAGCACTGAAGGAATATTCCCTAAAACTAGGACGGTATTTCCTTTATAACCTATATACATATGCAACCAAGAACAAAGAAATATATGAACTTAAGTAAACTGAATAGTAAATATAGTGACTACAGTAAGTAAAAGGGGCCAGAATACAAGCCCACCAGAAAAGTACAGAAAACTGAAAGTACAAGTTAACTAGAACAACTCCTTTGATCACCCGCCAAGGATCCTACCTAAATGGTAGGTACAACTCTCGAATGGTCATCTTTGTGGTATGCCTCGTCTAAGGTCCACCTCTAGGATACCTCTAGTTCTATAACTCTCATCCCCAGTCAACGTTATATATCATCTTCACCAAACACAACAGGGTGCGGGCATATCCCGTGCAGGGATGAGTATAACGATACTCAGTAGGGACTGCGATACCCTCAAGGTCTCACAAAATCCACCAAGGATAAGCCACACATCATGAAATCAACTAAAAACCCTACTTAGGTATATTCCCATACATATACTTAAGTTATCAAGTTTACCCAACTCAATCATGAGGAAAACTCATATTCAACTCAAATCCCAAAGCTCAACTCTTCCACAAAGGAAAAAATACCACGAAGGTAAGTACCACACAGGTATGACACATAGAAGTATACCACCACGGTATTACCATGAAGGAAAGTACCACAAGGTACAGATTCAGATCACACTAGGTATTACTTAGGTATAGTAGTAGAGATGATTAGAAGTAACTACTGAATCATCATACTTTTTTAAGAGGCATACCAACGAAGGATCCATAGATGTTGACCCACATTGGATCTCTAGGTGCTGACCCACACAGTATTGCTCGGTGCTGACCCACAGAGGATCGCTCGGTGCTCACCCACACAGGATTGCTAGGTGCTGACCCACACATGATTGTTAGGTGGTGACCCACACCAGATCTCTTGGTGCTAGCCCACATAGGATTTCTCGGTGCTGACCCACATAGGATTTATCTTCATTCCTCGTGTCATAGCAAGTAACTAGGTTCCTGCACTAAGATTACTCGTCTCAAGAAGGGTCTGCTCCTCCAGCCTCTAGTTGTTACTAAAACATCCATGAAGTCTAATTAAGAAGTATCACAGTGTCCCACCACGTCATAGGGGTCTCAACGCAACAGATGGTGCGTCAATCGGATTCCCGGTCTGTATGTTATTAGCCTTTTTAACCCGAGGGCCCAGTTGGATTCGTGCTCAATCCAACCTGACTGTTCCCCAACATTATACAAATATTTTTTATGGTATACTCAAAAATAATATCTCTATCAAAGGTTTCCAATGCCATTGACGGTTTGTAAAACAGATTTCTGGTACCAAAGTTATGGCCAAAAGAACATAAATGGGTTGAATTAGGTTCGGGTCCGGTCCGACCTAGTTGGACCGACCCAGCCTGACCCAGCCCGGGCCGACCCAATTTAGGTTGACCCAACCGATGCTGGGATGCCCGACCTGGGCTTCGCGGGGGCCTTGAGAGCCACAGAGGTCCCCAGGGGGGGTCCGCGGCGGAAGCGGGTGGCCGTGAGGCGGCGTAACCACGGGGCGGCACGGTAGGCTGCTGGGCGGCAAGGCTGCGGGGCGGCGCGGTAGGCCGCAGGTCGATGAGGCCGAGGTGTAGCATGGAAGGGCTTGGGGATGCGAGGTCGTAGTGCGGCATAGCCGGTCGTGGGGCGGCGGAGCACCGTGGGGCATGGAGGTTGCGGTGCAGCTGAGGCTGTGGGGTGCGGAGGCCGCTGGTGGCGGAGCGCCACAGGGCTCAGAGGCCACGGGGTGGTGGTGCATCGTGCCTTCGCCGGCGGCCAACTTGACAGTTCTCCCTTAATTCATCGCCTTCATCGCGGTTCTTGAGTTCCACTAGTGTCAAGTATCGGCACCGGTCACCGTCACCATCGCGAAGATCTCACAAAGATCTACAAAATTTGCGGAGGGGTTGGTCCCTGTTTGTTTCGCCCGTACCCTCCGCATTTGGGTAGTACCGTACGGCTCAAGGAAGATCATTCAATGTGAGATGGAATTTAACATTGATCAAATTAAAACCTACCCCTACCTTTATTGCTCGTTGACGTCAAAGAGGCGGGAAGAACGAATGTTGGTAGCGTCGGTGTTTCCTTGATCGTTGGTTCGTTTTCATCGAAGATGTACTACTTTGGTTGCCTCCGCAAGGTGTTTCTGATCCGGCTTGGGGTTGGTCTCCTCGTTCTACGATATCTAGTGGTTTTTCTTCATTTGGAGGTGATTTTATTCATTGTATATGAATTTATTCAAGCTCTCCCAAGCACTTTCTCAACCCTCTTCCCAAAAAAAGAATAGCCAACATAATAGAATATGTTGTTTATTTAGTTTTTTGGCATAATTTTAAATTGTCTTATTTAATTATTTGACTTAGCATAATTAATTACAGGGGATAGAACCATTAAATTTGGAGAATACTAATGGTTATCTCTTATTAATGAAGAGTTCAAGAGGTTTCTCCCATTATGTTGGTTCGGGTGGTCCCCACCTTTAGGATTCAAAAATAGGGGGTTTTAATCTCGGGTGGTCCCCACCATCATAACCTTTGCTGGAGGTTTTAGTTCAGGTGTTATCCACCAGTGAAACATCTACATGGAAGTTTTCAACAAAAATAAAATAAAATATTATTTATTTTATATCTATTCCCAGAGAAAACCCAAAAAATAACTTTCACCCTCGACCAACTGACGTCTAGGTGAAAGTATCCTTGAGCAAATACTGGCGCTTCGAGTTCAACAGTGACCTCAGATTTCAATTCCAAGCACTGGTTAAAAATTTACAAAAAACCCACTTTTACTTTTGCTGAATGTACCTGAAAAAAAGTTCAGAAATTCATTCCGGGCACTCCGGGCCTTGAAATCATGCGACATCAATTTTCACGGACACGTAAAATTCCCACTTAATTAAAAAAAATTACTTGGAATTTCCAGGTCTTTACAACTAGTTTCGATGAATTTCATTATAATCTACATGGTTCTAGGTATAAGTGTAAATATTTATTCCCTCTACATTTATTTTTTATTGATAATAAAATTTTACCTCTCTGTGTATGGGAAAATAACCACTAAAACCTAAGAACTAGTTTACATATTTTGAACAAAAATTCTAAATATCTTCTTATTATGTTCATTGATGCTTCCTTATTTATTAATTTCATGAAAATTGAGTGAGATAAAAAAATATTGAGATTCATTCACTATAATAGGTTTAAAGTTAAAAGTAAAGTGTTTCAGTTAGTAAATAGTTGTACACACTAATTCATTAACCTTTAGTGTGGCTTTGATAATCCTCTTGGACTATTAGTATTAATGTTCATAGAGTAGTTCATGTTTTTTTGATCTAATAATTTTTTTGAATCTGATTATTTTTCTGGATACTAAAATCTACAAAAAGGTGACTCGCATTATTAATATCAACTCTATAAGAATAAAAATAGTTGAAATAATTTAGAGGGATTTCCTGATGATAAACCTAAGGATGATTTGTCACATATCGAAGAATGATAAAGGCTGTGAAGAAGATGAATTTTTTTCATCAAGTGGTATAAATGGTCCATCATAATATGTTGTACACATTTATTACCTTATTATTTATTTTATGATTTAATTTTATAACTGTGATTGAGATCATGATGAGATATGTACTAAGAATAAAATCCCATGTTTCAGACATTTATTGAAGTAAGTGATTGAATTGTACACTACTGAAGTTAATGACTTAATTGCTTGTTTTAAACATAATTTTGACTCAGTAGGCTTATGATATTTATTATTAAGTTTTTTTGAATAGGTATGTTCACTCATTAAGATTATTCGATATTAAAACCATAGTTATAATAAATTTATTGTCTGAATGAAAAATTTGGAATTATTCTGAAGATATAGTGATTGATACCTTGGTAACAGAACTTGTTTTATAAACCATAGAGAGGATATAAAGTTCAAAATGATTTTGAATTAACATGTGGTAAAAAAGTTAATATGGTTTATATGTTGATAAAAGATTCTAAATGTTTTATATATCAATAATGTTATTAAAAGAGGTGAATAATGTGATGGATTGATATTAGAATGGGGGAGTAAAAACTATTTAATTTTTTTATATTGATAGAAATTAAGGTTTAATGTTTACTTATTTAATTTAAAAGTGGAATACAATTTGGTGGAGATATCCAAATAAGGAGCATTTTAAAGGGGGAAAAGAAGACAATTCTATAGCAATACCCTTTTTATTTTATATCAAAATTTATTGTAGGAATAAATAATTATAAATTAATATAGTACCCATAGAAGTTAGTGTTTTAGATCATGAATATGGATTTATAGAAGTATTTTCTGAAAAATAAATGGCTTAATAATATTAATTTCATGGAATTTTTTATAATCGTTTCTGAAAAATAATGATGGATTTATTAATAGTGAGAGCGTACTTCAACCAAGATGTTATGTGAAGGAATAATGTATAAATGTAAATGAGACCTGAATAATTGTGTCAATAGAGCAAGATAATTAATGACATATTTCACATTATTCTATAAATATGATTATAGTGGAATTTGAAATTAAATCCAAGGGGGTCCTAGAAGAAACAAAAGGTTTTTTTATGAATGGAGAATGTTTCACATATTGAAGTCTTATCATTAACATACATGACATTAGTATGTGAAGGGGATGATAGGATGACTTTGTAGATCAGAAGATGAAGTATTAGAGTCATCACTGTGACTATACATGGTGAATTATTGTGAAGTAATACCATTATAGATTCGTTTTTCATGGTTATAGAATGAGAATATTGATGATTTATTGATCTAGATTTCAAGGATGATAGAAGAGTTAAATTTTTATATTCATTTTTTAATAAAGTGTTTGATGATGTGTGAGGTAGTATAGAGTCCTTTAGAAAATCCTATATGTGATTTTTGTGATGGAATAAAACCCATGATACAACTAAACCGGTCATATCATAATGGAATTTAGGAGAATAAGTAACATATAATTTAGAGGATATAATTCATTAAATAATGATTAAAGGATCACATAGTGATTATTTGGTGTAGGGATGATTACAGTTGCTTAGAACATGATGATTTCTTCCATTATGAAAAATGGAAGATGCTATGCTACAATATAATTGGCCAAGCTATAAGGAAAACCTCATCATTTTTTATTTTAGATTATTTTTTAGAAATCACATACAATGATTTAATACTTTATATCACACCACAACAATGCACTTATATAGAGATGATTAATTATATATGATACAATAATAGGATCCTATGAAAAAATATTGCATTGTTGTCTGGATTTCTATGAATAACTTAATTCCATAACATACCTTCTAATTTTGTAACATGTTCATCTGATAAATATATAAAAGGATCAACCACATGATTTTAGTGGGTTAAAACCCTATGATTTTGGTATGACCACTCAAAAAAATATAATCTTTCCATAGTGGGTTCTATCATGCCATGACATGGATAAATATAGTTCATTTTAATGATTTTATTCAAATTATAATTTTAATGATAAAATTCATGTTTTGGAAGGATGAATCAATTTAATTAGAATAATTTTACAATATTAAACCATGTAGAACACATGGAATGATATTGGAGTATTGGGTGAGTAATAATTATTCCCAACAATTGGAAGAATGGTTTGAGTTTAGAACGATTTATAACTTTTCAATGATTGATTTAGAGATTTTTTGAAGAATGGGATGACATAAAAAAATATTTTTTAAAAGTAAATTGAAAATATGAGAGCACCTATTGATAGGTTATTAAATGATACATGTGGAACATTGATGTATGGGTTAAGGAATATGGAATTCTATTAATTACATTCAGATAAAGGGAGATGAAAATTGATCACAATGAATGTAATTCCAATACCTAGAAAGTCGGTCAGAGGCTATCCCCCGACCATTTATTAAAATATAAGAAAAGATCAGTAACAAGCACACAAGTACAAAAAACAAAAACAATAGCTAGAATTAATAAGAGTCATAACCATCACCACATCCATTGGAGAGAGCTTCCTCTACAGTTGTTGATTCCCATTCCGATATTTCATAGTGCATTAGGAGTTTGGCATACTTCCTCCTAATATTCATTCGTTCCAAAGAAATAAACACATTAGTGGGTTTCATACCTTCCTTATGGGCAGAAGACCTCATAGACACCGGGTTTGAAAAAAAAGAGTAATCCTTCCTTAGTTGTCTTCGCGGAGAGACACACATCCCCTCCTGATTTCCATACATCTTCACCTTCCCTCTCAGGAAATATTTTTTGTATGAGGCCCTGGAACCTCCACCATTGTTTTCATTATCACTCTCGGAAATATCCCCAAATTTTCCAGGGATTACCACCTCTTGAAAACTCACTGATTGAGTGTGCTGAGTTTGAAAGTTAGCATCGATCATTGCTAAGAAATACAGAAGTTCCACCATTTCCACACCTTCACGGGGCACAATATTCATCTATTCATTTCCAGCAGTAGCCTCCAGAGACCCAACCTTAGCGCTGCTATTAGCTAGGGTGAACACTTCCACATCCTCATTCTCTAAGTCCTGAAAACGATTACCCATAGGAAATATAACTAAGACCCCTCCCACATCATCAGCCCAGATAGAAATCCCATTATCACTTATACCCAAGGCCTCCACTGCCACAGAATGTAACCCTTCTTCCCCATTGCAACCAACCAGCTCTCCCCCATCTTTTTCATCGCCCTGTCTCCCACCATCACCCACTAGCAGATCCCTCTTCATCTAAACAAGGACTATAGAAACCGTTGAGTTGAAGGAAACCTTCACATCCTTGTCCACTGTTGATGAACCCCGATTCACCAAACCAATATCTTTACCAGGGTCAAATTCACACACTCGACCCTAGACCTCACCTGGCCTCATCATCAAAACATCCTTTTCTACAGGCAGTGCAACCTGATTCACCATACCATCATCCTTACCAAGAGAACCTACATGCACCCACCTTTGGCCCTAATTATGTCTCACCATCATAACACAGGACCTCCGAAATAATTCTTTACTATGACACACAGATTCCAAATTCCCCAAGTGATGGTAGGTCAAAAAATAATTTACCCAGGACTCAGAAATAACTGGTTTCATCCATCTGAACTCTGAACCGACTGCAATCCAAAACCACTCCACTTGAGGTTTCGACACATCAAAATCAACACAGATACATGGATTAATTAGGTGACTCATAGAGGATGTACGAACATTCGAACAGAGGAAATGACCCACCAAATTTCCGATCATGCGAAGAATTTCTGGATTCTGAAACGGTAGAGGAAGTTGAGGAAGGCTTACCCAAATCGCACTGGAGGGTGGATCATGATTCATGCAAAGATCGAATGACCATCTGAGAAGGGATAATTTTCATCCTTTGCAGCACCGGGGTGCACTGGACCAGGCCCAAATCTGGTCATCTTCCGAAGCAAACGAAACCATGAAATGTCTCTTATCAAGAATACCTACTACCTCGCGATCTTGTAAGTCCCATTTACTAAAGACAAAGCAGTCAAAATTGTCAACTACGGGTCGTCAAAGGTTGAAACGCGTGACCAGCATAAGATCCAGATTAATGGAAGCTTCACAGAACACCAACATCAAAATCGGAAGTTGTGGACCACCAAGATGCAATATGGGAACCTTCGATCTTAAAGGGATCATCAGGAAATCCGGGAGGAACCTAGGGTTGGAGAAGGGAACAAAAGCCTTCTGCAAGCTCGGAGGTGGAAAAACCAAGCCCTCCTCCCCCCTCCCAACTCTGGGAAGGGGGGGGGAATTCACCATTAATCATCCTAGGGTAACATCCTTGCTGAATACATCGTCGTTCTCAGATCTCTCCTCCTCAAAATTCAAAATGAATGTAATTCCAATAAATAATTATTATATATTTATATTAGTTGTCAGTTTATGTTATAATCATGTGGAATACATAGATTAAACTATATGTATATTAGTTTTCAGTTTATGATATTATCATGTGGAATACATAGATTAAACTATAAATAAATATTTTATCTAGTCTATACTTGTATAAGTGTAGCACAATGAAGTAGATATCAATGTCACATCAAATATGGAGTTTTTTAAGGCCATAAAGTCCATTTTATGCTAATTACAGAGACATATTCACATATATAATCAATTTAAGACTTCAAAAAATTAACTCAAAGGGGAGGTAGAATAGGGAGTGACTATTTATAAGTAATTTACTATCCCTAAAATATTTTAAATGTACTTATACAAAGTGGATTGATACTACAATAAAAAAATTGTATCACTTAAATAATGAGTATCATTGGTTCTAGTACTCTAATATATCTCTATGTGTATGATATTTTAACATAGTTGAGTTGGGGTAAACTAAGTGAAATCGATGTATCCATTTTGCTATAAATTTGAAAATTTTGACTTATATTTAGCGGGAGAATAACAAAGTGGGTGATATATTGAACCTGTAACTTCTAAATAGGTAACAATATCCAATTATTGGAAATGGTTAAATATGAACATATCATGAAAAATTTTAATTAAGATAGAACTCTAATTCACCCAACTTTTTGGGTGCCTTGATATCATTTCCCATATATATGGGTTTAAAGAATATTTATTATCATTACAAGTGATCTAAGTAAAATTCTCATTTCAATAAAAATCGTATTTTTTAATATTTTAGTAGAAATGTGAATAGTGGATGGAATAAATATAAAAATAAATTTAATCAATCATTATATAATCAATTTACTATAAATATACCCATTATTATCCAAAAAACCAATGAAAAAAATCTATATTTTAATAATTTACATAATAAATTCATCTAATTTTTCAACAAAATAAAAGGAATCCAATATAATTTAACTAGGAGAACATTAATTATAATAATTAAATAAAATTTTGTAATTTTAGTGGGATATATTAATTAAAATATCTTTTAGATAGATTTTTAAAAAAAATATGTGTCAGTCAAAATTCTAAAAATGATTCAATTAATTTTTTTTAGATTATCTATAAAACAACAAGAAATAAAGATATAGGATTTAATTAGATGATTGTATATAATATTATAACAAATGGAAACTACATTAAAATTTTATAAATCCTAGGAATAGAATAAATGATATAGAACATAGATTTTTTATGTTATTTATAGTCCCCAACCTTAAACATTACATAATATTGAATTATGTTAATAATTCACAATGAGGATCATTTTAGGTTTAGAGTTTTAAAGAATTAGTCCATAAATATTATATTACATCTCAAAAATTAAAAAGTATAAAATTATACTTAGTATCCATTTTTTATAAAATAAAAAATATTAAAAGAAAATAAGAATTCTTTTCTTGATATAAATCTTCTTGAATTCTTACTTTCTCTTTCCCTACCTTAAATCCTGTGAAAAAAATTTCCATAAATTGGGAAGACCATAAAAAGCTCAGTCAGGGTTATAAAACAAGGAACAAAGACATTAGTCTACCAATACATACAAGTCAATGAAATAATACTTTTCAGTCTTTAACACACCACACAATATCATAATATTTATGAGTAACACATTGAAAACATAACTCATAAAGGTAACTTGTGTCATCCATAGAATACTTACGTTGTAGATTTCATAGATACTTAGGGAGTTACATTTGGAATAACCATCACAGTATATTCCCTAAAAATCTTAAGAGAAACATTAACGTTTACCTACATTTCGTAACCCAATTCATTGGAGATCTATCTCAGGCTCAATTTCCCTAGGTTTATCATGGAACCACTCATATATATAAACAATTCCCAAGAAACATAAAATATTCATAACACATAAAACAAACATAATGAAAAGATAAAAATCCACATTTCAATAAAAATATATCATTTCAAGATATTGAAATAATCAATCCATTCTAAAAAAATTCAATACCAAAATACTTGAAAATATTATATGGTATTTATTTTCCTTTTAAAAAACACTACGACTTATTGAGGATGAAAAATACCAAATAATCCTCACGGTGGTATGATGGTAGTTGTCACTACATACGTTAAAAAGAAAAATTCGCTTTGTCTTTTAATAAAACGCTACGTAGAAAAATATTCCCTTTGAATGAAATGAAAAGTCAAAGGGGTTTATATACCGTATAAAAGAAATCGTGTAGAAAAAAAATATGCCTCAATGAATGGAGATTGAGATGAAGTCCCTTACCTCATGTTTGACTAGACTTGTTCGTTATTTAATCTCCTAAATAATAAACTAAAGCTAATTTCTACATGATTGAGAACCTTTTTCAGTATTATTATTCCTCTTATATTACTTATTACCACTTTATAAACATTACATAATCATTTAAGTTAATAACGGTCGTTTTATCGATATTTGGTACTTGAGCCAAAAATGAACTTTTTATAATTACGTGTTGTCTATGTGGTGAAAATTCCATTATCTCTAGAGTTATATTTATGATTTAGATATCAAATATATCATATATATCCATTATATATATGTATTTATAATATTACATTGGAAGATATGCTACGATCTTGCTCAATGGATTACTAGGAAATTTCGGACAAACGTATTTCATTGGTTGAAATTTATTATAATAACAATTTTCATTATAGTATACATATGGAACTATTTGAGGCATTATATGGAAATCGATGTCGAACTCTATATTTTTTGGATAAAGTATGTGAAAGGAAACTGATGGGGCCAAAATTGGTGGAATAGATGGCAGAAAAGGTTCAATTGATTTAGAAGCACATGAGAATTGCTCAAAGAAGGCAGGAAATTTATACGGATAACCAATGGAAGGATCTTTCATTTGAGGTAGGTGATCATGTATTTCTCAATATTTCTCCATGGAAAAGTTTTATGTTACTTGGCAAGAAGGGAAATCTAATTATGAGTTTCATTGGACCCTATGAAATCCTGGAAGACGTTGGATGAGTTACATACAGAGTTTCTTGACCTACATGTTTATCCAAAGTACATAATGTTTTTTATGTTTCAATGTTGAGATACTATATGTTGGATTCATCTCATGTTTTGAGTCCAGAGGTAGTCCAATTGGAAGACACTCTTTCTTATGAAGAATAATTGTTTCGTGATGCAGTAGTTCATCATTCCCAAAAACAGTATGTTCGTATCCATTAAATGGAGGTGTGTGTAAGTTTAGTTATAATACTTCTTATAAAATAAACCTATTATAATAAGGATATTGGTGTTGTGATGTAAACAAATAATAAGAAGAGAAAATCAAGTGAAGAAGTAAAATAAAAGAAGTGAACTTGAGGGAAGACATTACCTTTAAATCTGGTAACTCCCTTTAGTTTGAAGCAATAAGGCTCCCTTGAAGTGACTTATGCCTAAGATAAGGATTATAGGATGAATAAAGGGATTTTGAGATAATATTTGGGCAGATTTGTGATGATCCAGGGTCTTTATATGTGTAGGTAATCGGTTAAAGGTGTTGTCCTTTTATAAGAGGGCGGAGGAGCTCTTTAGGAAAATTGGAAAGTATTATTTTATTATAAAATGATTTTTGGTTTCCAAGGGTCAGAAACTTATTTACATTGAATATAAGATACATATAAGTAGAAATAAAATCATTTATTAATAATTAGATATGTTTTGGATATTTTTTAATCCATATCATTTTTATTTAACCCTTGGTTAACTTATTTAACTTTTACCATGTCCTCTTATATATTCATACTATAAGGTTAATATATTTACTATAAAATTGCAGGTGTCCCAAAATAAATTATTAATGATATTTTTTACATCATATATGTCATTTGGCCAAATATTTTATTTTTAGTTCAATTTTTTCATTTAATTAAATATTGATTGATTTAAAAACTCTTTTATGTCAATTTTAATACTATTCATATCATGACTTTTTAAAAAATCCAAATAAATTTGATTCATTCGAAAATCCTTCATTAATTCAATGATATCAAGTCATATTAATTTAAAAAATTGGTGTATTACATAAAAAGGTTCAAAATAAATTTATTTTAATATTTATAATATCATTTATTTGAATCTGTTATTAATGAAGCAATTACTACATCACCATTGTGTCATAATTAAATTTATTTATTTAATGTATAAAAATCATAAAAAAAATACCATGACATTGGAAATCGTTCTATATTTCAAATGAATATTTATAGTCGAATTGATCACTTATATAACCCCATATACAATTTTTTACTAAAAGATATATGTTTATGTTATTTTTGTCTTTACTTTAAATTAATTAATGTAAAGTGTCATTTTCACTTACAAGTGGCTCCATTGGATCCAAAAATCGAACCAAGGATGCCCAATGTCAGAAATGTATCATTAAATAGTATTTGGACACATGTTAGAGTAATTTAATATTATTATAATATTATTGTTTTACCCTTATTTACCAGATTCACCATTTAACCATGGTAAATAAAATATTTACTGAAGTAAATATTCATAATGTCTCAAAATAAAAGTTATATATTTACACAATTTGAACCTTATGATTCCAAATATGGACTCCATCTTTCCAAATTCAAAACATAGACGTCTCATAAATTAATTACCATTGTCAAACCAAAAAGCATGTTTTTAAGAAATAGTACCTATCAAAAGATATGTCTTTTTTTATGTCCAATTTAAGAGTTAAATCACATCCAACAACCAACATTGGATTAAATAGTAAAAATATAATCCAATTAAACTTTAAAACCAATTAAAAGAATAGTTTAACTATATAAATAAATTATATTAATAAGTAGTTTTGAATTAAAATGTCATATTTTTCACTATTCATTAAAAATGAACATTATCATAAAAATACCAAAATTTCATCCAAAGTAAATTTTGATGTCCCTATTCTAAAAAAGAATATTATTTTGTCAAATATTATATAGAAAAGTTAAAAAAACTATATTTAAAAAGTTTTCTCCATCAAAAGGTGGTAAATCGGCTTTTTAAAGAATATTAGAGTGTTTATACTTAAAATTGGATTCATTCACATTTTAAGCTTCTATATTTTATTAGATAAAAGTAAAACCATTTAATAAACCTGTATAATCATATTGTAGTTATTTCTGTTCATTCCAACTAATACAATGACTATACATTAACCACCATTTAAAATAATTATATTATTATATTATTTTTTTGGTGTAACTCAATGTTGTGTGCAATGTAAGATTTCAAAGAAACTCATTGTGTCATATCGAGTACGCCATCAAACATAGAATACCCTTTAAAGTAAAATTAATATTTAATTCAAAAATATTAATTTATATAAAAAATTCATTTTCTTTATTTACCTGGGATGTTTCATTATTTTTTAAAATGATGAAATTTTTAAAAATCATATAAAAGATAAAGAAACATAGAATTTTTAAAACTAAAACAAAATGGAAATTTAATGAATATTTGTGTTTTGAAACATAAAAAATATTATTGTGATTTTTTTTTTGAAACGTGCATTAAATATCTCTTCAGTCCCTCCACCTCAAACTAGTAATAAGGATAAAATCATATTATATTTATTCCCAAGCTTCTTGATATTCTTAACATAGTAAAATTAGAAATTTATTTTTTTGACACTATTAAATAGATCCCAAAATATGAACAAACATTTGAAGGAAATTTTAACAAATAGTTTATTAAATTATTATTTCCCTACCATGAAACCAATATAAAATATAAAGGTCCTTTCCAATTTTTATTTTAATACCTAATATGAAATATAAGATTTGAATATAGTTAATTTTATTTATGAGCATTCATAAAAGTTTTTGAATTTTTTTATTAATATATAAATATAAATATTGAATATAATTCATTAATTAAAACTAATATTTTTATTCAAATTTCCAGTAATAGAATTGAAAAAAACAATTATTTTTATTGATAAAATTTGTATTATATTAAATGAGTTAGTGTTTATTTCATATTTTTACACTAAAGATTTGAAAAAAGATTTTCTAAATAGAAAACCGTTACTTATTTTAACAAGCATTATCCTCATGACTTCCACTACATATAATGATGTGTATGCTGGAACACCATCACATGAAACTAGTGATAAAATTATAAAATATAGCATTTTTAAGTTATAAAGCAAACCAATAAAGAAAAAATTTCTTAGTTTTTGAATTTATATTATTAATTTGAAAAACTCATGTAATTAAACAAGGTCAGTGTAGCACAAAACTCGATTTGATTCAGATTAGTTACATAGTGAAAAATCTTGGTCAACCACTCAATTCATTTTTATAAAAACAATTTAAAGAAAATATTTTTGTATAAAGGTTGTTATTCATGTAGTATAATAAAAAAAAATTGCTATGTTGAGTAATAAAATGATTAATTTTTTTCTAGAAATTGAATATTTATGATTATTTTGATATTATGTTGATAGTTATGACAAGTAAAATATAATTCACTTTTTCATTAATTATAATTTCTAATTTAGATTTAGAATAAATACACAGTTAATATTAAATCAATCAAGATACATAAATCATATTTTTTATAACATAGATCCACTTATGGTTTCATAAAATTCAAACTTGAACAAATGTAGTTTTATAGTCATTGATTAATTAATAAAACAATATCATTGAGTATCATAGTCTTTTAAAATTATATCTAGAATTATTATTCAAGAATCCTGTTTTCACCATAGTCACTTCACTATATTTTTGGATCTATTATTCAATGATCATTTAAAAAGATAAGCAGTAAGAAGAAGTTAAAATATGAAACAACCCATTAATTATGTGACAAACTATATGAAAATCTATCTAAATCCATATATTCATAATTTAAAGATTTATTTAGGATTTATTTATTAATATAATAAGTATATTTAATATAATAAAGAATGATAATAACAATTCACAAATTTGAGTCTTAAATTTTTCATCATTATCTCAAATAGTAGGATAAAACAAGATCACTTCATCTCTCCACCCAATGTTTTATCTTTCAAGGGTTTAAACATAATGTTAACTCCATCAATCGGTATACCCCCTCAATAAATATATCAAAAAGTTATATTTCATATTTTATGGATCATTAGGAACTAATTTATTATTCCAGTCTTTTATAATAACTCGTGGACCATGTGATTATTTTTTAAGTGAGACTGAGTCACACATTAATTGTAACAGAAGTGAGCATGGTTCATATCTCATTATCCATGTTGATTCTAATGCATGAAATGGAAACATGACACACATACCAAATTATAGTTTATTAAATTTTTTATATGTAGATCTACCACTCATGCAATAAACCATATCCCAATCTAAAAAAAGTGACTTCCAAGATTCTTATACATGTGATAGATTCTTCTTATTCAAAACAGTTACTTCAAGTGGCTCATGGAATGTTCTTATATATCCTAAAGTCACATTGAAAATTCCATCACCACTTCTTTTTTCACTTATTGTTAGTATATCATACACTTGTTGTAACTACTAAATATACACTAAATATGTTGGATAAGGTACTTATTAAATAATCATTTAAGGTTTTTAGTTTTTGATAATATCATACTTACTCATGATAAGTTAAAAATCATATTTCTAGATCATTATAACATTAATAGAACTTATGGAAGTACCTTATTTTATTCATGGTAGATTCATCTTTCACCCATGACATCATTCTCAAATATTAATGGTTTCTTACCCAAACCCCATGTATGATTAACTATGAGTCATAAAAAATTCAAAAAAAGTTTCATTTCATTTTGAAATAATTAATCTAGTATTATGAAAAAAATATTCCAAATCATTAAATTATAAATAATAAAATCCATTTTTTCCAAAAATTAATTTTTTAATTTTTTTAATTTTTTCAGGGGTATTTTTTCTATAAAAATACATATTCAATATTTAATGGCTTATAAAACTCATCCATTATAAATAAATCACATTCTCCCAAACTTGAGGTTATTTACTCATGTCAATTTAATCAATAAATAACATCAATATTTAACAATATATAAAATCTTCAAAAGTTACCCAATGATGTGAAAATTAATGGAAGATTTTTTAAATTATCAAATTAATATGAAATATAATTTCAAAAATCAAAAATCTTTATGAATTTTTTGAACAAGTTTAATTTCACTAAATTTCATACCAATTTAAATTACATGATATTGAATATTCATTATTATTAATCAATGTATTTAGTTCCCTTGCTATATCATTGATAATGTAATTTATCACAACACATGAGAATCTTTTCAATATTTTCATAATTTATATTTTTTTCTATTTTTGGATTCAAACCTATCAATACCCCTGCTTCCAATTATTAATCCTCTAAAATACTATATATTATAGACAAGTCATGAAGAAGATAGGCATTGTAATTTTTATAAATTACAAGATATATGTTTCTAATAAACAAGGAAGAAATAATTTAATCCAATAAAAACCTATGACTATTTTTTTAGTTAATGAGAGGAAGTAAGTTTTATAAGAACCTAATATTTTAACATATTTTTCTCTTCAAATACATTTAATTTATTTAATATATTTTAATATGTGTATCCCTTAGTCTAAAAGAACCATAATACAATACTCTATTATAATCAAACAATTAAATAGGTAGAGTGAATTGGAATATTAAATATCTAATAATATTATTTTATGTTTTAGATAAATAAAATATATTCATAAATAAGTACATAATGTTTTGTAAATTAATGATATTCTTTTAAAATGAATTTTTTATCAAAATGTATTTATATTTTTTGATAAAACAATATAATTAACTTATACCAATTTTATAAAATTTATTTTAAGAAAAACATTTTTTAGATCATCCTGTCAAACTTATAATACCATTAATTTATGAGAAATTTATAAAAAGATTGATTTCTCAATGAATTGTGAAATAATAATGATTTTCATTAAAAGTACTTTATTTTTTTAAATCACTTAGAAAGAACCATTTATTTAAAATTGATTTGAAAAGTAAAATTAGTTAAAATATATTATATTTAATTGAATTTATTATATTTTAATTGATTTTTTGTTGGATTTTGGTATAAAAGCATTAATTCTTATGAAATCATTTTTTATAGAAAATTGATTTTTTTCATATTTTATTAGTTTAATATTTGATAAATTAATAAAAAATATATTAATTCAATTTAATAAAATATATTTCATATTTGGAATAATCACATATAAATTTTCAGATGATTCCACTTTAATTTTTGGTCATAACGAATGGTAAGAACTGTAAAAATTTATCACGATGGTTAAGGTTAAAATTAGTTTACCTGTGGGTCAAAAAAACACAAAATGGTATGTTTCCCAATTAAAATTATAAAAAAACAATTTTTTGAAATATTTTAACGTCATAATATCCCACATGTGACCCTCTTTACATGTTGAAAGTTTTTTCTTTAGTATGGCATCATTATATTTTATTCTTATAAGAAATTACAATTGTATCCTCTCCCCCACAAAAAGAGGGACACATCATATTTATCGTATTTAAAAAAATTGACCAGTGTACATTGACCAAAACCTGAAAAAATATCGTCTAATATTCACTACCAATGAATTAGAAATTTTATTATTCTTGAAATACAATTCTAAGGGTCCTTTACAAATATCTAAAAGATACATACTGAAGAAGACCTAATCATCCTACATGACCAATTTCAAATTATTTATTCTTGTATAACATGTAAATAATTATTATTAATTGGTAAATAAATAATTAAAATTAAAAAATATATAAAAATGTCATTTTTATTATTAAACATCCATTATTATCTTTATTTTCAAACAAATTTGTTGTCAAAGTACCACTCATGCGGATATGTGGACTTCCACCTCCACATAGAAATACCCTTAATCTTCCATCGCCCTAATTAAATGATGGTTTTCAAGATGATATTAATGTTTATATACAATATTTATGAAATAATTATTTATTTTTAATCATAACATCATATCTATGTTCTTACCTTTGAATCTATTGGAAAATGATTACATCAATCGTGCGTACATGTGGACTACCACCTCCATGAAGTGATGTGATTCATTTTTCTTTTTCTTTTTCAATGGATGATAAAAAAGATAAATTTAATGAATAAAAATGATATTTATATCATTATTAACATTTCATTTATAATTAAACAATGATTAATGTAAAAGTACTATAACTACTGAACAAAAATTAACATGAAAAATGACACAGAAAACACATAGAAAAAATGGATTTTAGTAATGAACTATTAATAAATTAGTGTTTTAATATTATAAGTACTTCATATAGGATTCTATAAGCTTTTAGGGTATTATTTTATTGAAGTATAATAAATTTTAATTTGTTATATAGGAGGATATAGTGCATTCGAATAATGTCAAACTTGAGCTAAGATATTTATGTTACAATCTCATTGCTTATAGCGATTTTTTATGAATATGTTTTTTTATAAAGAAATATTTTGATATATATCTCAATAATATATTTAATTATCTTATCCTATAGTTATTTATACGGATTACTTGTTTTACTTTCATTTTTCTCTCCTTAGAAACTCAATACACCGAATGATTATTTTTAAGGAAATCTAACAATATTCCTCTTTTTAGTAAAGAATATATTTATTACAAATCCAAGTTTTCTAATAATATTTTACATAATATTTATATATGTTTATTCTATTTTCAACATTTTTTTTACCCACGATATTTTTTTTTAGAAAAAATATAAAGGAAATATTTATTCTTTTTTTGAATGAAGTTATTTCAGATTTTTATATAAAATTTGAAATAAATATTTATTTTATCACACACAACACGAACATAAATTTCCTCCATCATTATTGCTTAATTTTTTCACACTTCCATTAAAATTTTCCAATTTCCATTTAAAAAAAAATATTTTCCTTAGTATTTCTCCATTATTTTAGATTTCAGTGAAATTTTATTGAAGTAAAAAAAAAACATTTAACTCAATAAATGTTCTGGGGATATTTTAAAAGAAATTTTACTCTATAATAACATCCTTCAAAATTAATTATTACATAATGGTGAAATGAAAAATTTATAGAATCCACTGAAATTATTTGGATGACTTATGATGATAATGTTTTTAAGATGATTCTATGAAATTTGAATCTCTCTAATGGGTAAATAAAGTTATAAATAATACTTTATGATACCCATTTATTTTATATAGGTTATACTCTGATGAATTGAATAAATGTTTGAGAAACTCACTTCCCTTATATGGGTTATGCTATGATGAATGTTTTATGATCTTATAGAACATATTTTTTTGATTTTCATTAGGTGATGGGTGGTCATACTATTATATATTCCTCCAATGAATATGGTAAAGAAGGATATCTTGTGAGATAATGGTGACTGAAGTGGGGAGAGAACCATTTTTAGTAAGGGACTCAATCCACTATGATAAACTTTGGAGTGAACCTTGATTGATGATATTATTTTATGGGGAGTGAATAAAATACACTAAAATAGACTTGGAAGTGAGGAATAACTAAAGAAATGATTTCTTATTTTCATGTTTATTCGATGAACTTATATCTTATACCAATATTATTCTATAATTTCTCAAATTCATTGATTCTATTATAATTCATGTCATTGTAACTTCCATTATTTTTTCCATGAATATTGATTATGAACTATGATATGATGGTTATGGTTTGAAAATATAAATCTCATGTTCTAATGACCTTATTCTCATGTTAGGTTCAAGTGATTATTGATATATCCCTTATTTACCCTTACTAAGAATCGTATATTACATGTTCTTATGTTTCTTTTACATAGGTTATAATGATAGGATTTAAGTATTACATGTCTAGAAAGGTTGATTGTTATTAAGAACTTAGTACCAGATGATATAGATCATATATGTACAAGTTGGTTATGTATGCATGATTCAAAAGAAAATAAAACTATATGATTCTAGAATATATCTTATTTTTAAGTATTTATTTTTCATACAATAAGATGTAAAATCAATATATAAAAATTATGGGTTTTCATAGTTTTTTTAGTGAAAAATATATTAATCTTCGGTGACATTCATGTTAAAAAAATTATTGAGATCCCTTAGTTTAATAAATTTAATATGAGGACTCCCTAAATTATGATAAGTAAAAGTGTATGGTTTTCTTATAAAAACATCAATATCTAGATACTATAGGTGGATGTGGTTTTTAGAACATATGCATATAAGGGTAACAACCACACACAAAAATTAGTCGAGTATATCTCAACCACCATTTTAGTTTTTGGTGATTGTGACCTTTCTATGAAACTATTTTGACAGTCCCAAGGGATATGCTTATGTTAAATCACATTTTCCTTATAAAATATTATAAAGAATTTGAATAGATGATGAACGTGAATAACCTTGGTAAAATCTAAGGTGATATTGATTGAAAAGTAGGTTTCATAATTTTGAAGTCATGTATATTATTTTTCTTAATTATATAGTTTCCCACTATGATTATAGTTTCTCACACTATTTTTTTTGGTTTCATTCAATTGATATAACATAAAGTAACCACGTTAATGTAGACTGTGATGGACAACACAATGATTTTCCTCCTAAAAACCCAAATATTATGGGATCTAGAAAACAAAATCATTGTTCTATGCTTATGATACATTATTAATATATTACTTATAAAAATCTTCCAAATGAGAAATTGAGAATAAAATTCTATTTAGTAATTCATGAGGAATCATCCACCATCTTTTAGTAGGTCCACTGATCCAAAAATTTATGAAAAATATAGAAGTAATATTAAAATTTATTTTCCATCCTCCAGTGTTCAGAACATGAAAAATGTATTTTGGATGATTATCATTTATAAGGTGAAGTATATTAATAGTTTATTATCATAAAAAACATGCTGAAATGGGAATAAATTGAATCCATGGAGTGAGGTGATTTCAAGAGATTATTTTTAAGTATATAACTTTCTTGTATTATTCATATGAAAATAGATAATGAATTCATTGAGATAATGTAGAATGAGGATTAACCCATTAGTACCCATGGCTAAACTTTTAAACGACTTTTTAGGTATGATTTTGGTATTATTACCTATCCTAAAAGTAAGATTGACCATTTCATCAGTTGCATAAATCAATGTCTCTGAAGGGTGTTATCCATAAGAGAATTTAGTAGCTATATATAAATCATTCCATGTGTTATCAAGGTAGGGATTAATAATGGATTTACTCATCACTCACTAGGTTTCAATAAGAAAATAAATACATAATTCAAAGGAAATTGTAATAATAAAAACCATTGAGTTAAGAAGATGAGATTGCATTTATTCTCATTGTTTTAAAAAAATTAGTGGAAATTATATTAAGGGGAATGTTAAATGTTTTTAGTGTATAAATGATGGCCATTAGAATATTCAATGTCAATTCGATTTGAAGAAGAAGTTTTATAATGAAGGAGAAAAAGAACCACATAATGAACCACTCATACTCCATATTTTAAAATATAAGGAGTATGGGAATTATGTTTTCTAGGGCTCAATATTAATGTTAATTATGATGATAAATTTCAAAAACATATTAATCCAAAAAAATGAATATCTAAAGTGATCATAATTGATGATGTGTGGTGTGATAACAAATTCGTGAAAGGTACACATACCATCCAATATAGAACTATTTATTTATTATATAAATCTAGATCTATGTACTATTTAATATCTAAAGAATATTAAAAATGAATCACAATACCACCTCAAAAATTATATGTTTAATGTAAAATTAAAATCCATAATGGTATGTTGATTTTATATAAAGTCTATTATTCTTCTCTGATTGACGTTTTTGGGTATGTACATCCTGAAAATTCTATTATTCTCCCCCAATTTGAATTTTTGGTTATCTTAGTTATGGATTGGATTTCATTATTGAATTTTCACATTTATTTCTACGTAAGGAAAATTATCTTATATATTATGAAACAACCTAGTATCTTATATCGGTGCGAGGATAAATATTAACTTCAAATGGAAAATTCATCCATTATATGGGTCATGATTCCTATTTAAATGGGATTTATCTATGATGCTTCTTGAGGAACTCAACATCAAAATTATGAAATTTTTATTGGTTTTTTTATGTCTTCATTGAAGTGTTTTCTAGTATTCTTCCAAATAGTGAAGTCAATTTTTTAATAGAATTTTTACCTGGTGCTCCACCTATATAATAGAAACCATATAAAATCTATCTAATTAATCTGTAGGAATTAATGAATAAAATCAATTAGAATATTGAAAATGGATTCATTCCTCCAAGTTCATCACCAAAGGGTTCACTTTTTTTTCTTAAGGGGAATTATAGATTGGTGAAACTCTACAATTATTATTAAGAACCAAAAAACATTCCTATCATTAATAAGTATCTGATTCTCCTTATTGATGATTTATTCATTAAATTGCTATGATAAAAATATTTCACCAATATTGAACATTTATAGGCCTACTTTCTTATGATGTTCAATAGTGATTAAATACTCAATACATCCTTCTATATGAGGTAAGGACACTAGGAATTTTTATTGATTACATTTGGTCTTACTAATTCCCAACACTATTCATGGATATAATTAATAGAGTTTAAAAGTTAACTAGACCTGTTTTTGTTTCATTATAGATAATAATACTAAATATTCTACAACTAAAGAAGTTAATGATCATCATGTGATAAATATACTAAAGGCACCATGATAGGATAATTTTTATGAAAAGTCATTTACATTTGAATATTGGTTATAAAAAGTTTCATTTTGTATGTCATTTCATCTCATGTAAGGGTATATATGTGAATCTATCAAAGCTAGAAGTTATTTAATGATGGCCTAGAATAACCAATGTTACATATATCTATAGTTTTTATTGGATTGGTAAGATATTATCTATTATTTAAGGAAAATTACTCATGGTTATCAAATCCACCAACTATGTTAACTAAGAAGAGAGCCAAGTTCTTTTGGATAAATGAATGTGAGAAACATTTCATAGAGCTGAATATATTGTTACTCATTCCACCTATTCTTACCCTACCCATTAATGGAAAAGGTTTTGTGAGCTATGGTGATAAAACAATCAATTTTGTAGGATGCATCATCATGTTGAATGATATGGTTATAATTTATGCATCATGACAATTGATGGTTCACGATAAAAATTACCAACAAATGAGTTGGATTTAGTAGTGATAATATTTTCATTAAACATATAATGGAATTATATTTATAAACAAAGGTGTAAATTATATAATAAATTATATATTATCTTATAAATAGTAGAATATGAAATTGAGAAGATGGTTATAGCTTATTAAATATTATCACTACTCAATTCATTACCAACATGGGAAAGTGAATAAGGTGGAATATACTCAAATTAGAAATAATAATGAAATCGTATCTAATTTTAGGATCACAAAAGATACAATATTTGTATATTAGAAAAATATATACCATGAAATCATATAATAAGGGGAGAAATATTTTATTTCTGAAATCAGTTTACAACCATATATATATCGTAGAATATTAAAGAGGTTTAGAATGATGATGTGGAGCTATAAAATATTTAGATAAATTTTCTTGAGTTTAACCTTGATTATGATAGAATGATAAGTTTCAAGAAACAGGTATGTGTACCATACATCCCAGATTTTAAGAAGGATATATTTGATAAACCTCATAGTCCATTGTTCTCTATTTATCTAAGAAGTATAATGATATATAAGGATCTAAAATAATATTTCTGGAGGGAAAACATGAATACATATATTTTAGAGTATTATTCTCGGTTCATTTTATGTTGAAAAGTTAAGTCTAATAGAAATATGTCGAAGGGTATGTTACAATAATTACTCACACCATAATGGAAATGGGAAAACATCACTAAGAAATTTTTTCTAGACTCCCTGAAACATCTAAAGCCCATTATTCTATTGGGGTTGTACATGATCGCCTTAAGAAGTGAGTACAAATGATCTCAATTAGTTATTTTTTCCCATTATCATCTAGATATAATATTAATTATGTATGTGGTCAGGTCACATAGAGTGCTATATTTTATTTTATTTGATTCGAATCTGATTTTTACCTCAATGTTCTCAATCCATCTTTAAAAATCTATAGATTTAGAGTTTCTTTAAATATATCTTATCATCCTCATATATATGGTGAGTCTAAGAGAACCATCCAATCATCATAAGATATTATGTTTTCTTATTCGATTGATTTCAAAAGTGGTTGGGATCAAAATGTTCCTATAGTCGAGTTTTCATACGATAATTATTTCACTCGAGCATTCTGATGACTTCTTATGAAGAGATATAGGAAAGAAGTATATAACCATAACATTATTTAATGAAGCTTGTTAAATAAATATTTTGGGACATAATCTTTCTAAGGAAATGGAATAGAATTCCAAAGATATTCAGTATCACATAAATTTAGATCAGAGTCGATAAAAAATGTATAATGACAGTTTTCAAAGATATATTGAATTAAAATTCAATGAGATTTGTTCCTATAAATTTCTCTATATAATATGGTTATGACATTTGTAATGAATGTAAATATGAGATATAGTTATATTATCCCCTTTATTATTCTTGATAAAGTGGGGATGATCGCTGAGGATATTATCAAATAAAGATATCCTTATTTTTTAGGTCATAGTGATATAATTTCTAGGGATAAATTCATTTTTATAGGCTTTAAATGTGGTAACTCAATACTTTATGATATATTTCCCTTAAAATAATATTAATTTTTTTAATATCTTACGATATACGCAACAATGATTCTAAATGAAATGTAATATAATAGACTATTATAACCAAGTTCTTATATTGGAGAAGTGAATAGTAATAACTATTTTTTTTAAATATATTTTTATATGTTTTAGATAAAGAGAATATATTGATAAATAAGGGGCTATTTTTTAATAGTCATTTATTATATAGAACAACATTTTTCTTTAAAAATGTTATTATTTTGTTTTGTTATAAAATAATATAATAATTTTTTTTCAAATTTTAGAAAATTTATTTTATAAAAATGAATTAATTATTGAAATTTTCAAGTGAATAATATCTTATAGTGATTTTTTTAGAATTTTTAAAAATGTTTATTTTGTAATGAATAGTGAAAATGCTATTTTTTATTCAAAATACTGTATCTGTTTAATGAATTTAAAGACAAAAATTTTATTTTAAAATAGATTTAAATGTATAATTAGTTTTCTTTAATTACTAATATTCCAATGTATGTTATTGGAATTAATTTTATGTCTTCTTTTGGTATAAAAATTCAAGTAATTAATAAAAAAAATTTAGGAAACATATTTTTTGTCGCATTTTACTAGTTTAATTTTAAATTTAATTTATCCAAATATATTAATTAAATTTAATAATATTGATTCTACATTTGATATTATAACTTAAAATTTTATTAAATATTCCCCTTTCATTTTTGTACTAAATTTTATTAAAAAAATAAAAAATGTATCCCTGTGGTTAAGGTTAAAATATTTCTACGTAAACCAAGAGTTAAAGAAATATTTATCTAATTAAACCTATATAAAATATATTATATTGAAATATTTAATCCTAATTTATCCCACCTTCAAAATTCTATCAATTTTGAAGAATTATTCTTGAGTATGACATTATTAGATTTTAATCTTCTATAAAATTTAAAGTGTCTCCTCTCCCCCAATTATAAAAGGATATCCCTCCATATCTTATTTATACTAATCAGTTCTATTTAGATTTAACAAAATCCACGAATTCACTTTTAAACATACATATCAATGAATTAGGTTGTTTTTATTTTCTAAAACTAGCAATCCAAGGGTCCTTAAGAAATGATCTAAAAGAATCCTACCAGAGAAGAGGTAATCATCTTACCTTACTTCATTCAATTTATTTCTTCTGCCACTTCCTATAAATATATGTTAATTATAAAAAAATAAAAAATTTAGTATCCTATATAAAATTAAATTTTATTATCATTATTATTAAAACACCATTGTTATCCATATTTTCAATAAAATAGGACGTGAATACATCGCTCATGCATACGTGTGAGCAATTTCCTCCACGTAGTGATACCATTCACTTTTTTTCACCATATTTCTTAGATGATTAATATGGTGGATTTAATTTTTATAAGTAATATTTATGATATAATTATTATTGTATAATTTTAATATCATATCTACCATCTTACCGTATAATCCACTATAAAATGATAGTGTTGTGCATGTATTGGTGTTGACTACCACCTCCACGAAGCTATGTGATATTTTTTCATTCCAATATTACAAGAATAATAAAAATTATAGATTTAATGAATGTATATGATATTTATATAATGATTAAAATTACATAGATAGTGTAAATATGATCAAAGTACGATGTCCAGAACCACCGAACTGAAATTCTTATGAAAAACCAAACAATTAACATGTGGAAACTAATATTTTAATAATAAATTATTAACAATTTTCTTAAAATTTTATAACTGGATCATATATGATAAAATAAGTATTTACATTATTTTTTTACGTAATTATACTAATTTAAAAATTATATACCGGAGGGTAGAGTGGTTTTAAAAAAGTAGAACTTGAGGTATGGGGTTTATTTCACAATCTTATTTTTTATCAGGATTATTTCCAATAAAGTTTTCAATCAATAAATTTTCATATTAATATATTAATAATACCCTAAAAAATATCTTAATATTATTATTTATATCGATTACATGTTTTCCATTCTTGTCCATCTCTTTAAAAACATATGAGGCAAAAGGCTTTTTTTAATGAAAATCGACATTATTTCTTTCTTTAGCCGAAAATATGTTTTCCTCTATATCCATGTTTTCTATGAAAAATCCAGAATGTTTTTATATTTTCATATCATTTATTAATGTCTTTTTTACTCATTAACAAAAAAATTCACCCATTTTTTTATCATGGAGCATTTTATATTTTTTGAATGAGTTACTTAAAAAAATTCTAAATAATTGAGATGAATCATTGTTTTAATATACTCAATATGGGAAAAATTTTCCACCATATACACCACCAAATACTTTGAATATTCCATTAGATGTTTATTATGGTATTTTTTAAGAAATTTTTTCCTTAATATTTGGGAATTTTTATGATTCTAAATAAGTGATTTAAAATTAAAAAACATATTTTCTGTATGAAATGTTATAGTTATATTTTAAAATTATTTTTCATTATTTGATGATAATTATTCATTATTTGGGAAAAGATCAAATGAAATACACATTCATTATTTGGATGTATTGTGATGATAATTATTTAATAATGATTATATGAAACCCATTTCTTTTCCATGGGTTATCTAAGTTATGATGAAACCTATAGGAAAAAATATTTCCCTTCCATGGTTTCAACTATGATGTAATTATTAAATGATTATAAAACCCATTTCATTTCCAACGGCTATGATATGATAAATATTTTATAATGTTGTGGCACACATATTTTTGATTTTCATTATGTGATTGGTGGGACTGAGATTATATATCCCTGCAATGAATTTGGTAATGATATATATATCATTGGATAATAAGGACAATAATAGAGAGGGAACGAAATGTATTAAGGGAATATATCCACTATGATACTCTTGGTAGTGAAACGTGACTAAATATAAAATTTTATGTGATTATGTGTTTTCTAAAAACACATATATTATCGTAATGATATACTCTCAGGGCCAATGTTATTTGATTTCTTTATTATTTATATATTAAAAACTACCACATTTAATTACAAGAATCAAAATTATGATTTATGAAATGTTGGTTGTGGTTTTCAAATGTTAATCTCATGTTCTCATAACCTTATACTCATGTTCATTTTAAGTGATCATTAATATATCCAATTTTACCCTTATTATTTATCTAAGATAACCCTTTCTTATATTTCCTTTCCCTATGTTGTCAAGAATTTTTGAAATATGATATTTCTTTGAATTTTACTATATATAAAGAAAATAGTGGGATGTGATATTGACCTCTTATGAACAATCTATTTATCAATCTATGTTTCCAAAAACACTAAACCCTATGATTCTTGCATGGATCATAATGTTATTTATTTGATAGTCATCTATAATATGTCATATATATTTATGAAAATTAAGTGATGATATTATATGGATTAATAACTCTTAGTTAATTATAAAACATAGTATTTATTTTTTTCATTCAGTTTTACACATATATGATCCAAAAAAATATTTTTTATCTCAATTCTGAAATAATCATATTAATCCTATATGAATTATTATGTCATGATAAATTTTAGTGAAAAATTTAGATAAAATTTACACATAAAAAATAATTAAAAATTAACACATTTTTAATACATTGAATTAATTTTATTGTCATTATCCATATATGCTCTAATCAATTAAATTAAAAATATTTTGGAGATCAAATTTAGAATAATGTTACCTGTAAATGATCACATATATCAAGTAAAAATAGATAATATAACCACATATATGTCAACTAAAAACACACTCCCCCACAATCATATAATATTTTCCATAATATTTATTTAAAAATAGGTAATTTCAAAGTATAAAATAAATATTTCTTGATGATTCAAAGAAGATTGTAATGTATAAAGAATAGAATAATACTATAGTAGTTTTTGGAATTTATATTAAAATCATAGGTGGGTTTATTATGTGATATATTCTATATATAAGGACTCCTCACACTCAAAAAAATGTGTTATTAATTGTGAATAGTGAATGATTTTTAAAAAACAATTACGATTAAAATTAAATAATTTCTTAAGCTTGGGTTTCCTCCCCAGAATAGAATTTTTATTTATTTTTTATTGTAAGAATGAGATATTTACCCAAAGTAAAATCCTAAATTATTGGAAAAAAAATCATAGAAGTCTAAAATAAGGTTTTTCTACAAAAGTTCCTTTTCTAAAATCAAAGTAGCTTATTACTTACATTGTTAACTCTTGTTTTCTCAAAAGAAGAAATATATTCATTAGAAATTCCCTTTGCCAAATTATTTACCTCATGATAAATAGGAGTAATAATATAGTTCGTAGAGGAAATATATTCAAGAAAGTTTCTCCATCAAAAAGTAAACATCCATGAGAGATGAATAATTCCATTTCTGACATCTTTCATAATAGTGTTGGAATCACTATCAATACAAAAATTAAGATATCCTCGTTGATTTGAAGTTTCCAGCACATTTATATTTAAATGAATTTCAACATCAAGATATGTTTAAATTCTAGAGGGACCATAGAATAATCCTATAGACTCTCCTCTATAATTTCTAAGAAAATTCCATAACTTGAAATATATGGATAAACACTTGAAGCACCATCAATATTGAATTTATTCAAGCCCTTAAATAGTTGAATCCACATGACATAAAATATTCCAGAAGGGGGAATATAATTTATTATAATGACAAAATTATTAAGAATAGTAAATTAATGAATTTAATTATCACAATAACTGTTTTTAGATCCATATTCTTGATATATAGTATCTATCACACTAGTAAGATCTGATAAATGGGTGAAATAGGTAGTTCCATGTCTCATTTTATTTATGATATACCAAATAGTATGAATTAATTTTGATAAGTCCGCTAGAAAGTGGTTACTCATATAATTATAATGATGAAAATTAATATACATGAGAAGATGTTCACATATACTGTATGTACAGTGAATATGAGTTTTAAAAAAAATACATTTGACCACATTGCACAATATCTAACAAAGCTTAGAAACAAATGATCACTGTCTTCCTATTGATGATTTCATAAAACACATTTTTGAGAAAAGACCCATGACAATACCCTGTATAAAACCTTTATTATGAATTTTTGAAAACATAATTCTCTATGCAAGAGAGAATATGGAAGGGAGAATCCATCCGCATAATAAAGACTTAGTCCAAATGGCTATATTCCCCAATAAAGTCTCATGATATAAATAATTTGAAGAAATTATTCAATTTCAAGCCAATTCCCAAAGAATAATATCATTTCCATTAATTAAATTATAATTCTAAGCCACCTCCTTGATTACAACTAGTATCTCATCCAAAGAGTTTTTCAAATTCTCTTTTATCGAAACTTTTTTTAAAGTATAGTTAGAGGAATTGAGATAGTTAACAAGAGGCGTACCTATCCAGTTATGAAAAAAAAACTTTAATATTGAATTGGAGTTATCCAGACAATGATAATTCATTGAAAATTTGGAGAAATAAATATCAAGGGAATGAAAAATATAATAATCCACATAATTTAAAATCTCATTTTGGAGCATATTTTGAAATCTATATCTCATAAAATAAAGTTCCTTATAATTTTCAATGATAAGCTTCTACATGAAGATATCCTATAGGTAATGATTGAATTTTTAGATATTTTTTATACCAAGACCACAGAATTCATTTGGTTTAAAACATTGTTTCAATGAGACAGTCACAAGTCTCTACTGAAGAATATTTCCACTCTAGAAAAGATTGAAGATATAAGAGTTGATACTATTAATGAGAGAAGAAGACCATTGATAAAACATAAAATACTAAAAAAATTTATAAAATAATATATTTGAAACTTCTAAATCATCAAATAATTGTGAGAGACTTGGCTTTCCATGAGGATAAATGATTTCAAACCTAACTCAAAATTTGATAAAAATGACAGATATGAGGTTTACCCTAAAAATAGACCCCAAGATAAGTGAAAGTAATCATACCTTCCCTAATCCCCACCACATCAATGATATTTAATTATTATTAGTAGTGATATTCTTACAAAAAATAATAATGACTTATTCCATCTAATCTCATGAATTAAAATGTTCTCATCATGAAGAAGAGTTTCTTTAATGTTTTTAATGATTATTTTATCACCTTGATTAAAAATAATGATATCATTTGCCTAAAATAAATGGTTTGGGATAATAAGGTCACTATAATCACTAATAAGATTCAATGTATTAGGATTATCCATAATGATAAAGAGTTTTCTTAAATAATATTTATCAATTATGAAAGTGACGATACGAATAATATCACATTGCTAATCCAATCTAGTACATGTGAAATGGCCTTAAGTATAACCATTATCTGAAACTAAAATTTGTGATGAACTCATTTTAGTTTTAACCCATTTAATAAAAATTCAATCATGGCTATAAATGATAACAACTATTTAAATGAAGCCCCATTAAAGTGTATCAATGTCCTTCTTAACATCAAGATTTAGAGCTATATTTCACCATATAGAGGATTTCATTTGAATATTAATGTATTTCAAAAAAAATAAGGCAATCCTGAATAGTTATACCTTTGATGAATTAAATTTAATTTGGGACACAATTGTGATAGAAATGCAAGAAACCATGTTAGAATGAATTTTTTTTATGATTCTGAAGATACTGATGAAAATATCTATATGCATGAACATTTGAATCTAATTTTCATTGTCCACTTTGAGAATGAGAGAATGAAACTGTGCATTAATGCTCTATATGAGATTTCCACCGAGGAATAAAATCTCTCACTAGCCTAAAAACATCAGAATGAATAAACTCTTAATAATCCAAAATGAATTAATTTTCAATTCCATTTGTGCTAAGAGATCCATCAAAATTTAGTCCAAAAATAGCCTCTCTAATTTTAAATTCACAGGGAATAATAATGAGTCTTAAATTTTCCACATCATTTATATGATTATGAATAATATATTTATAAAATATATACTAGAATTGGGACCATAAAAAATAATCTTGTAAAAATAAATAACATGATCTCCCAAATCCCCTATTTTCATAAGAAATGCCCCATTATTTTTTAAATAATTATAGGTCGAGTAAGATTCTTGATTATTTGAAGGGTATTTTTTTTGGTCACCTCGATTATCCACTTTACATTAAAATATTCTCTTTTCATTCATTCCCAATGGTTAAAAATAGTATTTAGATCATAAATAGTCTATTCAATACCTATAAAAATCATAGAAATTTTCACTCTCTTGAATAGTCGAGAAGCCACCATCCTCATTTTTTCTAAAAACTGAATACCTTGGAAGATCATCATTGTAAATATCCACACCTAGAAGATCATCATAAAAAGAGAATACTTTTGTTTTCATAGATAAAAGAATCACCAAATTTTTTGTCAATGACTAATTTATTGCATTCATTGTAAGATATATTTCTCAAATAAATGAATTATCTCTCACAATCTAGATAGAAGTAATCCATAAGTCAAAAGAAGATAAAAAATATTTGCAGGTATCATTGTAATCCAGTAGGATATTTGAATGATCATAATCACCATGATTTCATTTTTTTCCTACAAAATCTTCAGTAAATGAAAAGGTCATGGAAATACCCTTGCTTAGATACTTATAAAGGTTAATCTTAACGTTATCCATTCATCCATCCTTCACTATTCAACATAAAAAATTTAGATTCCTCATCCAGAGAGGCATAAAACCAAACCCATTCTTCTATGAAAATTTTCTTTTTTGTTTCTGCTTGGATAAATAGTATAATAAATCTTTTCCATAGTCACTTTAATAAGCTTAATCTCATTTGATGGTTAATTATGGTTGATAAAAGTGAGTGGAATTCATTGATTTATTTTTTTCCAATCCTCCAAATATGACTTATAAACTAAATTATTATTAGATGATTTTTTATTTTATAAATACGTTAATTAGGAATTGGTCATATTACTCCATTAAAGTACTTGTGTTAACTTGTCTAAATCTTATTTAGATACATCCTAATTCTAATGATAATTTTTTATATATAAAATTGACCTTATTCTTCCCTCAATTTCATTTAATGAACTCTCTTATTTAACAGCTCGTCTCATTTTATTATTTTCACTTCATATTCTTCAGAACATTATAAATAATCATTTATCAAAACTCTTTTGTGGCTAGATAATTTTCTTTTATTAAAATATTCTTTTTCATGGTATCATCATAACAACCCTAGTCTCTATAGTATAAAATATATGATATATATACCTTATCATCTAAAATAACTCTTTGGTAGATTTAGTTTAATTTTTGGAGTATCATTCTTGAGCTAGTTTCTATATTTCAAGATAAATGTGATAATTAGAATTAAAACAATATATAAAATTGACTTTGAAATCTAATATTTATTCATCATATTATATTTAACTTGTGTGGGACTTTAGTTAATAATATCTTTTTTCGGATTCAACGTCTTATGTAAAATGTTGGATATGATTCTCACATTAAGTATCATTTTATTTTTTAAATTTCTGGTTTTTACCACTTCAATATAATCCCACAAATGTTATAAATTTTTTAAATTCTGCATATCAACATGAAAACTAAGATATAGAAATACCACACCTTAACCATATCTGGATATAATTTTCTCACCATGGGAAACGTGTGCATATACTTGTACACTATCTATTATTTTGATTGAAGATTATTTATCTTGTGTATAATTTTAATGTTATGTAATATTAAAACCAAGGATTTATCTTTTTTCTAGGATCATTTTCTATTTATAAGTTTTTTTTTATTTAAAAAACATTTAGAAATAATTTTTACCCATATTTCTATACAATCATTCTCCCGGTAAGCTCGTGTTTATATATACAGAAAGTGACTATTTTTATACCTCTTTTTATGTCATGGTGTCATTAATTATATAAAACATTCACAATATTAAAGTGATAATAACTATGTTTTTTATTATTCTGAGATGTAAAATTGAGTTGGTGAAAAAAAAAATTTCATCCAATAGAGTGAGAGTGTTACAGTAATTTTGGAAGATTTTTGGAAACAATAAACTTCAAAATACTTATAGGGTTTTCTATTTTTAATATTGGAAGGAATCAACAATCACAATAATTTATTATTAAAAAAAATTTGATAGTTATCATTAGGATGTAATAATTAATTAATTTATATCATCACATTGAGGATATCATGTAAGAATAATATTTTTTTTATAAAAATATTGAAAAATACATTATTACCACCAATATTAAAAATCATGGCTTTAATTAAATGTTTCCATTTAAATAAATTTCATTGTTAAACAGGTTGGTTCATTATCATAAAATTATTTAATCTTTATACAATATTTTTTTTAATGTATAATACTTTTTACTTGAAAGTGGATATAAAAATATTTCTATGATAAAATACACCCATTTATTATGGGGGGTTATAATTTTATGAGCTAAACATAAAATAAAAAAAATTATCATTTTTATTCAATAAATCCCTATGGTCCATTTTAATAAATCAAATATTTATGATTTTAATGGGTTAATTAAAATTTCAATAAATTAAATTTTAAACCCTATAAAATCAATATTTATATGTTATTTTTTATTTTTGGTTATGATGAAAATAATATATGTCATCAATATACTAAATTCATGATTAATATGAAACATTTTTATTAAGATAAATGAAAATGATGAGATAAAAAATCATAAATTTGCTGAATGTGAAACCAAAGTAAGAAAGGGTATTATTCTTTCCCAACAAATATATACATAAAATTACAAAATTAATATAGTCCACTTTAGTAGTAGAAAGTGTTACAGTGTATTTCATTTTAATTGAACAATGTACTAAATAATCTACACAAAAATTTTATGTTCTCGATATAATTTTTATATTTATTCTATTTCATTGAATGTATTCTCCATAGAAGTACCTCAATGTCAATGAACTATGTAATAGTCATGTGTCTCTAAATATTTATTTATTACTTTCATTGAAATAAAAAATAAGTGTTATATCAAACCACATATTTAATATCCCAGAAAGGAAAATGATTTATTTGACATACCTTGACCCGCTCCCTCTTTGAGTATCAATAACTGTGGCTATAATATGTTGTATCAAATATAATATTTATTTACCAAGGTTTCTTCTCCCTTTCTTTAGGTTGTGATCATTAATCATAGTCAACTTAACATATTTTATAGACACAACATTCAATTATGAAGGATTCTTATAACTCACTATTTTATATCATTTGTAAGAGTTGTGTGTGAAATCATGATACATGAAATTATTATAGAAATAAAAATAAAATCCTTTATGAATAAAGATAAAATTGTGTTTTATACCGATGAAAAAGGAATCAATATAGTATTCAAAGAACTATATATCAGTTTTACACATATCTCATCATGTACCATCCAAACTATCTCTTTAAATAGTAAATAGACTAGTTGAGGACTAGGACTTAAGAGCACCATCCTATATTCTAGAGGCTACTAACTAGTATATAGGGACTAGCTTTTATATGTACGAATATTGTGCCCTTGATTCACTATAATAAAAAATTGGAAATAAATTTTTTTATCCATAATAGTAAATAATTAGACTGTATATGTAATTAATCAAAAAATTATGTAATAAAATGAATTTCATTAAATTACTGAATATACTATAAATATGGTAGTGAGATGGATGTTATTGAACTCAATCCTTGTATAATTCTGTCAATCCATGGGTCTATGATCATAATTGAACATAAATACTTCAGCCAGTATTGAAAATGTCTCTTAGAAGGATACATTACCATTAGGGCGTTTATGTCTAATCCCTAGGATCAACATACTCTCCTCTAGCATATAAAGGAAGGATTACTGGAATGAACAGGACATCTGGTAAACAATTCCAAGATTTTGGTGTAATACCACCAAAGTCATGAGTAAATACGGCAAATATTCTATGTCGTAGGTGTCAGTCCATAGGTAGTCACAACATTAGAACACAGATAATCCCTAAGGGGATGACCCTTAGGAAATATGTAAAGAATAAATTCTCAATCCAAGTTAATAACTCAACATAATTCAATAACTAGGCCAACCAAAAAATTCACAGATAATTCTAGGAAATGCATTAACAGAGCATCCACCTGATCATAGGGAGTATCCGAGGACTCAATTGAGGATATCATCATCAATCCTTGTGAATGTTAACAAAATATAGTGATCTGGGGACCCAACAACATTTATCATCACCTATATTCTAAAGATCAATCCATCCTCATGGAATGAAAAAAATAATAGGAGTTCCAAGACACTCTAAGAAATCTCTTCTATAATCCTTATGTGGGGAGGAATCCTAGTGACAACTGTGACTTTTATAAAATTATAATTCAAACATGTAAGGATTATAACTCAAATCCCATAAATTACTATAGGGTTTCCTTACCATATATTACTTTTCATCAGGATCATAATCCAAATAATAGTATATACCTCAAGAAATCATGGTTTAATCATGAAAGACCATGTCATATAATAGGAAACAGTGTTGTTTGTCAAATGTGAAAATGCAACACAACTACAACAACCCCTTGGGAATACATGTTTGGAAAAGATTTTAAGGTGACCCCTAGTACCTTCTCTACACAAATATATAATTCACTTACATAGGGTTGGAAAACCACTGTAGTACCCAATGGGGTCCCCTATGTCAGAACACAGAAGAGGCATCCTATGTGGGATCCTCAAGGTTTACAAATAAACAGAGGTATCCATCTTAGGATCCAATAAGTCAACACATAAGTTGAATAATACATTTTAAGATCATAAAAAATAGTAATCAAGTAGTGGTAGACTTTAGGATATCCTCTAGTATGGTTCATAAGTAGAGGAATCCCTTTTGGGATATATAGTTACAAATTTGTTTCTTAGGGTAAAAAACTCCCACAACCCCATCTCTAATAACTCGCATCCTCATATTAAAAGGGTACACATCATAAAGGAGATGACCTCAAGGGAAAATCCAGTTAAACAACACTCTAGAGGGATGGCTCATGTCCCATATTACTTAATGGTTCTATTCTAGGATAGCCTGAGCACCTAGCCAATCTTTCTCCTTGAGTTGAAATCTATCCATGATAACCAGGGAATCCGAGAATATACACCATAAAAGGACCATTTTTATACAAATAAAAATATTCAAAATATTTCCATGACCATAAACTAGATCTTATACCATTTTCACTTACAAGAGACAGCTACATTAATTTACTAAAGTAAAAACAACTTCATTATTGCTTGCTTTGCCAAAAATTACAAAGAAAATATATTAAATAAAAAAATTTCTACTATTATGATATATGGGAGATAATAATCAAAAAGGGATCTGGTTTTGTCAAATTCTGACTTTAGGGTGTAAAATCATGAAAACCCCCTATAAAAAGAAGAAGACCAGCAGCACATGTCCTATGTACCCAATTAAATCTTGCATACTCCCAAACCCACACCAAGGAATATACTTTAGCATGTGTTTGGACGAAAAACCCAAGTAACTAGTGTGTAAATCATGTATATAGCGTATAACCTATATGTGGTATCTATCGATGTACAACATATGGACTGAATGTAATGACCCAAACTTTTACAAATAAAATCTCATTTTTCAATTTAATTAAATTCCATGTTATTTATTATAGTTATAGAAAACATATTCATTTTGTTTTTTGGGAATATTATATCCAATAAAACATAAAATACCAATAAAATCATAATTTTTGAAAATATAGATGTTTAACATTGATCATTTGATTAGAATAAATAGATTTTTTTGATAAATCCAATTGACAAAAATAATAGAATCAATGGCCTTGACCAATAGAATCGTATCCAATAAAGTCTCATTATCAGAGTTTCCAAGTGAAAAAAACATTGAAGAAATTTTCCCTTGAAAAATACCAATCCAAGATCCAATAAATAAATCATGATCAAAACTATATGTGGGATAAGTTTAAACTTATTGAGATCACGACACAAACTATGTACGCTAAACCACAACATCAAAATATCACTATCATTCACATTAACTATAGAGTGTTTGAGGCATTAATAAAGTGATATGTATCAATGACATAATAATATTACTATTGATATTTTATTACCAATATAATAATGTTTATATTTACTTTTTATTTTTGTTACTTTGTAAAGTATTTTCTATTTTACGATAAAAAAGTATTTTAATTTTTTTGTAATTTGAGGTTTGTATTAAGACATTCATTTTTGATGAATTCGTGAATTTTAAAAAATAAACTATAGTTTAATATAATAATATAATAAAATAATTTTTATCAAATATAAATGATAATATAATTTTTATGAAGTCAAATGTAATTAATTTAAGGGTTTAGAAACATTTATTGTCAATGAGACCAAAATTTCTCAATAATTGTAGATTATTATTTTAAAACTAAAAATTTAAAATATTATATATTATTTGGAGAAAATATATATTATTTTTGGAATGAGTTTGTTAAGATTATCTAATAGTAAATTTTTCATAATTTTTTGATAAAATCGAGTTTTTAGATAAACATTAACTATAGTATACAATATGGTGTGTACTCAGACATCATGAAATCCAAAAATTTATATAATAAATTATATTAAAGTCATAAAAGACCAATTATATATTTCCCCTTTAAAATAATGTGATTTTATTACTTTTATTAAGCCTTTATGAATCCTATAAAACCTGTATTATATTTTGATGTTTCAAAAACATTTATTTATAAACATTACTCACTTATGCATCACCAAGTGTAATATAATGTTTAATTACACCCTTTAACTTATAAAATACTGAGAAAAATTCCCATTGGTATAAACTATTTCAAAAAATCAAGGTAATTTTTTTGGTTTTCATTACTTTATTGTATAGTGCCCAAAACCTCTGTTTGAGAAATAAAAAAGAACGTCTTTATCTATTTCTATATAAATCCACCCAACCCCACAATACTCTTCACGAAAAAACCTTTTATAATTTCTTTAATATTTCGTACACTTTCTATAATCCGCTCTAGGTTCCCCAATCTATCATGAAGATCCTCTTAAGAACTTGGAGTAACCCTCTCAAGGTTAGGGACATCTTTCTCTTCTTTTCCATTCAATCACCTTTTTAGTAATTTGAAATTTAAATATCAATTGTTTTTATTTTCGTGAGTTTATAAATATACCTATATAATAAATCATATTTAATAACAATGGGAGACTAATTTACCCATAGTATTGTAGCATTTACGCAACTAGTTACAATGGAAAAATTTAGTAAGTGGTCCTCTATTTCCCCTCAGTATTCAAAAATATTCAAAATTTTATGACTTTTGATTTCCTATTCCTAATTTTTGGTTTAGTTTTTGAATATACATATTAAAATTATATTTATATAAATCTTATTAGATACCCTTTTCCCATTCATTAAATTATTTTATGAGTCATTTGGTTTTGTCATTTTGCTCTCGAAACTTCTCTGCAATTTTTCACGTCAAACAACTTTGTCATGAATATCCACCCACATTTCCACTCAATAATATTAACCTAGATATACTTGTAATTAATTTATTTGGGACTTCCATCTATTAACCCCAAACTCTTCAATGATGGGGTTAAAATTGATGAATGACATCCTTTTTTGTAAGATATATGCATCAAAATTATGCATGTACCTAATATAAAAGTGACATGTGAACCAAAAATAATATACTGATCCAATGAATTAGTTAATGTTTTAGTCTCATGAGACATCATGTATCAGATTAATGTGTACACCTAATATATTATGGGACTTCTTTCACCATGTTATTATATCTTGACTGTTAGACTTGACCTATGTTTATGATGTCATGTTTAATTTTTTTCCCACTTTCCCATATTGCCTTTATGTTATATTGTTATATCAGACCTCGTTGTTCAATTTTATGATTATCAACCCTTTTACTTCCCATTTCAATGCCTATTGTATAACCTAAAATTCTATCATCATGTTATTTTTTTTATTTCCTTACTTGGATTTATATCTCACTTTTTTCTTATTTATGTCCCTAGGTTATCCCATGATGTTTTAAGAATGATGGAAAATTATGATCATGTAAACGATTTTTCAATAAATTTAATGTACCCAAAATTTATAAGTTTTTATATAATGTAAAAAATTAATCACAAACACTTGTAATCTAAATATTATGGGAGGAATTACGTGTATTCCAATGAAATAAATCATGAATTGTTGTATATTAAAGACTAGGGTTTTCATAGTTGGTATCATAGGAGAGTATTGTAATTTTGGAAATTAGGATTATGAATATCTAGATAAAACCATTAGAGAAAATACTAAACATAAGAAACCATCTAAAAATATTTAGTAATGTATGGATTATGTTGTTTCCAATCAAATAAATCATTGTCTGGATATGACAAGTGGATATAGATCTTGCGTAGAGGTGCTCAGAGGTAATAATCCAACAAAGATAACTTTTATATAGACTCAATTGTCACCTAGTGCATGAAAATGTGACTTCATACACATCTAGTTTGATACTCCTAAGGGATATTCTTTATTAAAATCCCAATATTGTTATGAACCATTATTTAGGATATAAAAATTCCCAGAAGAGTCTATGTTAGGAAATAGATAATGGATAACTTAGATAAAATCCTAGAAATTTAAAAGTTAAGAAATAAATTTCATCTATACATTATCCTTTTAATTTCATTGGAATATTTTTTCTGTTTTTAATAGTCTAAAAGTACTCATTCACAATTTTCACTTAATTCTAGCCAATTTATGAAAATTAGAGGAATCAATTAAACATACAATTAAATAGAAATGTGATGACTATCCAAACGAGATGCCCAGACTGATGGAATCTATAATCATAGACATTATGATGATAATCTCTCAGTTTAATCATGTTATGAATAGATACCTAAATTAATAGGATAACTAAAATCCCCATAAGAATGAATAAGAATCAATTGTGACCTTTAGGAAATAAATAACTCTAACTTTTTATGGGTAATATGATCCATTAATCACAGAACAATGGATGATCTCTATTGAGAATATCTCTCCATTTAACAGTTTTATGAGTAAGAGAAGGTCATAATGGATTTTTTATTTTATGGAGGTAGAATTTTATCAATGGTTGACGTTGATAAAGAATATGAAGCATGAGGAAGTGATAAAAGTGAAGGGGTGGAAGGAATTTTGGAAAATGATTATCTAAAAATATTTTCTAGAACCCTCTAAAATGATTTCAAAGGGTTTTCCTTACCCTCAATAAAATAAATGACGAACTGATCGGGGTGTATGATGTAAAATTCACAAGGCTTCCATGATACTCCTACAGATTTGTCAGAACCCTCAAATGAAATGTTTACTACTTATTTGGTGGGTTAAATCTAATTATACCAAAATACTATGCTATCAAAAACTATTGTAGATATGATTAAATTTTCCCATGTTCTATAAGAGTTAAAATAGAGATCAACAAATATCAAAGGTCCCACTGGGATAAGAATAATAAAGTTTATTTTAATAATGGAGGTGGAATGTGGAAATATAATGGTGGTAAGAAATTTCAGCATCCCACATTTAAAATGTATAGAAATAAGTGCCAAAACTGTTTTCCAAAGGATTCATGAAAATGATTTAGGAGGGGAAGGTTAGGGAACCTAGCTAGAAATTATTGATGGGAGAAACCCACTAATGCGATGGAGGAATGGAATACATCATTCAAACTTTTGGGGATCATTCATTATTTCAACTACAAAGAACAATGACACTTTTCAAATTGATCAAATCCAAGGGTGGTTGGATTCAATCAATTCCAACAACCTCAAAAGAAGAAAGGCTATGCTTATTCCATCATAATGTCTAAGTAGGATCCTAAAAACAAAGTAATGACATGTAGTCTATTTATTAATTAAATAATAGAAAACATACTATTTTTTCCAGTTATATGTATTCCTTAGTATAACACATATTTAGTATAACTATTAAAACTCTTCCATAGAGAATGGATTTAGAGCTCTTGGTGAAAATATAAAATGGGGAAGTTATTGAATCACGAGTATATAAAAACTTCCTGGTATAAATTTATTTTCTAAACCCGCTAGGAAACCTTATGATACATTCTTTTGAGAGATTTTATGAAATTATGTGTAGGGATAGGATTTACATACATATATCCATACTAAAGTTCCACAATAAGGAAATCACACTGTGTATCATGAATCATCCTCTAATTTTGTACAAGTACAAGGAGGAGGATGGATATTCTATAGTACGAACATCTCAATCATGGATATTATTCTTAAATGATCATGTGTATCTTGCACAAATGATTGATTCTAAGGAAAATATCATACCTGATGACATGCCCATTATAAGGGAATATGCTCATGTGTTTCATGAATAATTTAATAGTCATCCTCCTAAATGAGAGGTTGAATTTTAATTCATGATTATACCTAGGTTCTTTCCAATATCCAAAACTCCATATATAATGGATGTTGTAGAAATTGAGAAGCTCAATAAGTAAATATAAGAGAATTTAGATAAAGGGTTCAAACACCCATGTGTTTCACCTTAAGGTGAACCTGCCCTCTTTCTCAAAAATAAGTATGGTTCAATGTTCCATTGCACTCATTGTCATGATATGAACTAGTTCATGATAAATACATACTATATTATACCATGGATCATTTAATTTTGCAATCATCTACTTGTTGAACAATACTTCTTCAGAGTAGATCTTAGGTCATGGTATTATCAAGTATGGGTGAAGAATGAGTATATCCCCAAGACTTCATTCTGAACAAGTAATGTGCTCTATGAGTTCATATAAATTACATTCAAAATCACCAGTTCTATATCAATCTTAAAGGACTAGATAAATAGAGCCATCAGATATGACCAAAAAAATTTATATACTTTATAGATTATATTCTAATATAATCCATAATAATAAAGAGAGTGAGGAAAATATGATCACTATGAAAAGAGCTTATGAAATGAGAATCCTTATGAAAAAGTATATCAAATGTGAGTTTTGGTTTAAGTAAGTCTCATAATTAGGTAATTATATCATAGTAAATGGAATATCTATCAACCCTTAAAAAGGAGATAAATTATGGAAAATGGAACCATCTTGGATGGATATCCATTGTTTCTTTAGAATAGATGGGTATTATTGATGATTTCTAATAATTTGATCACAATTCTCAAACACTTTAACTATAATAAATTGAAAGGGAGTCTTTTTTCTAGAATAATAACTATGACTAGTACATAAATATTTTAATAATAGATTACTATTTCACCAATACAATTCTAACAAAAAATGGATAACTTTACATTTTATACAATGATTCTTCAAGGAAGATCTTAGGTTTTGTACTGATATAGAATGACAAAGTGATACATATTCCTCAGAGAAATTAAAATTTCTTGAATATAAATACCTAATGCATGATCTAGAATTGGGTTAGTGATATTCATGTGTAATATATGTGGAATTATCACCTTATAAAAAGTGTGAAATATATATGAACCATAAGATATACAAGTATATATTCTAATATAAAGAGCTGAATATGTGCCATAAAATATGGTAAGAGATGATTAAGGACTATAAATACTCAATATTCTACCATCCTTGTAAAATAATAAAGTTGGAGATGCTCAAACTAGAAAGTATCCCATGATTTTGTCATTGATGGAAATTGAGAAGGATTATAAATTCTTCGACTTGAAAAAGATGAACATGGGAATCTTTAAGGAACATCATCAATCCTTTTAAAAACAAATTCTCAACCATTCATTATATAGAATATAAAGTATGATCAATGATATTATGTAAAAATTCATAATATGGTGGAATATATAAGGAAGGGTAAATCTGTGGATTTTAAAATTAACAAAGGGGTCATAAGTTTTGGGTCACGACTATGTGTACCATAAAATCGTGGGACAAAGAATGAGTTGTTAGATGATGCAAATATCTCAACCCTGTTCATTTATCTAAGGAGAAAAAATGTATCAATATCTCTAAGAGAACTATTGGTAGAATAATATGATTAATGAGATCACAAAATATACATCTATGTGTTTTTTATATCGGTAAGTGATGGATGAAAGGAAATAATCCAATGGGATTATACAACCATTACCCATACCTACATGAAAATGGGAAAAATAACCATGTAATTTTTCACTAGTATTATAAATAAATTAAGAGGAAATAATGATATATGGAGTGTGATGGATCATGTTTCAATGGATTATCACTTTAATTAAATCTGAGAGGACTTCTCACTTGATAAACTTTAAAGGACATACATTAGGGATGTAGTGAGGCTGTATGGAACACCACTGTCTATTATATCCAATCGAGATCCAAGATTTACCTCATAAATCTAGAAGAGTATCCAAGATAATCTAAATACTATGTTGAAATTCATAATGACTTATCACCCTCAAACTATTGGCTAATATAAGTTTAATATACAAACACTAGAGGACATATTGAGAGAATGATCAATGAACTTCAAAGGAGGATGGTATCAAAATAATATTCTAATCGAGTTATAAGATAATAATATTTTCTATTGAATCATCCAAATGGATCCCTATAAAGCCCATTATAGTAAGATATGTAGAACACATACATTTTGGGATGAATTGAGTGAAAATAAATAGCTAGTTCCTAAAATAGTTATAGAAATGGTTGAAATAGTCAAGGTCGTTCAGCAAAACATCAAGGTTTCTTAGACTCAATAGAAGATCATTATTGAAAATAATCAATGAGACTTGGAGTTTAGATTAAGAGATAATATATTCTTCCACATATCTCCTTGGAAAAAGTTCATGATATTTGTGAATAAAGAAAAGATTATCCTAAGATACATCCATCCCCTTGAGATCATTGATCACATCAGAGTAGTGTAATATAAACTAACACTCCCACATATCAAATATATAGAACATTATTTGTTCCATATATCCCTTTTGAGGTTGCAATACCATTCCCCTCATATATAATGAATTCAGTGGTGTTACTAATGGAGAATAACCTTTAATATGAGGAGAATATAGTGAAGATATTACATCATCGAGACAATGTTATATGAAATAAGGCAGTGAGCCTAGTTAAAGTGTTATGGAGAAAACATAAGTTCAAAAAACAAAGGTAAAAACTATAGGAGGTTATGAAATTGAATTACCATAATATATTTTACTGTAATAAATGAAAATTGTAAGGGTGAAATTTTTTAAGGGTTTAAGATTGTAAAGACCCAGACTATTACAAATAAAATCCTCTTTGTGATTGAATTAAAATTACTATTATGTATTATAGTTATAGAAAAAATATGTGCTTATTTTTATTTGGAATATTATATGATATCAATTTTTAAATACCATTAATCATAAAAACCATTTGTAATATAGTTGTTGTGTGGTTATCATATGATTTATATAAATATTGGGTTTTGAAAAATCCAATTGACATAGACAATGGAAATAATGGTCTCAACCAGTAGGACCACACCCTATAAATCCCATTTATCAGAGCTTATATGGGAGATAAAATCATTAGGCTATTACCTTGACTAAGACTAGGTAAACATAAAACAACTAAAGCATGATCAGAACCATTTTTTATATTAGTTCAATATTATGGAGATCATGACACAACCCATGTACGTTGAACCACACCATGAAAATCTCACCATCACCAACCTTAACCTTACAGCTTTTTTGACGTAATAAAGGGATATGGTTTAATAACTTAATAATATGAATATGTATATTATATTTTCAATACAATAAGGATTATATTTATTCCTTATTGATGTTACATTATAAATGATATTTATTTTTATAATAAAATAGAAATTATATTTTTGTGCAACATTCATTTTCATTAAGACATTAATTTTGATGAATTATTGAATTTTAAAAAATATTAATTTATATAAACACCATTATTTTCAAAGAAACCAATATTTCTCAATAAATATAAATTATTATTTTAAAATTCAAAATTCAAAATTTTATAGAACTATTTTAATGAAGTAAAAATATTTTTTGAATCATCATGTTGAAATTATCCAAAAGTTAGTTTCTCATAATTTTTTGAGAGAATCAAATTTTCAAGTGAAAATTAAATATTATATAAAATAACATGTATACTATGACATAATAAAATTTAAAAATTATTTAATAAATTATATAAAAGTAATCAATGATGAAATATATGTTTCCCATTAAATATAATGTGATTTTAGTTTATTTTATTAATTTTATAAATCTTATATGACTTCTCCAATACCTATATTTTAAGTTTTTAAAACCATTTCGTTATAAACATGAAACAATTACAAAACCCCATGTATCATATTTTATTGATTTCATCCCTTTTCCTTATAAAATAATGAAAAAAACTCATGTATGATATAAACCATGGGAAAGAACATTTTAAGGTTTATTGTTTTTTACAAAATTACTGTATATAGTCCAAAAACTATGTTTGGGAAATAATAAAGAACACCCCTCTATCTTCCAATATAAACTCATCCAATCCCCCATTAATATTCACTAAAAAACTTCAATTACATTACTAATCTTCCTTCCCCTCTCTATAGTCATTCTAAGGTGCCCCACACTCTCAAGAAGATATTCCCAAGATTTTTTAATCACCCTCTTAAGGTAAGGGTCCTCTTTCTCATCATTTTCATTAAGGCACCTTCTTTGTAATTTTCCTTTTGAGTCTCAAAAGTTATGTTTTCATTATTTTAAAAATAACTGAATACTATCCAATTTATCTTCTAAAAGTGATAGATCACATACACCCTATCATTTTAGATATTACCTAAGTCATTACTATGAAAAAATATAGTAAGGGATGCTCTCATTCTCCACTCTATTTAACCATTTTATTTAATTTATCCCTTTTGATATACAATTCCTAAGGATTGGAAATTTTATTCAATATATATATATTTCTGTAATGTTGATATCCAAATGATTATAGACCCAATTCAGTATCATTAATCTATTTTATGTATCTTTACGTACTTTTGTTACATTAATGAAATTTTATTGTGATTTTCATACCAAATGATCATGTTTTGAATATCCACCCCATCTCCACTTATGGGTATTCACAAAGATGTAACTATAATTCATTTATTGGATATATTCATGTATTTAATTCATGATCCTTTATCACAGGGTTAAAATTTATGAAATAAACCCTTATGTTGTACGATATATGTGGCACACTTATGCATGTACATTATATGAAAGTGACAGGTGGGCCTAAAATAATATGGAACTCTAATAAATTGGATAATTTTTTAGTATCATGAGACATCATGTATGGGACTAGGTAGAGAACATAGTACAATGTGGTACTTTTTCCGCAATGTTATGATGTCTTAGCAGTTATCCTTGACCTATTGTTATGATGTGAGGTTTAATGTTGTTTCCACTTTCCTATGTTCACTTTATGTTATCATGTTATATCATCCATCATTGTTCATGTTTATTATTATCATCCATTTAATTTCCCATTTAAATTATTATTATTCAAGAGGTAATTCATTCTTCATGTTATGTTTCTTTTATTACCTTATTAGTCTTTATAGCTCACCAATTTCTTATGTACATCCCTAGGATATCCCATGATGTTTTATGAATGATTGGAAATTATGAGCTTGTTAAGGAAGTTTTCAATAGTGCCAATGCACCCCTTGTTTTATGTTGTTATGAAAAGCGCCTAATTACCCAAATAAACTAGTCTTATCAATATTATGGGTTGTATTATGTGTATTCAAATTTAATAAATCGTGTATTAATTTGTATTAAAGACAGGGGTTATCATACCAGCCTTGTTTTTTTTCTATTCATGTACTACTACACACCATGTATCCTAAATAGGGTCTATTCATGTACCATACATGTCAAAATTCCCCTGCATGGGTTGTTTTTCCTTATACCCTACCACACACTTGGTGAAATAACACGTCATGTACTACAACAACACAATGTGTAGTTCTTATAAGTTATCATCTATAAACAATAAGATAGACGGTCATGTGTTACCATAGACGTAGGTTGTGTTATAGGGATTTCCCAAAAGGGTTCCATTGAAATCTTCTTGAACACGTATTTTACCCTATTTAAGAAGAGATTAACCCCATGGGGGTCTATAATAGGCATAATAGAGCCATAAAACATGATAGAGTTAAAGATATGTGGATTTATGAAAAAAAACCATAAAAACCTACATTTTGATAGAATTCCCTAATGTTTTTTATATTTATGAATTGTGTACTTACCGCATGGTGATATATCTGTACCCAAGATCTATAGAATCACCTACCCTCTTCCCATACTCTCTCTCTCTATATATATCTCTATCTATTTCTTTCTCTGCCTCTACTTGTTCTTCTATCAGCCATGGATAAGAGATTACCCAAATGGTAATATAAGAGATACTAGAGGATAAGATTATAAAATAAAAGCTAAAATGAAATGAATAAAAGGAAATGAAACGGAAAATGGTTCTGGGATCATCCCCAACAATTTACATAATTTTATTCCTTGATTGGGAAAAAACCTCACTCCATACTCAATGATGAATATAGAATATCAATTTTGAAGACCCATTTAAAAGGTATTTATAAATGAATTTATTTTAATAAATTATTATTTAATCAATTAAATATTAACTATTAATTATTTAGTGTGAATTTGAATGGCTGAAAATTCCACTAAACTCTTTTACAGGGGTAAGCAACCTATTATGAGACCAACAGAGTGGGGGGAAATTATTTCATATCATTTACTAGGTGAAAATACCATTTTATTTATCATGGGAATCTAAAAGAAAAAAAATAAACTTTTTACTCAATTTCATAGTCTGAGAAAACATAGGTCTTTACCACCTCCCTAATATAATCCTTCTCATACCTAAGAATCATTTGTGGACTAACAATATATGTTCTCTTATCCTAAGCATCTGAAGGACTATTTCATCTTGACCATCAATTGACTGGTACCATAGTCCCCACAAATATAACATTATGGGAATCATTTTATCATGATATATTTTATACTCCCCATCATAGGAGTATCCTTATCATCACCTCACAACTAAACACTATATTCCATGACCCATGATTTATCCATCTTTAAACACAAAGAATAGCATGGATGAAACTACTCATTCCTGAGTGCCAACTAGAAAAATCATCTATTACCACTTCCCAAAAATAGTTTCTATAAAAAATCAAAAATTTCAAATCATAAAAAGAGTTAAAACCCTCAAATAGACAATATTTTAATCCCCACCATATGGATTACCTTATAACACTCCTTCAAAACATCCTTAGAAAGTTCCATCTCCAAATTAATATTGCTCTTCTCAATCCATGCTCACCATCCTACCAAAACATTAATAGGATTTACCACATTAGTTAGGCTATAACACATAATCCATTATCTATGTCTCTTTTACCATAGATGGATATTAAAAATTTTAACAAAACTTCTAGGAAAATATGCCAGTAAAAAAAATTAAATTTTTTGTTTCTAATCTTGCACACAACCACTAGCTAATTAAAATTTTAAATATAACTCAAAAAATCAGCACCTACCATTCTTTTATTCCCCAACACAATGTGAGTATTATCTTATACCACATTATTCAAGATCCAAAACATGTTTATGTGATTCATCCATTCACAAGGCCAAGATGGTATATGACACATAAATCTTAACATATTAGGAGCTCCATTGAAACTCCTATTAAAAATTAGGCACCTCACATGTACAATGACTTATTCCACTATATCATGTTAAATGACTTCCTTTTTCAAAACTAAATCATTAATTACAGAACCACTAGTTAACAGGTCTTGAAACCCAAACATTCATACAATTTAATCTAGTCTTGATACCAAAGCAACCTTGGAAATTCCTCAAAAATCAAAGTAACCACCTTCACATATCGAAAAACCAAAGAACAACCCATGAATTAGTATTAACATGAGAATACAACCAAGGTAACTACCTAAAAATGAATTTATAAACCTAGAAAAATCCCTCTCATAGTGTAATACCCAAATATTTTGTGAAATATTTTAATTTGAATTAATTTAATCTTTTTGATATTTTTTATTTCACATAACAATGAATTCTGATTTTGTTATATAAAAGAACTATGTTTTGATTTTGTTATATGAAACACCAAGTTAAAATTTCTCTATAAAAACACGTAGATTAGTCTTTTTCCCACACAACACTATGTTTTTCTTATGTTACACACAATTTCGTGTTCCTTTGATAACTTTTGAGACACGCAAGACCTAGTTTTACAAAACTACAATATAATATTAATATTATATTAAAATATTATTATAGTTGTCACCTATCTGTTGAAATTGTTTTCATGAATAAGATTAATTAAATTATTAAAATATTTTTTACACATGTATATTATAATAATTATTTGGTGATCAATTAACTAAAATGAGAATAAAACTATTTTGAAAATATATGAATTATTTTACTGAAAAAACATATTTATGCAATTAAAAACAATTTCCTTACTAAATTAAAAAAACCATTTATAACATATTTCTATGAAATGTATATATTATATTTATTAAACTATTTGATATTCATATTATGTGTTTTATAGAAAAATGATATGAATAAATCCAATATTAAAAATAAAAGGAAGTATTTTCCTAAAAGTTAATTTTACCACCTTTTAATGACACACCTATTTTAAATATAAATATTCACAATTTTTATAGATTTCATATGAAAAAATAAAAAAATTGAAGTCATAATATCAAATTTTAGTTTTGTTGAATCGTTTGTATTTTTTGGAAAAGTTTCATTTGTTGATGAACAGCGAAAGATATTGAATTTTAATTGAAAAATTATTTTTAATATAATTTATTTATATTTTTAAATTATATTTTAAATTGTTTTTAATGTTTTATTAGTTAAATTTTACAAATTTAAAACCAATTTAGGTAATTTTAAGGAATTTTACAAAGAAATTTTATATTAAAACATTTTGATATTTGGAACTATTTACTTTTAAAACTCGCTTTCTCATCATGTCTGCATGATTAGTTTTAAATTAATATATGCCACTTATATGATTGGAATTTTTAAAAATGGATTCCATATTTATGATAAATATAATTTTTAATACATAGTAAGGTAAAATTTGTTTTTTACCAAAAAAATATTAATGGAAGTAATTAAAGTGTAATTACTGCAATTAAGGTAAAAAAGCATTTACTTAGTCATTAAACTTTTTCATAAGGGGAAAAATAATCTAGATACATGTCCAAAAGATATTGCAAGAAATATTTTGAACATATAATATCATTTATCTGTTTTGGTTCATTATTGGAGACACATGATGTTATGGAGATCTATCAATAATTTTTACCTTTTTTATTTATAAGAATGCTACTCCTCCTCCATTGTAAAATGGTCACTCACCCCCTAACATATTAACACCTATCATGAACTTTATCCCATAAAAACTGAATCAAAATATTATAAAAACTTACCTGAATTAATCCTATAGTCCTCACTTTTTGAATAAATAAATCCAAGTAACTCCTTTGGTACAAACTAAAAGGAGTTACCCAAAGAAGTGGTAACATTATTCATTAAGAAATTTTATTTTATTTCTTTCTCAACAAAATAAAATATTATTATTACATGATTATATAATAACATAATTACCCTAAATATACATATAATAATTTATTATAAGGTTACAACCTACACACACACACTTCCATCAAATGGGATACACAATCATCGTTTGTGTGTACGGTACACTACCGCCTCACGAACCAATGCCATTTTTTCTTTCATTAACACCTTTAAAGGATGGTAATAATGAGGGAATTACTATTTTTATTATATATATATATATGATATTTGTTATGAATTTATTATTTTTTAGTTATTACATAACACATACAATCATGCATTCCATTTTTTGGTAATACGATAACTTCGTTTCTAGATGTGTGAACTACCACCTCCGTAAAGTGATGTGATTCATTCACGCCCTACATTGAATGTATTAAAAGTGAATTTTAGAAAAATATGTTTTATATATGAATAAATAACTATAATATAATTATAATTGATAAAAAATAAAAATTAATATGTTATATAATTTCTTTCTTTCATTAAATATGACAATATAATAGAAACAACGTTCATGCGTTTGTATGGCCTACCGTCTCTAGGAACGGTGTTTTTAATTTCAAATTTATATATTTTAAATATTATAATAAATGAATATATGATGAATATATATGATATTTATATCATATTTAAAAATTAATTGAATGAATAAACTAGGATCTGATTAATAGGACCAAGAATAACAAGTTTGAACATGTATGAAAATCAAGGTAGTTATTACATGAAACATATCTTTAACAGGGAATTTCTAATAACCAGGTAATATAAACTCATAAATATATCATATATGGTATTATATACAATAATATGGTTACATTGTAGATTTATAATAATCTTATATTTATTATACATGAGGTTTTAACAAGTATAAATAGAGTCAAGACTTAAGGTAAGGGCTTTCTCATGTCACTTTTATTTTTGTATTATATATTCTATATTCACCATTAATTCTTATTGTGTCATCTATATACATACCTATGACATGATATATCATGATTTTAAATTATATATTGATTTCAACATTCTCAAATGACTTTATTCTTTCATGGATCTCATGATTCAATAGTTACTCAAGTAGTAAGGGGATTTCCAGTCTCACATTTATTTCGGCCAGACATATACCTTATTCAACCCTCATTTATTTTGTGTATAGTATATACATCCCATGAATTAATTATATGATAATTATCATTAAATTTATGGTTTTTTATATATCCATTTTATGATATCTATATCATGGGGTTTATGGTTCAAATGTTACCAAATCAGTAAGCTAATTTTGTCTCAATTTTCCTTCTTTGAGACAAATGTTTTTTAGGCACCTATATTATTTTACAATATGTATATAAAATCATTTGAAATTTTATATGATGAATATACAAAGTTTAATTATATTTTATGCATCATTTAATTATATTAATTCATGGGTACTTTTATTCAATGTTAACAAATTGGAAAGATTTTATTTATACAATCTCATTGTTTACCAGGATTGTTTATGATTATGATTCCATCGAATAAATATTATAATACATATATAAATAATTCCAATTAATTTTCATATACTATTTTTATTAATTATATATTCAAATAATGGTACCATGTTTCCAATTTTTTTCTTAATATAATTAAGAATATGATTTTTTAAAAATTCAATACTATTTCTCTTTTTTATCAGAAATGTGTGTTTTTTCAAAACCATGTTTTTCTTAATATGAATTCAAAAAAATTATACTATTATCCTTTGATGTTATAAAGAAAATTTTTCCGTGACATACCTTTAAAAATGGGTTTTAAAAAGGAATCTTTTTTACATTTTCCTATCAAGACACTTTCCTAAAAATCTTATAGTAAAAAAAAGGAGTGTTTAACATGTATGTATTTATCCTCCATCATAACCATAATTTATTTAAATCTTCCTACATTATTTCTTTAAAATTAAATTCATAATATTATAGAGATTAATATTTTTAATGTATTTTTCATAGAAAATGGGTTACAAAAATATTTTATGATTAAAATTGTTTTAAATGATTTTCAAAGATTCATTTGTATGTTTTCAAAGATATTAAAAAAAGGTTCACAAATTTTATTCAAGATTACTTTATAAGTTATAAAATATATTTTCTAAAAAATGTTTTCAAAATTTTTTAATTTTTCCTTTAAAATATTTCAAACATATTTTCAAATAAAAGGATTTAAATTACATCAAAGATTAATTTACAAGTTTTCAAGTCTATGTTTAGTGAAAAAGATTTTCAAAATGACAATGTTCTAAAAAGTGGGTTTCAAAGAGAAAAGGATGTTTCCCAAAGAAATTTTTTAAATTAATTTTAAAGGTTAATTCATACATTATCAAATTGGTTTAAATGAAATGGATTTTGAAATAGTTTTATGTTTTAACAATTGATTATCATATAAAGGTAATTTCCCTTAATAAATGATCCAATTTATCTATAAAAATATTTCTCCATTTAAGATAATATCCTTTTATATAGTTTATGAATTAGTATATATATTATGCAAGGTTTCCATTATTATTATTTCATTTAATGTTTTATTATTAAGATGAAATTTTTTTTATGAAACTAATTTTTCCATGGGTTATATAATGATAAAAGGGTTCATAAAATGACTTTATTTCATGGGTTTTCTATGCTAATGAATCCTATATCTTCTCTACTTGTTATTATATGATGAAAATTTATTATACTCATTTATTTTCATTGTCAATTATATGATATGTATGAAACCCATATCTTTTTATGGATCATGATATGATGAATGTTTTATTATTTTGTGGCACACATATTTATGATCTCATTATGTAATGGGTTAGACCTATATCTACTTCCAATATATTGAGTAAAGATTTATATATAATGAGATAGACATGGATGGAATGAGATGTAAAATTGATTCAGTAGTGGAAATTTTCCACTAAGATAGTATTAGGCGTAAACCTTGACTACAAATATTGTCTTGGTAGTGAACCATGACTACAATAATGGTATTGAAATTGAAAAATGAATAATAAGATTGATTGGGGTGTGAACCCATTCAACTATAATTAAAGGGATGCGATCACAGATGGTGGTGTGTCCTACTCAGAACATTCATCCCCATCAGGTTTTCTAATTTGTTTTGAAATTAAACTCTACTTATTTAGAATTATTTTATATTCTCACATGTCTTTAATAAACTCTATGACTTATTCCTATGTTATGATACTTATGATATTGATTCCCTTATGATTAATGTCTTATTAACTTCAAATATTTATGTCCTGACTCAATTATTTGATCTTGGATATGTAGTATATGATATTAAAATTTTATTCATGTGTTCTCATAGCATTATTCTAATTATTATTCTTACATATATCATTGTTTACCCTTGATGAGCTTCTGAGCTTTCCACTTTTGATGTTTCATTTCCCCAGTTTATGAAGAAAGATTTTAAGTAATACTACTAAAGGGGATGATCTTTATATGAGATATTTAAGATCTTTTTCCAAAACAGAAGAATGTGTTACATGTTTCAAAATACACTAAAAATTACAATCATCAATCATGTAATTATGAAATGTGATTAATATTCATCTAAGATAACGTAATATCCATGTATGTTAAGACTAGGTTTCTGTAGTTGGTATCTAATAAAGGTTTTTGCAATCCTTTGAAAGTAAGGATGAAAAAACTTTAGTGATATACCTAGGAATATTTCTAAGGATATGACTAGGTATGTATCTAAGGATAAGACTGAGGTGTCATATATTTAAAATATGGTGTCATAATTTAGACATTCTATATATGATTTTTTATGATTATGTGGTTTTCAGATATAATAAGTGCATCTCACTCTATATATTTTGGTTTAAGACATTGGTAGGAACATGAAGAAACTGAGTTAATGTGTAATGTGGTGTAATTTTTTTTGATGATAAGTCAAATGGGCTGATCACTAGATTGAATGATTTTGTGATCATGTCTACTTAGTTTTCACATAACATGATTAACAACATTTACCTTAACCAAATATCAAATTCACTAAAGGATATAAGGATGAAGTTTATTTAGATTTTAGGTAATGAATACCATAGAGGAAATAAGACCAAATTTTCTTATGCAAAGAATCTAGAAATAAGGACCTAAGATAATTTCTCAGAGGAATGGGATGTTTTTTTTACTATGAAATAGAATGACACAAAGCAAGTAACTACAAAGGGGAAAAGAAAATTTTGGTTAACACAATGAATGAGGATAATGGAATCCCTAAGACATAATTGGAAATTGAATTCTTTAAATGAATAATTAATTGGAATTATGAAAATCAATGTCTAAAGTGTAAATCTCCTGAAGAGAATTAGTAAGGTGGTACAGGTAATGGCTATATTGTTGATGATGATGAAAATACATGTGAAATGTGAAAGTAAATAGGTATTATGTATTTGGATGATGTAGAATAATTAATGTATTAATGGTGATGTGTAATAATCAAATTTTTTATGTATTTGGATTCAATAATTATGAATTTAAAAATATATTAGGATTTTTCATTTTATGTTTGTCACTATTGATTCACAATAATGTGTTGAATAGTTATGAATAACTAAAAAAGTGATTAAATAGAAAGGTGATATTAATGGGAAACAGACTATCAAGGTAAAGATAAACCTTTATATACTCTTAATGTTTATATAATTATGTTTTCATAATGATATATTAGATATTAATTAGTAAATTGGAGAGTACAAATTAACTTGGAACTAATTAAGGATTTGATGAAAATTTGGATTATGTTATCATGGATGGAGTTTTTGATATTTTTGGATTTAAAGAATATAACCAACAATCTTTGGAATAATAAATAATTCTTGTTATAAATAATAATTTATGGCTATTAGCATGATTTAATAGAATACATGATGAAGGTATTCACATTTTTTGTATGTGACAAACAAGTACTACTTTATGATATAAAGGGGATTAATGCTAAGTGGTTTTTAAGAAATATAGTGACCTTATTTCTAATGTTTTTTGATTTCATATTTCATATGGGTTATAAGGTTAGTTATATATAGAATTTTTTATGCTATAATTTGGATGAGGTTTAAAATATTAAAGTATTATCTCACCATATGTGGATTTATGCATTTTGGATAACTTGATCTATCCTTTTTATTGTGATAATTTCAGATGGAATGACTTATCATCCACCCAAAGTGCAGATATTTTTGGTTTCAAAAAACATGATATACTAAATCATGTAGTCCCACACTTATTTTATATTACACTTTAATTTTTAAAATGCAATTTTAAAACCTTCATTATTAAAAAGTCCTTTTAGAGATATTTTTATGTGAATATATATATATATACATATATATATCAACTTTTGTCATTATATATTTTATTTTTTTATGAAAAAACCTCACTTTTACTCTATGTATATCATTCTTCTAGATACTTTCCCCTTTTTTCACAATTATTTTTCTCAGGTACCATTATTTCCATAAATGAAAAAGATAATCAATTTTTATATGAACCATGAGTTTTATTTTGTAATAGATTACACTACTAGATTCCCATGAATATTGTTAATACAAGTTCTTTTATATTATTATTTCATTTAATTTATTTTATTCCATTATCATGATTTTATATACTTTCATTTAATCCAATTTATTAGTTGATAAACCCCATCATCTCTCATTTGAATGTATCTGTTATTATAAGGAGTTTTAGTAGTAATTTTTTTGAACGATATGAATTAATTATAGTTATGATATTTATTATAATATCATATAACTTTAATATCTTACTATATCAATATTAAAATAAGTTAATAACCTTTTAGATATATGATATGATTATAATATTTATGTTTTGGTCTATTTGAATCCAATTATCATGGTATAATATTTAAAATATTCTATACAATATTTTTATCAGTAATATTAGTCTCACCCAATTTTTATAATCTAATTATTATCATTATGAACCTATAATACATATTTACAATGGTCACTCCTATTATAAAATCAAAAAATTGGTATTCCATCTAATTCATAGAATTTTTGTTTTATAATACCTTTTCTGTACAAAGAAATATATTCTCCAAAATCTTAAAAATTCCATTTTTATTTTTCAAATGGAATTTATGAACTATTTTTAGAAAAAAAATCTCTATTTGGAGAAAATGTTGAATTAAATTATATAGATATTTTTAAACTATAGTTGTTATATAAATCAATAAAAGGTAAAATCCTTAAATTCACTCTAGTTATATGATGTTTTAGATTCATTTTACTTGTTTTTTTATAAATCCTTTTATTTATTCCTATGATGATGAAAATACATTTTATCTAAATTTTAATATATTGTTAATAGATATATTTATTAGATTATCTATATCTTCTTTATTACCATTTAATTTAAAATTTTATTTTAATTTTTTATTTTACTCTATAGATACATTTTTATAAACATTATTCCCATCCACATAATATTTTAAAAAACTCATCATCACTTGTTTTAATGACTCTAATATTTAAAGAAAATTTAGTACGAATTGTTTTGGAAATATATTTATTTATAATAGATAAATTTAGATTATTTCCTTTTATCTCCCTTCTTACCGGTTCTTTTATAACATTATCTTCTTTAATTTATTTTATTCCTTGGTTAAATTTTCCTATAATTTTTCCCATCTAATTTATAATTATAAAAAAATCATAATAATTTATTTAAATATATATATTATTTAAATAATTTTTTTGGTTATTGTTTCTAAATATTCAACACTCTTCGTGTTATATTTTTCCTAATAATTTAATGAGTAAAATTTTATACTATATTAAAATTATAATATGTTAATAGAAATTTGGATATATTTTATTCTTAGCATCTTAATTTTTTATTCTGTTTTAATCTCATTCCTAGGAAAGAGTATCAATAATCATCTCAAACATATTTTTATTAGTAATATTAGTGTCACCCAAATTTTTTATAAATTTCAAATCACCATGAACCACTTATTCATCAATTCAATAGGTATTATAGTAAGAAAATAAAAACATTGGAATTACACCAAGAGAATAATACTATTGGTTTTCAATACATTTAAATTACTAAAATATGAATTTTTCTGATTCATCTATTTACCTTTTTAAATTTTAAAATATAAATTTTAAGTGTAAATATTTATTTACATTAATCATTGAAGAGTGTTCTAAATAATAAGATCTAACATGAAGTTATTCTCCTTACAAATGTAAAAATACTCATGGGGCGTGTTATTATTATTTTTCACTAATATCATAATGAAATGATTCATTCATATATTGATAATGATATACTATATCATATCCTTCTAATATTCATAATCTACTCAATAAAATACCGGAGGATAATTCTTATTATTTATTCCATGTTTTTTAATTTGTACGTGAGATACGATGGAAAACATTCTATAAAAATTTGTTTCATGAAAAATTAGAGATAGAACCTGATAAAAAATATTTTTAGAAAATAAATAAACATCAAAAGGGGAGTGGGGTGAATTTAGTATTTATATACTTTATAGATAAAACCCACAAAAAATATATAGATTCAAAAATAGTTTTAAAATTATGAATGGTTTGTAACTTTTTTATGATGAAATAAAAATTAAGTTGAATAATTATTAGATTCAAATACCAAAAGTAATAAATACTTATCTAAAACGTTTTTAAGGAAAGAGAGTAAAGCTTATAATTAAATGTGGTATATGTTAATAAAAATGTTTTAATAAAAAAATATAAATTATATTGAGCTAAATAATATGTAGCCACATATTTATGAACATTTCAGATACACTATGTTCCTATACCTGGAACTCAAATACCTTTAAAATAAAGCAGCTAATGGATCTTAATAGATCTGAATAGTCCATATCTTAGTTCCTGTAATTCCCATTTTCAACTATGTTCTTAAAATCCAAATTCTTTTAATCAAAATACCTACAATAATATAGATAAATTATAATAGGGTAAATCCTGTACTATTTTTTAATAATTTAAAAATTGGATGGTAAGGAAAATGAACAAATAAAATTATTATAGATAAATTATTGTAGAAAAACATGTTTTTGAATGATTAGATTTCAAGTTGTCATTTCACATATCAATTTGTTCATCAGTGACATGATAGGTTGATATCATGTCTCTATTTATAAGAGTATGAGATATTAATGTCGTGGTTTTACACAATGGTGTCCTGGATACCAAAATGTTGAAATCCTACAATATTATAAAAAATAATACAAATATGCATCATAATTTTTCGATAAAAAAATCATTTAGATATTAAATATTATGAAATTATTAATGTTGTAGATAAAAATTTTAATATACTATATTCCATTATTATTATCAACCTTTTCAAGATACTTTTCATATTTTATTTAAAATTGTTTAATTTTAGATAATATTCAATATGAATCCATATTTTATATTTGTTCCATGCTTCCATGATGCAATTTAAATGAAAAAAATATGTTTCTAAAAAATCATTATTAGTATTCTAGTAGAAATAAATTATTAGATATAATCGCACAATTTGAAATATATAAAATTGTAGATATATTTTAAAACATTAATAAATAAATGATAATTTTATTTATTTAAAAACATTGGAAAATATGAATGTGTTTTACGAATAATGAAAATAATAGTTCTAGAAGATATAATTAAAATAATGAACCAATATTATTCCTATACAAAAAATAATGTTGTGTCTTAAAGATAAAGGAAACTGATATTGAATTAAAATAACTATTCTATGCATGTTTTAGAGTTTTTATAATGGTTCATGATATGAATAGTTAGAGGAATTAACTTTCTTTTGAGAAGGTAAATATATTTTTAGATCATAATAATTTGATATTAATATTATCTTAGTGGGATATTAACTTAATGAAAAAAATATTGGTTGAATATACTTTGTATTTTTATCTGTGTATCTCTTACACACTATGAAAAAAAAATTTATTTCTTGTGATTTAAGTAGAAAATTTTAAATTGAAGGAGTTAAATAAGGATAAGGTTAGTGGATATGTATGGTCATGTTAGTTGGTTTACACTTAGGTGTAGAATAAAAAGAGGATTATTTGGTTTTATCTATCATAAATGATACCAGTACACTTACATATTTAATAAAATTGTGTTAAAAATATTTCATTGAGTATTAGATTATATGGTAAATAATAAATGGTTTTTTTTAATGTATGGATAGGTCATACAAACTTATTTATTTATTTATTTAATGGATTCTATAGTGTTTCTCTTTAATTTAATAAATCACACCATGATATATTCTTTTAATTCATGTTTAGTTCTTTATAATGGTTTTATAAAGATATATCATGATATTAGGAATTAATTTTAATGGTCTAGGATGAATAAATATGTTGTTGAATTTGTTTAATGTTAATTTCTTTAACTATAGGTAAATATTGAGAAATAATAACTTTCAGGTTTGTTACAATCTTTATCAATTAAGGCATGGAATATAGATTAATTTTATATATATTTTTGATTGGTTAAGAAATATTTTAATTAGAGAGTTATGTTTTTTTTCTTCTATATTTAATTACAATTCTATCTCATTTCTTACCCATTTTTAAAAAACATATGGTGTATGATCTCAGTATTTTTATCAAATATGTGATTTTACATCATGGATTTTATAATTCTATTAGTTTGGATTGGTACCTATGTATTTATTTATTCTAGAAAGGAATTTAAGAGTCTACAATAACACAATTTAGATTTATTATAACTTATCATCCTCAAATTTATTTTAAAATAGAGTGAATAATTTATGAATTTGAAAATATGATTTGGGTATGTGTAATTTATTTTATAACACCAGGGGTAGATAATATTATAATAGAATAAATTTCATAAAATAAATATTAATAAACATATATTATCATGTAACCTTTTAATTAATTATATGGTAGGATAATTAAATCACTATTGTGTTGGATAGAGGTGTGAAAAATTAAAATTTTGATCTCATTTTGGATTATGAGAAAACTGATGATATTCAATTAAATAAGTTGTAAAAATTAAAGGATGAAAGTAAAAAAAATAGGATGAATGATGAAAATGGACATTGTAATTAAACAGTGTTAATCATGTATTTATATATGTTTCATTATATTGAAATATTTTGATTTTAGTTAATGGAGTAAGACAAATCTATGATTGATATTTGTAACAGGTATGGGTATTTATTGGTTTAAAATTTGGACTTAAATTTTTAGTTTGGATGATTGAATTGAGGAAACTTTTATAGTATTTTAGATGTTTTTAGGGTTAATGGGAGTTCTATGTGATGTTTGAGAGTTGATTTTATATTTAGAAAATTTGTAATGATTATATGGATTATCAAGTAGGGGTTCCTTAGGTACATAGTGATATGTAAAGGAATGGGGTGGTTCTAGTGAAAGAGATATTCCCTTAATTTATTTTTTATGTGATTCACTATGATTATATAATATGAGATGATATAGTCATATCACATGTAATGTTATAAGATTGTGTTATACTTCCATCAACGAAACATGAGGTACAATATGTATACATTGTATGTAATTTCCTTGGCCTATCATATTTATTTCATTGTAATGTATAATTCTTTTAATTAATAAGAATATTATTGACACTCCCATTTAATAAAGGAAGGGAAAGATATTATGAAGAGCACTTTGGTTATCTTAAAGTGTCAAGGAAATTTAATGGAAGAAAAAAATATGGTTAAAGTTCCCAACAAAGCATACATACGCACGAGAAGGCCAATGAAGCTCCTACTAGTACAGCCAAAGGGTGTAGGCCCTATGATGAGGACCTACACTGGGGACCTATGCAGTTGTATATGATTTTCTCCCTGGCGTAGGGGATCTATGTGGAGGTTATATGATCATGATCTATGCGGACAATATCATTTTGACAAGGTCCCCTATTTTTCTATAAACAGGATCCTTGGGCTTCCCATTTCAACGACATAAAAATTTAGATGAACTCTCTAATCTTTCATTACATAGCTCCTTCACCCAGGCACTCTAAATTTTCTCAATTAGCTATTTAAAAAATGATATAAGAGAGAATTGTAAGGGGTAAACCAAACCAAAGTCTCTTATATGTATAAAAAACAAGATACTTGTTTGAGGACTCTCCTTCCATAAGAAGAATTCACCTACGCAAGGTCCTTTCCTTTAAAAAATACATAAGTGAGATTCTTCCAAGGGCATAAAGGGATACCTAGTGTGTTTAAGTTAAAACCTCACCTAATTTATTTTATCCCAATACTGCATTACCCAAGGAATATCAATCTTTCACAGGCTTATACATCATATATTTAGCTTTTTTTCAATTCTCCCTATGACTTATGTGGAAAACCTACGTGGAATACCTACAAGACATACCTATGCAGACCACCTACATGAGATATCCTTTAAGCCCTCTTTTAATCCATTCATATTAGGTCTTCTCATTCTTTACCTACATTTTATGAAAGGTACCAAGTTGAAATTTCCACCAAGACCTCTTGATATATCAAACCTATGGGAAACGCACATCACTATGTCGCCCATTTGGATTTGGATATATATGGTCAGAGGTTTTTGACACTTGTCCTTCCATAGGGTAAGGATCTTCAGGGTGTCTGCGGATTTGGATATCTATGGTCACATAGACCATTACCCATGAGAAATTATTGAGTCTTGGTATTGAATTCTAGGGATAGGAATTTTTCTACACCTTCTCATCTCTAAGATCCAAAGCCTTTGGTCCCTAGTAGGAAGAGTGAGAATCACATTGATTGTCCCTTCCACATGGAATGATATCCTCCTCCCACTATAGGACCCACTCGAGGGAAGTCATCTTAATGTTATCCCCTAACGTTTCATGTAGGAGGGTTCAGTATTTCTCCTCTCTACTTCTTTTACCTCCACTTCTTCTTTATATTGGACCCTCATCTAATGTAAAGTGAATAGAGGACAGTTTTTTTGCTTTATCCACTTCTGTCTTAGCCACGACTTCTCCCACCATTTCCCCAACCTCTTCCATAGTTGTATCATCCTCTTCCACTAGTGGGGGGATAAATCATGTTCGGGTTGAATATTTCACATCATATTGTTTCTGACATCGATCATGACTCATGTGGTCTTAGACGTTTTTAATGATTACAACACCCTCAAAATCCACCAAAATGGAATGATCCACGAAAAATCTGATTCCCTCTATAACTAGGATACGTAGGAATCCTTATCAAGGCATGATCTCCACATCATCTCATCCAGTAAATGAGAAATCATGACCCCCCCCCAAATAGGCCTCCTCCAATTTTTAATCCCTAAATGGAATGAACTACGAGAAATTTGATTCCCACCATAATTAGGACACGTAGAAAGACTATTCAATACCTGTGATACATACCATTTTCTATATGAAATGAGTAGTCCTAATTCCCTTAATCTAGGTATTATCCTTATGAATAATCCCCGAATTATTTCCCCCTTAAATCTCCATGAGTTAAGACATCTCTAGTTGACCCTATTATAAGGGTTTTCTATTTATGAGTAAGCCCGAATGTATATCAATAAAAGGGTTATACTCCCCTATGAGATTTGTTGAAATATTTGGGCTTTAATTCCCATAAAAATGGGGTACATAGGAAGCCTCCCTAGGGTTCAAACCCAACATCCCAAATCAACCCTATTCTCTTCAGGTCATATCCTCAGCAGGTTCTAATTCAACTTAGGAGCTCATATTCCATCCTTGTTCCTTGGGTTGATTAGTCATAAGTCACTTGCCAATCATTGACAAGGAACCATCCACCTTGATTTCCTTACCACGTGGTAATTAACTATATGGTTGGGTCCTTATCACATGACCTTAAAAGGTATGATGTTCCCAATTTAGCAGTGCGGAACTATTTTGGTTATGATTCCTTTCATGAGGATACATAGGTATCCCATCCATGGGACCAATCCCAATATAAAAACAAATTACATATTCATGGATTATGATAAACTCTAGAGTAATATATATATACCTGGATAAAAATAATCTCTTGAGTAATGTTTAGTCTCCCTGGATGAAGATACATTATAGAGTTCCATTCGTCTACCTTGAGGAATATATATTCCAAAGTTCCCACTAAGTGGATTAAAAACCAAAATTGTTATAATAATGACTAAATAATGTCCAAGTAGTAAATGAGAGGATACCATTGATAGATAACCTAAAATACTTATAGATAACTCTGTTAATGAAGAACCTTGAATGCATACGAATGATTCTAAATTCCACACATGAAAATAATTGATTTCAAATTTTAAGGTAAACATACATTATTCATGGTAAATTGATAAGGATTCATGAAAATATCTTAAATATATAAGATAGTCTCAGAGTAGGAAATAATTTCCCCAAAAAGGTTGTGTTGAGCCCGACCTCCCATCCTCTTGATCAATGCGGGTTATTAAGTATTGTATGACAACAAACATAACGAATGTCGGCCTTTGTAAAGAAGGTCCATTTGGATACAGAACCATTGGGTGTTTTTGGTTTTATAAACAAATCCATTAGAACCAGTTTGAAAATAGTGATTCCTAACCAGAACTCGTATTCCAAAGGAAACAAAAAAATGGTAAATTTGATGATAATATTTAACCAAGATGATAGTGTTACCCATTTTTCATTCCACTATCAATTGATAAAAGAGGTCCAGGAAAGGAAATAAATCCTTCATGTGTTCATTTAAAAATATGTTTCTTTGCTAGAGTTCATTTTTTTAATTTTTTTAATTTATAGGAACTTTCATACCAAGAATTTATTAATTACAAATGGAATCCTTCAAGTTTTCTCCCATTTATTCCCCTGCTACTACTCAAGATGGATCCCTGTACATTGATAAGATGCTATCACTGAATCAGTATCTTCAACGCTGGGTCTCTAACACATTGGTTTATGAGTACCATCAACATGGTACTATCCCAAACATGAAGGCTTCCCAACATTCCCTCCAAGTCATGAATAAAAATTTTTCATCATGTAAATGATGACCGGAGGTCCATAGGAAAATGGTGATAATTAACATCTTCAACAATTTTGAGATTTTATCCCTACAAATAAATCACCATTCCCTCCCTTATTTTAGGGAGTTCAACCAAGGGGCCACATATGGCCTCATCTCAATAACACATGGGTCTTTCCCAAGGGCTCCTACAAATAAACACCATTGTCAACGCTGCCCGGCAGCAAACTGTCAACATGATGAGGGTGTTATCTTCAGTTATCCAACCAAGGTCTCTCAGACCAATACACATAATAAGAACTGTCAGGGATGATAGTTTTCTAATAGGGAGTAGGCTCCCAACTTTTCTCGCTCTGAAGAATTCCTCCAAACCTGTTTGGTGGAAAATAGAGAACAAGAACATGCACTTTCCCTCCTTAATTCTGCCATCTATCATACTCATCTACAATTTCCCAACCAATCCCATTGTTCAAATATAGTGGAGTGCTTTGAGTATCCATATACAACTACTCATAATATATCATCCATTTAGTAAACTCGTCTAGTTGCATTCAAGGAATCCTACCAATCAAATATGGTGGAAACTTTTAAATAGTAACATACACCTACTTGCACTCACAAAGCTTGCCAGCAGTCTCATCTGGTAGCACATAAAGATATATGTCAACCATTATTGGTGGAAATCATCTAGTAGGAAAATACACCTTCCAGCAACCATTATTCCAACAAACATTCTTGTTTGGAAGTTCTTAGAGAAGTCATTCAAAAATATCTGATTAAACTTTGGGAATACTAAACTCTTTGTCCCCATACACAAGTATTTTCAGTATCCACTAATAGGAAAGTGAGGATATGAACATGTAATTAAACCTACTCTGAATAGGTAATGGACGTATATTCCCATTTTGGCCACTGAAGTTACCAAACACATTTCGGGTATGGTGAAAGGAAATACACAAATTCCTACCCATATCTTGGATGCTTCTATAATATCATAATGTTAACATAATTTTTACTAGAGGGAAAGAGACATAATTTGATTCACATACCTGGGATGACTCATTATCATACCATCCCCTAGAAAATACACACCTATGTTCCATTCCAAGAGGGTTATGAGGCACACTCCCCCATATTATATGAACAACAGAATCAAGAGCATACACTCATTCTAATTGGAGATAATCATGCTATTCATAGGGTATGTATTTTCATACCCATGGTTTTTCATATGTCCCATGTACTTTCTAAAATGGTTTCATTATTAGTATTATAAACACTTTTTTGGCCCTTGAAATTGAATTTTTATGCATATTTATCTTATACGCTGACAATTAATCTATTAGTATCATTCAATATTTTTGTATTTGAAACATTTAGTTGAGTTTGATATAGTAATTTTTACCTTCTATAGTTACCTATGTATTTATTGTTTTCCTTTTTCCTGGTTCTAAAAATGAAATAAATGTATTCTTCCAAATTTTCCTAAAACATTGTAAATTATGGGATTTTTGTTTCCCTTATAATGTTCTTCCAATTTTATCTGATGGTGTTTGTATAACTTCATCCTAAGTGTTTTTATAACTGCATCCACCATGGGAACTCATTGAGCCAGATTTGGTAGAACAATTAATGTTCTAATATCATATACCTAAATTTTATTTTCTAAAAGAGCAATAATAAAATCTTCCAAGGCTTCAGTTGCATTTAATGGGGAGCTAGTTGCACCCAGTATAGAGATTTATGAAACTTTGTTTTCAAATACAAAAAAATTAAAGGAATTTAATTTTGTATACCCTATTTTAATGGAATTAGATGAAGATATATAATAGATATTATAAAAGGATAATGGTATGGATAAGGTATCCATACATCCTAGAGGGGTATTTGGTCCCCTTATATCCCTTGGTTAAACATCAGTGTGGATCCAATGATGAACATCATAAAATGTGATGAAACACTTACAAGTAAAAAAAAATAGATGGGTTGATGTGAGAGATTATTCTGGTGCCATTATTCAAGTGCATAAAATAACATCAACTAATGTAAGATACAGTGTGGTAAAGTGGAGAATATTTTTGACATTTTAAAGATATTTTGTGAGCTCTATCCCGCCTTGAGACTATGTGAATGTTTCATGGATGATAAACCTTTTTAACCTACACACCAGGTGTTCAAAGAGGAAGATATATGTATAGGGATAACATTTACCCCTCTACAATAGAGATTAAGGGACATAACCTTCACCCCTATAGATTTCTAGGCATTTCCTTCACCCCTCTATAAATCTGGGGAATATTCAGCATCATGTCCTCATTGAAACTTCCAATGTTTTTAGAAAAATATATGTGGTAAGTTTTCTACTGAGTTAATTATTTTTTTATAATTTTTGTTACAAATATCCCCCCTTTTTCTTCATCATCCTTGAAAATCAGTATTAAATTTTATATAAAAATTATTTCATAAATACCAATATATTTTTTATTATATGGATCATAATCTTCCAATTGTGATGAGTTCATATTACGTATTCATTATTCTAATTACTTCATTCATTAATTTTCATTGACTAGATTCTAAGATCTGGTTGGATAATTTCATCTATGTTCTAAATAACATTTTCACATAGACTAGGTCTCTATTTACACTACATATTTCTCAAATTCATTTGGATATGCCAATGATTTCTGACAAATATGAGCATGAGTTTTTTGTTGAGTTGATCCTTTTTCACTTTATGTGTATTGTTTAACTTTTCTAGCCTAATATTCATTTTCCATATGTACAGACTCACTTCAGGGATTGAATATCTTATCTTCAACTATGAAATTTGTGTTTCGTTCTCTCAAGTATGATCTATATAAAGATAAATCACTTTTTGTGTTGAATTCATGGTTCATGATGTAGGATTTTAGCATCTTGTAAGTGTGATATTGGTTTTCTCCTCCCCCTACCCAACTGTTTTTTAGTTTTTTGGTATTTTTTGAAGATATGATCTATATTAAGGATATTTAGACCAACTACATATTGAGTAATTACATTTTCCTTTTAGTCAACATTGCTTTTAAACCTGTTGTATATTTAGTTAGAAATTTAAATATCACTTATTTATTCTTTTGATCAAATATGAAGGATAAGATTATGAGTACATTCTTTAAGAATTCCCATAGATTTCATCCTAGAACTATCACACTTCTGGAAATTCACAAGTACGAGAAGAGAACTAAACTTCTGATAAAAAAGCCTCCATTACAACGGTTGGTCCATGAAATTGTTCAGGACTTCATGAACGATTTATATTTTTAGATCCATGTTTCATAGGCATTTCAAGAGGCATAAGAGGCATACCTTTTTGGGTTGTTTGAAGAAAAAAAATCTTTATTCCATTCATTCCAATCACATGATGATTATTTCCAAGGACATCTAGCTGGCACACCGGATCCATGGTGAGTGGTCTTAGTTATTGAAGGCCTTACTATTTTAGTGTCAGACACTGTACATTTATAATCATATGTTCCCTTTTTCCCGTCTTAAGAAAGATTATTTCTAGAACATGACTTGTTTTTTATTCTCAAACCATTTTAGTGTTTATTGTAATTGATTACATGAATTAACCATATAATTGGTTGTGTGAGTAGCTGGTCAAATATATATAACCAAAATACAATGATGGTTTCATGCTCAATTCCAATCTTATTATATCAAATTTGTAGCTTTGAAAAATTCAAATTTTCCCTTTTCATTCCGTTATTTATAATTTGAATTAATTTTTCAAATTGAAAGACTACAAATGAACTTAAAAAACTCCTCTACTTATTCCATTTCATTTCCTTATCATTCATCCATTTAACATAAAGTTTTTTATGTATAATCATGATATTTATGATATTATATCATAGGTCATATATTAATTTTAAATTATTTCTGTCTTATTTGCCAAATTTTATTATGGGGGTGTGTAATTTTCAAGGAATTGTATTTTTTTAACCAGAGTTTGAATTCTTGTCTCTATATTCAATTTATTATCCACTTGTAGAAAAATTACATAAACCATATTCCCTGCCCTTTCCCATTATGGTTCAGGTCCTTTGGGCTATGATCTCTTTATTTATTTAGAATATGTTCATTGTCTTAGATCTATTCATATTTTTATTCCATGTTGCTATAAAATTATACTAATTCATTCATGAAACATTATTGTTGTGGTGTAAATTTTGGAATGGTATGTTTAAGACCTCATACACATATTAATAGAGAAACATGCCTTGTGGTGTTTATATTGGAATCATTCTTTTCTTGTTACAAATCTATACATGACTTCTTTGTTATTGGGATCGCTCATATTCTTTAAGTTGTTTTTTGTTCCTATGAATCTGTTTAAGAGAATGTTATTTTGAAGATGGTATGGTTGTAATAAGTCCCACCAGCATAGGTGTGAATGGATTTTATTCTAGGTAGTTTTCAAAATTTCTATTCTTGTATTGGTAAGAAGTAAACCATGTTTTCTACTTTCATTTATTTATATTTTGGTTTAAATTCTTGTATATATTTTACACTAATTTTTGGGTGATCTATTTGGATGTGTGTTGTAGATCCTAGAGATGAAATGTGTGACATAGAATTTACTTTTGGTCCCACACTTCTACCGGAGATGGTTTGATTTGTTTCTTCGAGTGGCCTACTGGTGGGGTGATGAAAGATATCTTTAACATCCAGACATCATTAGTAATAATTCTATCCTGGTGAAAAATTTCTAGCTGTAAAGGATTCCTATCAACAGAAATTGAAGTATTTCAACATACTATTTTATCATGTTGGAGGGGGGCATAGATGGATCCGGAGTTTCTGTGATTTTTTGTGATCTTTTAGGTATCAAACAAATTCTAATATGTATTGATTCATACAATATTTTATTTCATTATTAATATAGTCAATCTTTATCATGAGTTTTAATTTTTGTGAAAATTCTCTTTGGTTTAATAATTCAAAAAGGTGTATTATATATGTTTGATTAATAAATATAATATGAAATTTTATGACCAATAAATATTTATAATTTATATTATTTAATTTATAAATATATTTTATATGTTGGAAATATTATTACCAATAGAAAAATATATCATATTTATATATTTTTAAACACTTTAACTAACACATATATTTTCTCTTGGTAATATTATAATTGTAACTGAACTATTTTATCTATTGTAATAACATTTAGCGACAGATGTTTTACCGATATTCTAGTGATACTGACATATTTTTTGGTAAAACGTTTTACCAATAGAAAATACACTTTAAACGACAAATATTCCCTTGTTAGAAAATTGTAATATTTTGTATTGCATGATAGATAACCCTGAGAAATAGGAAGTAGTGAAACTCAGATGCTTTGTACAATCATTATAGGGGAAAACCTTATTCTGGTATACAATTTTTCAGTCTCGATCAATCATTGGATGGGAGGATCTCCATCAGAAGTTCCTATTTCATTTCATCTCAACACTAAAAAAGACAACAGTATTCGATCTTACAGACTTTAAGAAAATAGAGAATAAAAGATTTTAATATTTTATTGCTTGGTGGAAATCATTAACATACTCTATGAATATACTGCTCCCTGAAGAAGAACTATTACCCATTTGTTTATTAAACTTCCATGATGATTCCGGAAAAACCTTAATCCCTATGAAATACAAAGTATGTTTTCATGATCTGGATTCGATTTCTCAACAAGTGAAAAACTCCATAATAAATACTAGAGACAAATCCTGAGGAATCTCATCAACTCTGGGATAAATAGAAGGAAAATCAGAGACTACTACAGTTACATATAAGAAGGCCCCTATACCCACTCCTACTTCAAATCCCTCATCAAACTGTAGGGATCCACCTCTCGAGAATTAGTAAAAATTATATCCTTATCAAGATGAAGAAAATATCAAAGGAGTTGAACATTTTATGAGTTAAAGAATAAATTATACTCTTTTCGAATTGAATAGGTTCCTTACTGCTTCATTTCAACCCTGGAAAATAATTTAGTACAGTTACCAATTCTTGGGAATATAAAAAAAGATGGAGATAAGGATCTCGCAAACTACTTCTCCTTCCCACAATATTGGGGCACCACATCTAGGATTTTTATTCAAATATATTCTGAAAAAGATGGTGGACTATGGAAAAGTGAAACTGAAAGGTTCACCAGCCCAAGTAACTTATGTTATTACTACCAATCCAGAGGATGAAAGAAAGTGGTAGGAAGTCAAAAGAAAGAATGTGAAAATGTATGATGAATGGATGGTAAGGAAAAAGATAAATTAAACTCATTATATTCTATGAACATAGTTAAAATAACCGAATGTGCCTCCTGTCACTTCTATTGTAGCTAATCCATCTTTATCAAAAGATCAGTCCTCGAAAGGCCAAACCTCAAGGAAGATAAATGGTTATAAGGATAAATATCAGTAAGAAAAATACGAGCTCGTCTCAAGGCCAATGTTTTCATTGACTTTGGAATATTTCATCCCAACTATCTCAAAACCATGGGCACCGCACCACCAAATGGAATGACAATAATTGACCTATCAAGAAGATTATTCATCAGATCAAGAGTTGATCTTTGGCTCCATTAATTTTATTCAATTAATGGATCCCTATAGAAATAATGATTCTAATTATGGACTTGAGTTCCCCATACTTGATTAAGGAACTAGGGGAAGAGGACATCAAGGTCGATGAAATAGGGGAAGACATGGGTATAATAGAATCCACTATTTCAATTACAACCTTGCTCGAACCATTTATATAGTAGAAACTCATGGGAGATCCCTCCAACGGGCTCAGTAGGAATAAGGAAACTCTCCCACAAATGATAGAGTATGAACTAACATAATCACCTTAGAAAACCAGTTAAAGGCTACATCTCCATCTCATCAGTGGGTAAGAAGGAATAGCCAATCTAATCTACCAAGGACAGAAGTACTTCCAGTTCCTACTTCGTAGGATGTCCCATCCACATTAGGGTTATGAGCTCCAAAGGAATCATTAAATGAGCATCTACATGCGGGGAAGAATGTACCTCTGGACCATAAGTACAATGGTATGAAGCAACTAACCTAGGTATCATCAAAGTTATCAATCCTAGATTCTCTAAATTTTTTAACAGATCTTTGTGATGCACTCATTGAGGCTTTTTCAAGTCCTCAAAAGTGTGAAACCGAGGTTGATACTGTTGATATCAACTGTATAGATAATGATACTGTAGAATTTCACATGATCATATCTTTCATGGTCCAAGAATAAGATGATGTTTTACAAGGACACCCTATTCCCATATACATATCTGAAAATATAAATGATTTTTGAAATCTAATGATCCTTCATTGATAATGGATCAGGGTCAACCTCACTCCCATATATACACTTCATTGGTTGGGTCTCAATGAATATAACTTGTCTCCATCCACTATGATGTTGTAGGGTTCTGAATATAATGAACAAAGACCATTGGGAGAAATTTCTCTCAAAACTCATTTTAGAGATCTTGTATCTAATTTAGATTTCCTTATTTTGTGGTAGGACAAAACTTTCAACATTCTTCTAGGAAGGCCTTGGCAACATCAACATGTAGCCATTCCTTCATCACACCACCAATGTCTCAATTATTGCTTCAATGGTCAAATTGGGATATTTCACAATGATAAAGACACATTAAAAACATGTGAATCGTAGTATATTGATGTAGGGTTTCATCACACATGGGAAAAAAGTCAGTGGTAATGGATATAACAAGAATCAATGATTTGAATGCTGTATAAAAGATCCCATCCAACCAATTCAAGCACCTCAAGGAAACTTTTGGGCTACTTATCAATTAAATTGAAAGGGTTGACCCAAATATAAGCACTTGTTCAGTGGCTTCCATAATGTTATTTGAGGTAATTGAGCCTAACATAAAAGGAGAAATCATTGATTCACCAAACAATAATGGAAGCCTAAATGGAGATGTATTCATTACATCGACCAAACTTCTACTAGTCTCTTCTTCATCATCCAAGATATAAGAGTTTTGTAACGTCCCGGACCTGGCCAGCCACCCGAACAGTGCCGAATGGGTCGGGTGTTACTACCTAAGGCGCACCTCCCCGAATTCCAAAGGTTTCCGACTAGCAGCGAGGGTCTCTTAGTTATAGTGGGGAGGCTATACCCTCTCGGAGGATCATAATATGGGTACTGGTCCGAGAATAATACTAAATATGCAGCAGAAAGAAAGACTCAATAGACTCGAACCAGACCTGTAGAGCGGAAGCATAATCAAAATAGATAACAGTGGAAGCAGTAAATATAACAACAATAGTAGAAATAAACACAAAATCATGATAAGAACACGTAACTACATGTGAACAGTAAAACATGCATCCAGAGCAGGTCATACACAACTGAATATAAAAAGGGCCCCAATGGCTAACCAACAGTAGCTACAATAAGCATGCCAATATAGAAAGTAAACTAAACAATGAAACCCAGCTAGGCATTACCTCAAGGTCTATACCATCTCCATGCAATAACTAACGCAACCCAGCTCCTGAAGTTGGCCTCTTTCCTGCACGTAAATCCATAAAGTCTACACGCATCCCGAAGGGCCCGTGCAGGGTGTGAGACAAATATCAGTAGGATACCACCCAACGGTGGGTACCAAATATATGTGTTTAAGAAGTCATGAATTTACCAGGAAAGCAGTAATCAGTACAATGCAGAAATAAATACAAACTCCACTAGTGCTCAACAGCCACCATGGAGTGTCACCTACTTCGGCTAACGTCGGAACGTCTGTCATGTAACCCGGCACCATGTTCCACCTGACACCTCGTGTCTCAAGTACCGACGTCCCGAAAGCACGCCCAAAATAGTAACCCATCACCAAGTGCCTTTTAACACCTCGTGTCTCAAGTACCGACGTCTCGAAGGCATGCCCAAAATAGTAACCCAGCACCATGTGCCTCCTGACACCTCGTGTCTCAAGTACCGACATCCCGAAGGCACGCCCAATCCCTTGAAGGCTCCTCACCTCACACGTGGCTTTCTATGGAAAGCACCCCCAACCATAAATACCAAACCACAACTACGGGGGCCTCTACCCACACAAGTGGTCAAAACCACCTCATCACGGAGTATCTCTGTGTTCACACTACTCAGAGTCCCGGTGAGCGGTAATCACCCAAAATAGTCCTAAGCCACCAACACATCTGACACCTCGTGTCCCTACGACCATGTCTCTCAAGTCCGATGGCATCACCACCCTAGTAACCCGGGCCATGCCCAACCATACTGTCGTAATGCCTCAAGCCGACATCCATGATTCCCAATCCCGTGGTCAAAACCACCCAAAGTATTCCGGGCAAACCCCCCAACCTGTGATCAGCATCACTCTAGCATAATCGGGCCAAGCCCAACACAACCCAAAAGGGTCCAGGAGATGCAATTCAACAATCGCATATATAACATAGTTAAACAGAAAACATAACCAGGAAAAACCATCTAAATAGTCTAATTGCATTATACCAGGTGTTGTCCCATACCAGCACAGAGGTCTTAAATGCCTCTAAAAATTTATAGCAGGCTTTAACAAAATAAACTAAATAGTTTATAACAATTATATATCAGTTAAAACCATTTTGGCGTTCCCTGGCAAAAATTCCCCGATGAGCAATGGCCCCTCACCCGGCCTTGCTCATGCAAACTGGTAACTGGGCATACCCAAAAGCATCCCAGAGGTCCCATATACAATACAGTATGAAAAAGCAGATAAAATGGGTCCCGCTCAACAATACCCGAAAACGCGCCGAAGCCGCGTCACCCAAACAACCGCGAAAACACAAAAAGAAGTATGCACCACCTACCTGAGACCCGCACAATGCTACTCTTCCGGTAACACCCGCCAATTCGGTCTAAAATGCGGTAAATATATAAAAGATTCAAAACCACTCAAAGGGATATAACTCATTCTAGAATGAAAATCAGACAAAATGGCCAAAGAGGAATCGATGCCTTACCGAGGGGGTTCCAACGCACTAATCAGATCTCGAATCGGGTCTCGGACGGACGATTGGGAGGGGAAGAGAGGTTTGGCCGGCCTGGTTCGTGTATCCGGGCGGAGGATATGAGGTTCTGCCTCAATACGAGGCTACTGCCCATTTTAAGAGAAAAAAGAGAGTACACGGTGTGTACTTTGGGACTACATGCCGTGTATGGTTCATTTAACTGTTCAAAAGACAGAAAGATTCCACCGACTTACTTTCTGTACCTGCAGACATGAGTACAAGGCGTGTACCTAGGGGTACATGGCGTGTACTTGGTTCCTCTTCTCTTCCTCTTCGACATACTCACGTGCCATGTACATCCCTCATACACAGCTAGACTACACAGCGTGTCCAAAGGGAACACGGCGTGTCCCTAGTTCTTACCCGGCCAATGGCCTACACGCCATGTTTGGCCTCACACGATCAGGGGTCTACACGGCGTGTTCAAAACTACACGTCGTGTACTAAGAAACTACTACACGGTCATCACACGGCATGTACTCAGCGAGCACACGGCCTGTCACTGACCTACACATACACGGTGTGTACTTAAAGTACATGGCGTGTAGTCTAGAAATTTCCAGAAACTTAGCATTTTCTCCAGTTTCCTCAGAAGCCAGTCAAAAATTCAAAGAGGGTCGGGATTTTGACCCATTCAAAAAACCCGGGTTCTTACAAAATCCCCACCTTAATGTAGCTCATCCCCGAGCTACCAAACGAAACCCGGAGATGGCACCGAACACGCCCATCCCGGTTAAAAAACCTGGACTACTTCGGTCCCATGGTTCTGGCTAAATTCCTCAAGGGGCTCCCCACCTTAGGAATTGCCTACTCAGTCTCACCCAACAATATTTAAAGCAAATAGGGTTTACTAACCTGTTTTCCAGATGCATAGTCCTCCCGTGACGCATCGTCACCCCTACACCTCGTTGGTGCTCTTGTGTCGCTACCGACACCCAATGTAACCCGCATCGCATCGGTGTCCACCTCCACGAGGTCCTGGTGCCTAGCACCTTAAGTAACTTGCATCCACGATGCCCCGATGCCCACGACACCTCAAGTAACCTACATCCACGATGCCCCGATGCCCACGACACCTCAAGTAACCTGCATCCACGATGCCCAGATGCCCACGGAAACTCACACACACACACACACACACACACACACACAGATATATATATATATATATATATATCTCACACAACCGATATGGTTCCAATACCACTGACTAGCATCTAGTCAGTCCACAAAGGTCATGTGCACCACATGCACTTAAAACCGATATACCTCTACAGGTCATGCCAAAAAGGAAACATGGAGATCTCGGCCACACCACTGTGTACCTCTAACTGTCACTGGCTCACCGTCCTGCTCAGCCTCTGGCAGCTCCATGATGTGCACCTGCCCTGAAACACGGCTTCCTGACGCCTGACCTCCTGATGCTGCTCCAATATCCGGCCACTGACCCCTCAGCTCGGTACCATTGTCTCTGTCATGACCTCCGCGCATAGCTAAACCTCTACTACCCTCTCCAGGTACTGAACCCGAACCAACTCCAGACACTGCAGTCTTTCATGGTCCCTACCTGCCGGCTATCTGAGAAGGCTGCCTGCAAAACCTCTCTAGATGCTCGTTCTGTCCACATTCCCGACACTCCTTCGGTGGCCTGTCGCACTATGCCCGAACATGTCCCGACTGTCCACACTGGAAGAAAATCACCGAAGAACTCCCATGAGGTGGTCTAGTTGAATCCCTGGCCTGACTGCCCTGCTGGAACTCATCCCGCCCTCGCTTCCTGCTGTCTGAACCATCACCTGAAGCTGTCACCCTACCCATGCGAGACTTCTCCCTTTCGTTGCCCTCGGCTATGAGTCCCTGATTCACCGCTTCGGAGAAAGAACCCAGCCTGAAGATGTTCACCTGGACCCGAATGGTGTGTCGTAAGCCATCCCCGAAGCGCCTCACCCTAGCTGCGTCATCGCTCACCATACCCGGTGCAAAATGGGACAACTTTGTAAAGGTAGATGCGTAGTCCATAATGGACATATCTCCATGTTGTAGACTCAAGAACTCCCGAGCTCTATCTGCCCTCAGTGTCTCCAGGTATAAGTGCTCAAAGAACTTGTCCTCGAAGTCCTTCCATGCTAGTCCCTCATGCCTACGAGCCTGTACCTGTACATCCCACCAACGCTTCGCCGATCCTCTCAGTATGTATGTCTCCAGCTTGACCCTTCGCCCTGGAGGTGTCTCGAGCTTCTCGAAGATCATCTGCATTCTCTCTATATAGTTCTCAGCCGTCTGCGGACCACCCTCACCCTGAAAAAGCGGCGGGTGATTTTCATGGAACTCCCGCGTCAGATAGGCCATAGAAGGCTCTGTACCATGCACACCTCTGTCAAGCCCCTGCAAGACACGTACCAGGCTGGCTCGGAGCTGATCATCAAGCCACGGCCTGAACAATGCCAAACTCGGCTGTTGTCCTGCCTGCACTGGACCCTGAACCTGCTCCAGTCCCTGAGCATGTACCTGTGGCTCGTGCTCTTCCTGTACCGAAGTCTGACCCTGGTCCTGCGGCATTGTATCATCTCCTGCCTGATGCTCCATAGAGCCTTGAAAGAGTAACCCGCTGAATACCATAAATGGTCAGACAACCCATATATATATAACAATATATTCTACACAGATAAGGAAAGCAGTAAAAGGCAGTGCATAACAACTACCGTTACTCCCCCTCATCGCAACCCATGCCTCACGGAATCCTGGCCTCACAGCATCCTTACCCACCCTCAACAGAGCCAAGTATCACAAGTACCTCGGGCCATGCCCATCCCGACAACTCACGTTGCCTCAAACCGACGACCGTGTCACCCAATCCTGACAGTTTCACTACCTCAATCACAGTACATGCCTGCTCTCATAAGAGTCAGACCCAAATATCCTGCAGCATGCAATTCTACAAAATATAAATCATGGCATACACATTTTCACAACTAGCAGTTCTATCAGGAATTTCACCAACTCACATTTTAAAGCATATAAAGCATGGCATTTGATATTTCATTCACATGAAATTATCACTTTACAAAGCATACGTGCAATTATGAAATTGAAATACCCTAAAAATGTGCCTATCAAAATCCAACAACTAGCCTTGCCATACCAGGCCAAGGTCCAATTCTCCCTTACCATATAGGGTCAAGGATCACATATCACAATCAACAGCATCACACATCAAGTGATCCACCAAGGTGGAAATCATATAAACTATAATCTGAGCAAAAGCAAAAAACTAATTCCCACCTGCGGCAACTAGGTCCATCCCTCGTACCTGGGGCTGCAGGAACCCAAGAACAAGCTAGAAACCCATTCCCTGTAACAAACTATCTCCAGTCTACCACATCCCAAATAGTAAAACCAGCAGAAAGAAACGAGAAGCCTCGAACTCATTAGTATCCAGTAAAAAACTGCTACTAAATCCTTGTCAAGAACTCCTCTGATACCACTTTGTGACGTCTCAGACCCAGCCAGCCACCCGAACAGTTCCAAACGGGTCGGGTGTTACTACCTTAGGCGCACCTCCTTGAACATCAAAGTTTGCCGACTAGAAATGAGGGTCTGTTAGGTATAGTGGGGAGGCAATACCCTCTCGGAGGATCATAATATGGGTACTGGTCCGAGAATAATACTGAATATGCAGCAGAAAGAAAGACTCGGCAGACTTAAACCAGACCCGCAGAGCGGAAGCATAATCAAAATAGATAACAACGGAAGCAATAAATATAACAACAGCAGCAGAAATAAACACAACAGCATGCTAAGAACATGTAACTACAAGTGAATAGTAAAACATGAATCCAGAACAGGTCATACACAACTGAATATAATAAGGGCACCAATGGCTAACCAACAGTAGCTACCATAAGCATACCAATACAAAAAGTAAACAAAACAAAGCAACCCAGCTAGGCATGACCTCAAGGTCTATACCATCTCCATGCAATAACTAACGTAGCCCAGCTTCTGAAGCTGGACTCTTTCCTGCACATAAATCCATAAAGTCTACACGTGTCCCATAGGGCCCGTGCAGGGTGTGAGACATATCTCAGTAGGATACCACCCAACGGTGCATACCAAATATATGTGTTTAAGTAGTCATGAATTTACCAGGAAAGCAGTAATCAGTACAATTAAAAAATAAATACAAACTCCATAGGTGCTCAACAGCCACCATGGAGTGTCACCTGCTTCGGCCAACGCTGAAATCTCTGTCATGTAACCCGGCACCATGTGCCACCTGACACCTCGTTTCTCAAGTACCGACGTCCCGAAGGCATACCCAAAATAGTAACCCGGCACCAAGTGCCTCTTGACACCTCGTGTCTCAAGTACCGATGTCCCAAAGGAATGCCCAAAATAGTAACCTGACACCATATGACTCCTAACACTTCATGTCTCAAGTACAAACGTCCCGAAGGCATGCCCAATCCCCTGAAGGCTCCTCACCTCCCACGTGGCTTTCTACGGCAAGCACCCCAAACCAAAAATACCTAACCGCAACTACGGGGGCCTCTACCCACACGAGTGGTCAAAACCACCTCATCACGGAGTATCTCTGTGTGTACACTACTCAAAGTCCCGGTGAGCGGTAATCACCCAAAATAGTCCTAATCCACCAACACATCTGACACCTCGTGTCCCTGCGAACATGTCACTCAAGTCTGATGGCATCGCCACCATAGTAACTGGGGCCATGCCCAACCAGACAGTCGTACTACCTCAAGCCGACGTCCATGACTCCCAATCCCGTGGTCAAAACCACTCAAAGTATCCCAGGAAAAGCCCCAACCTGTGATCAGCATCACTCTAGCATAACCGAGCCAAGCCGAACACTACCCCAAAAGGTCCAGCAGATGCAATTCAAGAATCGCATATATAACATAGTTTAACAGAAAACATAACAAGGAAAAACCAACTAAATAGTAGAATTGCACAATACCAGGTGTTGTCCCATACCAGCACAGAGGTCTTAAATGCCTCTAACAATTTATAACAGGCTTTAACAAAATAAACTAAATTGTTTATAACAATCATATATCAGTTAAAACCATTTTGGCGTTCCCCGGCCAAAATGCCCCATCGAGCAACGACCCCTCACCCGGCCCTGCTCACGCAAACTGGAAACTGGGCATACCCAAAAGCATCCCAAAGTTCCCATAAACAATACAGTATGAAAAAGGAGATAAAACTGGTCCCACTCAAAAATACCTAAAAACGTGCCGAAGCCGCATCACCCAAACAACCACGAAAAAAAAAGAAGTATGCACCACCAACCTGAGACTCACACGATTCTACTCTTCCGGTAACACCGGCCAATTCGGTCTAAAATGCGGTAAATCTACAATAGATTCAAAACTGATCAAAGGGATATAACTCGTTCTAGAACGAAAATCAGACAAAACAGCCAAAGAGGAATCGAGGCTTTACCGAGGGGGTTCCAACGCACTAATCAGAGCTCGAATCGGGTCTCGGATGGATGATCGGGAGGGGAAGAGAGGTTCGGCCGGCCTGGTTCATGTATCCGGGTGGAGGATATGAGGTTCTGCCTCAATAAGAGGCTACTGACCATTTTAAGCAAAAAAAGAAAGTACACGGCATGTACTTTGGGACTACACGTTGTGTATGGTTCATTTAACTGTTCATAAGATGGAAATATTCTGCCGACTTACTTTCCGTACCTGCCGACATGAGTACACGGCGTGTACCTAGGGGTACACGCTGTGTACCGGGTTCCTCTTCTCTTCCTCGCCGACATACGCACACGCCATGTATATCCCTCATACATGGCTAGAATACACGGCGTGTCCAAAGAGAACATGGTGTGTCCCAAGTTCTTACCCATCCAATGGCCTACACGCCATGTATGGCCTCACACGGTAGGGGGTCTACACGGCGTGTTCAAAACAACACGTCGTGTAGTAAGAAACTACTACACAGTCATCACACGGCATGTACTCGGTGAGCACACGGGCGGTCACTCGCCTACACATACACGGCGTGTACTTAAAGTACACGGCGTGTAGTATGAAAATTTCCAGAAACATAGCATTTTCTCCAGTTTCCTCAGAATCCAGTCAAAAATTCAAACAGGGTCGGGATTTTGACCCGTTCCAAAAACCCGGGTTCTTACAAGTTTTTTAAAATCAGGTCAAAAGACATGGATTCCAATTCCTATCCCATCGAATTCCGTTCAGAATATCAAAAAGACCATTCATTATTATTTGGGCTAGAGATGGTTACCTCCTCTTCAGGATGTCGAAATATCGACTCCTCCCCTAGATCTAAATTTCATTCTTCATCACCTACCCTTTAAGAAGAGTTAGAAGAAGAAACTAATGAATAGGAGGAAAAGAAGGATTACCTTAGAGATTCCCCTCTAGTATTTGAGGAAGCTGTCTCCACCACTATGTTCGGACATAGAGAAATACATCTATGTATAGATGAAGATCCACACCCCACTCTGATTAGTGGGTCTATAACCCAAGAAGAGAAATAGGTGTATACTTACGTTCTGAAGAAGCACTGAGATTTGTTTTCTTGGAATTAAACAAAGATGCCTAGTCATGACCCCGAGGTGGTCACCCATCTTTTTGGATTACTAGATGATCATCAGGGATACAAACAAGAAGCAAGAAAACACACCTGACTTATGCCTCTAAGATTGAGTTTGAAGTCAACAAGATTATCAAATAATATTTCATTCAAGAAGTAAACTATACAAAGTGGTTATCCAATATTATCTTAGTTAAAAACAATAGGAAAATAAAAGTTTTTATTGATTTCATAGATCTCAACCGACATTGTACTCAAGATAACATCCTAGTTCTGGTCACAGAACTCTTGATAGATGCAATAGCTTGATACAAAGCTATCCCCTCCATGGATGGATACTTTGGGTATAACCAAATCTATATATCACCATAATATAAGGAATATACAGCCTTTAGAGCCCCTCAAGTCTTGTTTTTCTATAGGGTAATGCTCTTTGGGTTAATTAATGTTGGTGCGACTTATCAACGTGAAATGCACCACATCTTCAAACCCTTCTGGGGAAAATTCACTGAATTCTATGTTGATGATCTAGTGGTTGAATTCATAAAATGTTATGATCACCTGAATGACATGGAGACCATATTTTGCAAGCATCAACATCATAATTTGAAGATGAACCCCTTGAAATGTTCTTTTGGGGAAACCTAAGCAAAATATCTCAGTTTTATTAAATGTTATCATGAAATCAAACTTGATCCTAATAAGACTAATGATATCTTTAAATTTTACCCTAATAAAAACATTAAATAGTTTAGATGACTTAAAAGAAACTTTTCCTTCATCCATGGCTTCATAGTCAATATGGAAGGAAAGTGTTTCTCCTTCACCAAATTGATGAAGAAGTGGTTCTCATATCAATGGAATAATGAATGCCATGAAGAATTCGATACCCTCAATAAATACCTCTTCACCGCCACTAGTATTGAATCCACCTATTGAATGAAAGATGCTAATTATTTATGTGATATACTTGGATTGATCACTAGGAACCTTCCATGCATAAAAATCAATACTGTTAATGGAAATAACCATTACTATCTCAGTCAAACCATTCTTGACGTAGAGACTCGATATTCAGATATTCAGAAAATATGACTCCCATTAATCTTTTCATTTCCTAATCCGAGGCACAATATTCAGAATCTAATGGTCAACTTTATATCTCAAAATAACCTACTCAAATTTATCCTCAGTCATCCCATTATTATAGGATGTCTTGCATGGTAGAGAGTTATTCTGCAATAGTTTGATATACGATTTGTGCCTTAGAAAGCAGTAAAAGGATAAGCCTTAGAAGACTTCCTTTTTGAACACCCATCATCAGAAGAAACATCATTAATACTGAACATACTGATGAAGAAAACATATTTATTCAAGACAGTCCCTGAATATGAGAAACAAATTCAATGGTGCTTCCAAAAGTCCAATGGGGAAGAAAATGGAAGACCATAAGATCAAAAAAGTTGGGTTAGGGATTGTTATCAGCTCCTCATAGAAGGAAGTATTTCCATGCACCTTTCTATTATCAGAGGTTGGTACCAATAATGAGGCATAGTATCACTCTCTCATTGCAGGCATGGAATTAGCACTCCAAGTACCAATAAATCACCTAGAAGTCAAAGGTGATTCAGAATTGGTAATCAAATAGATCAACGTGGATAAAACTCTTGGAAAAAGAAGATCTAATTCCCCTATGTGATTATGTCCTAGGTTTAATGGATGAATTTTCATCAGATCCAAAATTTTCTTATGTTCCATAATCACAAAACACCCAAGTTGATGCATTTGAAAATGTAGCCACAACCTTGGTAGATCCAAATCGAGATAAAACGATCATCAGCATTGCCCATCGTTGTGTGGTTTCAACTTTTGTTCAAATCAGAACAGAGGAAATCAAGGAAATCCATCCAATTTTTGAGACATATGGTAATACCATGGGATGTATGGAACCCATCAAGGAAAATCTAAAAAATGTGGTTCTTTCACCAGATAGAGTTGGAAGAGATCATATCTGATGAGAATCAGTTAATTTCACTCTTTATGATGGACCAGATCACTAGAATATCATTTAAAATGAGGATTTCATGGAATTATCCTTATATGTATTGCTGGATAAGATACTTCAGCTGTCATGAATGAAGTACATGCAAGACCCTGTGGTGACCACCGGTCTAGGCATAGGATTTCTGATCAAATATAATGGCTTGGATAATTTTGGACATTGATGTTGTGGTATTGCACAGATTTCACTAAAAAGTGTCATCCTTTCCAAGTACATGCCAACTTCATTCATCAATCCTCCAAGTTTCTATATATAAAACAAATACTAATGGTTATTTTCTACATAGGGAATGGATGTTGTAGGGCCTTATCCTCCATATATGGCTAGGAAGTTCAAGTACATTCTTACTACTATAGATTTCTTTTCCTAATGGGATGACACAATACCTATTAAGGAATTCAGGTCCAAAATCATTGTTAGTTTTTTGAAAGATAGTATCATTACTAGATTTTGTGTCCCTCATACCATAATGATGGAAAATAGAACCAATTTTCTATTCTTCTAAGGTAAGAAAGTCATATCAAGAACAAAATATCAAATCCAACCATTCATCCTACTATTATGCATTGGAAAATGGACAGATAGAGGATTTCTACAAGTCCTTATTGAATATACATCAAAAGATGGTGGATAATGATAAAAATTCTTAGCCTAATAAGGTTTTTCTTGCCCTATGTGATTATAGGGCTACTACCCGTAATGTTACAAAAGAAACTCCATACTTGTTGGTATATGGAACATGAATATTCCTTTCCCATTGAATTTAAATTTCCCTCACTCCGAGTTGCTATTTGCGATCAGCTATCTAAAAATGAGCAATCTGATAAGTGACTATATGGGCTAGATTGATTTGATGAGAAGAGATTTCATACCATTCTTTACCAAGAAGTCTATCAGAATAGAATTGTAGGAGATTTTACCAAGAATGTTCAACTACATTCATTTCTTTTAGGAGAATTGGAATTAGTCTTCATGACTCTGATGATACTAGGAAATAGGCCTCCAAATCTTGTGCTAAAATGGTAAGGACCTTACTTGATACATAAAGTCTACTCTAATAGAGATTATTACATAATCTCAGTTGATTCAAAACTCATTACAACTCTTATAAATTCAAGGTTCTTGAAAAATACATTGTGTAATCACATAGAGAATATCCTAGTTTCATGATGTTTAACTGCAAGGAAACCTTCATCTTTGTTTCATGATGTTAAACATCATATCACCATTCATGTCCGTGTAGCATGATGTTAAATTGGGTATCACATCATCCTTGTTGCGTGACATTAAATTGCACGACAACATTTTTCCTCTATACATGACATTAAGTTGTACGATTAATGTATCCTTCATTTTATGTTAATAAATCTCTCAAGATACCCCAAATTGGCATTCCATTTGGTCCATTAAAATATGAATATCTTCCATGAGCAATCATTACTCACATCATTTCTAGACCTTAATAGCACTTTTTCTCCATTTCTCCTTATGTTTGAATCAGATCTGCATTGTAACTGTAAAATCTGAAGTTTTTTTTAAAAAATAAATGAAAATGCATGAATCTTTGTTTTAAGTAGATATTTATAAATAGCCTTTAAAAATTATTTTTCCACTTCTATGTTTTGAATTTTAAAAAATTATCATCTACAATTGTGTTTAGTAAGTTATTTAGAGCCTAATAGAACTAACTTGTTCTTATAGTGAATAGTAATATACCCTTATGAATAGTAATATGATCCGAATGAATAATAAATTTTAATATTATTTTATTTTCTTAAGCCGTGAATATAATTACATTTTGGTTAATTTTTCAATGTGATATAAAAGAAGTTATAGTTTTAAAATTGTTAATTTTTGAATTAATTATGACTTTATTTAAAAATTAAATTAATAATATTTAGAAAATTATTTTCAAAAAATGGACTTTTTTTTTGAATTCTAAACACCGAGAATTGGTAAGGGTGAATTTTTGGTATTTTTCTAAAATTCATTAATTTTTTATGAATAGTGAAATACCGTACATTCAAAATATCAGTAAAATACACTATTTATGACATTATAAGTGATTTAAGGCCACTTTTTTTAAACTCACATGCTCTTATTACTATTTTTGATCACATGAATTAATATTATTCATAGTCTTGAGCAAAATTATTATAATAATGATTAAAATAATGAAAAATACCCCCCTCTCCTCTACTATAAATACAACCCCCATTCACCTCTTCCTCCCACACCTATCAATCATTGAGACTTACCTAAGTTCTAACCAATACTCCCACCAAGGTTCTTCCCAACATCCTAGAGCCATTTTTCTCACCAAAAGTCTAAAACCAAAGGCCTTAAGAGGGATCTCAAGAAGAAGAGATCTAGAGGTAAACATCCTCTTTAATTTTCTTTCATTCCATTCATTTTATGTTATTATTTTTCATTAAATTTCAATAATGTTGGGATACTTCATTCCATATCCCCCTTACTTCCCATATTATTTAATAATGATTAGAGACCCATTTTCTCTCATAAAACTATTTTAGAAAAATTTAAACGATGCCATTAGGTTGTAGAATTTTTCTATGGAATTTCTCAAATATTCTTTTATTTTGAGTTCTTTTCTTTTCTTCTTCTTTCCTCGCATCCTCTTATCCAAGAGGCATGAAAGATATAGAATCTTTTATATTAGGTATTTTCTCATGTTCACGGAAAATTCATCATCAATATTCTTCTCCTCCCCCACGTATTCAAGGAATTAAAAACATTGTCTCTGATGTGTCGAATTACCAACATCGTGGACAATGTGATTTCAATTTTCTTTAATTCCTTAAAGTCTAGACATGAAACAATTTTTATGGTTGAACCAGGTTATAATAAATGTATTATTTCTCATCCATGGTTTTGGAATTTTTTTGTATAAATGGTTTTAAATTATAAAACAAAATGAGGTCGTTATTATCAAAGAACCACTAAAATGATCTTAATGAACATCATTAATGTTTAAACTTATGAATAATATTCATGTAAGAATTAAAAATGATAAATGGTAAAATTTATAGAATCAGAAAATATGTAAATACTACTCCATTCCAAATCTGGAGTCTCACTCCCAAACGACAAGAACATCCATCATGAACCAATCATAGAAATCATATAAAGAACTCACCCAGAAATAGTGCAAGGAAATAAATACTAACAATTAAAGGGTGAAATGATATAATGAAATGATCATATAAGGTATTATAAAGATGTATATGTTTTTTAATATATTAATAACACTCTTTTAACCATTATACATGAGGTTTAAACAAGTTTTAAGTAAGACAAACCCAAGGTAATGGAATTCTTAACCCGATTTCCATTCTTTGGGTTAACATTCTACTTCATTATTTATGTGGTATTAAAAATCATTGAATAATGGGATTTTTATATAATATGTTTAATTATGTGTATTTATATTTTTTATACATATTCCATCCACTCTATTAAGTGTCACTTCAATTATATGATTTATGTAATGTGTATTTCTTTTAAAATCCTCTTTTAAAATTCTATTTTACAATGTTCAAAAGAAATGTTTTCATGCGATTATTCATCTCGTATGGTTTTGTTATATTTCTTGGGAATTTTTTATAATGAAGGGTGGTACCTATATCTCCCTCCAATAAATTTTTTGTGTGTATGTTGGAGGTCGGTCGTATGGTTACTCCAAGTGTAACTCCGATGGTTACACCAATTGTAAGGTAGCTATGAGGGTTACAAATTATAAGGGAGCTGAGAGGGTTACAAGATTATTTATGTAATACCCCAATATACCTTTATTGTTATATTTATGTTCTTATATGTTGTGTAAATCTTTTATAAATCTAATGTTTCACAAGTTAAGTATATATGAGTGATGATTATGACTTTTGAAAATGTTTTCATATGTTACAAGTATTCATGGACTAATGTGCCCTTTCCTTATTTTAAATCCCTTACTAATCTTTTTGTGATCATCCCGAGATTTTTTTAAATGATTTTCACAGTTCATAAGGTTTTTTAAGACAAACAAGTAATCCAAGTTAAATTTTTAAATAATTTTCAAGGAAATAATGTTCTAATATTTAATCTTTTATATTTTGAAAAAAAATGGAAACTATTTTTATGGTATCCACACTGTAACAATCTTTAAGGTTATAAATGTATTATATCACAATTATCTAAAGGTATAAAAATACAAATTTCCTCAATATAAAATTAAGTTATTTCTTGAATAAAATCAAGATTAAGTAATTTAATAAGGTCGAGTCCTTATAGTTGGTATCAGAGGATGGTTTAGATAACATTAGGGGGTTAGGATGATGTTAAAAAATACCATAAATTATTTTCCTCTATGATTAATTTTGAATGTTATAGAATTTAAATATTACATTTTTTCTTCTTCTATGATATATTTGTTTAGAATTGTCGTATGTAGAAGAAATAGGGAAGCTGAAGAGGAGAGGCACTGACAAAATGACATCCTTCCAAATCTACATCCCGAAATGGTATGGATTTGAACCGAGTAGTTTGTGACAGTAATGGATTGAATGTCCCGAAGTCCTTCATTTTTATTGATTTTTGATAACCCCCTTTAAAGGGATTAGGGGGAACCATTACAATGCTCGTAGGCTCAGAACAACTAGAGGTATCACAACATAACATGACAATAGGAAAACATTTTATGTGACAACACCCTCTTACTTTCAATGGATTTTCTAACCTAGTAGTGGCTTAAGGATAGATTAAAGCATTTAAAAATATATTCGATGTCATGGTATTTCATACAATCAAAAGTTATGTCTTTCCATTTATTGTTTGAAGGTGAAGCTAATCAGTGGTAGTCAATGTTAAATGATATCAGGGATAGAGTGGATATTGATTCCTTAGAGTGGGATGAATTTAAAAGCCTTTCCTGGAAAAATATTTTCCTAAGGTGGTGCGACTTAAGATGGAGAAGAAATTCCTTGAATAAAAACTAAAGTAGGAAGATTCAATGGTCGTGTATGAAGCGAACTTCACTTGACTAGTGATGTATGCTCCAAATATTATTGTGCATCTTGATATCAAAATCAACCGCTTTTACTCAGGACTGAAGCCAAGGTATCGAAGGTCATTGGCCTCCCGTGAATTCAAAAGTTATGAGAAACTTGTCTGATGTGCTGAGAGGGTAGATACAGAGTTTTATGATGATCACATTCACTTTTGAAACAAGGATAAGAATAGGACCAGATGGAATGTTATGGGTAAGAATCAACCAGTGAAATCTGATGGTAAGAAAATCTAGTTTCTAGTTTGTGAAAAGTGTGGTAAGAAGCACCCTAGGAAGTGTATTACTAAAACTAGAAAGTGTTTTAAATGTGGTAATTTTGGACATATGGCCCGATATTGTAATGAATATAATCCTTAGAATAATCATAATAAGAAAAATTTAAAGTATTTTAAATGTGGTGAGATGGTTCATTATGAAAATCCCTGCCCAAAGAGAGATCTAATTGATGCAAAGAAGCCAGTCTATAAGCAAAAAGGTGTTGTAAGATTTTTTTCGACTATGTTAACAGATGTCGAGCCATCCAATGAAGTTGTACCAGGTACATTTTTTGTTTACTCATATCTTTCTAATGTTTTGTTTGATATGAGGTCTAAACATTCCTTCATCTCTGATAAATTTTCTGGTAAATTGGAAATATCACCTCAAAAAATGAGACCAAAACTTATTATTAAAACTCCAGGGGGGGAATATTTCGTTAAAGAGGAATGATAAGAATCTATTTATTGTGGTATGTGCAAATACTTTACCTTCAAACCTTGTTTTTTTCCATTAGTCGAGTTTGATATTATTCTGGAAATATATTGTCTTTTTGGTTATCATGCTAAGATTGTCTATAGATATAAAGAAAGTGTTTTTCAGAAAGAGTTTCAGTTTGTATAAAATAATGAACCCATATAATTGATAACATATTAGGAAGATGAAAAACTATTCAAATATGTAAATGAATGTTATCATTCTCATATTGTTGAAAATAAGGGAATAGTTCAGATTGATGATGTGGTTGTGGCAAATGAATACCATAATGTTTTCCCTAATGACTTACCTGGTGTCATACATGATCAAGAAGTTGAGTTCACAATTGACCTATTTCTTGATGCTAAGCCAATTTTAAAACCCCCATATCGTACGGCTCAAATAGAACTTCTTGAATTGAAAACCCAGTTGCAGGATTTTCTTGATAAAGGATTTATTTGTCCAAGAACTTCACCATGGGGAGCTCATATTTTGTTTGTTGAAAAGAAATTTGGTTCCATAATACTTTTCATTGATTATAGAGCTTTTAATAACATCGCTATTAAAAACAAGTATCATTTGCCTCACATTGATGAATTGTTTGATCATGACCATGGAGCTCAGTTATTTTCTAAGATTGATTTGAGATCCGGATACTATTAGCTGAAGGTGAAATAGGATGACATCCCAAAGACATCCTTTCATACTAGATATGGGAATTATGAATTTTTTTTATGCCATTTGGATAAAATAATGCACCTGTTGTATTCATGGATCTTATGAATAGAATTCTTCATGAGTTCTTGGATAATTTTTTGGTTGTTTTTATTTATGACATTCTAGTATTTTCTAAAAATAAATAGGAGAATAAAAAACATCTAAGGGTTGGTTTTCAAACTTTAAAGGAAAAGAAAATGTATGGAAAATTCATCAGGTGTGATTTTTTGTGGCAGTAGATTCTTCTTCTTGGGAACATTGTAAATAAGGATAGAATAAAAGTTGATCCTTCCAAAAAAAGTGGTTGATGAATTTCCAAGACCTACAAATGTTACAAATATTCTTAGTTTTATTGGATTATTAGGATATTACCAATGTTTTATTAAGAACTTTTCACTGTTATCTAGCCTGATGACTAATTTAACACGAGAGGGGGTTAAATTTATTTGAACAGAATAATGTGATGTTTTTTTAGGAACAGAAGAAGAGATTGGTGAATGCTCCAGTTTGGGTCTTTCCTTCTCGAAATGGTGAGTTTGTCATCTACAGTGATGCTTCTTTGAAGGGACATGGTTATATTTTGATGTAGAATGATAAAGTAATTACTTATTCTTCAATACAACTTAAACCACATGAGTTAAATTATCCAACACATGATTTGGAATTGGAAGGTGTGGTTTTTTCTTTAAAAATTTGGAGGCATCATTTATACGGAGCCAAATGTCAAATATATACTGACCATAAAATTCTGATGTATATATTCACTCAGAAGGAATTAAACATGAGGCATAAAAGATGGCTTGAACTGATAAAGTAGTATGATTTCATGATCAATTACCATCCCAAAAAATAAAACAAAGTTGTGGATTCCTTGAATCGAAAACATCATGCATCATTAATAATGTTACATTTGGAAAATGATCCCTTGATTAATGATTTGAAAAAATTTGTATTAAAGTTATTAGTGTAGGAAATACCTCTATTTTTTCTAAGATTTCAATGTAGTCATCGTTATTATATAGAATTAAGCAAGCACAAAAGGAAGACCATGAGCTATAGAAAAAGGTAGAATTGGTTAAAATGGGTAAGTTTCCAGAATTTAAATTTGATAATGATTGTGTTTTATGATTTGGAAAAATTTTGTGTGTGCCTTGTGATTCTCAGTTGAAGAAATATTTGTTGTGTGAAACTCATAGTTCTCTATTTTTTGTTCATCCTAGCAGTACTAAGATGTATAGAGTCCTTCAGGGGTATTATTGGTGGGATGGAATGAAAAGAGATATTACTAATTTTATTGGGAAATTTTTGACATGTCAACAGGTTAAACTAGAGCGATAGTTACTAAAGGGGATGCTTCAGCCTTTTTCATTGGCAGAGTGTAAGTGGTAGAATGTATCCATGGATTTCATGGTTGGACTACCAAATACTACTTGAGGTAACAATACGATTTGGATTATTATTTATCAGATGACAAAATCTTCACATCTTCATTATATTCGAGATACAATGTCTTGGGATTATATTTCTCGATTGTACCTCAAAGATATTTTCATGCTATATGGAGTTATACTTTCCACTATATCTAATCGGGATCCCAGGTTCACTTATAACTTTTATAAGGCAAATCAGAAGATGATGGGCATAGAATTAATTTTCAGTATATCCTTTCATCCTCAATCAGATGGGAAATCAGAATGAATGATTCAAACGTTGGAGGGTAGGCTTCAAGCTTGTTCGATGGACTGTCAGAGAAGTTGGGATCATTATCTTTCCTTATTTGAGTTTTCTCATAATAACTATTTTCATTCCAGTAAACAGATGGCACCTTTCAAGGCTTTGTATAGAAATCGGTGTTGAAATCCATCATTTTTGGATAAAGTTGGTGAAAGAAAGTTGATGGATCTAGAATTAGTAGATGAAGTGCATGAGAAAGTTAATATGATCCAGAAAAACATGATGACAGCTCAGAACAAGCAGAAAAGTTATGCAGATAAGAGTAGGAAATACTTCTCTTTCGAGGTAGGTGACCATGTTTTCCATAAAATCTCTCCTTGGAAAAGTGTGATTTGTTTCGGTAAGAAAAGAAAGCTAAGTCCACAGTTCATCAGTCCTTTTGAAATCTTGGAGAAAGTTGGACCAGTTGAATATCATGTATCTTTTCTTCTATGTTTTCCTCAGATACATAATGTTTTTCATGTTTCAAAGTTGAAGAAATATGTGCCATATTTGACACATGTTTTGAGCCCAAAAGCAGTTTAGCTGGAAGAGAACCTTTCTTATGAAGAGAAACAAGTTCAGATCCTTGATCGAAGGGAACATGTATTGTCAAATAAGGTAATCCACCAGGTAAAGGTTTTTTTGGAGAAACCACTTGGTAGAAGAAGAAACACGGGAGTCTAAAAATGCTATGAGAGAAAGGTACCCTCACTTGTTTAATAAGTAAATAAAATTGAGAGGGCACAATTTTCAGAGGGTGGGGATAATATAACACGTCACATTTTTTAAAAAATTAAATGGAAATGCATGAAACTTTATTTTAAGTACATATTTATAACTATATTTTAAAAATAATTTCTCCACTTCTATGTTTTTAATTTTTAAAAACGGTCATCTACAATTGTGTTTAGTAAGTTATTTAGAGCCTAATGAAACCAACTTGTTATTTCTGTGAATAGTAACATAACCCTTATGAATAGTAATATAACCTTAATGAATATTAAATTTTAATATTATTTAATTTTCTTAAGGCTTGAAGATAATGAGATTTTGGTTAATTTTTTAATGTGATATAAAAGCAGTTATAGGTTTAAAATTGTTAATTTTTGAATTAGGTATGATTTTATTTAAAAATTAAATTAATAATAATTAGAATCTTATTTTCAAAAAATGGACTTCATTTTTGAATTCTGTACATCGAGAAATGGAAACTTTGAATTTTTAGTATTTTTCTGAAATTCTTGAATTTTTTATGAATAATGAAATACGGTAAAATACCGTATATTTAAATTATCAGTAAAATACACTAATTATGACATCATATGTGATGTAAAATCACTTGTTTTGAACTCACATGCCATTATTACAATTTTAGGTCACATTAATTAAGATTATTCATAGTATTGTGTAAAAATATTATTATAATGATTAAAATAACAAAAAATACCCCCACTCCTCCAATATAAATACAACCCTCATTCCCCTTTTCCTCCCACACCTATCAATCCTTGAGAATTACCGATGTTCTGACCAATACTCCTACCAAGGCTCCTCCCCATGTCCTAGAGCTACTGGTCTCTCCAAAAGTCCAAAACCAAGGGCCTTTTGTGGGATCTTAATGAGAAGAGATCAAGAGGTAAACATCCTCTTTAATTTTCTTTCATTCCTTTCATTTTATGTTATTATTTTTCATTACCTTTGGATTGTGTTGGGATATTTCATTCCATATCTCCCTTAATTCCCATATTATTTAATAATTATGATAGACCCATTTTATTTCATCAAATTATTTTAATGAAATTTAAACGACATCGTTAGGCTGCCGAATTTTCGTAAGGAATTTCTATACTTTTCTTTTATTTTGAGTTCTTTTCTTTTCTTCTTATTTCCTCACCTCCTCTTAGACAAGAGGAATTAATGATCTATAATCTTGTATATTAGGTATGTTCTCATGTTAATGTAAAATTCATCATCAATCTTCTTCTCCTCTCACACTTATTCAAGGAATTAAAATTATTGTCTGTGATGTGTCGAATTACCAACATCGTGGACAATGGGATTTCAATTTTCTTTAATTACTTCAAGTATGGTCATGAAACCATTTTTATAGTTGAACCCTGTTATAATATATGTATTAAGTCTAATCCATGGTTCTGGATTTATTTTGTACAAAAGGTTTAGAATTATAAAACAAACTGAGGTCGTTATTATCAAAGAACCAGTAAATGATCTTAATCAACATCATTAATGTTTTAACTTATGAATCATCTTCATGTAAAAATTCAAAATGATAAATGTTAGAATTTATAAAATATAAAAATATTTTAATAAAACTCCATTCCAATTCTGGAGTCTCACTCCCAATCGACAAGACCATCAATCATGAACCAATCGTGGAAATCATGTAAAGAACTCACCAAAAAATAGTGTAAGGAAAAAAATACTAACAATTAAAGGGTAAAATGATGTATTTAAATGATCATATAAGGTATTATAAAGATTTATAAGTTTCTGTAAGATGTTAATAACACTCTTTTAACCATTATACATGATGTTTAAACAAGTTTAAATTAAGACAAACCTGAGGTAAGGGAAATCTTAACCTGATTTCCATTCATTGGGTCAAAATTCTACTTCATTATTTATGTGGAATTAAAATTGTTTGTGTGATGGGTTTTGTATATAATATGTTTAATTATGTGTATTTACATTTTTTATACATATTCCATCCAATCTATTAAGTCTCACTTCAATTATAGGATTTATGTAAAGGGTTTTTCTTTTAAAATAATCTATTAAAATTCTATTTTATAATGTTCAAAAGTAATGTTTTTTATGCTATTATTCATGTTTTATGGTTATGTTATGGTTATTGGGAATTTTTTACGATGAAGGGTGAAACCTATATCTCCATACAATTCATTGGTTATGTGTAAGTTGGAGGTCTGTCGTATGGTTACTCTAAGTGTAATTGTGATGGTTACACAATTTGAAAGGTAGATGTGAGGGTTAAATATTATAAGGTAGCTGAGAGGGTTACAAGAATACTTATTTAATGCCCCAATATAACTTTATTGTTATATTTATGTTCTTATGTGTTTTTTAAATCTTTGTTAAATCTCATGTTTCAGAAATTAATTATATATGAGTGGCGATTATGTATTTTGAAAATGTTTTCTTATGTTACAAGTATTCATGGACTAATGTGCTCTTTCCTTATTTTACATCACTTACTGAGATTTTTCTAATCATCCCAATACTTTTTTAAATTATTTTAATAGTTCATAAGGTTTTTTAACACAAATAAGGAATCCAAGATAAATTTTTGATGAATTTTCAAAGAAATCATATTTTAAGCTTTAATGTTTTATATTTTGAAAAAAAATGGAAACTATTTTTAGGGTATCCACAATGTATCAATGTGTAATGTTATGAATGTTTTATATCCCAATTCTCTAAAGCTCTAAACTTAATATGTTCTTCAATGTAAAATTAACTTATTTCTTGAATAAAATAAAGATTATGTAATGTAATAAGGTCAGGTCCTTATAGTTGGTATCAGAGGATGGTTTAGATAACTTTAGGGGGTTAGGATGATGTTAAAAAATAACATAAACGATTTTAACTCTATGATTGATTTTAAATGTTATAGAATTTAAATATTACCATGTTTCTTCATCTATAATATTTTTATTTAGAAAGGTTGTCCACAGAAGAAATAGGGAATCTGAAGAAGAGAGGCACCGATAGAAAAACATCCTTCAGAATCTGCAGCCCAGAATGGTAGGGATTGGAACCGAGCAGTTTGTGACAGTAATGGATCAACTGGCGTAGGAAATAAATTTTAGCGGAATCTATGCAAGAGAACAACCATAGTTACCACAAGAGAACATGATAATAGTGGAACATTTTATGAGACAAAACCCTCCTCCATTCAATGGATCTTCTGACCCATTAGCAGCTGAAGGATGGATTAAATACCTTGAAAATATATTCAAAGTTATGGGATGTTTATACAATCAAAAGGTAAGTATTTACATTTATCATTTTGAAGGTGAGTTTGATCAGTGGTGGTCAATGGTAAATAATATCAAGGAAAGAGTGGATATTTATGTCGTATATTGGGATGAATTTAAAATTCTGTTCCTTGAAAAATATTTTCCTAAGGTGATGCGACTTAGGATGGAGAAGCAATTCCTTGAATTGAAATCAAAGGAGGAAGATTCAGTGGTCATGTATGAAGTGAACTTCACTTGACTACTGAGTTATTCTTCATATATTATTGTGGATCTTGTTATCAAAATCAACTGCTTTTACTCATGACTGAAGCCAAGGTATCGAAGGTCATTGGCCTCCCGGGAATTCAAAAGTTATGAGAAACTTGTCCGATGTACTGAGAGGGTAGACACAGAGTTTTCTGATGATCATGTTCACTTTAGAAACAATGATAAGAATAGGTCCAGATGGAAAGTTATGGGTAAGAATCAACCAAATAAATCTGATGGTAAGAAAATCCAGTTTCTAGTTTGTGAAAAGTGAAGCAAGAGTATACCTAGGGAATGTCTTACCAAAACAAGGAAGTGTTTTAAATGTGGTAAGTTTAGAAATATGGACTGATATTGTAATGAAAAAGATCCCTAGACAAATCCTGATAAGAAAACAATAAAGTGTTTTAAATGTGGTGAGATGGGTCATTATGAAAATGTCTACCCAAAGAGATATCCAAATGATGTAAAGAAGCCAAACTTTAAACAGAAAGGTGTAGTGAGATCATTTGGGAGTACATCAGTAGATTCCAAGCCATCCAATGAAGTTTTATCGGATACATTATTTTTTTACTCAGATTTTACTAAAGTTTTGTTAGATACGAGGTCTACACATTCCTTCATATCTGTAAATTTTTCAAATAAATTGGAAATATCCCTTCAACAAATGATACCCGAACATGCTATTAAAACTCAAGGGGGAAATATTATATCAAATTGGAATTGTAATAATATTTTTATTGTGGTGTATGGAAATAATATACCTAAAATCCTTGTTGTTTTAACCTTAGTCGAGTTGGATGTTATTCCTGGAATGGATTGGCTTTCAGTTTATCATGCTAAGATTGAATTTAGATCTAAAGAAGTTGTTTTTCAGAAAGAGTTTCAATTTTTATACAAGAATAAACCCATAAAATTGATAAGATATCAGGAAGCTGAAAAACAATTGAAATATGGAAGTGAAATTTATATTGCTCATATTGTTTAAAACAAGGGAACTATTCAGATTGATGATGTTCCTATGGTAAATTAATACCTTGATGTTTTTCTTAATGAGTTACCCAGTGTCATACATGATCAAGAATTCGAGTTCACAATTGACTTAGTTTCTGATGATAATCCAATTTCAAAATCCCCATATCATATGGCTCAAATATAACTTCTTGAATTGAAAAATCAGTTGCAAGATTTTCTTGATAAAGGCTTTATTCATCCAGGAACTTCACCATGTGGAGCTCTTATCTTGTTTATTAAAAAGAAAGTTGGTTCCATCAGACTTTGCATTGATTATAGATCTTTGAATAACATCACTATTAAAAACAAGTATCATTTTCCTCACATCGATAACTTTTTTGATCATCTCTAGGGAGCACAGTTCTTTTCTAAGATTGACATGAGATCCAGATACCAACGGTTAAAGGTGAAGGAGGATGACATCCCGAAAATAGCCTTTCGTACTAGATATAGCCATTATGAATTTGTTGTTATTCTGTTTGGATTAACTAATGCACCTATTGTATTCATGGATCTTATGAATAGAATATTTAATGAGTTCCTGGATAATTTTGTGGTTGTGTTTATTGATTACATTCTAGTATTTTGTAAAAATAAAGAGGAGCATGAAAAACAACTCAGGGTTTTTTTAAAAACGTTAATGGAAATGAAACTGTATAGAAAATTCAGAAAGTGTGATTTTTTCTTGAACAAGATTTATTTTCTTGGGAACATTGTAAATAATAATGTAATAACAACTGATCCTACCAAAACAAAACTGGTTGATGAATGTACAAGACCTATAAATGTTACAAAGATTCGTAGTTTTTTTGGATTAGCATGTTATTACCAACATTTTGTGAAGAACTTTGCACAGATATCTAGCCCGATAACTAAGTTAACATGAAAACGGGTTAAATTGATTTGGATAGAAAAATGTGATTTTTTTTTCAAGAACTGAAGAAGAGATTGGTGAATGCTTTAGTTTTGGACTTGTCTTCCTGAAATGGTGATTGTTTCATCTACAGTGATGTCTCTTTGAAGGGACTTGGTTGTGTTTTGATGCAGAATGATTGGGTAATTACTTATACCTCAATAAAACATAAACCTCATGAGTTAAATTATCCCACACAAGAATTGAAATTGGCATATGTGGTTTTTTATTTGAAAATTTGGAGGCATCATTTATATGGATCCAAATGTCAAATATATACTGACTATAAAATTCTGAAGTATATATTCACTCAGAAGGAAGTAAACTTGAGGTTGAAAATATGGATTGAACTGATAATTTATTATGATTTCACGATCAATTACAATCCTGTAAAAGCAAACAAAGTGGCAGATTCCATGAGTCAAAAACATCATGCAGAATTAACAATGCTACATTTGGAAAATGATCCCTTGATTAATGATTTGATGAATTTTTTCATAGAATTATTTGGTGGAAGAAATACCTCTATTTTTTCATATGTTTTAGTGCAGTCATCGTTATCATAAAAATTTAAGAAAGCATGGAAGGAATACCACGAGCTATAGAAAAATGTAGAATTGGATAAAATCGGTAAGTTTTCAGAATTTAACTTTGATAAAATTTGGGTTTTATGATTTGGAAAAAGTTTGTGTGTGCCTTGTGACACTCAGTTGAAGAAAGATTTGTTGTTTGAAACACATAGTTCTCCATTTTCGGTTTATCCTGGCAGTATTAAGATGTACAGAGACCTTCAGGGGTATTATTGGTGGGATGGAATAAAAAGAGATATTATAGATTTTACTGTGAAATGATTAACATGTAAACTGGTTAAAGCAAAGCAGTAGTTTCCTAAGGGGATGCTTTACCCTTTTCTAGTGCCAAAGTGGAAATGGGAGAATGTATCAACGGAGTTCTTGGTGGGACTACCAAAGACTAATCAAGGTAATAATTCTGCTTGGGTTATTGTTGATCGAATGACAAAATCTAAAAATTTTCTTTCTATTTGAGATACAATGTCTTTGGATAATATTTCTCGACTGTACCTCAAAGAGATTGTCAGGCAACATGGACTTCCTCTTTCCATTAAATCTGATCAGGATCCCAGGTTCAATTTTATCTTTTTTAAGGGACTTCGAAAGTCGTTGGTCAAAAATTAAATTTCAGTACATATTTTCATTCTCAATTATATGTCCAGTCAGAATGAATGATTCGTAATTTGGAGGATATGCTTCGGGTTTGTTTAATGGACTATCAGGGAAGTTGGGATCATCATCTTTCCTTAGTTGAGTTTTCTTATAATAACAGTTTTCATTCCAGTATACAGATGGGACCTTTCAAGGATTTGTATGGAAATCAGTGTCGGACTCCATCGTTTTGGGATCAAGTTAGTGAAAGAAAGTTGACGGGGCCATAATTATTAGTAGAGGAAGTGGTAGAGAGAGTGAAGATGATTCGGCAGCACATGAGGATAGCTCAGAGTAGGCACAAAAGTTATGTAGATAACAGGAGGAAAGACTTATCTTTTGAGGTAGGTGACCATGTTTTCTTTAAAATCTATCCATGGAAAAGTGTGACATGTTTCGGTAAGAAAGGTAAGATATGTTCAAGGTTCATTGGTCCTTTTGAAATCTTGGAGAAAGTTGGAACATTTTCATATTGAGTATCTTTTCCTCCAATTTTGTCTCAGGTACAAAATGTTTTTCATGTTTCAATATTGAGGAAATATATCCCATATTCTACTCATGTTATGAGCCTAGATGCAGTTCACCTGGAAGAGAACCTTTCTTACGAAGAGAAACCAGTTCAGATCAATGATATAAGGGAACAAATATTGAAAATTAAGGTAATCCACTATGTAACGGTTTTGTGGAGAAACCACATGGTAGAAGAAGAAACATGAGAGTCTGAAAATTATATGAGAGAAAGGTAAACTCACTTGTTTAATAAGTAAATAAAATTTCAAGGATGCAATTTTCAGTAGGTGGGGATAATGTAACACCCCATGGTTTTTTAAAAAATTATATGAAAATTCATGAAACTTTTTTTTAAGTAGATATTTATAACTATCCTTTAAAAATATTTTTTCCACTTCTATGTTTTGAATTTTGAAAAACGGTTATCTACAATTATGTTCAGTAAGTTATTTTGAGCCTAATGAAACCAAATTGATCTTTTGGTGAATAGTAACATACCCTTATGAATAGTAATATGACCCTGATGAATAGTAAATTTTAATATTATTTAATTTTCTTAAGGCTTGAAGATAATGACATTTTGGTTAATTTTTCAATGTAATATAAAAGCAGTTATAGTTATAAAATTGTTAATTTTTGAATTAAGTATGATTTTATTTAAAAATTAAATTAATAATATTTAGAAAATTAGTTTCCAAAAATGGACTTCATGTTTGAATTCTACATGTCAAGATATGATAAGGGTAAAACATTGGTATTTTTCTGAGGCTCTCAAATTTTTTATGAATAGTGAAATACGGTAAAATACCATATATTAAAATTATTACTAAAATACCCTATTTATGACATCATAAGTGATGTAAGGACACTTGGTTGGAACTCAAATTCCATTATTACTTTTTTAAGTCACATTAATTAATATTATTCACAGTCTTGAATAGAAATATAATCATATTAATTAAATAATGAAAAATACCATCTCTCCTCCACTATAAATACCACCCACATTCCCCTCAACCTCCCACACCTCTCAAGCCTTAAGCCTTACATAATTTCTTCCCAATGATCGTCCCAAGTCTCTTCCCCACGTTCTAAAGCTTATTTTCTCACCATAAGGCCAAAACCAAAGGCCTTGAGAGGGAACTCAAGGAGAATAGTTCAAGAGGTAAACGTCCTCTTTCATTTTCTTTCATTCCTTTCATTTTATGTTATTCTTTTTCATTATCTTTGGATTATATTGGGATATTTCTTTCTATATCCCGCTTATGTTCCATATTATGTAATAATTATGAGATACCCATTTTCTCTCATCAAATTATTTTATGAAAATTTACACGACCCTATTAGTCTATCGAATTTTCGTAAGGAATTTCTCAAATATTCTTTTATTTTGAGTTTCTTTATTTTATTCTTCTTTACTCACCTCCTCTTATGCAAGAGGTGTGAAAGATATATAATATTTGATATTATATATGTTCTCATGTTCATGTAAAATTCATCCTTAATCTTCTTATCCTCCCCCACTTATTCAAAGAATTCAAAACATTGTATGTGATGTGTCGAATTACCGACATCTTGGACAATGTGATTTCAATTTGCATTAATTCCATAAATTATAGTCATGAAACCATTTTCATGGTTGAACCTGGTTATAATATATGTATTATTTCTCATCAATAGTTCTGTAATTATTTTGTACAAATGGTTTTAAACTATAAAACAAAATGAGGTCGTTATTATCAAAGAACCACTAAACTGATCCAAATGATAATCATTAATGTTTCAAATTTTGAATCATCCTCATATGAGAATTTAAAATGATAAATGGTATAATTTATGGATTCATTAATTATGTAAATACCACTTCATTTAAATTATTTAATCCCACTCCCAATCGACAAGAACATTCATCATGAACCAGTCATGGAAATCATGTAACGAACTCACCGAAAAGCAATGCAAGGAACAAAATACTAACAATTAAAGGGTGAAATGATGTAATGAAATGATCATATAAGGTATTATAAAGAAGTATATGTTTCTGTAAGATATTAATAACAATATTTTAACCATTATACATGATTTTTAAACAAGTTTTAAGTAATATAAACCCTAGGTAAGGGGATTCTTATCCCGATTTTCATTCTTTGGGTTAACATTCTACTTCATTATTTATGTGGTATTAAAAATTTTTGTCTGATGTGTTTTGTATGTAATATGTTTAATTATGTGTATTTATAGTTTTTATTCATATTCCATAAACTCTATTAACTCTCACTTCAATTATATGATTTGTGTAAGGGGTTTTTCTTTTAAAATCTTCTTTTAAAATTCTGTTTTATAATGTTCAAAAACAATATTTTTATGATATTATTCATGTTTTATGGTTATGTTATGGTTCTTGTGAATTTTTTATGATGAAGGTTGGGACCTATATCTCCCTCCAATTCAATTGGTGTGTGTAATTTGGAGGTCGACCATATGGTTACTCGAAGTGTAACTGCGACGGTAACACAAATTGTAAGGTAGTCGTGAGGGTTACAATTTACAAGGTAGTCGAGAGGGTAACAAGATTATGTATGTAATGCCCCAATATACCTTTATTTTTATATTTATGTTCTTACGTGTTGTGTAAATATTTTTGAAATCTCATGTTTCACAAATTAATTATATATGAGTGATGATTATGTCTTTCGAAAATATTTTCATACATTACAAGTATTCATGGACTAATGTGCTCTTTACTTATTTTACGTCCCTTACTGAGCTTTTTGTGCTCATAACATGTTTTTTTAACAGCTTTTTACAGTTCATAAGGTTGTGTAAGATAAATATGGAAGCCAAGTTAAATTTTTTAAGAATTTTCCAAGAAATCATGTTTTTAGCTATAATGTTTTATATTTTGAAAAAAAATGGAAACTGTATTTATAGTGTCCAGACTATTACAATGTGTAAGGTTAGGAATGTATTATATCCCAATTCTCTAAAGCACTAAAATTGAAAATATCCTCAATGTAAAATGAATTTATTTTTGACTAAAATCAAGATTATGTAATGTAATATGGTCGGGTCATTATAGTAACCCTTTTTAAGAACTATGTGTGGTTGGATTATTGCCCCTAGCAAGATACATAGTGACACCAGGGACTTATTCCATGGTCCAACCACAAAGTTTCATTCACATAATGTGAATTAAATCCTCATCACATGATGCCAAACTACATGATTCTTTAAGTTCTATGTGTGGCTTGATTCTCATTTCAAGGAGTTACGTAGTGATGCCCAGATCTCCAATCTTGTGCCTAGTTGCAACCATATTGAAATTTATTTTCCCTTTTCCTACATATGAACCAAACATATAATGATCACTATTCCAAAATACATTGTTTGAATCTGATACCATCTTGTGTCTTGAGCTAAATTATTATTCTATAATGTATCAAAATCTATTGTTTCTCACAACATATTCAGTTGGTGTGGGGAATAATATTATCAAGAACTACATGTGGATTAATTCTCATTCCAATTGAGATATGTAGTGATTCCCAAATCACTAATATTGGGTCCAACTATAACATAAAAAACCCATTCCTCACATTAAAACCTAGTTGGTGTTAGTAATATCATCAAGAACTATGTGTGGATTGATTCGTATTCCAATAAGATATATAGAGTATAACGAACCATAGTTTAAATACATTGTTAATACATCAAAATTGAAGTACACTTATTACAACATATAACAAAACCATGAAAGGGCTGTATAGGTATAGTGTCTTTAGAAACTAGGAAACATAAACAACTGGTTCATAAAGCATCTACATTGTCTCCCATTTATTTCTTCATATCTAGAGTCCCTTTTGGCATATCCTACTTAATAACCTTCTTCTTGAACTAGGGAAACAAAACATACAAAAGGGTGAGCTCAAATGCTCGGTAAGGGTAAACAAAAAAAATATCAACCACACCATATTCATCATAACATTTTGGAAATCTTAACCTGCAAAAGAGATCATAATTTCATAATCATGGGATAAATCATAGTAGTGAAATGTAATCCCAATAATCATAACATAAAACATGAAACTTTGTTTCATACACACATAATCATAGATAATCATTTCTTAGTAGTCAAGACTCGTAGCCAAGACTATCTTAGCGGACAAAGTCCATTTCTGAACTGAGTTCACTCCTCGTTTCAGTTCTGTTTCACTGAACCGGTTTAACCTGTCGTTCCAGCCATGTCTATCTCATGAGATATAAATCATTACCCAATGCATTGGAGGGAGATATAGGTCCCACCCATCTCATAATGATACCATTATTATGTGTTCCACAAAATCAAAAAATCATACATCATTGCATAACCCATGTAATAAAAATGGGAATCTTAAACATCATGCCATCATAACATAATCCATATAAGATAAAAGGACATCATAAAAATAATTCCATCATAACATAATCAAATCAATGTAAAAATGGGGATAGAAACATAACCCTATATTATCTTATATGGAAAATAATTTTGATAAAACACTTGAACTCTATTCTTGAGGAAAATATCCTTTCTAATTCAAAAACATTTTTCCTTTCTTAACATGTCATACAATTTCAAACTAAAAGAAGTTGATTAAAAATAAACATGAAAACATGTAAAAGAAGATTCTTGGAAATAATGTTTTAAAAAATCATTCATGCCGTATAAGTTAAAAAAACATTCTTCTCGTACTTATGTCGGAAAAGTCAAAAAATACCTTGTACGAATAACGACAAAAGATTCCTTTCATATATTTTACTAAAAACTCACCAAAGGGTAAAATTAGATTTAAAAAATTGTAGAATGATATAAATAATATTACATATTGTGGAAACATGGATGTGGATGATAAATATTCCCCAGTAAATTCTGAAGTATAAACAATCTCGGATAAAAATTGAGATTATGATATTGTGCCTTACCTTAGGTCTGATTTGCTTCGTAAGTGTCCAAAACTCCTGTATAATGATTTAAATAATTATATTGACTTATCCCAGAATCATAATTATTTTTATGATATCATATATGGTCATATTCTTAGCTTCTTATTAGTAATATTTTATTGTTACTTGTTATTCGGGTGTTTATTGCTTTTTGTTCTTATGCGTGTTTTGTCGAATAAATTCTTATTATTCTTTTTAGGTTATAGATAACTCATTTAAATAATGGTATTAGTGTAATATATATCGTATTCATTCATTAAATTCATTTATATAATCATTATGCAATGAAGATCATGTAGAACGAGTCGCATCACATCGTGGTGATGGTATTCCGTACGTACGCACGAGCGATGATATCATTCCCATGATCGTGGAATTGTATTGGAGTGTATGTATACTATTTAATAATAAATACAAAATTACAATTTTTATATATAGTTATTTATTTACACCAGTATACCCATCCAAGTAAGGTGGTGGTGGAAAATAGATTACACCACAGCATGGAGACGGTATTCTGTACGTACGCACATGAGGTGATTTTGTTTTCCGTAGGATGGATAGATGGTGAAATATGGTTGTTTCATACCTATAATAACATATCAGTATATGATTGATACTGATTTTATTACATCATAATGAAACAACTAAAGAAGAAGAAGTGGAAGAAGAAATAAAGTTGAAAGAATCGGTAATGGACATTACCTCTTCTTTGAAGCACCTCTTTGAGACCTCCTTTTAGGGCACTGAAATTGGTCTTTGAAGAAGATAAGGACCTCTAATATGTTTCTAGGGAAGTGTAGAATATAATTTTGAAGGTTTTGGCCGAGCGTGAAGGCTCAAAGTGGTGTGAGGAAGAGAGGGAGGAGGTGCCCTTTTATAAGGGAGGAGAGGGGAACCTTTGGAAAAACTACAAATATTATTTTATTATAAAGTCATATTCAGTTTTTAATAGCTCCAAATTGATTTATTTCGAATCTAAGGTGGTGAGGGGTCAAAATACTCTCATAATGTAGAATTTATACAAGTTTAGGGTTCTATTTTAACCTTACCATTTCGATTTAACATTAAGTTAGATAATTTAACTTTTACCGTGTCTTCTTTTGTTTTACACTATAAGGTTAATAAACATACCATAACAAGCCAAACTAACCCAAATTTGTTTATTATTAATTTATATAACCTTATATAAGTCATTTGGCCGAACCTTAGATTTTTTGGAATAAAATAACAATTAATAATATAATATTTGTTTTAAAAACTATTTTATGTCAATTTTGACACTATTTGGTAATTGATTTTTGTGAAAAATATAACAGAAATATTAGTTATACAAAACTTACTTAAATAAATAATAACATGTCATATTAACCTAGAAAATTATTTTAATTCATAAAAAGTTTCAAATTACATTTATTTGGGTATTTATAACATCAATTATGTCAATATTTCATTAAAAATATAATTATTGCATCATCATTGTGTCACAAATAAATTAAATTATTTAAAGTCTAAAAATTAAAAATAAAATACCATTATGTAGGAAATACTTTTATATTTCTAATGAATATTTATATTCTAATTTATCTTATGTATAACCCTATATTAAAAATGATATACTTATTAAACATTGATTTTAACTATTTTAACCCTTCTTTAAATAAATTAATATTAAATGTCCTAATCTAATCCAAGTGGGCCTAAATGGTCAACTTTTATTCCTAAGGTTGTTTGTGGTCGAATTACACTTATCCAATAGAATTAGAACATGTTTTACTGTAATAATAATATCATTTTTACCCGTAATTAACCTATTTACTTTTAACCGTGGTAAAAAAAGTAAAAAGTTACTATTCACCAAAAAATTATTTTCATCTCATTGAACCAAATTTTACTTACTGACATCAACCATGTCTCTAGAATTTTTTAAATTCCACTCACAGAAGTGGTAAAATTAAGTTTTATGTAAATTTGCAAATTCTCCTAGGAGGTTGGTAAAAGACGGTGAAAAGTTCAATAAAATTTCTATATATCTAAAATTATTATAAAATGACTCAAATGAATTACATTGAACTTATATAGGTGTTATGTATCAATTTTGACCTAATATAAATTTAAATAAAACAATTAATTAATTAAATAAAAATTTGGTTTTTAAATAGTAACCCAGTTTTTTCACTATTCATCAAAAATTGAATTTTTTCAGAAAAATACCAAAATTTTACCCTAGGCTAATTTCGATATTCCGAATCCAAAAATGAAGTCCATTTTGAAAAATAGAATATAAAAAATTTCAAAAAGTGGGTATTACTATTCATAATGGCTAGTTTGAATAATATTTTAATAGCATATCATTGTTTAGTGAAACTCGGTATTGCGTACAACGCAAGCTATCGAAGAAGGTCGTGATTGCGTGTAAAGAAAGCCAAGCTAGTGTTGTGTGTAGTGAAAGATTCCTTTTATGATTTATATAACATAAAAACAAAATATTTCTCATAAAAGTCTCGGGTGTTACATAGAGACACCCAGATCTCAAATATTGGGCCTAGCCATGACAAAAATAAAATGCCCCTTTATACCCTATGTATATAAATGAGTTCTTTATGAGGAATGTTTTAGGAACTACATGTGTCTTGATTCTCATCAAATTTAGATACCTAGTGATGCATGTGTTTTAACCCGAGCCCAGCCGCAATATTTTGGTCTCTTCACGTTGGTTCATCTTCATCCATACTGCATGATGTTAAAATTCATTGAACATTTCAAGAACTATGTGTGTCTTGATTCATTCCTCAACAAGATATGTAGTGACACTTGGATCTCAAATCCTAGTTCAAGGTGCAACGCTGAAAAAGACTCTTCACCCCTATGTGTATGAATTAACCTTTTATAGGAAGAAGCTTTATGAAATATGTGTATCTTGATTCTTTCCTCAACAAGATATATAGTGAAACCCATGCCTTATATCATGTATTATACACCATTCAATCATTATGCCCTTATATTTCACTTTATTTACCTTTCTTTCTAAATAATCATTTACCACTCTATGTTTATCGCACCGAGCACAACTCACATGGGATTAGGAATTTGGTAAATAAATTCTCTATATATTAAGGTGTATCAATTAATATTTTTGGTTATCAATTGTCTTATATATAATACCATAAATGACATAACATATTTCCTCATCATGTGATGATAAACTGCATAATCTTCTCAAAAAACATCATGTGGTTCAATTCTTGTTTTCATGCGATATGTAGTCATTTCTCATCAGTTCACATTCATCCTTACAGCATGATGTAAAACTGAATAGAAGTACAAATAACTAAGTGTGGATTTATTCTCATTCTATTGAGATGCATAGTGTCACCCAAATATTTTATCTTTGGTCTACCCGCAACTTAGAAAAATCGTGCACTCCCTGTGTATGGATTAGTCCTTAATGGAAAACACTGGCAGGAACTATGTATGGATTGATTCTCATCCATATGAGATGTCTAGTGATGTCTATACATTGAATCATGGACCCATCCTCAACATCATACAATTGATGCAACTTTTATCCCATGTATGAGTCTGATCTTCATGATGAGATCAATATGAATTCTCATCGTATATATGAACCTATATATAAGAAAACCCCATTATCCCCCACTTGTTAATTCAAATTGGGTGGGGTAAACATTATTTAAGAACTATGTGTGGATTGATTCATTCCCTATAAAGATATGTATTGGCTCCTAGGTATTATCCTCTAGTAAAACTGTAATATTATTTTTTACATCAGAATCACTGCACATCCTCATTGCATGATGATCAACTACATAGTTTTTTAAGAACTACTTTTTTCTTGATTATCATCCCAATGAGATATGTAGTCACACCAATATTTTCAATCCTAGTCCCAACTATTGAATTATATGAAAAATATTCTATTATTCCATGTACGAGTCAAATATATATGAGGAGATCTGATACAATTTCACACCTTGTACATGAACTTGTATCTGATATGAAATATCTGTGTCTTGACTCTTGCTTTGATAAGATACAGAGTGAAACTTGGTCCCTATACCCAAGTCTAGACACAACATTCAAATTTCTCTTTATATCAATGTCCCTAATGTCCCTACTACATGACTCTAAACTGCACAACATAATGTCATTGTCACATGAATTTAAACTATATGATACCTAGAGAACTATGTATGGCTTTACTCTCATCCCATTGAGATAATTAATGAAAATTATGCCTTAGATCCTAGTCATAACCATGTGATAAAAGAATATTCCCCCTCCAAAATAAAATCAAATATCTATGCTGGAAATTTTATTTTGGATCCTCTCTTTAGAGAGCATACCAAGGAAATATAAGATTTCCCCATTATACATATGATTAAAATCTATGTAAGGGAATCCAAAATCATGGATGATACCATTCCAAATACTTCCCTTGTGCATTGGACATAGTCTCTTTTGGATATTATACTCCTAATCTTGAATAATTTCAGATCTTCATATTCTTTCCTTTTCTTCTAGTGATAGAATGTTTGATACCTATGAGCTCTTTTTCCAAACTATGTTGTATGTTCCCTGGTTGTCCTAGTATAAATACCCACATAATGGGTCTATCATCCTAAAGATTCCACAGTTTGGATATGCAGCACATGCCCTAGTTGGCCCCTGTATAATACAACCCCCATAATGGGTTGGTCAAAGAGCAGTAACTTCATTCTTGGGAGAAGCCTCTTTTGTCCCCCTCTAAACTTTGATGATGGTATGAAGGAACCCGTATTTTCAAGTGGTCACCCTTTGTATATTTTTTCAATATCTTTCCTATAGATCAGAATGTCTTCAAGACCATGGTTTACTTCTCTTTAATTCAGTTGTTCAAATCATACTAGAATAACCTTGGGTCATTTGACCACATATCACTCAATGTTTCCATAATATTATGGTCCCAGTCATATGACTTAAAATTACAAGAACCATAATTCCTCATTTTTGTTAGAACTTCATAGAGAGTCAATTTCTCCAATACTTTGGAAAACATGACTGGAAAACCCTCTTTTGTATTCAATTACTTATCTCCAAAAAACCAAAATATGTTCTTGGGAATATCTGAATCACCATAAACATTCATCAGGTCTAAGAAATAAAATTTCAGAATTCATGAGATCTCCTATACCTGACTATGAAGTACATGACCCCAGTTGGAAATGCATCAATTGCCTGTATAACATGAATGTCAGCCAAAGTATTACACTATTTGGCTATACCGCATATTATTTAGTTGGTATATTATAATACAACCTCCATAATGGTTTTTTTAAATATTGGTGACTTCGTTTTTAGAAGTTACCTCATCTAATTACATTTATCCATTTGTTTCCTATATCACTCTTCATATTTGGAAATCCCCAAATCACAGCTTACAAATCACCCTTTCCATACCAGAATATGGTATCACATTTCTAGAAAAATCACCAAGAATTGGAAAACCATCAAATATCTAGTCAAATATAAATACCTTAAATAAAATTATTTAATGTATTTGTTGCACAGCTTGAAACGAAAAAACATAATGTCATTGATGGATGAATTTAAACTATATATCATAATATCTTTGTGGAATGAATTGAAACTATATAGAATATTATCTAGAAAGAACTTAATTTCCATGCTTCACAACTAGAAATTGTACAACATAATATCATAAATTCATGACTTGAAATTACACAAAATAATTTCCTTTCTTCATGACATTAAATTTCACAACATAATATTAAAAATCCCCTTTCTGAGAAATGTAACATAATTCACACATCAAACTCATGTAGAAGTGGATTCTCATTCATGGCCTATGTTGGCACTTATGGCCCCCTTTATTATTAGACATACATCCTTAATAAATCCATCCATTGTGGTATTGAGACATCCAAATCTAAAACCCTCTTGTTTATTAGTAGAAGAATGTCAAAATTCATGGGAAATCCTTTACCTGACTATGTAGTATGTTCCCTAGTTGGCCCCGTATAATTTTCACACATAACAATTTTATCAGCCCAAGGATTCCGCTGTTTGGTCCTGAAGCACATGGCCTAGTTAGATCTGAATAGTTGATCCCCCGTAATGGCTTTGTCAAATAGTGTTAAATTCATTCTTGGAAGAGATCTCCTCTACTATCATACTTCAAATTGTAGATTCGGTGACCATAGAAATCATGACAGAATAATTCTCTAGGAATTTTCTAAGAAAATATAGAGAAATTACTATCCATCATGATTTGTTTGAGTTATAATCTCATATTTCATGGGAAAAGATGTTCTACCTAATACAATATCCTTATTAGTCTAACATTAATGACATTAAAGTTCCAACAAAAAATAGACATAGTACTCACTAGGTTGAAAACCCACAAAGGGAACTCTGTACAAAAGTCGAGTCTCAACTCACTAGACCAAAACGTTTTATGTTTTAGGAAATATCGAGAAATAAAAAGTCGAAAGAAAAAAATTCGGTACGGTTTTCCACATGATCCTAGAAATAGTCCAACTATGCTTACTAAGCCTCTTGGATTAGGCATAAATTAGAGCACCCTCATCCCTATCACTGTAATTACGATTATCTAACGTAAAGATGAAATGTTAGGAAAATAATATTTGATATTTAAATTATAGAAAGAAATATGGTATAAAGACATATATATGAATGAATACAAAATACTTTTTATTTTTATAGAAAAATCAAAGAAAATCCATATAATGGAGTCTCTTTGTCATATATTACATTAAGTTTTTAGTATTCCTCTTTATTTATTTATTAGCCTTCCGAGCCCAATCAATCACTTACAGAATCTTAGTTAGTTGACAATCATCATCCTCCTTGGCTTTACGAAGTGCATATTTGGTAGTTGAAATGGTATTTATCACTTACAATTTGGCTTATCCCAATGATTGGTTCAAATTCTGAAGCCTATTTTAAAAAACATCCATTTATTGCTAAAGATGCATTGTTTCCTTCATTGTCTCTGTAATTTATTGGTTGAATTCCCTCAAATTTTTTGATGGTTGGCTTCTGCCTCAGATACTATAGCTCAAAAAACCTCAATTATGGTGAGAACTTTGGCCTTTACAAGATCTTTCCATAGATTAAGTTCTTTCTCCCACCAGTGAATGGTCTTTTTCACCACATTATAAATTAGGTGATAATCAAATCCACAAAATCCCATTATGATAAAGAGTGCAAGAAGTTGTCCAATATGTGAGGGCGGTTCATCCAAAGGATTATTAGATATTATCTTTCAAATGGTTTTCCATGTCTTGTTATGTGAGATACCAATAGAAGATTGTAGTTCTGAGTCTGAACCAGAATCACTACAATGAGGCAGAATATATTTCATAATTATACCACTCAAAGAGGTGGCTGGATCTACTCTTTTAGAATCATTGGATTCTTTATCTTTAATTTTTGATTGATCCAATGCATAGGCCTCACCTTCAGACCAAACTGTGGGAGGCAATATCCCTAATTGGCGAATTGGAATGATTGTTAGATCCAAAAGTGTAACAAGAAAAAATCATCATCATGGATTTAAATGGCATTTACCTAGTAATAAGTCATCTAATTAAGTATATTTGTCCTCAGTATTATCAACTTTAGTAGTTTGGGCAAGTACTTCTTGGGGAGGGGAATTTTCTTGAGCTTTCTTAGTCGCCATAACCAGAGGCTCTGAATCATCTCTAAATACTAGATTCAAAGTCGGTACTTATCTAACATCAACAAGAGTAGGATGGAGTGGGATTATCCTTTGTTAAATGGATTTTTTAATGTTTTATTCATAGAAGGCTACATAAATTGTGTTTTGATGTGAAATATCAAATAAAAGAACAATTATTTATGTTAAATAAAATAACAATAACTTACATCCTTTCAGCTCCTCGTTGATGTCCCCAAAATCTTTTATGGAACATAGAATATCAATTTCTCAATATATAGAATCCATTATTTCAGTGTATATGGATTTTTATATCATATCACCCTCACCATTTAAGGTATCCAAAAAAAACATTGATCGATGCCAAAATTGGCTCTGCTAACATTCTCTTTCATCTACCCTTAAATTAGTGTAATGTCATCAATCCTCGCTGAATCAGGATCAGCACCAGCACCTACCTCAAACTACCCAAGATCCTCACTCCTTACTTATGAAGAAACAAGAGGATTAGTGTCGATTGTTTCATAATCCTTCAATATAGACAAAATATCTGAACTATTGTGGAGGAAATAATGTTAGAAACAACATTCAATTCCCGGAAGAAATGAATCTACCATTATTGTGATCCTAATCTCTCTATAGATGTAAGAGGGAATGCAGCCACATCCCTCAAAAATTTATCTGTCAGGTGAAAGAATTTTTAAAACAAATATGTACTTCCCCCATGGTTTCATTCTCAATCATTGAATAACTAGTCCATGGTCCCTTAAGGGAAGAATGTGATGGGGATCCTTCTATATGGTGAACATGGTTAGAGAGTGTGTAAAACAAGTTTTAATACTAGATGATAGTGAAAATACTCACTTTGACGTACTCACTGGACCAATGTCAATTCTCTATTGAGTTTCTTTTCATAAGATAATGTAGAGATTGTACTACTTTTCTTAGTAATAGTAACTTGAAGTAATGGATGATAATTTTCCATCAAAACTACCTCCATCATGGTTCTCCCTCCTTGATAAAGCTCTATAGACCCAAGGGGTTCATCTACTGTATTGATAGGGGTGTTCATAGGACTTTACTTTGGTGACACGGGCACCTTTCAGGGTGTTACTCCTTTTTTGATTTCAAGCTACAAAATGAAATTCTATCATGATTAGTGATAATGGATGAAATAGAATAACTGAAACAAAACAAAATGGAAATACATTCTTAGTATTAAATTAAATGTCACATTCCTCATTAGGGTGAACTATTGACCATTTTTGTATGCCTCGATATAGCATATCAGATACTCATTAAGAGTCTAGTACTTGGTCATCGATTTTAGATATAAAAATCTCAAACTCCATTATGTACTCGTGTACCTTATCTAAATTTCTATTCTTATGACAATTGAATGGATCTCTAATATCACCCAAATCAATTATTTAAAGGCCAGATTGGATATATTCTCATGGATCCTAGAGGTCATCGGTCATTCTTTCCGAGTACTCGATTAATAAATGCCTTACATAGTTTGGCTTTGATGTGGTTAGCTGCAAGAAAACTCAAATCCCTAAAATTGAAAGGCCTCTTAAATCCTCCCTTCCTTTTTAGAAGAATCAACAGATGAGATAGAAACAACTTTTTAGATGATGATGACTAGATCTTCTTGATGCTAGAGGTGTTGTATCCCTAGACTTGGTCTTCTTGGTGAATTTTATGTGAGGTAGTTTTCAAGGTTCTGAATATTATGAATCCTCTACACCATCTTTGGTTTTATATTTTTTCTATGGTCTCTACAAACAATAGTATGCATGGACTCTACTCGATGTATGCCTTTTGTTAAATACCCATAAGGGTATGAAAAAACCTAAGCTTTAGCATATTATCCTCTAATCCAATTGGTGTATCTGATGGAGGTAGTTTAATTGACATTTGGTATGTATCTAAATCCATCAGAATCCATAATTTTTGGGATTCCATTAGGTGCTTCTCATGCCTAACATATGTGGGAGGAAAGGTGCTCGATTGTTAAAGACATTTTAACTGGTGATAAAATCTATAAGGGACATAATACTCCCATATGATTTCACCATAAATCTTGGTTGATAATAAACTATCCTTTAATTCCATCATGTATAACCTTAAATCATACTTATTTTCCTTACCATCATCAACAAATGTTCAATTTTGTGGGCTACCAAACTGAAATAAGCATAATTATCATGATACATTCAATATCCTCAGCACTTCATCAAGCTTCAGGTTTAGAGGCTAAATGCTTGAAACCTTCAACAAAAACAGGGTAAAATTACCATTGTGGACTCTAATTAATTCATCACCAAATAAGAACAAAAATGTACTACAATCCAGCCCCATAACACTTGGAATGATCTTTCAAATCTTAATGGATCCTTCCCATTGTATAAATTCAATAAAAATGATAAATTTTTACTAATACCAGATTTTCCAACCAAATGTATTTTCCCTCTACCAACATGGTTCTAATAATAAAAGTTCATGTCCTTACACCACCACTGGACTCAAGAACTGGGATAAAATAAAAACATATCCATATGGCTAGGAAGACAGCTAAGCGTACTTTTGCATCAATATTAGGATTAACCTTGTAACCCTAATTCTTGTAGTCACCCAACTATAATGTGGTCTGAAACATGCCTCAACCACCCTGATTATCTTTAGTTGGGCAAATAGTAGAATTTATGCAAGTATAAACCTTCTCTTTTACTGGTTCTAAAAAATCTTCCATCCACACTTTTTCATGAAAATTATCCCTAGGATGGGGATATATATTTTTATTTCTAAAAATTATTTACTATTTTGAATAATTCATGAGCCAATGGTGGCATCCTATTAGCATAATCCCATGTTTTTGTTTGTGGAATGTGTTCGTCATACATCTCCCTGAGAATTGGAACTCTAGATATTTTTTAAAAATTCCAAAAACTGATGTCGACCTCACCATGTGTCAAATGAAATGAATTGGATTATGGAATACATCAACTTAGTAATTCAAGAATGATGTCATTTTTGTAAACATGAGACTTTCCTATTGAGATAGCTTCATAAATGTGAACATCATGAACCTCTTTCCTAAACTCAGCACCAGTCTGGCATAGCAAAATGCCCATATCTATTCAGGAAAGAATCCTCCTTCAGAGTAAAGATCCTAGTATTATTTCCACCCATTGGTTTGATCAACTTTTAATGCATGAAAGGGTGAATCATAGCAATGCATCCATGTCTCTACAAAAATATCATTAATATCAGGAGTACAACCACTGTGATATAGTATGAATCTGATTGGGATTATTACCTCAATAATTGGGACACCCCTCACAATAATATTTATACAATGATATTTGATGTGTTTTTTAAGGCATGTTGAGGTGTTTTACAAACCAATTCATTGGAAAAAAATTAGTATATGATGGAATGTGAGTGTCTTGTAGAATCCCATACACATATACAGGCAGATAGTTGCTTCACAGATATTCGTGTTGGTATGAATTCAATCCCTTCTCTAAATTAGGAAGGGTACTCTCAACAACGTCATAATAGTATGGTCCAACAGATTTCATTATTTTGGATTGGTGAATTTTAGCTTCCTCAGTTGAAGTCATCAAGTGAGATATTTAATGCATTATAATCACCAAATTTTTATCATTAAGTTCGAATATTGACATAATAATGTTCCAATTTTAACTTAAAGGAATTCAAGAATTTGGAAAATGAAAATCCCCACATAGATCATTCAAAAAGGTCACCTGCGTAGGTCCTTCTACAAGGTACCCAGCATAGGTCCTTTGACGAGGTCCTCTTGTAAAAATCCTTTGATAAAATAACTTAGCATACCTCTATTAAATAGGTTTCTATACCTTGATAAATTTTCAAAGGACCTACATGAGAACACAATAGAATATAGTTGGACAAACGATCTACACAATGAGAGAAACAAAAATCAAAAATGCGGGTGAAGAAAAAAGAAAAGGAATGGTGGTATTTATAGGCATCACAAGCCTACACCGTTGACCTATCATGAATGACCTACACCTATTATCTATGAGACATAGCTATAAAGAGTACATGTGCAATCCAGTATTAATTTTCAATAATATTTTTCCAATAATATTACCTCAGGACTAGACCCTCTTTTTAGACCGATCTAATCTAGAGGGGGGGATTTTTTTGACACTCCCTTTTAATAATGGATGGAATAAAGAATATGAATATCACTTTTGATATATTAAAGCATTAAGAAAATTTAATGGATGTAAGGAAATTTGGTTAAAGGGACCTATGCAGTAAACCTACACACAAGAACGATAGAACAACTCAATCTAGTACATCCTAAAGGCGTAGCCCCTAAGCTAAGGACCTATGCAGAGGACCTATGTTGGGGACCTATGCGGTGGTATTTTTTTTCAACCTTGTGTGGGGGTATATGTGGAGGTTTCAGGCCCATGATCTACATGGAAAAAATTATTTTGAAAAGGTCAAATCCTTTCCTATAAATAAGACCCTTGGACTTCCCATTTCAATAACTGAAAAAGTCGGAATAACTCTAGAAGTTCCCATTGCATAGCTCCTTCTCCCAAGCCCCCCTAATTTTCTTCAGTAGCTCTATAAAACAAGATATATGTGATGATTGAAAGGGATAAACAATATAAAATTCTTTTTAGGATCTAAAATACAAGATACTTGTTTGAGGACCCTCCTTCCGTAAGAAGAAGTCACCTACGCAAGTTCCTTCACATAAGAAAAGACCTGTGTGATGTTCTTCCAAGGACTTTCGTAGCATTATTCAGTTCCTCTTAAAACTTGTGTAGCATACCTATGTGGCATACGTACATGGAATACCTCTGCAACATACCTACACAAACCACCTACAAAACCTCTCTTTTAATCCATTCATGGAAGGGATTCTACTTCTCTTGCTCCCTTATCTGAAAGGTACCAAGTTGAATCCTCCACCAAGACCTCCTGATTCATCAATACTGTTGGAATGGAACATAAACGTGTATCCCATTTGAATTGGGATATCAATGGTTTGAGTTTTTATACACTTTTATTTCCATAGGGTAAAGATCTTCAGGGTGTCCATGGATTTGGATATTTATTGTCACATAGACCCTTACCCGAGAGACAGTGTCGATTAGTTCCCATTCTTGGATTTCGGTGATAGTAATATGGCCTCCCCTTATCATCTCTAATATCCTAAGCCTATGTTCCTCGGTATGAAGAGTAAGGAACACACGTTTTTTCCCTTCCATAGGTAATTATATCCCCCTCCCACTATAGGACCCATTCAATGGAATCCATCCTAGTGTAATACATTAGACTTTTATGTATGAGGTTGCAATCTCACTCCTCTCTACTACCTTAACATCACTCCTTCCTTATATCTGACCCTTATCTAATGTAAAGTGATGAGAGGTAATGTTTGTTGCATGGTCTTCTTCCACCGTAGCCATGTCCTCTCCCACCATCACTCTGACCTCCTCTATCATAAGCACACCCTCTTCCACCAGTAGGGGAGAAATTGTGTGTGGTTTGTTAAATATTTTACATCCTATTTTTCTCACATCGAGCATGAATCACATGTGTTAAGAGGTTTTTAATGATTTCAACTCCATCAAAATATACCCAAATGGAATGAACTATGAGAACATTGATTCCCACCATTACTGGGATACATAAGAAGCCTTCTTCAAGACTCGTGCTCCACATTATCTCATCCATGAAATGAGGAATCATTCCCCCCTCAATGAAACTCTTTCTAGTTGCAATACCCAAATGTAATGAACTATGAGAACTCTGATTCCCACTATGAATGGGATACATATTAATCATATTCAAGGAATGAGATCCATATGATTTCATCTCTAAAATGATCACTCCTAATTCCATTAATATGGGAATTATCCTTAGGATTAATACCCTAATTAATTCCACATTAAATATCCATGATTAAGAAATCTCTCGTAGAACCAGTTATATAGTCATCCTCATTAAGATTAAGCCCCGACTTAGTTTTCTCAAAGGTCCATACTCTTGTGTGTGACTTGTCGAACTACATGGGATTTGATTCCCATAAAAATTGGATACATAGGAATCCTCCCTAAGGTTCAAACCCAATATCCCAATTCAACCATGTACTATTTGGTTCATATCCTTATCAGGGCCTAGTTTAACTTGGGATCCCATGTTCTTTTTTTCCTTAGGTTGCTAAGGTGTAAGTCCCACAACAAGATTTGACTAGGAACCTTCCACCTAGGTATCCTTACCACACAATATTAAATTGTATGGTAGTTCCTTATCACATGAACATAAAAGGTATGATGTGTCCCATTAAGTATAACTGGCCTACATGAGTTTTGATTTCTTTCATGATGATACGTAGTTTTCCAATCTATGGGTTTGATCCCAACATCAAAAAAACTTCGTTCTCCCAAGATGATGATAAACCCTAGAGTAATCTATATCTACCTCGATGAAAATAAACTCCCAAGTAAAGTTACATCTCCCTAGATGACAATAAATTCTAGGGTAACAGTCATCTACCTAGATGGCCATAAATTCTAGAGTGCCTCACTGAGTGGCTTAAAAACCATCATTATTTTAATAACGACCAAAGAATCTCTAAGTAGTGTATGAGAGGATACCATTGATAGAGAACCTAGAATACATATAGATATCTCCATTAATGATTAACCTCAAATACATATAGATAATTCTGAATTCCACACATGCTAATAATTTATTGGAAATTTTAAGAGAAACCAACACTATTCTTGGTAAATTTAAAAAGTGTTCATAAACGTATCTAAAATCTATAAGAGAGTCCCGACGAAGGAAATAATTTATCCAAAAAGTGTGTGATGAGCCCAAACTCAATTTCTTATAGACCAATGTGAGTTCTTAAGTATCATAGGTCAATAAACCTAAAAAATTATTTCCATTAAAAATCAGGTCCCTTTGGATATAGAACTATTGAGTGTTTCTAGTTCCATAAAAAATCCATTCGAAACCATTCAAAAACATTGATTCTTAACCAAAAAACTCATTCCAAAGGAAAAAACTATTTACTGTTTAACCATTCAAATCACTTCTATATACCATCATTAACCAATTTCTTTCGTAACGTGGAACAAATGGGAGATTCTAGAGTTTATTCATATATTGATTGCATGTATGGATATAGAATTAACTCATTTTTTATGTAAAATATATGTTAATGAATGTTTCCTTGGTTATATTCCCAAGGTATATATAATGATTCTATCATCATTAGAGAGTGATCTATCATTCTTTCCAATGCCTCAGGTGAATCTCCCATTATATCTCATTATTCCCCTACCTTATTTTTTATTAAATACTATCATTTCATGGTGTGAAGTGGGTCATACCCATGTGGTGGTTGATTCAATGTGGCCCTTGGATATATCATGGGGTAAGGAGTCTTGTGGATACCTCTTGGTGATATCTATCAAGAATGAATGTAGACAATGGATGAATATCTTCCGTGTAAGGTATGTTGTGTTCCTCATTTTACAGTAGAATGGATTTGATTACAAAGCATGGTAGATCTTGAGATTTACTGTTTAGAATCACTTTAAATAATATTATTAAGTTTCAATCAACCGTAATAAACCCTTTAACGGAATTGGAGGATTTCCATGTGATTTTACTCTTGAAATCATTATGAAAATGAAGAGTTCATGTTCCTAGAAAAATAGATTTTGCAGTGCCATTTTAATTTATGTTATATCAAAGAGCTAGATTCCATGTACGAAATAGTGTTTTTGAACATGGGATATTTTAGAAATACATTATAACCAAAATTAAATCTATGTTACAACCACATTGTGTTAGTCCTATGTGAGTTGTAGTTACATTAATTTATTTATAGGCTGACACTGGTGAAAAGTTATAATATCTAATAGTGTGTATTGTTAATGGAATACAAGATATTATTAAATCATCATTATATTACATTGAACCCATGTAATATACTTGAATTTAATATAAATTTCAATTTATTCTCATGATATCAAGTTCACATGTAATTCTAAATAGGTTTCATGGGGTATTCTCTCAACTTATGTTGGTCCCCACATAAAATTTTAATCTTCATCCATGACATATCATAAGGATGACACTGATGCAGAATTGTATTAATGTTACATGGAATATACAAACATTTATTAATCCTATACATGCAACATTGTGCTGAGTTAATCTCAATCTAGGATTCCCAATAGTGGTTTTATCCTACATTAGTCCTATTATTTTTCGTAATAGGCGATTGATAACACTCGGGATGTATTTAAAAATAAATAAGAAATAAATTTTGGTTTTTAATTTGTTTAAATTAATAATTGATATAATTATTTTTTATTTGTTTTAAATTATAGTAAAAGGTATTGGGATGGTGTATTTATGTGTCTCAACTAACTAATTCATTAAAATAGACAAACAATTTGACATGAACATATATGATGGATTATCATTTGGAATGGATGAAAATATAAGTAATTTTTTATTGTTGTAGGATATTTATCCTAAATATATCATATAAAAATGTTTTATAGCTCAAGTAAAATCTAACCAAGAAGTTAAAATATCCATTTTCAATATTTTTCAAAAATTGATTTTTGCACAAATTATTTTTTCAAAATGTGATAATTCATTAAAGGTAAAATGTTTTATGAAGATATTATCTATGGTATAAGGTTTCTCTAATTGGAAATGTTTTATAATTGGGAAAGGGGTTTTAAAAAAAACATTTCCCTCATAGGTGATGAAGTGAATAACTTGGTGACTTGGTTTGATCTCTATAAAACAAGGTATGATTTCTATAAAAGGGTGGGATTTTGGAATTAATCTCTTATCTCTTAGAAACACTAGCATCCACGACTAAATTATAATCATAGGATTGAATTAGTTTTCTACAAACCATTGATTCTTTTTAATGTTTCATATTCTATGGGTATCCTCATAAAATTGGTTCTAACAATATAAGTACCTCTATTTGGGTATTATGCTCAAATTCTTATTGAGATCAATCCCAATTCCACTTTAATAAACAATGTTTTTATTCAAAATATGTGGATGAAATTTTCTTATAAATATGATATGAAAATATTCCTCATTTTTGATATCATTCTAAATAATTAGTCATTTTTAGGAACAATGTTTTAGGTAAATTTTCATGTATTTATTTTCATGAAGAGGAATAATCGTAATTCTTATTAAGAAATAAAGGTAAATAGTGGAGTTGGTGTTGATGAAACTAGTTGAAAGATTTAGTTCAAGGACTATATTGGAGTATTCTAATGGCCAGAAAATCTAATGATTAGAATATGGGATGTAGTCACTATTTTTATAATGTAACTAAAGATTGTAATCATAGGTATATTATAGATAAGGATAACCCACATCAAATGTCTATATAGGGTATTGACCTTGTTGTCCGTCACCTATCAGTATATCTATGATTCAGATAACTAGTAGTTTGAAATAAGGGAAAGGATAATCCAATAGTGATCACTTGGTTATTGAGATGGTCTATGCTATAAGAAATATGGTTGGAAAATGGGATGGTGAATTAGCTATTATAGTGTTTCACTAGTAAACTAATATTGATGATAGTGCTGATAGGATAGTGTACACTATTATATCTTGGATTTCACCAGGTGGTGTAAAGGGGACTAGCATCCAAGATCATGGGGGATCATGTGTATCGGTGTTTGGATTGGATCACCTAATGTTTGAAAATAATACAATATGGTTTTAATCAAATAAAGTTGGATTGTAGTTTTGACAAATGTGGATTGAGTTTAAATGATTTTTATAAATTGAAGATAAAATATCTATAAGGGTAGGTACAACCTGAATGTACCTTTCACAATCACATCTCTTCTAATAAAGAGGAAATAAATAATATAAGGTAGATTCTTGTATTTTATGGTAGTTTAGATGAAATGGAAGAACCTGACCTTCATTAAAACACTTCTTCTAAAGATTCAATATCCAAGGGGAAGGAGGTCTTAGTACATGATGAAGGGTCTCAATATAATCCTTTGATGAAATCATGGCATAAGAAATACTACTCTCACCCATAACTGACCTCGTTAACTTGATCCAATGAATATCTGGGGCATAATTCATATTCAAATGATCTTTTTGATTATGATCATGAACTTATATATTATGATCAGTGATTAATTAAGTTAATATTTTAAAGAATGCATGAATGAGGGCATTATTATCATGTATGAACTCTTTCTCTTCTTGTAACTTTTTTCATTTTTTTAATAAAGAGGGTTAGGGTATTTGATCCCTACCAAGAATATTTTAATAAAAAATAAAATAAGGCAAAATATATTAGATTTTATACTTAATATTGGTAATTTTTCATAAATTTTAAATTATAAAATTAAAACTAAAATCCTTATGTGATAAATTAATTAAACCACATCAAAGTGAGTTTTTATGATTTATTTTATCATGTTTAAAATAACAATAAATATATACTATTCTGATTATCTAAATTGTTGATATATTAAAATTTGTATATAAATTGTTTATATATCATATAATATCCTATATTTAATGAAAATTTAATCAGATAGATAATCTAAAGGTGTTCATGTCGTATATAAATATAAAGTGTTTATATTTATTTTGTTATGTAATGTCCATAATGCATGGTTAATTTAAATAATGTCTATAATTTTCTTATTAATAATTTTTAAATCAAAATTTTATATCATGTTTAAATTTATGAATATTTTATTCATTTATTTAATCCATATTATTGTGTAGGAATATTTTTATATCATTTATTTATATATATATATATTGTTTAGTTTTAAGTGTTAAATTAATTTTATAAATCTTTATACATGAGTATAAGGTTTTACATTATAGGTATGATAATTGATATAGTTTTATTCTACCTTGGAATTGTATTTAACTATATTTTAATATTTTATTTAAAATTTAATGATAGTTTATGAATATTAGGTGATATAATTTTCATGGAATTGGAATATATCTTGAGTAATGTATCCTTGGATAGGTAAAATTCGGGTTGGGATACTCACTGGATTAGAGGATTCTTCCTTCCCTAGATAAGTATTGTTGACTATATGTGGCTCTAAGATTACTCAGGTTTAGATTATAGATTAAATTGGATTCCAATAAATTAAATGAATTTTTTTCATATAACATTGGATGATTCACAATTTTTATATGTCTAAATATAGACATATTTTAATTAGGTTAGTAACACAAGATATGAGTTGTGTAAATATTTATAAAAAAATATGGTTTGAATATATTTTCTCTAAAAGGAATATGATTCAAAAATAAGTCATTAAAATTACGAATTCATGTAAAGGGAGGAACATAAGATAATATATAGAGATTAAATTTCCTTTAAAAATACTAAATTTTGGATTCTTTCCAAATAAGAAACCATATCCTATCCTTGATCATTCAACTAGGAAGTTTATTATAAGGAACGGTGCCCATGGATTATATTGTGTAAGGAAAGGTGGAAATGGATAAACCTAAAAGTTAGATAAAAGAATTTGGTTATGATATTTGGGTTAGAGTTAGTTGAGAAACCGAAATTAAATGCACTAGATTAGTGGTGTTATGTTTATCCATATGATGGATTTGAAAACTTTATTTCCAAACAACCATACCAGATTCAAATATGATATGATTTGGATGATTCCATACATAAGTAAATAAGTTATGAGAGAAATTACAGAGTGGAATCATTATTAATGAAATATAGAACTCGGAATATTAATGGACATAATGAGTTCAAAAGGTTTTATAATTTTAGTTGGATTAAAGTTAATAAAATTTATTTCAAATTTTATTTAAAAAATGAAACACATATGATAAAATATTCTATTTTTTGATAAATAAAATCATCTTAATCAAGCATATCATTGAGGATAATCCTTTTATAATAGTATGATTAATTTGAAAAACTTCTAAGACTTGAATAAAACATAATAACTATCCCTATGAAATAATTATTATATATTTTATGGAAAACAAATTTTTGAGTAACTGAATATATTTATAGTTCAATTGGAGTATCAAATAAATCCTTATGATGGGTAAATAATAATTCACCCAAAATTACCTTAAGGATTTTTCTGGCTATGAAATTAATTATTTTTTTATCTGTGTAAATTCCCTGATAATGTTAATGAGATCAAGAAATTTTTACCCAATGTTATTTGAGTTTTCAGGAATGAATTACTAGGAATGTGATGTCTAGGTTCTAGTGTTGTATTCATATTCAAAGTTGGTAAAATTTCAAACTAGAATAATCAATGTTTTTATAATGTAAAATGTAGTTTTTTCAAATATAATTTCATAGTAATTGAAACCATATGGTGGTGTTATGAAGGAAGGGAAATGTTTCCATTTGATGTAATTCTCTAGAATAATTTAAGGTGTTTTTGAAAATCCATGGAATGTACATATCAGGAACTGATGTTATAGAGATGGATCTAAAAAGAGGATCATTATATGTATATCATTTCTCAAATATTATAAGATTATTTTTTATTACTAAATAGCTCTAATGAACTACATGATATGATGGATTTGATATACATGGTTTATGATTATTTGGATTCAATAACATGTTTTGAAAAAGATACAAGGATAAATAGATTTTTATATAATATAACATAATTTATCAAGACATTTTTTACTTTATAAGGAATTGAGATTCTACCACCATTTTTATTCATGCATTAATGAATAAATATTCTATTAAAAGATAATATAATCGCATAAAATATCATATATGTCATGGATACAATATTTAAAAAGTTAAAGATTCATAATAAGAAGAAATATGTGTTATTTTCTAAACATAATGGTATTTTTCTATCTGAGTTAATATTCTAAAAATAATACAATTTCTAAGAGGCTATTGGGGGTAGGTTTTTTACTTTTAAAAATTCATAGAAAGAAAATAAATGATTATGCTAGTTAGTATTCATAGTGAGCTTCCCTAAATATCGTAATAGATTTTAGGGTATGATATTAAAATAGAAATTCATAGAGTGAAATTTAATTACCATAATTTGGTGAATATCAATTTATATTCTAAAATATTTTAGGATGATTTTGAAAAGAAATTATAAAAGGGTAAAATGTTTCACTAGAATATTTAAATATAAATGTTTAATGGAATACTTTCTAAAGATTAAGATGATATTAGACTTATAAATGGTTCTAAGTAGACAATAAAAGTTTTTTTCATCTTAACATGTGATGTTATGAGTTAAGGAGTTGTGATACATTATTAAATGATTTGAACATTAATAATATGATTCTTATGTATCACTATTATTAAAAACAAATTTCTTAATTGATGTTACTCACAAAATGAGTTTAAAGGGAAAATTTTATCATATAGTCACATTGATATACGGAAGGAATGAGTTCAATAAAACACAAAAATTGGAAAAACATATGGAAGATATTGAAATCTATTAGATGTGATATAATATAACATTCACTTTTGTATGGATTTTTAAATATTATTAGAAGGGTTAATAAATATTAAATGGTTCATGTTTAAAAAAATTCAATCTATAAATTATCATTCATTCACATTGGATGCACATATATATATTGATATATATATATATATAATTAATTTAAATGATAATAAACCACCCAAAGTATTAATTTCAATTTCTCCCTAGTCAATGTTCATTATAGAGTTTTAAAATATTTTATTATATTTTATTGTTAGTGTGGGTATTATTCTTTTATAAGAATACATAATATGATCATGGGGCATAAAACGTGTTTTTTTCATTATATGACCTAAAACGTATACCACATGAATTATTATAAACCATATCTATGGTATATTAGGGGTGTAAGGATCATATTAAGAATTCCTCGAAACTGATGTTTGAGGGATATCTAGCATGTAAAAATTTATACTTTGATACATTTCTTACACAAGCCTTCAGGTTTAGATAATCAGGTGGTGGTTCGGTGTGTTGTTGATCATTTCATTAGTTGGAGCATAAAATAGTAGGGATTTTCCCTCTCTTACATTTATTATAAGATATTTTCTCTTGATTTAAATAGACTGATGAAATGTACAGACTTACCTATATATTATATAATATTTTATTATCTATTGGATGAGGGGAATGTGATGTTATCATCCATAAAGTAGAATGACATGTGATGTATTATTTTATCTAAATAATATATACACAAATAATTTGGAAAATATGTGTTTTATAGTGATAAAAGGTAAACATGAATTTATTTTACATCCTTTACAATATTTAAAAAATTAAATTTCATAATAATAATACCCAAAAGACTGATTGGTTCAGTTTCCTCAAAGACTAGATACATAATAAACTTATTTTTTAAAACCTGTGATAATTTCTCCCTAAAGGTACCATACTGAACCATATTCTAGGACTATAATTAGTAAGAATCATCCTCATAACCCAAGTAATGAAAACATAGTGGGTTATCTCATGAACTTTGTATGTAGTGAATAAACATTTCATTAAAGATGATTTCATAAGAAGAAGTTAAAATAGGATCCTAAGAGGAACATAATAACATCATGAGTGGTAACAATAATACATAGGTGATCCTTAAAGTACATGACACAAGAACCTAAATACATAAAAAATCAAAATTTAAACATAATATATATATATAATTTATTAAAAATATTTAACATAAACCATTAATCACAACTGTATAAGATCATAATGAATTAAATCCTTTAAGAATCGAATACACTTAGTATAAGGAAGGATTGGTTTCATGAGCCACACCATTAGTGTCCATGATTATGATAAAATAAAACATAATATGAAATATATATATATATATATATAATGATATAATAACTCTTATATAATGAATTGGAGGATGTTATAGGAACCCAAAAATCATTCATCAATACGTATATCATTTACTTTTCTCAAAGAACCCTTGTAATTATAAATGTGATTTATAAAATATTAAAATGTTATAAAATCACATTATGAACTAAATTATTTGATATAGTAAACATATTCACACAAAAATAATCACATAGTAAAATAAAATTATAGTTTTAAATATAAAATATAACTATATTATAGATGTATCATTATACATAATGAAAACCAGATCATGAAAATAGATTCTTGAAAGGATTTTGTACTCATTATTGTAAAACTCATATTTATGAGCCGCTTTTAAAAAAATATCCATATTTATTAAGAAAATGAAAAGAAAAAAATCTATGAAAATAGATTTTTTTAAAATATTTTTCTAAGAATAAATGATAGTACATAACTCAAAATGAAATTTCTGGTAGCAATTAATTTCAATAAGAAATTTTATAACACAAAGAAAACAGTTTGAGTTACCAAGTCCCTACCCTTTAAACATGATTTCCATGGAATTGATTTAGTCTCACATATAAAAAATATAAATACATTAATTATCTATTTCAAAATATTTTTGATATATATCTCCAATTATAATCATCATTAATAATAATTCTCTTTATATTTTAGATTGAAATAATCTTTTTTTCAACATTGGGTGTCAATAATCATGACTTTTTAGAACTAGGTTTCTAAATTTGGTTTCAATCATTATTTTCACAAGAAAAATAATTTTAAAACCATTAAAGTAAATTTTATTTACTTTTAATAAATACCTATAATTATTTAATTTCATCACTTGGGAGTTTTATTCACATTTGATGAAGATGAAATTGGTGTTGAACTAGTTTCAGGTTATTTACCAACATTGATGGATAAACCTATAATGAAAATTAATTTTTTATGTTTTTAATAATGAACCATTTTGATTATATTTATTACTTATATATATAATTTATATACAACAAATACAAACTAAATATATACATCATGGTGGTAGTGAAAAATGAAGCATGTTCATATATGGAAGTGGTAATCCGCACACAAGCACAATTTATGTTTTAATTTTTTTCTTAATAGAAAAGGGAAAAGGTGATAAATGATGTTACCATCATTATAATAAAATATCAGTATAATAATGATACTCATGTTATCATTTTTAGAAGGAAAAATGAAATTTCATAAATAGTAAAAGTATATAAGGAAAAAAGAAAAAAGCAAAAAATGATTAATAATTTATACCTCACTACTTGATTTATCTACATCTTGAAGGGGATGAAACCATAAAAGGATGGTATTAAGAGAATAAAATATCCTATTTATGTTTTATATGAGTGTTTAAAATAGGTTTGGGTAGATTTTGGGATGCAATTAGAGTGTTTTTTAGGTTATGTGTGGATTGGATCTCCCCTTTTATGAGTGATAATGAGTTCATTTTTTGTAAATGCACAAAACTATTAATTAATAGAATGTCACTCTCAAAGAAAATTGATCCAAAATAGAGAAATAATTTAAAGTATAATGCATAAATTTAATATGCATCTCAAACACTCAGTTAAAACATATTTTTAACTTGTTTGGATCATTAACTTTTAAGTTACTAATTTTTTGAACTTTGGTTTTCACCAGGGTAACTAGTTTTTACCTAGGTAATTTACCCTTAATTCCCAAAAATAAAAATTTTCTTATTAAATAATTTGGAAATAATGATTAAAATTTTTAAATGAATTTTATTATGAATTTTTTAAATGTGATACAAATTAATTTTAAAATAAAAAATGTATAATTTATTAATAATTTTTGTTTTTTGAAAAATACACCTTAAATTCTAAAATGTCAAATATTGGATTATAATCTAAAAAATGCATTTTTAAAATTATATATTCACTTATAGAAAAATAATATTTGGAATTATAAAAAGTATTTCAAAAAATTTCAATTCATATTTTTATATTAATATTGTCATAAAAGCCTTGTAATTTAGTAAAACTGATATTTTTCACTATTTACCTAAAAATAAATCCTTTTAAAAAATTCAAAAAATAGAATTTTAATATATTATTTCCATGATAAATCCAAAAAATAATGTAAATTTCGTTAAACTCACACACCAAAATTTATAATTTTTTATTTAAAAATAAAATATATAAAAAAGTATTATAAGGAAACTAATATGATATATTAATTATATTTTTCTAATTTAAATTATAAATTACTATGGTGTTACTTCTTTACTAATAGGTAAATATATTATTATTTAAAAAGAGTAATTTTTATAAATTATATTCTATTACCTTTTTTAGCTAACTATTTTAGTCGATATTTAATGTGGGAGTTATATACATATATTTGTGAATAATTATGTTACCATTGTTTATAGCTTAAAATTTTATGGCTATCATAATTTTTTCTATATTTTTTTGGATATAGTTTTATTTTTTGAGAAGAATATAATATGTAGTATTTATTTATGGTCAAAAAGGTGGGTTTGTAACATTATCCTCTGTAAAATAATTTCTTCCTTGAAATTTTCTTACATTGAAGAAAACAAGTAAGGGGAAGTTTCCCTTATCCCATACTTAGGTTCCTATATAGACCCCATAGATTTTTTATTTCTTCATATATATTTTACTAGATTGGTGATATTATTTCTTATAAACATGTTCCTTTTATCCAGGATTTCCACATCTTGTTCTTTATATAAAATTCATGTTGTAGTTGAAAAACTTCTAAGTTCAGTACTTGTGGAGGGTTTACTTTTTACTTACTCAAAAGTGATACATGGATGACATAATCTACTTTGGAGATGTAATGAGGGAGTGTAAAGAAAAAAATAATTACCTTAATTATTTTGGGATCTCAAAGGGAGAAATGTACCTAGGGCTCATTTTCCATTTCATCTAAAATCTCAAGAACAAGTTTCATGAAGAAATTAAATGGAAAACATTATCACTAAATTTAAACTCAATATCTCATTTTCAACTATATTTATAATTATTTTTTATGAATTTTTGAGAATTTTATATATCGTTGAATGGTTTAAAACTTCTCCATCATTTCATAGACAATGTATGGACCTATATACTTGTCTCTATAACTTCATCATAGAATGTTAGATCCTTACATATTTTCCCATATATAGCCTCATATAGTTCCTTCTAAATACTAAAATATAAACAATTTTTATATAATGACTTCATGAGGGGGAGGTTTTGGTCACAAAATCCTCCAAGATACATAAAATAAGATCTCATAATATCCTTTAGATATTGAATTTTCCTCTTAGACTAACCATCTATCTTAAAATGTAAATTGTTCTAAAACATATCACTTTCTATAATTCTTTAAAATAATTACTGAGTAACTCAAGGTAAACCTAATATCATAATCAAATAAAATATATTATAGTACTCCATATAGCCTTATCACTACAATTTTGTTTATCTTGGTGGGTTGGTTAAGGGATAAATCTTATTCCTTATTAATAAAATGGGATGAGTTTTGATGGACATCGACTATAACCCAAATAGGAATATAGATATTAAAAATTTTAAGGTGACTTATGATTAAGTCCATGACGATGTTTTCTCATTTACATACTGGTATGGGTAATGATTTCAATATACCCTTAGGCTTTAGTCATAAAAAATCAATATTCTGGCATAACATGAATTGAGATATATATATTTTGTATTTTATCTCCACATTATATCAAACCATAATTTTAGTTTTAGATATCTATGCATATTTTTAATTCCAAGTTGAATAAACGAGGATGATATTTTGGAATCATCCAAAAGTAACTTCTTAATGTTTTTTGATATGATGCATATCCGAGTTTTTATACTTATAAATATACATTTGTCCAAATGAAAATCTAAAATATTCACTCCCTTTTCGTAGCTTTACATCATATTTATATTCTTCAATGATCATTACATGAATGAAAGGGAGAGTTTTCATTTTGGAAAGATGGGATTTATATACCGCCCTTCTTACTTAAAGTTTTTTCCTCTATAAAAATATGAGTGATGGGACCTTTTCAATCCTCATCATGGATTGAGTAGCATGGACTTTCCTTTTAAAATAATAAAACACATTATCTTCCTTATTCATGTGGTAATATAATAATAATTCCTAATATTTTTTTCAATTTCAACTATATATTGTGTTGAATTTTCAATTCCATTCCCGTAAAGTCATATTTCAATATCTTGTTTTGTGTGTATATATAAATATATATATATCTCAATTTTCTCCATATAGATAATGGTCCCAAATAATTAATGAAAATATTACTAATTCCAACTATAAATATTATGCTATGTAATTTTTTTGGCAAGTTTTAAATTATCATGAGGAAATAAAAATATACCATACATTTTTCTTGAGGTTAAATCCTAATACCTTCTTCAAGGAATCACTAAATATTACAAAACCAGCCTCATTGTACATGAATTTAAGTGTATGTTAAATGAGAAATCTCTTTTTATATTCCTTAAAATATTTCACAAATTCCTCAATAAAAAAGAAACTTCAACCCTTCCATGTTAACTTGGCTAGATGACTTGATCGTAATAATGGATTTCTCAAAAATAATTGATAGTATCCAACAATTTCAAGAAAAATATATATATCAGTTACTATGGAGGGCTTATTCCATTATTAAAAAACTTATATTTTTTGAAGGATCTATTGATATTCCCTTGATAGTTGTTACATGACCTAATAATAACATATTTTGTAGCTAGAAATCACATTTTATAAATTTTATATACAATTAACCCACTATTAAGGTTATCAACATAATAATTAAATAATCACCCTGATCTTCCTTTCTCTTTGATTATAAAATAATATCATCTCGAACTGAAACCACAAACTGATATAGGTAGTTTATAAAGAGTCTATTCATTATAACCATAAAGAAGTCAAGGAATTATTCTGTCTAAATGGAATCAATATAAACTCAAATTTCCCATACAATGTACAAAATTATGTTATTGAAATACCTTCCCTTTTGACCCTTAACTATTGATATCCATATCAAAGGTCAATCATTATGAAGAACTGAGATCCTCAAAGTTGATAAAAGGTTCATTGATATGGGGTAAAGGATATTTACACATAATTTTGATCTTGTTAAGATCAAGATAATCAATTCAAAATAACTTTAATCCATATTACTTCATAATAAGTAGGACTTATACTCCTCATGGTGAAAAATGTGGTAGATAAAAACCTCACCTGAATTCTATGCTAGACACTTATTTAATTCCTCTAAATCAATGGAATACATTCAATATAGGCTCCTTGAGATAGTAATACGTCTGGGTATAAGTTCAATCAAGAGCTCAACCTCACACTCTGGGTGAAGACCCGGAAGTTCAACTAAAAATTCATCAGTATATTCCCTATTAGAGGTATTTCATTAATGGTAACATCATCCCCAGTCATTTGAGTCACGAGTCCCTAAATGGTTAATATAAAAACCCATATTATAAAATTTTATTCAAAGGGGATATCATTCTTAAGTTGATACATGATAATAGAATGATATATAATATGAAATGAGATCGCCTTATATGAATAATTTATACGGGTTCTATGTATGAATAGGAAGCACATACCAAAGATCACATGAAATTCAAACATGGGTAAGGAATTATATCTGAATTAAGTATTGTCCAAAAAATTTCAATAGGAAAATATTTATATAACTTAGATACAATCATTGAGTTGTTATGTGTTTTCATAGATATTTTGGTATCCATCACATGATGTGGTTATTCCTTATTCTTAGAAAACTTATGTAATTTGAAATAATATGATTAACCAAAATCAAATATAGTAGTTAAAAATCTAGAATAAATATAACTTATTCTAAATTTCACTTCTTTATCATAATCAACCTCAGTGATAGTGACTGAGAATTACATTCCTTGTTCCCTCTATTTGGGAGGCTCATTGGGCATTATTTCGTCATTGTCTTAAGGGTCGGATAATTAATTCAAAATGTCTCAAAATATTTTTTACATGAATATTTCTATTTTGGTAAAATAATTAAAGGGGAACTTTATCTCTTATATTATGATAATATCCTAATTTACCTTTGGATTTTGGTGGATTGATGGATAACTTTACCATACATAAATTACTTCTTCCAACTTTTAAGGCATTTACTAGAGGGTTTCCTCCCACAATTTTTCCAAGGGGTTGAAATTTCTCCACCCCCCCCCCCAATGTAACTTACCATTGAGGTTAACCTGGAATTTATTCTTGATTTTATATCTCCATTTAACTAATAAACCTTTTATTATTTATACACATTTAGACCACATCTAAAAATCTTTACATAACTTCCAAATTATCTTATGGACATTGCCTTTATATGATTAGGTTTTAATACACTGAATAATCAGTTAATTTTACCTTATAGATCAGTGATAAAACCAAATGAAAATCTTATAATCCTCATGATATTTTCATCATATGTTCCAATGGATTCATCCTCCTTTAGTTTTGAATACAGTTATTACATCTCTATCTTTGTGGTAAAATTTCAAGTAAAATACTTTGTAAAGAAAACTTCCATAAACTCTTTCAATTATATTGAGTCTACCTCTTCATTATTCATTATATTCTTAATAGGATTCCCCCATTGGTAAGCCTCACCTTCAAAATGATAAAAATATATAACAAAATTATAAAGTTTTGATCACTAAATAATTGAATATATATATATACCATATCATTGATCATTTTCTCAGGGATAGTTGGATCTAAATATCCTCTCAAAGAGGATTGAATTTATCGCCTGAAAAAATTAATATCATGATGTTCACTCCTTTGTAAATTCAAGAGATCAATTCATTTTTTATTATTATTCATCGCTTAAGATAGATGAGTGAAATTTCTTATAAGGTTGTAAACACCAACTCCCATTCCATTTGCATGTTATTTGGGGAAACCATCTCATTATCCATTAAGACCATTTTTAACCTTGTTCTATCTAGTTCCATCCATTAATAAAACCAAGAAGTATTTACCATGAGTGATGAATAATTTAAATCATAAAGATAAATACCATGAAATAATTCAACTTGAAGATGTATTATTCTTTTATTTTTTCATAATAGTATATAATTCATTTAGGTCAACCAATTTTATTATTATTTAAACATTAGGATATGATTTCACATTATTCATAACATAATCAGTCAAATTAATTATTAAACTCATCTTTCAATATGGTCTATAAATATTATGAGATAAACCAAAGAAGATACCCATCTATTTTCTATCCAGGTGTGCAGATATGCCCCTTTGTCATACATTAGGTCGTTGTTGTGAAAATACCCAACACACCCTCTTTGGGTATATTACACTTAGCTAAAAATTTTGAAGTGACTTTATCCACTTTCTAATATACCTAAAAGGATATTTTTTTCTAGTAAAACAAACTACTCTAAACCTTACCAATATTTTGAGATATCCACCTATACTTAGACTCATCTCTAGGTATTTTCAAAAATCTTATTGAGCCTTAATTCTCAAAATATCTTCTCTAATATACATAAATAACGAAAATATTCCTATGATACCTTGTATAGTGACCCAAGATGAATAATTAATTAATTTATATCCTTTACATGATTTAAAACATTACATTAATTAAATAATTGTATCCCAAGGATTGTTATGTTCAGTGTCTTTGTAGACTAGGTACATAATAAGATTATTTTATAAATATTGCAATTATTTATCCTTAATAGAATTATTCTAGGAAATATTCAAGTCATATAAACATTTAGACTCATCCTAATAACATAGCGAATGAAAACATAAAAAATAAGTGATCTTAAATTCTTAGTAAGGGGTCAATAAACACTTTATTGAGGATGATTTAATTAAAAAAATAAAAATAATAATGTATAAATAATATCATAACATCATGAGTGTTTACCATAAAAAATAATTTTGCCTCCAAATATATAGAATAAGAACATAAATATAGAGAATATAAATAAGGAATCATAATAGAAAAAACAATTCTTAAACTAAATTAACATAAAACATGAATGATGACAGAATAAGATCATACTGAATAATATCCATCAATTGTGGTACAAATATTAGTATAGAGAAATTTCATTTTCATGATCAATACCATCAGTGGTAATTATTAAAATTATAATATAATGATTCATACATATCCCTTGATATATAGAATACAAACCAATGAATTAGAGAGAGATATAGAAATGCGCCTATCATTCATCCATACATACAGGTTATACATAAAAACCATTCATGTTTTTCATGAAAATGATCCCATGGAAGAAAAATGGGTTTCTTAAAGAATCAAAATTTAAATAATTCAATTTTAATAAATAATCTAGGGAAATAAAATGTATTCCATAAAATATCCAAATGAAAATCATTAAAATTTTATAATTAACCTATGTAAATAAAATGGATTTCATAAAACATCCAAATGTTTTAAAATAACATCATAAACTAAATAACATGATATAAAAAACATGATCACCCAAAATAATGAAATAATAAAATTAAAATATATAGAGAATGATTAAAAATAACTCTATTTAATATATATCATTTGAAGACAATGAAAACAAAATTATGAAAATATCTTTTTTTAAATTATATTTATCATTGTAATAGTCATAGTTTTGAGTCTCTTTTCAAAAAATGAAATTTTAAAAAAATTTAAAATAAATTAATTAATGAATATAGATTTTATTCACAAACTTTTTTCCCTAGAAACAAATAAAAAAATTCATTTAAAATAAAAATTATTGTAATAACAATGTTTGAAAAGAAATTGTATAACTCAAACAAAGAAGTTTAAGTTAACATGTCCCTTAAAATTGCCCTTTAGTTTTACTGAACTAACATGAAATCATGAATCATAAAGATAAAAATATTAATTATCTATTTTACATCCTTATTCATATAAATTTTCATTTATACTCTTCATTTATAAAAATTGTCTTTATGTAATATATTTTCATAATATTTTTTAAAATATTAGGTGTTAATAATCTTTATGGTTTAGAACTTGTTTCGTAAAATCAGTTTTGATCATCCTTTTTCATAAAAAAATTTCATTTATAACCCATTAATGTTTCGTGAATTTATATTATTTAAATAATTATTAGTAATTTCTGAGTTAATTGCTTAGTATGTTTATTGATGTGAAACATAGAGGTTTATTATAAAGTGTTTATCATCTTTTTAAATGCACATTGAGGGAAGTGAATTATTATATACCTAAACGGGGGTGTCCATTTAGTTTGATAAGTAATTACCTATTGAGAGATAGGGATACATTCTCTCTCATATATTTTATAATTTTTGTGTGGATAGACACATCTGGTTGAATGCGATATAAATAGAAATGGATTTATCTTTTAATCTCATTTATTTTTTAAACAATCCCATAGAAATAACTTGAAGAAGTTATATTTATAATTTTATTATATAGTTTATTATCCATGTTATTCATTGTACATGAATATTTTGTGACCCTTTTAGAGATTGATAATGATTTTTTGTCTTCTATACATACACTAATATATAGTTATCTATCTGTGGAAATCTTGATACTATTATAAATCGTTTTCATGCTCCTCTATTTTTGGATGAACAAGTATTTGGTGGTAGTGGTTTGTTATGTGTCCTCTAGATACACATGGATATATATATATATATGATTATATTCTTCCCAATGAGAAGAGTGGAATCCTAGGTGGTGATGTACATATGTGTGTGTGTGTGTGTGTGTGAATGTATGTTTGTGTTTATGACACTTTCATCGGTGCGCGCATCCGTCAGTGGAGGACGTGCCGGTCTATTTCCCTACATTCCCGCTTTCCAAAGACAGAAAACATCTGTCGCTTATTCAGGGATGTTTTCTCCTTGATCGAAATGGAATGATGTGAGGTCAATCTCTCCTTCCATGGATTCCTCCTCAGAACCTATTACCTAGTCTGGGTATCCCGTAAATATTAAGTTGTTGTTCGTGAAACTCTTCCCAGTGCCATGTCTTCATGGACATCAGTTAATTACACTTCTTCTTTATGAACATTCCAAGGGTTAAATTTAGGGAATCAACCTTCTATCAGGGGAGTAGACACATTGGAAATCGCTGGCATATCTGGACTCTAGAACACTAATGCATCTAGGTTTCTTTCCCTTATGATAGGGCTTCTCGAGGGTGCGGAAGCCCGAGGCATCCCACGTCGAGTGCGGGGGATTATGTTCCATGGGAATGTCCCTAAGGTTTTCCTTATCATCTCAAGCTTAACATAGGGTATGCCACGAGTTTAATGACTTGTGGAGATGGATCAGACTAATTAGAACACTGATTAGAGTGGATCAGATGGGTACATCCCTAGTAGGGAGAACCAAAATGTTTTACTGGATAATCAGATCAAAAAACATCTAAAAAAGACGGATCTGAGGATGTTTGGGTCCCTACAAATGGGACACCAGGATTTTCCATCAGTTGGGATTGAACCTCATGGATGTTTCATACGTACCTCGTGGGGGGGAATCAAAGTCAACATAGTTTTATAGTGCTATGGGACACCTAAGGAGGCATCCCATGAGAATGGATGCATTGATGGGACCCAGAAGAAATAGAACCTTGGGGTTAATGGATGATCTTCCTGAAGCACAGAGGCACAAGGGAGAGACTCGGATGAGACATTGGTGATGGGATTAAACCTCTAGGATTATTCCTATGTATCCTCATGGAAGGGAATCAAATTCCACGTAGTTTGGGATTGGGGCATAGAATCGGGGTGTACAAATAGGACAACAACCCAATGATATACTAGGGTATACGTGTAGTTAGGGTATTGGGATGATCTGACGCCCAAGGGGTAGACAAGAGATGTGGTCCCAAAAAAGGGGACTACAATGGCTTACTTTCGATTGTAGACTACAATGGATTACCGATGGTTGGAGATAAAAAAGCCTAGCGCTGGTTTGGGGATACAACAGCTTAACGTTGGTCGGGGGTTGCAATGGCTTACCGTTGAATGGGGTTGAACCTCAAGGAGGCCTCCTACATACCCTTCCTAGGAGAAAATGATCAAAACCCATGCATTTAGAATGTATATAGTTTAACATCATGTGGGAGGAAAAGGGGGGAATACAATTTAGCGTTATGTGGGACAAGGGTAAACTGACGTGAAGTGATTGGGTTTGATGGGTGATGGGCTTGAACCCTAGGGAGTCTTTCTACATACATTGCTTTAATAGGGGAAAGGGTCAAAGTCCATATAGTTTGGAAGGGAGGATACATTTTAACATCGTTCAGGATGTAGTTGAACCATCATAAAGGGGTCGGGAAAAATAGGTATTGGTCTTGAACCTCAAGGAGGTTTCTTACATACCTTTCTCGGATAAGGGAAAGTGTCAAAGTCCATGTAGTTAGGAATGGTGGCTTGGGACTTGTACTCTAATGAATCCCATGAAGGATTTTACGGTTAATTCGTACTCTAAGCTCATGTGAGTCATGCTCTGGATGCATGGTTCACATCCCAGGGAGATGGATATTGGGACTTACTCCAGGATGGAGTCCCAATGAAGACAAATCCTAGAGGGAGAGGGATGGGGTAACTATGGTCCCAGTTCCCATTACTCCTCTTGACATTGTCACAAAAAAATAGAGGAGGAGAAGAGATACTACCACCTGCAAGAAATATTAGGGGTTTACACCAAGATGGATGTCCTTCCCCACGAACAGATGCCACTCCAGTAAAGAGGATCTCATTCTATGGGAGGATGATCTCACTCCCATGAAGAAGAGAGAGCATCGAGAATGTTCGAGATAGGAAACCCCATGTATATTTCACGGGTCAAGGCTATATTTTAATATCATGTGTTGAGGATGATGGTGCTTGACAGTTTAACGTCCTACAGCTCGGATGAGGTGGGTTCACTCTACACCCCTAGGACTTACATAACTGATACCCACCCACCATTGGGGAAGGGAAGGCTTTAACAATGTCACGGTGAGGCAGTTCTATAGAGTGATCCATTGAGGGGCTCATGTTAGTGTGGTTGTGCGAAGAAGTCATAGTTGTTATCATGCTTATGTGAAGAATCATGAGTCTAAGCAATGCAACATAAAGCACCTCCCAAGGGACCTTGAAATCACTTCGTACAAACCCAGAGGGTCTTACGAGAGAAGCATGTTCATGATAGGGGAGTCTCTCATAAGAGGGGTACGAATATGGTGCGTTAAGGTGAGGAAAACACATGTAACTCATGAGGAGAGGAGTGTGCAAGATGAAAGGTTGTGCACAAGATTGGACAGTAGCGCACAAAATGAATAGATGCGCACAAGATAGTTCCTATGCAAGGAGAAACTTGCATGCAAGAGGGATCTATTACGCACAAATTCCTTAGGGTAAAATGAAATGGGTGAGGATCAATACCAAGTGGGCCCACCCATAGAAGGAATCCTGGGAATTTTCACGTAAGATCCAATACCTTGATACTATGGTGTTTTTCACGTGGTCGCAGATGAAGTGTCTTTCACGCAGTAATGTGTCAGTTCATCTTTTGTAACTATCCCCGAAGGGCTAGGGTTATAATTCTATTTATAGCCAAAAAATTTGGAAGTGGTGCATTAGAGGAGTGGCACACAAGAGACTGTTTGATGTCTCATTAGGTGTACAATGTTTTGCGTGCCGCAGGGAATCTTGCGCACCCACCATTCTTCCTTCGCGCCAGTGCCTTTATGGGTGTTTGGATGGTCACTCCACAAAACATCATTTGAAATATCATTGGGCGATTAAGGGTTTGTGTGCTGTAGTGTAATGAACCAAAGTTTTCAATGGAAATTTCCATTCTTATAAATATGTCACAAAATAACATTAAAAAACAAAATGAACTCCTAAGTGCTAAGTGTCCTTTAAAGATTATGTTTGTCGCTTCTGTGTTTGGAATTTTGAAAATCTGAAATACATGGTTGCAATCAGTAAGTTATTTGGAGTCCGATAAAAAAACATAATTTTTGGTGAATAGTAACCCTACCTATGATAGTCATAAAATAATATTCAAGTGAAATTATGATGTACCTATATTTTAGAATAAGTAAATGAATGTTATAAAGATGGTTTTTAATAATAAATTATGATTTTATTTAAATATTAAGTTAATCATATTTATAAAATATTTTTTCAAAATAGACTTTATTTTTTAATTCTACAGATAGAAAAATATTTAGGGTGAATTTTTTTGATTTTTCTGAAATACTTGAATTTTTTATGAATAATAGAATCCGATAATTCACAATAAATGCTAAATAATGGATTATTTTCTTCATTGATGATGATATGCTGATGTAATCCCATTTCGTTCAAAATCACATGAATTTATTACTATTCTTGGTCATGGAATACTTACTATTCCTTGTATTGTGAGGAAATAATAAACTAATTATTAAAATTTTATGAAAACCCTCCTCTCCTCCACTATAACCCCCCCCCCCACAACTCCCTCTTCCCTTCACTCCTCTCAATCCTTGTTCCATGCCAATATTCTTCCCAAATCTCTCACCAAGATCCTCTCTGACGTCTAAAAGCACCTAGCCTCTTCAAAATACCAAAACCTCTCCCCTTAAGAGGTTCTCAAAGGAGTAAGTCTCAAGAGGTAAATTCATCTTTCCAATTCCTTCTTTTCTTTTAAGTTATTTTTTTTTTGTTTCTTTCCTCACCCCCCTTCACCCAAATGATATGACAACTCCAGTAAAATACATGTACTGGAATTTTTCTATGCTAATGGGATATTTCATTATCTTCTCTCTTTTCCCCACCTTTTATTTGAAATAAATGAAAGCACCGTTTGAGATGTGCTAATTTAGAACATTCAAGGACAACGATTTATCAATTTCTATTATCATCATCAAATCTGGTCATGAAATCATTTTTGTTATGGTTGAACCAGAATATATATATGTAATATATTCTATTTTTATTCTTTAATATTTTTTTACAAATGGTATTAGGTTATAAAGCATAAATATGTTCTTTGTAATTAAACCCACCAATTAACAAAAACAGTTATCACTTTTGTTTTATATAATAATTAAATCTTCAATCTAAGAAACCAAATTAAATATAAAACCATTTAATATCATGTATCTTAACTAATATTATATAACTTCAATTCTAGGAAACCACTTTCAACTTACATGTTTATCCAAACGTGAATATAAGCGAACTGGTCATTAAAACCAAGCAAACAAATGAGCCCGAACAATGAAATTGAACCTCATAACCAATCAAAATGATTATAAATGAACTTAAAATGATTATACTAAACAAATTAAATATAGAATAGGTTTTGGAATTATTAATTAATAAACCTAATTTGTGTATTCAGGTCATTAATAACAAGTGGATGACACCACTGGAATTAAGGTAAGGGGTCATATCCTTTTCACTCTTAATCAAGATTATCCTCTATGTTATGCCTTTTTCTGTGTAATACCAAATGATGGGGTATGTTTATTAACCTCAACCATACTTCCCTCTTGATTTATAAGTGATTAGAACCCCATTTTTTCTCTCATCAATCCCTCTTAGTTACACCTGATACCATGCCGATAAACCATAATGAATTCTACCCAAACTTCATTTATTCCTTCAGGATTCTCTATCTTTCTTGTAGTTGTATTTTATATTTTTTTAAAACCTATAAATTATGTTTATATGAACCAAAATCATGTTTTAAGATCCATCTCTCATTCTCTTTTGGGGATATACATGCTTTTAAGTGAATCCTTCCTCGATATTTCCCAATGAGCACACTCATTTTAAAAGAACTTCCCAATTTTTTACCCAATTTCAAGTGCACTCTATCCTATGATTTAAGAAACATTGTCTTTATAAAATCAGTATTTTTATTATGAAAACCTTCTTGATTAAATTATGGTTTTATATAAAATAATTTCCTCTTTACTATTTTGAAATCTCAATATTATTTTCCTTAAAACCGTTCAAAAATGTTTTAATGCTAATGTTTCTCAAATACATTTCTTAAATGTTTTCACTTCTGTTTGTCACCACCTACCATGTTATATTCATATATTACCTTATGAAAATCCATGTATGTTCTAATCCCTTTATTTCATTGATACCTTCATTATACACTCTTTGGTTATGCTTTATGTCATGATTGTGGTACCCAATTCTTTCGATGGGTATCCTTATGTTTATGAATGATTTATTATGTATGATTATTTATGTGGAAAGAATATTTATGTGGAAAAAATATTTATGTGGAAATAATATTCGTGAAAATGTTGATATGGGTGTGCCCAGATAGCGCTCCAATTCATTGGGTAAAGTTAATTCTCATGAGATGTGATGTGAAATGGGATTGGCGGTTAACCTCGAACCGTACTAAAGTGGGAAAGGGGATTGGTGGTTAGCCTTAACCCATACTAAATAAATTTTTTATGATTTTGTGAAATTTATATGATTCCATGTTTATATGATCCCATGCTTATATGATATGATTTGATATGTTCTATGTTTTGTTTTCATTTTGTCATTCCTTTTAACTCATTTGCTTAAGATGTATCCTTATGTTCATTCCCTTACTGGGATTTTTAGCTCATCCCTTTGTTCATGTGTTCCCCAGGGTACCTTTGTAGATGTAAGGGATCAAAGGAAGTTAGGAGCTCATTGTGGATAATAAATAAAGAAGTGTTTTTCTCCCCATGTTTTATGTTTTTTGCACCTAGTCTTCCAAGACTGTAGACTTAATGATCCTTGGATTGTACTCTGATGTATAATTATTCTTAAAATCATGTAATGTTTAATATAAAAGTCTTTGGTCACTATAGTTAGTATCATGGGATGGTCTAGTTATTTTTGGAGATTAGGAATAGAGTGCCTTAGTGGGAACCTTAGGGATGAGACTAAGTATTAAAAAACATCCCTAAATTTTGGTAAGTATAGAGTAAATGGTTTATCAATAAAATACATCCCTATCTGGATAGGAGCAGGTAGAGGCATCTCTGGAACATATGTACCTAGGAGTGAAAACTCCAACAAGGATTTTTGGGCTTGACCTGAGGTATCCTGGTACATGACAACGGGCCTTACTGCACTCTTGGTTATGACACTCCCGGGGGATATGCTTTGGTATATTCATGATCTTAGTATAAACCATTATTAAGGGACAAAAAATCCCATAAGAATATATATTAAGAAATAGATTTAGGATAACATAGGTTTTAACCTAAGGAATCACATGTTAGGATTTACTTATTCTTTATAAGTTTATCCTTTTATGTTCAATGTTTCCTTTTTTATGCTCAATAGCTAAGTATTCAAGACCTCTAATTATATGTTCTTTTTCTTAGTTAATGTAGGGAAGTAGAATAAAACATTACAATAACCAATGTGATAGGAAATGTGATGATTTCCAAAATGATATGCCTAATATGATTAGATTGGGTGCTCAAAACTTCATGACAGTACTTGCTCAGCTGTCTCAAGTTATGAATAATAACATGAGTCATGAGGAATACCATCCTCCTCTAAGGAAAGAGCAAGTTGTTGTATAATCCTTCATGTGGAAAAGGTCTCCCATGTTTAGTGGATATTATGATCCCCTTCTCGTGGAATAATGGATTAACTCCATTAAAATTATATTATCCATTCTCCAGTGCTCGGAAGAAGAGAAGGTTGTTCTAGTAGTCTATCATTTTGATGGGGAAGCTGATTAGTGTTGGAAACTGATCAAGAATACAAAGTCTCAATATGAAATTTATTCCATGGATTTGAAGGAATTTAAGAGGATGTTTTTCAAAAAATATTTTCCTCAAACCCTCTATCTCAAGATGGAAATGGAGTTCCTCAGACTCAAGCAGAAGGAAGATGAGTCCATCAGTGCTTATGAATCAATCTTTACAAGGATTTCAAGGTACGCCTTTAGCGTTTTCCTAAACACTGAATGAAAGGTGAATCTCTTCTTTAGCAGACTAAAGTCAAGTCTAAGAAAAGTGTTGGCAATTCGATACTTCGACAGTTATGAGGATATTGTTTGTTGTGACCTCAAGGTGGAAATGGAGATTAGAGACTCTCAGTGGTCTCATGGGCCTAGTGAAAAGAAGAGGAAAATGGAAAACAACATGGTTTGTTCATCAAACAAATCCCATGATGGAAAGTATCATGACTTTTCCCTTTGAAAAAATTGTGGAAGAAGCCTCCTGGTAACTCTCTAAATGGAAACAAGAATTTCTTCAAATGTGGAATGTTTGGTCATCTGGACAAGAACTGCCAAAGGGATATGAAAAATACCTCTAACATTGAATAAGAAATGAAGGTTCATATCAACACTCATCCTATAGTGAAATGTTACAACTATAAGAAGCATGGGCATTATGCGAACAATTTCCCTAAGCCAAGGGTTGCCGGAGGTAATAAACAACAACCTCTAAGGAAATAAGGAAGGGATTATTCTATCACTACTGCTAAGGTGTAGCTGGACAAGGATGTGGTGACAGGTACACTGGTTATTCATTCAAGAATAGAAAACGTACTATTTGATTCTGGTTCTATGCATTATTTCATATCTTGAATGTTTAGTAGAACTATTCAAACACCACCTTAAAATTTGGAGGAAAGGTTATCTTTGAGAAAAGTGAATGGGAAAATCGTTGTGTCCATGGTTTATAACTCCTCCTCGATTAATGTTTGTGGACTGAACCTCCCAGAAAATCTCGTCATACTTCCTTTAGTGGATTTTGACGCTATCTTGGTCATGGATTGGCTATCTTTGTACAAAGACAACATCAACTGTCGGGAAAGGGATGTCAATTTTCACATCCCAAAGCATCCTCTGATTCTTTACAAGTGTAAGGAGAAACATGAGTCTCCTTTAGAATCTTCATCTCAAGTGTGGATATTTTTTACTTATGAGCAAGCACATATAGCTAAAATGATTGAGACAAAGGATAGAATCATGCTTTAATACATGCCCATCATGAGAGAATACACCGATGTATTCCCTAAAGAGTTGTTTGGTCTTCCTCTTGATCAAGAGGTTGAGTACTCAATTAACATTGTCCCTAGATCTCTTCCTATATCAAAGACACCATACAGAATGGCCACCGTAGAGCTAGAGGAGCTGAATAAGAAGTTGCAGGAGATAATGGAGAAGGGTATTATACACCCGGGTGCTTCACCATGGGGTGTACGAGTCCACTTCATCAAGAAGAAGGATGGATCAATGCGCTTATGCATTGATTATCATGAACTCAATAAAATCATGATAAAGAACAAGTATCCCATTCCACTGATAGATGAATTGTTCGATCAGCTTTGTAGGGATAGTTATTTCTCTAAGGTGGTCCTTTAGTTAGGATATCACCAACTAAAGGTGTGGAAGGAAGATATACCCAAGATTTCCTTTTGAACGAGGTATCGACACTATGAGTTCATAGTGATGCCCTTCAGACTCACTAATGATCCAACAATTTTCATGGATTTTATGAATCGAGTCTCTATAGATTACCTAACAAATATTTTGTAGTCCATATTGATTATATTCTGATATACTTCAAGTGCAAGGAGGAGCATGAGGAGCATCTAAAAACTATGTTAAATACTTTGAGAAGGGAGAAGTTGTATGAAAAGTATAGTAAATGTGAGTTCTGGATAGAGGAAGTATCATTCTTGGGGCATGTTATCACCAGCAAAGGGATATCTGTGGACCCTTCCAAGACGAAGGTAATTGAAGAGTGGCCTAGGCCAACTTATGTAACGGAGATCCATAGCTTTTTAGTTCTAGCTGGGTATTGTCGACGATTCATGAAGTACTTTTCATGATTGTCAAACCCAATGAACAAGATGAAACAGAAGGGGGTAATGTTTGTCTGGATGGAAGAATGTAAGGTATGCTTCAAGAAGCTAAATAGAAGACTAATCATTGCACATGTACTCACATTACCAACAAGTGGATAAATTTTTGTCATATACAACGATTCTTCAAAGAATGTCTTGGGTTGTGTACTCATGAAACATGATAATGTGATAGCCTATGCCTCATGGAAGTTGATGATCAATGATCAGAACTACCAGACGCATGATCTAGAGTTGGAAGCTGTGATTTATGCCTTGAAAATCTGGTGGCACTACCTTTATTGTGAAATTTGTGACATATACACCGACCAAAATAAAATAAAGTATATATTCACACAAAAGGTGCTCAACATGCATCAAAGGAGATGGTTAGAGCTAATCAAGGATTACGATTGCTCGATTCAATATAATCCTGGAAAGGTGAACAAGGTAGCTGATGCTCTAAGCAGAAAAGAATCTGCTACTCTATCCATGTTATGAATTGAGAAAGACCATATCTTCATGGATATGAAAAGTATGGATTTAGAAATAACAAGGGCAGGGGGTACATCATACCTTTCCCAAATGATTTTGCAACCATTCATTCAAGAGAAGATTAAGGAATCACAAAGGGATGATATGGAGTTACAAAAGAGGGCCAATGCAGTAAAAGAAGGGAAGCTGCAAGAGTTCCATATCAACGATGATGGAGTGATTTGGTTTGGAACATGGATTTTTTTCCTTCATCATTCGGGTTAAAGAATGATCTATTGGACAATGCACATAAATCAACATTCTTTATCCATCCTGGGAGTACCAAGATGTATCATGATCTCTGAGAACACTTCTGGTGGGATAACATGAATAAGGATATTATGGAATATATATCAAGGTGCTTGGTATGTTAGCATGTTAAAACAGAGCGACAAAAGACCAAATGGATGATGAAACCATCTCTTATACCCATACGAAAATGGGAGAATGTCACAATGGACATTATCACGGGTCTCCTGAAGATGTCGAAGGGAAATAATGTGATAAGGGTTGTGGTTTACCGACTCACCAAGACTGCCCATTTTATCACTATTCGAGAAGACCTATCACTTGAAAAACATGGAAAAATATATGTGAAGGTTGTGGTGAGACTTCATGGTGTTCCTCTCTCAATTCTCTTTGATTGTGATCCAAGTTTCACATATAAATTTCGGAGGAGTCTTCAACATGATTTGAGTACTGAATTAAATTTCAGCATGGCCTATCACCCCCAAACTGATGACCAATCTAAAAGGACTATTCAGATTCTTGAAGATATGCTAAGAGCCTTTTCTCTAGAATTCAAAGGTGGATGGGATCATCATCTCCCATTGGTTTAGTTCTCATACAACAATAGCTTCCACTCAAGTATTCAGATGGCTCTGTATGAAGCTCTGTATGGAAAGAGATGTAGAACTCCAAACTATTGGGATGAAATTGGAGAACGAAAGTTACTTAGTCTTAATCTTGTGCAAGATATGTTAGAGAAGGTTCAAGTCATCCAGAAAAACATCAAAGTGCTCAGAGTTGGCAAAAGAGCTATGTAGATAATCGTCAAAGGGACTTGGAGTTCGATGTTGGGGATAAAGTATTCCTTAGAATATCACCATGGAATATAGTCATGTAGTTTGGAATGAAAGGGAATCTAAGCCCAAGGTACATTGGACCCTTTTAGATCCTTGACTGCATAGGAGTCGTGGCCTATCAGCTTGCACTTCATCCGAATATGACTCGATTTCATGATGTGTTTCACGTATCACTCATGAGGAAGTACATACCTGATCCCTCACATGTACTGAACACAGTGAAGATTCTGGACTAAAGAGATAAGGTTATATGCTACAAGATAACCCACCTTTTCAAAGTGTTTTGGAGGAACCAAAAGTTTGAAGAAGCTACTTAGGAACCGCAAGAGGTGATGAAAGAGAACTACCCTCACCTGTTTATAGCCTATAATGAAAAACGAAATTTCAATGGTGAAATTTCATAAGGGGGGAAGAATGTAACGACCCAAAGTTTTCAATGGAAATTTTCCTTCTTATAAATATGTCATAAAATATCCTGAAAACACAACATAATGAACTATTATGTGCTAAGTGGCTGTTAAACATAAGTTTGTCACTTTTGTGTTTGGAATTTTGAAAATCTGATATACATGGTTGCAATCAATAAGTTATGTGGAGTTTTATAAGAAAAATATAATTTTTGGTGAATAGTAACCTCGCCTATGATAGTCATAAAATAATATTCAAGTGAAATTATGATGTACCTATATTTTAGAATAAGTAAATGAATGTTTTAAAACTGGGTTTTAATAATAAATTATAATATTAATTAAATATTAAATTAATGATATTTAAAAAATTATTTTTGAAAATGGAATTCACTTTTGGATTCTACACATCGAAAAATGGTTAGGGTGAATTTTTGGGATTTTTCTAAAATACTTGAATTTTTTATGAATTGTAGAATCCGATAATTTACAATAAATGCTAAATAATGGTTTAATTGAGTCATTGATGATGATTTGCAGATGTAAGCCCATTTGGTTCGAAGTCACATGCCTTTATTACTATTATTTTCATAGAATACTTACTATTCCTTATCTTGTGAGGAAATAATAAACTAATTATTAAAAAATTATGAAAACCCTCCTCTCCTCCACTATAACTCCCCATCACTCCCTATTCTCTTCACTCCTCTCAAGCCTTGTACCTTGCTAGTATTCTGCCCAAATCTCTCCCCAAGTTCCTACCACACGTCTAAAAGCACCTATCCTCTTCAAAATACCAGAACCTCTCTTCTTAAGATGTTCTCAAAGGAGGAAGTCTCAAGAGGTAAATTCCTCTTTCCAATTCCTTCTTTTCTTTTAAGTTCTTTTCTTTTTGTTTCTTTCCAAACCTCCCTTCACCCAAATGGTAGGAAAAATCTAGTAACATACATTTACTATAATTATTTTTATTCTAATGGGATATTATATTATCTTATCTCCTTTCCCCACCTTTTATTTGAAAGAAATGAAAGCACCGTTTGAGATGTGCTAATTTAGCACATTCAAGGACAATGGTTTATCAATTTCTATTATCATCAACGAATAAGGTCATGAAACCCTTTTTTTATGGTTAAACTATAATATATATATTTAATATATCCTATTTGGGTTGTGAAATATTTTTTTACAAGTGCTATTAATTTATAAAGCAGAATATGTTCTTTGTAATCAAACCCACCAACTAACAAAAACAGTTGTCACTTTGGTTTTATATAATAATTTGACTTCACTCTAAGTAGCCAAATTAAATATAAAACCATGTAATCTCATGTATGTTCACTAATATCATATATATTCATTTTTTTTAAAACCACTTTCATCTTACATGTTTATCCAAACGTGAATATAAGTGAACCGGTCATTAAAACCAAAAAACAAACGAGCCTAAACAATGAAATTGAACCTCATAACCAATCAAAATGATTATAAATGAACTTAAAATGATTATAATAAACCAATTAAATATAGAATAGGTTATGGAATTATTAATTAATAAACCTAATTTGTTTATTCAGGTCATTAATAACAAGTGGAGGACACCACCGGAATTAAGGTAAGGGATCCTCCCCTTTTCACTCTTAATCAAGATTATCCTCTATACTATGCCTTTTTTGTGTAATACCAAATGATGGGGTATGTTTATACACCTCCCCCATACTGACCTCTTGATATATAAGTGATGATAACCCCCTTTTCTCTCTCATTAAGCCCACTTAGTTACACTCGATAACATGCCGATAAACCGTAATGAATTCCACCTGAACTTCCTTTATTCCTTCAAGTTACTCTATCTTTATTTTTACCAAAAATTAGTTGTCTTTTATTTTTATGTAAAACTTATACATTATGTTTATATGTACTAGAATCATGTTCCATGATCCATCTCTCATTCTCTTCCAGGGATATACATGTTTTTAAGTGAATCCTTCCTCGATACTTCCCAATAAGCACACTCATTTTAAAGGAACTTCCTGAATTTTTACCCAATTTCAAGTACACTCTATCCTTTATTTTAAGAAACCATTGTCTTAATAAAATAATTATTTTTATTATGAAAAAAATTTTGGTTCAATTATCGTTTTATATAAAATAATTTTCTCTTTACTATTTTAAAAGCTCTATAGTATTTTCCTTAAAACCACACAAAAATGTTTTAATGCTAACGTTTCTCAAATACATTTCTTAAATGTTGTCACTTACATTTTTCACAACCTACCATGTTATATTCCTGTATTACCATATGAACATCCATGTATGTTCTAATCTCTTTCTTTCATGGATACCTTCATGATACACTCTTTGGTTATGCTTTAAGTCATGATTGTGGTACCCAATTCTTTCCATGGGTATCCATATGTTTATGAAAAATTTATTATGTATGATTATTTATGTGGAAAGAATATTTATGTGGCAAGAATATTTTTTTGGTAAGAATATTCATGAAAATTTTGAGATGGGTGCACCCAGATAGTGCTCCAATGCATTGGGTAAAGTTAATTCTCATGAGATGCGATGTGAAACAGGATTGGTGGTTAGCCTTAACCTATACAAAAATGAGAAACGAGAGTGGAAGTTATCCTTGACCCATACTAAAGAAATGTTTTATGATTCTTCCACATTTACACGATTTCTTGTTTATATGATCTCATTCTTATATAATATTATTTCATATGTTCTATGTTTTCTTTTCATTACGTCGTGTATCCTAACTCATGTGCTTAAGATGTATCCTTATGTTCATTCCCATACTGGGATTTTTAGCTCATCCCTTTGTTCTTGTGTTCCTTAGGGTACCCTATGCAGATGTAAGGGCTAAAAGGAAGTTAGGATCTCATTAGGGAGATTAAATAATGAAGTGTTTTTTAGCCCCATGTTTTATGTTTTTTTGTACCCAGTCTTCCAAGACACTAGACTTAACGATCCTTGTCTTGTACTATGATGTATAATTATGCTTAAAATCATGTAATGATAAATATAAAAGTCTTCAGTTTCTATATGTAGGTAATCTTGTGTTCCCACCATTCTACCTTCGGGTTAGTGCCTTAGCATTTATTTAGATGGTCGTTGCACAACCCTTCATTTGGCATCGCATTGGGAATGCAAGGGTTTGTGTGGCATAGAGAATCTTGCATGAACCCATTTATTCTTGTACACCACTCCCTCAGGCATCGGAGAATTATCTGTGGGTTCTAAACATCCCTTTGGTTTCTTTAAATGTTCCCACCTAGGGCCTGATATGAAATTCATCATCAACAAATGCACCCCCTCAGAATCAGAGCTGAAGGGGGGCCCGGAGGTCAGATTCTGAGGGTCACATAAAAATGTGGATAAGTGCCTGGCCGGTGCATAGAAGAACATTGTTTTGGCATGAAAACCACTTCCACGTGCATGAAAGGTGTGGTTTACACCTATAAATATGTTGAGGTCCCCCCTAGTTCCCTACTTGAAATTTTCTGTAGGACAAGCTCTTTTCTATTGTGCACGAAAAAGGTCCCAATCTGTGCACAAGTTCTCACAGCCGATTGAGAGTCTTGAGGAAACCTCGGACACTTTCGCACCACCAACCATTTTTCCCATGCACCCTATTTTTAGTGGTATTATTCTGCGCAACAGGTCGTTTTGTGTGTTGATCCCCCGTTCTTTCACACACAACCCTTAGAGTTTCTAAAAACCCAATAAAAATGGTTGTTCAATAGACCGAAGTAAAGAGGGAGGCTAACACAGCTATAAATAGGACTTAGATGATCACGAACCCCTATATTCTTCATGCGAGGAGGGTCATGTATGATAATCAAATGCTTTTTGGCATGCTTATGCAAGCTCAAAAAGATTTCTTCCTAAGTGATAGTCTACCGATATGAAACTTCAGCATTTTGGAGGAGTTTCTAATGCCTGGTTTAGAAACTGATACACCATGGTCATGGGGGACACGTGAGGATAGCCTCCCACAGTTCAACATCACGAGAAATGGACATCCTTCTAGGGAAACATAGAACACATCTATATACGTCTTGAATTTGAAGACTTGGACTATTGTAGGAAGTGATCTGGTTCCCAAGGAATCTCGAACTCATTATGAGAGCACTTTCATAAGAAGTATTACTGATGAGACAAAGGGATGGAAAGAATGGGACTTCAGGTCTAGGGAAAATTTTACAAGTGAATGGTCATGTATGGGGGGATAGGACGCACACCCCCATACATTCTCTGAGTCCTCTTTATAGCTGCGGTAGCCTCCCTCTTTACTCCGGTCTATTGAACAACCATTTCTATTGGGTTTTTAGAAACTCAAAGGGTTGTGTGTGAAAGAACAGGGGATCAACACACAAAACGACCTGTTGAACACAATAATACCGCTAAAAACAGGGTGTGTGGAAAAAATGGTTGGTGTTGGGAAAGTGCCTGGGGTGCGCTCAAGAGTTAGAATCGGCTGCGAGAACTTGTTCATAGATTGGGACCTTTTTCATGCACAATAGAAAAGAGCATATTGTATAGAAAATTTCATGTGGGTTATTACAAGTGAATGGGAATGTATTGGGGGATAGGATTCACACCCCCATCCTAACATGTAATCTACTGGAACTTGCTAAGGAGAAGTTGAAAATAAAATATGTTCTGAAAGACATATCTTATCAGGTATGGTTTAGTCTTTTTTTGATGCATGAAAAGGATGTGAAAATGCCAAGATGATTGAAGAAGTGCCTGAACACATCCTAGAGGGAAAAGGTGGGATCATATTGGATGGTCCAGGAAGTAGGATTGTACCAATCATGGGGCTTCTTCATAAATGAAAGTCGGGACCCAAATGTATGATATATTGGGTTCCTTATTGAATTATTAAGTGGGTGGTTGTTTACAGCGAGGGACACGAGGATGGGGGAGCGCCCAAGAATGCTAGTGATGGTTGGGATCATGGTGGTGAAGAACATGGTTAACCTAGGGGTTCTCGTACTACAAAGGCTATACAGCATCCTAGGACTCATCTCAAGGGGAAATATGCCAAGAAGGATATGTGGGCCATTCCAGATCCTTCACAGTTGGGTCGCAGCCCATTGTGGTGGATATGACTTCTTACATGCTATTCTCCCTCCAGGTGATGGAATGTGGTCATCCCCCCTGAATATTGCTGGAATCCTCCCACTAATGCTTAGAGAACAAGGGATCAAGCTCAAGATCGACATCCATACCAATTTCGACTTTCACCCATTCTGGACCCCAGTTTGTTAGATGGTAAATGATGGGTGATGACAATTTGAGTATAGGGGATACCTACATAGAATTAGGGGCTGTGTTATGGTAGCCCGAATCGATGGAAAAATCCTCTAGGAATTGTATGTGTTGATCAGGTTTGTCAGGTAGTTCTGGTGTATTCAGAAGATTCAAAAGAAAGTATATACAGAAGTTTGGGAGGAGATGAACCCTTACATTCTCCACAAACTGTGGCTCATTTTCACGACTGTAGGCATAGGTGAGTTCATCACTCCCCCCTACCAGTGTCAGTACTATCCTGTCAATAGAGTATGCCAACTATTGGACAAAAATGTACCCCTAGATGATTCTACAGAAATGCATCCAGCAAATCAAAATGGATAGTGTGGAGCCTAGAGAGCGAGGAGGCAGACGGGGTGCTGTCGGGGAGGCAAGAAAAAAATGGGCTAGGTGGCTAGAAGGGCATGGGCTGGAACTTCGTCAGTAGTAGCATCACAAGTGAAAACGTGCCTCCACCTTCTGAGGAGGGGTGGTCCCACGGTCGGCCTTGTGGCCCTACTAGGGAACTTCCTAGGGATCAGCTCAAGAACCTCCTAAATCCAACCATCGATGATATCTTCTCATGTCTCTGGTCTACCTAGAGGAAGCTTCGATAATATATGTCTACCAAAGAGTTATGGCGGATACTGGTGTGTATCGGGATCAACTTTCCAGACATAAGGCGCATCTAGGTGGAGGATAGGGTATTATTTCATCACCGGAATGCATACCTAACAGCCATGGATAAGTACGCATTCCAGTGAGAGCAGTATGAATAGATGTATCTCCTATTGAAAGTGATTATTGGACAGGAAAATGACCCAGAAAATTTTTCATCCCAAAATGAATATGTAGATGAAGAAGAAGACGAATAGGATGAGGAAAAATATCATGAAGACGTATTTGAAGATGAATAATAGGATGAAGATGTTGAAGGTCTCAGTGTTGAAGGACCTTCAGAAACACCTTCTCGTCAGTGAAGCCCAAATGAGAGAAGCAAAATTGTAGGCACCGTTGCAGAACTGGTTGAGTTGCTCGAGGTGAGTGTTCCACTGGCCTTTATCTTTTCATAATCCTAACCTACTAACCAAATCCGGCCCTGCTTAGGAACACATTGATGATGGTGTCTGGGAATCCTTCCTTATAATGAATAAAGATGTGCCCGTAGAGGTAATAAAACATCCTCAGGAGCCTGTCTTCGGAACTGATCAAGGTGGGGAACCGACTATGGTTGGAGTAGGAGGCGATGAGCCGGAAGGAAGTGATGAAATGGTAGCCTTCAAGTTTCCCATCATTCCCTCAATTCAGAAAGAAATGGTGTTAGTGATCGAGCTAACAAGTGTTGAGCGATCTCCTGTGGTTGTGGCTCCCACCATGACACAGGAACTAGATACGGCCGCACTTAGATCATGTAAGTATTTACCTTCATTGGATCTCATATTTTATTGAGAAACTTGACTAACCAAGATATTGATTCCCTTTGTAGTGATTTCAGGGTTATAGGTCCGACAAACCATCGAGTCTAGAACATCTGCAAGAGCCCTACTATTGATTACACCAACTCTTACAGAGCCAACTAATCAAGCTATCCATGCCCTAGTACTTTGTGAGCAAGAGACTGAAATCATGGGTGATAATTCTATTAGGGTGGAGCTCTAGTCCAGTGATGGTCAAGCCACTGAAGAAGATTGAATTCCAGAATATGACCCTGTTACAAAACTCTTGGCTTCTTTTCCTGAGTACAGTCCTGTAGACCATGAGGAGATAGATGATTCTAACCTATATGTGGATGAGGATATCCATATGATGTGATGCAAGGTATGAAATTACATTAAACACTTTCTCAGTCAGTCACAGGTAGAATGGTTAAGCGGTATGGGGTCACATCGCACCTGGCTATGCATTCTTTGCGCTGGAGGGGTGGATGCTCACCATCTTCATATAATGATCTATGATTATATAGAAGAGAAAATATGGGAGAATATCCAACACTCTAATATTTCTTGGTTCCATAATGAGTCAGAGAATACCCAGGAATTTTTTTAGGCTAAATAATAAGTCTAAATCCTTGAAGAGAATTCAAACATAAGATATGAATTTATCGCAAGCCATTATAAACTCATTGAATAGTTGAAGGCCCAACTGGTGGATGTCCAAGAGCGAGAAGTGCAGGCGAGTCAACAAATGATTGAGATCTAATTTGAGCAATCATGATTTCATGCTAAGGACAATTAGTTACACTCTACAACAACTAATTAAGAGAGGGATCTCATGGGGAAGGAGGAAGCCTTGAAGGCTACAAGCCAAAAGGTGGCCATAGTTGAGCAATATATCAAAGGTATTGATCATTAAGGGCCCTTTTTTGGATGAACTCATAAACCTATCCTTCTTTGTTTATTTTTCATTATGAACTGCATGCATGGATGGATTATTCACTTTCTTGTTTATTTCATTGCATCCCGGCCATGATCATGAAATAATTATCAATCCATCCATAAGATCATGTCATTTGTGCCCGATGTGAGAAACATTGTATGGACGCATCGTTACTTCATTTCAATTTGGGAGTGACAACCAATCTTTGGGCATCTAGGGTATAAATGACTGACTCAGGCATTCTAAAAGAAAAAGGGAGGCCTGATTAGATAATGAAGTTCTCATAATAGTCAAATTACCATTTCCCATCGTGCTCTAATGCACGTGTGGGTAACACCATGGGTGTTAGAATCAATCTAAATAGAGGAGAGTGAAAAGTGTGAATCAAAATACCCAAAAATTTGGAACACTATAGGAATGGCATGAAAATACGGGGAGAACTGTTGATCGTGTTTGAAACACAGTATCCCTATTAAGATAGCCTGAAATGGGGATAACAAATGAGGGTCTACCACTGACCATGATCAAAACATAGGGCATGACCCGAGATGTCATCCATTAGTCTTCCAGAACATAATCCCATGATAGTAGGTGAGCCATAGGCTGAGCATCCACACTATTAGGGGGTTCCTTCAGGCATAAAAGAGGATGAGGATCTAAATAAAGGGCACACAAAGCATGGAGAGTGGAGTGATGGGTTGTTCGAATGGAGTCCAACACTCTTGAAATTTAACCATCGTGATGGAAACACATTAGGTGAGTGCCTTGGTATGATCAGGGATCATACCTACTTCCAGATAGGACCTCCCTAGTGAGGACCTATAATGACTCGCTGTTTTACATCATACAGATGAAAACGATGAATGGAATAGTTTAATGTCATATAATCAGGATTTTGTGCATAGTTTTAAGGTCATACTGCATGGACAAAGGATAGTAGATTAAATTTATGTTGCACTGACTATTGGTTCCTAGTTTAAGGTCATAGATATTGGACGATAATCAAAACTGAGGGGCCAGAAGGGTTAACAATCCTAGGGTTGGGCCCGAGGTGAAATGCCCTAATGTCGCTACATATCCCATAAGGATGACAATCAAGACAAATGTAGTTCTTAAGCATAGCGTGGTCAGAGACCAATACTAGTAGTGGAAATCCTCTCTGGCAAGGAAGTTGACACATCCAATAGTTATCATAGGGAATCCTGAACTTGTTCAGGGTAGAACCACAGTTTAAATTCATGCATTGAGGACATGGTTACCCGAAAAATAAATGCGCGGCACGGTACATATCCCGATATAAATGAGGACATAATCATTCCACACCACACCATGTGTTCCCGATGGGATTCTTTAGTCCATAGGCCAGAGGTGGCCTGACTTGGGGAAAGACCTGAGAAAATGTGTTTGGGAATTCCAATGTACCCCATCAGGATGGGAATAACGACATACGTAGTTCTAGGATTATAGTTTAACATCATGTAGGATGACAAAGGAATGTGTGGAATGGTTGCACCAGTACACATTCCAACAAAACCACTAAGAACACATGAGTCATGATCAGTGTGGGAAACAGGGGCAGTGATGGAATTTTCCAGGTACAAGGATGCAAACTTTGGGATCAATGTAATTCTAGGTGAACAACATCCCAATATTACTGATCTTCCTACTTAACACACATAAATGTTTGAAGGGATTAAACCGAGTGTTCTAGTATTCAACTTAAACATAAGGGAAGGGAAAGATGTGAATCATGATGCCTAAGATCTGGATCAAAAATGATATCTTCATGATGATAGAGGATGACTTTTGACCATTTTCTAAACACAGTATTTGTTTCGTGTTAGCCTAGATTAGGAAAAGACAAATGAGGGTCTACCACTGACCATGTTCGAAATATGGGACCCATCGCAAATGTCATTTGGGGTCTTCAGGGGCGTTGGCCCAAGATGGTAGGTGAGCCGATGTGGCCTAAGTCCAGGCCATAAAGGGGGTCCCTACAGACATGGGAGAGGATGGGGATCCAAATAAAGGGCTCATAAAGCTTTCACATGAAATGAGGGGATGGTTATGTGAAAATTTCACACTTTGGTCTCTTTTCCATGATTCATTTGAGTAATCCAATAAGACGTGTCAAATAGAGGAAGTTGAATCCCTTTCCAAGGACAAGGGTCCTTGGGTTGCACGCTCCTAGATTAAGGTTATAGAGTGGAATATTAAGAGGGGACCTCGATTAATGGAATGTGCGAAGGGTGGCGAAGTATCTAGACCCAATGCATAGTTCCCATAGTGAGATCCTAGTTTAGGGTCATGGTGTAGAGACCCGAAGCCTGACGTACATGGACATTACATTACTTTTGCGGAATATTTAGTACATAACAAAAACACACACACAAGGATCATAATAGTTTAGTGTCTTTGGAAACTCGGAACGTAATCTTCTAATCGTGGTGAAAGATCTTCAACATCTTCTAATAAGATCTTCCCTTTTTTTTTACCTAAAACCTTTCTTTATATCCTGGGGAAAAGAAAACATAAAAGGGTGATCTCAAATGATCAGTAAGGGTAAAAAAAATAAATATCAATCACATCGTATTCATAAGAACATAACATTTTGGAAATCTTAACCTGCAAAAGAGGGCATAATTTCATAACATGAGATAAATCATGGCAGTGAAATGTAATCACAATAATCATAAATTAAAACATGAAACTTTGTGGCATTCACACATAATCATATAGAATCATTTTTTGTTAGTCAAGACTCATTGCCAAGACTATCTTAGTGGACAAAAGTCCCTTTCTGAATCGAGTAACCCTCGTTTCAGTCCTGTTTCACTGAACCGGTATAACCTACCGTTCCAGCCCTGTCTATCTCATGAGATATAAAATCTTTACCCAATGCATTGGAGGGAGATATCGGTCCCACCCATCTTATAATGAATCCTTTCTTATGTGTGCCACATAATCATAAAACATACATCATCGCATAACACATGTAATAAAAAATGGGATTCTTGAAACATCATGACATCATAAATCAATTCATATAAGATAAAGGAATTCATAAAAATAATTTCATCACAACATGATCAAATCAATTTAATAATAGGGATAAAAACAGAACCCTTTATTATCTTAGATGGAAAATAATTTTGATAAAACACTTGAACTCCATTCTTGAGGAAAATATCCTTTCTTCTTCAAAAATATTTTTCCTTTCATAACATGTCATACAACATTAAAATAAATGAATTTGATTAAAAATAAACTTGAAAACTTGTAAAGGAAGCTTCTTGGAAATAATGTTTTCAAAATCCATTCATTCCGTATAAGTTAAAAAAAACATTCTTCGTACTTTTGTCGGAAAAGTCAAAAAGTACCTCGTACGAAAAAAACGACAAAAGATTCTTTTCATGTCCTTTACTAAAAACTAACCTAAGGGTAAAATTGGATTTAAACAATTGTAGGTGGATGGAAATAAAATTACATATTGAAGAAACATGGATGTGTATGATAAAATACACCCCAGTAAATACCAAAGTATAAACAATCTCGGATAAAAATGAGATTGTGATATTTCCCTTACCTTAGGTCCGATTTGCTTCGTATGTGTCCGAACCTCCGGTATAATGATTTAAATAATGTTATTGAATTATTACAGAATCATATTCATTGTTATGATATCATATATGGTTCACTTGTGACATTATATTACCCGTTCTTTTGTAAATTCCATGTTAATGAAGCGTTTTGGGTAAAATCGTTTCATTTATCGTAGGTGTTTTGACTTGTTGTTCTTGACATTATTATTACTTATATCATGATTTACTTACTTCCATAATATAAATAATGATTTATATATCATATATATTCAGTATATATATATATAATAGATAGATAAATAAAATGAAAAACACCGTTCATGGAGACGGTAGTCCGTACGTACGCATGAACGTTGTTTTCCTTTCCTTATTGTCTTGAATGGAAGTAAGTAGATGACATAAATATATATATATACATAATTCCAGTAGCTTTGCAATGTCATATATTTCATTATTATTTCTTATATATACTTTATAATCATTCTTAAATGGTTAACATGGAGAATGAATCTCATCGCGTCGTGGAGACGGTAGTCCGTACGTACGCACAAGCGATGATATCATTTCCATAAATATTGAATTGAATTGGAGTGGATTATAAAATATATCAGAATAAATATGATGTTGTAATAACTATGTATAGTTATTCTTTACACCATTATACCCATCCAATTAAGGTGGTGGCGGAAAATAGATTACACCACGGCGTGGAGACGGTATTCTGTACGTACGCACGCGCGGTTATTTCCTTTTTCCGTAGGATGGATAGAAGGTTAATTATAGTTGTTTCATATTTATAATAACATATCAGTATATAATAAATACTTATGTTATTACTTTATCATGAAACAACTAAAGAAGAAGAAGTTGAAGAAGAAAGAAATTGAAAAGATCGGTAATGGATATTACCTCTTCTTTGAGACGCCTCTTTGAATCCTTCACTTAGGGAACTAAGATTGGTCTTTAAAGAAGACCAGGACCTCTAGGATTATTCTAGGGAAGTGGAGAAGGGACATTGGCAGAGGTTGGCCGAGCTTAAGTGCTCAAATTGGTGTGAGGAGTAAGGGGGAGGAGGTGCCCTTTTATAAGGGAGGAGAGGGGCACCTTAGGAATATCTCAAAATATTATTTTATATTAAAGTCAAAATCAGTTTATAATGGTTCCAAAGGGTCTTATTTCGAAGCTAAAGTGGGTATGGGTCGAAATCCTATCAACCAATAGGATTTAGACATGTTTAGGGTATTATTTTATCCTTATCAATTAGATTTAACTCTACGTTAAATAATTTAACTTTTACCGTGTCTTTTTATTTTCTTTCACTATATGGTTAATACACTTACTATAACATGACAAACGAACCCCAAATTGTTTATTATTAATATATATATCCTTATATAAGTCATTTGGCCGAACCTTAGATTTTTAGGAATAAAATAACAATTAATAATATAATATTTGATTTAAAAACTATTTTGTGTCAATTTTGACACTATTTGATATATGATTTTTGTGAAAGTCATAACAGAATTATATGTTCGAACCAAGTTGATTAAATCAGCATTAATATATCATAGTAACCTATAAAATTAGTGTAATTCATAAAAAGTCTAAAATTACATTTATTTTGGTGTTTATAACATCAATTATGTCAATATTTCATTAATAAGATAATTACTGCATCATGATTGTGTCATAAATAAATTAAATTATTTGATGTCTAAAAATTACAAATAAAATACCATCATGTAATAAATCTTTTTAGCTTTCTAATGAATATTTACAATCGAATTTATCTTATGTATAACCCCATATGTTTTAATTATTTACTTATTAAACTTTGATTTTAACTATTTTAACCCTTCTTTAAATAAATTAATAATAAATGTCCTAATCTAATCCAAGTGGGCCTAAATGGTCATATTTTATTCGTAAGTTTGTTTTTGGTCGAATTACACTTATCCAATAGAATTAGGACATGTGTTAGGGTAATAGTAATATCATATTTACCCTTAGTTACCCTATTTACTATTAACCGCGGTAAAAAAAAGTAAAAAGTTACTATTCACCAAAAAATTATTTTCATCTCATTGAACCACATTTTAGTCCTTGATATTAACTGTGTCTCTCGGATTTTCGAAATTCCATTCACAGAAGCGGTAAAATTAAGTTTTATGCAAAATTCAGTTTTTTAACCTACCACTTAGTGGTTTCACTATTCATCAAAAATTGAAAGTTTTCAGAAAAATACCAAAATTTCACCCTAGGCTAATTTCGATATTCTAAGTCCAAAAATGAAGTCCATTTTGAGAGCTAAAATTTCTAAAATTTTAAAAGGTGGTTATTACTATTCATAACGGCTAGTTATAATAATATTTTAATAGCATATCGTTGTTTAGTGAAACTCGGTATTGCGTACTACAAGCGCTATCGAGGAAGGTTGTGATTTCATGTAATGCAAGGAAAATCAAGGATGCGTGTTGTGCAAGCTCCTTTTGGTGTAGCGTAAAACACAAGACATTAATAAAATTAAAAAGAATATTTTTTTATAAAATCTTGGGCTGTTACATTCTACCCCCCTTAAAATGAATTTCGCCCTCGAAATTCGTCGGGGTTATAAATGGTTTACTATTCGAAAGTTTCTTTAATAGAAACCCACATCGTAAAAAGGAATACCAAAACCAATATTTTAAAACAAAAGTATGAAACTTAACGGTTACCCAAATAAACTAATCACTGGGTTTCCACATAGGTGAAAATATGGATATGGAAGAAAAGTCTAACCATCATGTTCTGATGGAGAGTGGTAGAGAACATGGCTATGGAAAAGCCAAAAATCACAAATCCATAAATTTGTGACGATCTAAGGTACCATCCAATTCATCAGGTATAAGATCACTAGGACAACATTTTTGGTTTCCAAGATCATTTCCCTAATGTTGATGAATTAAAAGAAATACTTACATGATTTTGGTACAATCTCACTGTTGTTCGTGCCTTGAACAATTTCAACTTCATATCATAAATAAATGAAGTTGAATTTGTTATTCGTGAAGTGTTAGCAGATCACGTGATAGAATGCCGGGTCATTCCATCTGTCTCAAAAGGTTAGAAAAATTTATATACATAAGTCGATCTATAGCGGGATTAATCATATATGGTTCCTAAAATGGGCTTATACTTTATATATCATACTGCTTAATATAATAAAACTAGTTTCTACTAAACAGGGACTTCCTGTAGGCCAGTGGTAGGCGATAAAGGCCAGTCGCACTTCGGTTGTGGGTTCGATTCCCACAGCCTTGTCCGACGCGATGGGTCGTCGCCCGTCCTGCAGGTTGTCCTTTTTCTAAAACTATATTACTATAACATCCCATCAATAATATCGAGAAAAATTCTATCCTTATACAATACTAACTTATGTCCAACATAATCCATTCCAATCTTTAGGATTACCCATAATACTGCAGTCCACTCTCATAACATAGTGAAAACGATTACCAGAGATTTAACACCATCGTCGATCCCCATATATCATAAGATATGTTTTGTTGGTCACATTCCAAACATTCAAAGTCCTTAATCGTGTATTCTCTTGAATACCTTAGTGAAAACATGAATGCAGTTAAAAGTTAACACTTTTCACATACCAAAATCCTCAAAATTCTATATACTCAAAATTAGTCCTTATATCAATCATGAGCTCATGAATACTGTTAAACATTTCATTTTCTCGTTTTCCCTTCATTATGTGCATAATATCTCAATCACTTTGAATACCACATTAGACCAATACATAAATATTCCAATATTCCATGATACAACATTATTTTGGAATCCCATTACATAAACACTTAATCATTCCACCACATCGTTGTCATATTCAACATTGCCAATAGTGATCGCATGTGACTTCCCTTTGTCCTTTGCCTTAAGCGGTTGCTCATGTCGATCATCACTAACCCTTGGATTAGGGCATTTATTAGCATAATGCCCCATTTCCTTGCACTTGAAGCATTGAAGTGTTGGTTGTACGTTCTCTGCAGTGTTTGCTTTATTCACTTCATTAGAATCCCTTTTTTCATTACTTCGACACTCAGCTGCTCGATGACCTTCTTTTCCACACTTAAAACATTTTCTAGTCCCTTTAATACAATCTCCACCATGCTTCTTTCCACACTTTGTTCATAAGGAAACATTCATCTTCTTTTCACCATTATTCTGAGTTTTCTCCTTGAACTCCATCTTTCGTTTCTTGTTAAACCCATGAGATGGATATGTAACACCAACTTCCATTTCTACCTTGACAGCACAACGCACAATTTCTTCATAGCTACTGATGTCTCTTATAGCTAATGCCCTTCGAAGACTTGGTTTTAAGCCACTGAAAAATCGATCAACTTTACTTTCAGGTTGGATGATAATACCAGAAGCGTACCTTGCAAGTCTTGTAAAATTTGTTTCATAGGTACCAACAGATTCATCATCCCTTTGCTTCAGTTCAAGAAACTCTTTCTCCATCTTTGTTCGTAGAATACGAGGGAAGTATTTATTGAAAAATAAGTTCTTGAACTCATCCCATTCCATAGACTCAATTTCATCCCTTTGCCTCGTATTCTTAATAAGATTCCACCATTGATCAGCATCTCCTTCCAAACGATACACTGCTAGGATGACTTTATCATGTTCAGAACATTGAAGAACTGAAAATATCTTTTCAGTAGTACTAATCCATTGTTCAGCAACTAATGGATCAGTAGACCCACTGAAAGAAGGTGGACGCTGCCTCATGAAGGATTCAACAGAATGTTGCTCCTTCCTTTGCTCGTTTGGAAGTCCTGCATGATTCATAGCTTGAGAAAGTTGTGTGAGCATGGATACAAGATTTTTCAATCCAGCTCCCATATCGTTTGGTTGCTCAGGGGGACAATCATTGCATTGCCCATCACATTCCGCATTAACACGGTTCCTTCGGGTTCCAGCCATCGTCTAAAACCCCAAAAGAATAGTATGAGAGGCAAAAATCATGCTAGGGAAAACAACATAATAAAGGGGGAGTACCGTCAATATCTAACATCTTAGGTTTAATTCTATGATCGTTAGCGTAATTCTAGTACTATAACCTATACGTATACTTAACCTTAGGGACATCCCTAGACATACCTTAGAAATATCTCTAGGGATCCCACTAAAGATCTCGCATCCTAGTTTCCAAAGGTTGACTAAACCTTTCCTCTGATACCAACTGTAGAGACCCGAAGCCTGACGTACATGGACATTACATTACTTTTGCGGAATATTTAGTACATAACAAAAACACACACACAAGGATCGTAATAGTTTAGTGTCTTTGGAAACTCGGAACGTAATATTCTAATCGTGGTGAAAGATCTTCAACATCTTCTAATAATATCTTCCCCTTTTTTTTACCTAAAACCTTTCTTTATATCCTGGGGAAAAGAAAACATAAAAGGGTGAGCTCAAATTCTCAGTAAGGGTAAACAAAATAAATATCAATCACATCGTATTCATAAGAACATAACATTTTGGAAATCTTAACCTGCAAAAGAGGGCATAATTTCATAACATGGGATAAATCATGGCAGTGAAATGTAATCACAATAATCATAAATTAAAACATGAAACTTTGTGGCATTCACACATAATCATAGAGAATCATTTCTTGTTAGTCAAGACTCATTTCCAAGACTATCTTAGTGGACAAAAGTCCCTTTCTGAATCGAGTAACCCTCGTTTCAGTCCTGTTTCACTGAACCGGTATAACCTACCGTTCCAGCCCTGTCTATCTCATGAGATATAAAATCATTACCCAATGCATTGGAGGGAGATATAGGTCCCACCCATCTTATAATGAATCCTTTCTTATGTGTGCCACATAATCATAAAACATACATCATCGCATAACACATGTAACAAAAAATGGGATTCTTGAAACATCATGACATCATAAATCAATTCATATAAGATAAAGGAATTCATAAAAATAATTTCATCACAACATGATCAAATCAATTTAATAATAGGGATAAAAACAGAACCCTTTATTATCTTAGATGGAAAATAATTTTGATAAAACACTTGAACTCCATTCTTGAGGAAAATATCCTTTCTTCTTCAAAAATATTTTTCCTTTCATAACATGTCATACAACATTAAAATAAAAGAAGTTGATTAAAAATAAACTTGAAAACTTTTAAAGGAAGCTTCTTGGAAATAATGTTTTAAAAATCCATTCATGCCGTATAAGTTAAAAAAAACATTCTTCGTACTTTTGTCGGAAAAGTCAAAAAGTACCTCGTACGAAAAAAACGAAAAAAGATTCTTTTCATGTCCTTTACTAAAAACTAACCTAAGGGTAAAATTGGATTTAAAAAATTTTAGGTGGATGGAAATAAAATTACATATTGAAGAAACATGGATGTGTATGATAAAATACACCCCAGTAAATACCAAAGTATAAACAATCTCGGATAAAAATGAGATTGTGATATTTCCCTTACCTTAGGTCCGATTTGCTTCGTATGTGTCCGAAACTCCTGTATAATGATTTAAATAATGTTATTGACTTATTACAGAATCATATTCATTGTTATGATATCATATATGGTTCACTTGTGACATTATATTACCCGTTCTTTTGTAAATTCCATGTTAATGAAGCGTTTTGGGTAAAATCGTTTCATTTATCGTAGGTGTTTTGACTTTTTGTTCTTGACATTATTATTACTTATATCATGATTTACTTACTTCCATAATATAAAATATGATTTATATATCATATATATTCAGTATATATATATATAATAGATAGATAAATAAAATGAAAAACACTGTTCATGGAGACGGTAGTCCGTACGTACGCATGAACGTTGTTTTCCTTTCCTTATTGTCTTGAATGGAAGTAAGTAGATGACATAAATATATATATATACATAATTCCAGTATCTTTGTAATGTCATATATTTCATTATTATTTCTTATATATACTTTATAATCATTCTTAAATGGTTAACATGGAGAATGAATCTCATCGCGTCGTGGAGACGGTAGTCCGTACGTACGCACAAGTGATGATATCATTTCCATAAATATTGAATTGAATTGGAGTGGATTATAAAATATATCAGAATCAATATGATGTTGTAATAACTATGTATAGTTATTCTTTACACCATTATACCCATCCAATTAATGTGGTGGCGGAAAATAGATTACACCACGGCGTGGAGACGGTATTCCGTACGTACGCACGCGCGGTGATTTCCTTTTTCCGTAGGATGGATAGAAGGTTAATTATAGTTGTTTCATATTTATAATAACATATCAGTATATAATAAATACTGATGTTATTACTTTATCATGAAACAACTAAAGAAGAAGAAGTTGAAGAAGAAAGAAATTGAAAAGATCGGTAATGGATATTACCTCTTCTTTGAGACGCCTCTTTGAATCCTTCACTTAGGGAACTAAGATTGGTCTTTAAAGAAGACCAGGACCTCTAGGATTATTCTAGGGATGTGGAGAAGGGACTTTGGCAGAGGTTGGCCGAGCTTAAGTGCTCAAATTGGTGTGAGGAGTAAGGGGGAGGAGGTGCCCTTTTATAAGGGAGGAGAGGGGCACCTTAGGAATATCTCAAAATATTATTTTATATTAAAGTCAAAATCAGTTTATAATGGTTCCAAAGGGTCTTATTTAGAAGCTAAAGTGGGGATGGGTCGAAATCCTATCAACCAATAGGATTTAGGCATGTTTAGGGTATTATTTTATCCTTATCAATTAGATTTAACTCTACGTTAAATAATTTAACTTTTACCGTGTCTTTTTGTTTTCTTTCACTATATGGTTAATACACTTACTATAACATGACAAACGAACCCCAAATTGTTTATTATCAATATATATATCCTTATCTAAGTCATTTGGCCGAACCTTAGATTTTTAGGAATAAAATAACAATTAATAATATAATATTTGATTTAAAAACTATTTTGTGTCAATTTTGACACTATTTGATATATGATTTTTGTGAAAGTCATAACAGAATTATATGTTCGAACCAAGTTGATTAAATCAGCATTAATATATCATAGTAACCTAGAAAATTAGTGGAATTAATAAAAAGTCTCAAATTACATTTATTTTGGTGTTTATAACATCAATTATGTCAATATTTCATTAATAAGATAATTACTGCATCATGATTGTGTCATAAATAAATTAAATTATTTGATGTCTAAAAATTACAAATAAAATACCATCATGTAAGAAATCTTTTTATCTTTCTAATGAATATTTAAAATCGAATTTATCTTATGCATAACCCCATATTAAAAATGATTTACTTATTAAACTTTGATTTTAACTATTTTAACCCTTCTTTAAATAAATTAATAATAAATGTCCTAATCTAATCAAAGTGGGCCTAAATGGTCATATTTTATTCCTAAGTTTGTTTTTGGTCGAATTACACTTATCCAATAGAATTAGTACATGTGTTAGGGTAATAGTAATATCATATTTACCCTTAGTTACCCTATTTACTATTAACCGTGGTAAAAAAAAGTAAAAAGTTACTATTCACCAAAAAATTATTTTCATCTCATTGAACCACATTTTAGTCCTTGATATTAACCGTGTCTCTCGGATTTTCGAAATTCCATTCACAGAAGCGGTAAAATTAAGTTTTATGCAAAATTCAGTTTTTTAACCTACCACTTAGTGGTTTCACTATTCATCAAAAATTGAAAGTTTTCAGAAAAATACCAAAATTTCACCCTAGGCTAATTTCGATATTCTAAGTCCAAAAATGAAGTCCATTTTGAGAGCTAAAATTTCTAAAATTTTAAAAGGTGGTTATTACTATTCATAATGGCTAGTTATAATAATATTTTAATAGCATATCGTTGTTTAGTGAAACTCGGTATTGCGTACTACACACGCTATCGAGGAAGGTTGTGATTGCATGTAATGCAAGGAAAATCAAGGATGCGTGTTGTGAAAGCTCCTTTTGGTGTAGCGTAAAACACAAGACATTAATAAAATTAAAAAGAATATTTTTTTATAAAATCTTGGGCTGTTACACATGGAACTCATACCAGGTTGGGAAGAGACAAGGGAGACACATGGTGCAGTTCTTGCAAAACCTAATGTGAAAACATAGGAGGTACTTGCCACACCACATTCTCCTAAAAGATTTTGGGCTAATGGGGGGAAAAGATGCAGGATTTATGATTCCTAGGACTAGACCCACAGACGGAATGTCTGGGAGTTCATATGTATCCCATGAGGATGGGAATCAATCCACACATAGTTCTTGAAAATGTTGTTCAATTTAGTTTCCTATAACAAGGATAGTTTTATCTTAGTTTTAAGGTCTTAGAGATCAGACCATCTATGAAAAGGAGGGAGGGAGACACATGGTGCAGTAATTACAAAACCCTATGTGAACGAGGATAGTAGGAGTCCATATCACACCATGTGATCCCTATGGTGGTTTTAAGTCGAGGGACTGAGAATGAAATTTGGGTTGGGACCAAGGAAAAGAACATGGTAATTCCTACATACCCCATGATTGTGGGGATCAATATATACATAGTTCTAGAAGGGGAATGAGAGGTACCAACGCTAGGGAAAATTCTTTCATGTGGGTCTGTCCTAGGAACCAAAAGAAGCGAAATTTGATATATCTTGTTTTTTCTTTAAGATGGATGTGTGTGTGTTTTTTTGTAAAGAAACAAACCTAGGAGAGTGATTCCAAGAATCGATACAAGAATCATTCTATATATAGACCTTGACTAATGGAATAGTGGAGAACAAATACCAAACATGATGTCCCCTCGAGTAAGGACACCACAATGCGGTGTCGTTTTTCGTTGTGCGTCCAGGATGATAATTTCATAGTTTAGGGTCATATTCTTGGACCAACCCATGAGTCTTAATGACATTCAGTAAAGACGCAATAGTTTAAAGTCATGTGGGACCAGGAAGTATAGATTAAATACATATGGATTGGATGCAGACGTGGTTAAAGTGGGGAATGCACTTGGTGTGATAAATCATACTTGACATGAATGATGACATAAGACCATACAAGCCACACCATGAAATCCTATGAAAGTCTTGTCTAAAAGTCCGAACAGAAGATATAATTATTTGAACCTAAATATAGACCCAAATATGAGATGCTTGGGTGTTCCTACTTATCCCATAAGGATAGGAATCAATCCATACATAGTTCTTGAAGATTTTGTGCAGTTTCAAATCTTATGAAAGGAACATAGAGAGATCTTATTTTATGGTCTTAGAGATCGAACCACAGATGGAAAGGATACTCTTCCAAATGGGTAAAAACCTTGGTGATTGTGTCCAATGAGGATGGTCACATGTTTAGTACACTCTGTGATTTCTAGCGATTGTGTTCACTGATGTTCCATGGTGAGATAGTCCCTCATGCAGTAAAGGTTTGATGTGAGGTAGTTCTTTGTTTATTTTGACTTATGTGGATGTCCTGCTTGGGTAGGAACCTTCTTAATGGTGGTTATTGTTGATCGATATAAGTAACTTGAGTGTTCAGGGTGATGTTGAGAAGTTGATATCTTTTACTAGAATCATTCTGTAGTAGTAAAATAAGACCCTATGATGTTTCGGTAGTATGGATTGGTTTCTACCATTCATACTTAGTTGGGTTTTCACAGTGGGTGTGGTGATGTTTTCTAGCTTGGGTTCCTCTCCTTCTGGGTGGGGTGAATACACATAGGGTATGGAACTTGATTTCTGTTTCTAGCTTCACTTGGTTGAATGAGATTAAACTCTTATATTTGGTGTATCATTGGATTCACGAGGTAAAGGAACACCTTTCCCATTGAGATGAATTTTGGTGATGTGCTAAAAAACGATGCAGGTGAGACAGTTGCACCCAAAGTGGACATTATCGAGGTGTGGTGGGCGGGTTCCTTCTACTTCTGTGTTCATGGTTAGTGGGTGTTTCTGGGATGATTACTCTCTTTCCATGAGTGACAATGACACATGGGGTATACCAGGTGCTTTCTATGTCTATCTTCTCTTGGTTGGATGAGTCTATCTCCCTATTTTTTTCATGGGTACCCTCACATGTCATTGTCAGCTGGGAATGCAATACACTTAAGGAGGCTGTAAAAAAGTCCATCTAGGGTTGGATTTGAACTTTTGGGTTTCATCGGTATCTTCTCTAGGTTATAGAAGGTGGTATACTACTAGACTGTATGTCTTTAGTTAGACCGTGGAGCTTGGTGATTTTCCACTTATCACAGTTAAAGAAACATGTGTTTGTATGTTGCACAATTTCATACTAGTAGAGTATGGATGTAAGAGTGGCCGGACCTTGGGGTTTTCCTTTGAGTGTGTGCTTGGAAGCAGCATAAGAATCCTTGGTGATCTCCCTAGATAGGGATTCCTAGTAGTATAGCTCAGTTTCTTTTCCTTATGTCTAGATTTTTTATTTTCGAGGATGAAAAGTTTTAAAGGTTTTAGTGATGTAGATACCATAGTTTTTTGTTATAAGACTTTGGAATAGTTCAGAAGCCAGGCGTAGAGACAGTGCGTGATTCCATGGCCCGGGGTGCTTGAAATTAATTTTATAAATATATTAAATTTATTTTATACTACACGTTTGTATCTTCTTAAATAAAATGGGATATCTCTCAATTTCTTTATCAGATCGGAAATATGAGACCTCATTTGGTACCAAAATGTGGGGTTTACCCTAAGAACAACATAAAATGGGCTAATGCAGGATTTTTGGACCCCTCGCTCATTGGCAGTATATTAAATGGATGAATTAATTTATAAATTCATTCATTCAATAACTCAAACCAAGATATTTTCTAAACATAATCTCAGATAATAAATCTGAGGGAGTAATTGAGTCTAAGACATGATGTTAACCCTAGGCACGACATAACCATTTTCAGTGTGGGTCATCTATATAAAATGTCATTGATAACATAACCATAAATAAAATTATTAAATAAAATTATTTTATTATTAATGTTAATCGAAATAAATCATAGGTGGATACTCAGATTGGAAATTGGATTCCACAGTTTATTTCATAATGCGGTGTTTTATTGATGTGCGACTTAATTTTGGTTGGTGCGAGACTTCTGGTAAATGTAGCTATTGGCCGGTATATTTAGTTAAAATAAAGAATTTATTTATTTATTTTATTAAATTACTTAGTCCTAGACTTCCTTATAAATATTATTTTATGGAAATTTTCCAAGTTTTAGACTCATAACCCTAGGATCATCAAGATCAATCTCTCCTCTCCTTCATGTTGGTGAACAATGAATGAAGAATGATAAAGAACAAAGTGGAAACCTTGGATTCGGGCAGATCGAAGCGCGATGAATACAATGGATTGTGGAGAATGTGTTCTTCGTGAATAGTGATTGATCCAATCTAGTTACGACTCATCCATGGTGTTTTTATTCCTCTAATTAAATGATAAAGAAAAAAATTAGAAATAATAATAGAGGTTCCTTGAGGAGGGGGGAGATCAGCATGGAAGTCCCCTTTGTGCGTGAATCACATTTGAGTTTTTGTTTTAAATAATAATAATAATAATAATATGATAATATTATTATTTATGGTTTTCAAATATTAATTCACCCATAAATTCTCCATACGGTGTTGGATTGACATTCCATCAGCGGTAGTGTGACCTTGGAATTGATATGGTCATTTTATGATCGATGTTGGATACCTTTTATGAACTCATGTATTGGGTCAACAAAACACCCAATAATAATAAATTATTATTATTTTGGGATCTTGTATCCATCAAATATCCCATATATAGTGTCAAAATAAAAACTATTTGGGTTGTTGTGATCCTAAAATTAAGGCAGATGTTTCAAAACCAATTTCAAAAATGTAAATCGTACTGATTGCTCGGGCCCATGAGACATCATTCGAGCGTAATGCGTCGAAATATTTCTTTTTCATCAGGTGTCTGATTAAGAAAAATAAATATTCAATCCTTTGTGTTTTTATTCAAGGATCACAATGGTTTAATCCGTAAATTTTGTTTTGAGGTTGAGGTGTGGGCCCCATGAGATGTCATTTGTGCGTAATGTTGTGAAATTTAGTTTCTTCAATGGGTTTCTGATTCAGACAAATGAATAGTTGATCATGTGTACTTTTCTACAAGGATCATGATGGTGGGATACATTTGGATATATGAGGCCTCAAAATTCCTTTTTTTGTTCATTATGATGTGCAGGGCCTTATTCATGATCTCATTAAATGTGGAAACATGAAAAGAATATGTTTACCTTTTGGTGAATGTCCATTAACTACCTGTATAATAAAATTATGCTAAGTTTATACTTTCTTGATAACCATTTTCATGTTTATCATTAAATTTATTTCACTTAATACTATATTTTATACAACTACTTAAAAAATTATGTTTACATCGGTTGTTTTGACCAAATTCGGTTTATGTGTCAAAAAACAACTTTGGTAAGTCAACTATGGTCAACAATGTCAATATATAAAATCTATAGAATTATAAACATGGAATAATTATTATATTTACACATCAATTATAATTTTAAAATCAATCATTAAATATGGTTATGAAAAATGAACCAACATTACAATCATGGAGATATTAGGTCATACATACGCATGAGTAACGTTCTAATTTTTAAATGATCATTATGTAAAAAAGGTTAGTAGAATTATATCTCTCGTGAATAATCATAATATCATTAATACCATATTAGTTTTTCATATATACATATATATAAAATTATCATAATTTAAAAGGAATCACATCATGTCGATGAGGCGGTAGTCCACAAGTCCACGACTGACATTATCACTTTTTAGTGAGTGAAAGGATAATAAAGAAAATGATAAGTATATATATATATCCAAAACAGTAATTATGTCATTAATATAATATATATGTTTTTTATGTCTAATATGTTTAATTATAATCTTCCTTCATACATTCCATATATCGTGTGAATGAATCAAATCACTTTGAGGGGGTGGTAGTCCACACTTCCTCAAATGATGTTATCATGTCAACGCAAAATGGAAAGTATAAGGGTATGTGTTATAAAATAATTAAATAATATTAAATAAATAAAAAATATAATATTATATATATATATATATATCTAAATAGTTTTCCCGTCATAATGGCCACCATGATAGGTCGTAAGGTAAATATGAACAATCATTGTTTCGTGAGGCAGTAGTTCGTTGTACATAGAAACAAAATGTTCGTTACCCATTAGACAAAGGTGTGTGTATATATGGGTCAAAAAATTTACAAAAACACATACTAATATATTTAGGATAATGTTTTTGTTATATAATTATGGAAAAAATTGATTTTAAAGGGTGTAATATGGAAATGAAATAAGAAATCTTGAGAGAAGATGTTAACTCGAAATTGGGTAACTGCTTTCGGTTTGTGAAAAAAGGATTCATTATGTGTATTCCTTCACAAAGAGAGGATTATAAGTAGAGTTTATGGATTTTGAGGCAATACTTGGGTAGATTTTGGATAACCCAATATGGCTTCAGAGGTGTGAGGATGAGGGAGAGGTGGTGGACTTTTATAGGGAAAGAAAAGGACTCACTTGTAATTTTTGGAAACAAGTTAGGTGTACATATGTTATTACCTAAAAAAGTAATAAACCCCCAACCAAACAAAAAAATAGAAGTTCCATGGAAAACTAAAGGTTATTAAATGATTTTTCACAAGTTTATAGGTCATTTGGGCCTTCAAATATATAGTTCATTCCATTTCCAACCTAATTACACCTTGATCACAGTAATTAATTTTAATCACTTTCACAAATCATTTTATCAAAAATTAAGTTGATATTATTATAATGAAAATATAATCTGAATTAAAATGGTTTATGTATTTTTTGTAAAATTTGAATCACATAAGTGGAAAAATAAATATTAATGCTAATCTTGGAGACAGAGGGTTTAACTGGTTTTAGTAAACCAATGATCAGAAGATTATTGAGTTTTTATATTTAATATCATTGATAAATTGATTATAATAAACTTAATTGTATTAATATGCGTATTATTGATCCAATTTAACTTTGAAAAAAATTTAAAATATAATTTAACATTAATAATTATGTAATCAAAAATGATGTTTTTTATCTAAAACGGAGAATTTTTCACTATTCATCAAAAAAAGAAGTTTCTCAGAAAAATAAAAAAAATAAAAAAAGTATAATTTTGACCTTATAAATTTAATAATGAATTTTATTTTCTCAAATAAAATTTATATGAGTGTCAAAATTAATATTTAAAATAGGTTCTCTATTAAAAGGTGGTAAAATTGCCTTTATAAAAATATAGGTTTTTGTGTGTGGAATAGGGTTTGTTCTTATATTAGGTATATCAAACCTAATAGATAAATATAAAAAATAATTCATTGAATATATAAAATATATTATTCATTAAAATAATTCAGTAATTGTAATTAGTTATGTTTATTAAGTTAAAAATCTTTTGGAAGCATAAAAATAATAATATTTCTTTTAAATCTAATTGGATCTTATTTTAATTTCAAATTAATTATTAACCTATGAATTCATTTTATATTTGTGTAAAACATTGATTTTCTGAAGTTAGTTAATACTATTCAGAATGGCTAGTTTATATCTTATTATATTAAATAATAATATTTTAATAATATATTATTGTTCGGTAAAAGTGGGTCTTTCGTGTAACATAAGCCATCGAAAAGGTATATCTTGCATGTATTGCACAATAACTCGTTTTTTCATGCATTGAAATATATATAATAAATTTTAAATATTAAATAAACTATAAAGTTTCCAGATTTTATATTACCTTACGCGCTTGGTGTCATGTGTCATACACGCTATCAAATATAAGGTTCTTGCAGTATATTTTCAAGGTGTCACGTCATTAATCAATAAACATAATCAATATGGAAAGTTCAACAAATGAGAAGACATTTCATTTAATCAATTAGTAAATAATTAAATGCATCCATATATTATAGCATAGAGAAAATATCATGGATAATAATAATTGAATTCTGAATGAAGTTAATGCTTAATTTTTAGACATAATGTTTCCCAAGAACATGATACCTTTAAAATCAAGATCTATCATCATTATGGATTAAAACATGTTGTGTAAAAACCCATCTTATTGTTGTCAACACATTTCTCAAGACACTTACTGTCAAGATCTATCCTCCATAAAATTTAAAACTACTTGGTTATAAATGAGATGGGTTTATTTCCAAAATATTTCATATCATGATATTACTAATTCATCGAGGGGATTTCATTAACAAATCCCCCACCCATTTATTTCTTGTACAAATAATTCCATATATATTTAATATTGGATTTAATTTATAAACAATGTGCCTTATAATTAAATATTTGTTTTGATTATAGGATATAGATTTATCATTATTTACATAGTTATTAAAATATTTGTCAAAGTAAAAACCATACGTAAAAATAGAAAATGCATTAGGAAATAAATATATCAATAATTAATAATATTGAAATTTGGTGGTAATTTAAGTTCAACAAGAAAATTTATAATTCATGGAAAATTTAATGATTACAAAAATGAATCAAAGAAGTGAATGTCAACACTTTCCTTGATAAAAATTATCATAAACCATCTAGACGAAGAATAAGGATGGTATAAACATATACCAATCAGATTAATAATAAAGGTTTGTTTTCATTTATAAATATAAATTCCATAAAATAATATTTAAACATTTTTTAGTAAAATATCCTATTATTTTTTGTAAAACATTTTGAAAATATAATTCTTAAAAAATTATTTTTATAAAAAAATCATTAAAATGATCCACATATAATTTCAAGTGATTCTTAAATTAAATGAAGTTAGAGGCATTGAGTCATTGCATAAATTTCGTTTAGGTAAAAAAAATAACATTACTTTTTTCATTATAAAATGGTGATGAATGTGCATTGTGTAGAAAATGAAATTATATTCCTTTCAAAATTTTGATAAAATCCAAATGGAAATTATTTTGAAAATGAAATAACATTACTTAGAAAAATATTATAGAGTAAAAATGGGCTAAATTAATATTATAAATTATTTTTAAAAGGATAAAAAAAATTATTTTTTTAGAAAACATAGGTTTTGAATAAAACATATTTTTGACGGATGAGATAAATGAAGTTCAATTTTCATGTAAACTTTTTCTAAAACATTTTAAGTAAAAAGAGTGGAAAATGGTACTATTACATGATAAAGATCATTAATAAATAGTGGAAAATAAAATTAAATGGTTTTTTTAAGAAAATGGTAATGTAATTTCCTTCAACTAATATTTATGACCAACCAATCTAGATTTTAATGATATTGGGAAATAAACCCTTAAAATGATCATAACGCTGAAGTGATAATTAGTCAATTTATATATTATTTGTACCATATGAAAATAAACATAAAATAAGTGGAAATAAAACAATATATATTCAATTTTAATTACACAAATAATATTATAATATCAAATACAATGAACTAGTAATATAACTCAATGAAAAATAATGAGTTATGAAATTCATTACAACCTGGTAAATTTTAATTAAAATGACCTTAAATGAAAAAATTAAAATTAAAACATAAAATACCAATAATTATTATTTTTGAAAATATTAATTGAAAATAGGTAAGTATATACACCATTTATATGAAATTGGTTGTATAACATTACAACATGCATCAATGAAATGAAATTTAGATGAACTTCCTTACCTTACACTTTACCTTAGTCGAATGTGCTTTAATCTCCTATATGTTGATTTTAAGAATTTTATTAACTTATTCCAAAACTATATTAATATTTATGATATAATATATAATCCTTTTATATTATCTTATCACAAATTTTTTAGTAATATTTCATTATTTTCATATTTCCGGTTGTTAATTGTGTTATTTTCTCATACATGTTTCATAATAAAAGATATATTTACTGTGCATATTATATAGTTATATCATATCTATAACAATAATCATGAAATTATTATCATATTTATTCACCAATAATTAATGTTTTTTATGAAAAATTTATCACATTATGATCATTGAGATGTTAGGCGATATGTAATCATGAGTAATGTTTTCATTTTTTCAATGATCATTACATAATATGTTAAGTAATATTTTTTTGTAATATTGGGTTCCCTAAAATGAAATAGAATAGTAATTTTGAATACCATATCATTTATATAGTTATATATACTTGATGTATTCTTACTATTATAGTGTAGACATTTCTATGTCCACTATTTAATGGTAATGTACATAGTTTAATTTTCACATCAAAATGCAAAAGCATATCCCAGGCTATAATGAGAACCTTAGGATACTGTGAAGTTAATCATAAAAAAAGGAAATGTGGTCAAGATACATAATACTAACTGGACATAGATGACGTTTTTCTATCAGGTGTTAGGGGCTCAGAAGCATTGAGACTTCTTGTAACACCCCGAGATTTTGTGAAATTTTTTTTTGAATTAATTTAATCTTTTTGGTACTTTTAATTTCACAAACATTTAATATAAATTCTATTACAAGATGAAACCATATTATTCTTTATTTACATGCAACTCGAAGTCAAAGTTTCTCTATATGTAACACTTGGATTAGCTTGCGATATACACGACACTATTCGTTTCTTGGGTTGCACAAAATATCAATATCATTAGATAGCCTGTGCTACACACAATTTTGTGTTTTACCTAGCAATAGTATATTACTAAAATATTATTATTTAATATAATATGACATAACCTATTTATTAAAATATAATTTATTAATATTATTAACTAAGTTATAAAAATATATAGATTATAAGATTAATACATTAGTGACCAATTAATTATAAATGAAAATATATACCAACTAGATATAATAGAAATAATTTTATTTTTATTCTTTAATGTCATTTTGTATTAATAAATTAAATAAATTACAATTATAGAATTTTATTAATGAAATATATATTTTATATATTTAATCAAATATTTATTATATTTATCCAATAGATTTTATAGGCATAAGATAAAAAACTAAACCAATTTCATGCATAAAAACCTATATTTTTTAAAATGGTAATTTTATCACCTTTTAATGGAAACCCCATTTTAAATAAAATTTTTGACACTTTTATATATTATATTTGAATAAATAAACTTATTCTGTAAAATCAAGATATTAAAATTTACTATCTATTAATTTTTGGTATTTTTATGATAAGTTTCATTTTTTAAGACTAATAAAAAATACTAAATTTTAATTGAAAACAACTTTTTTCATCGAAAACAATTTTAGTGTTAAATTATATTGCTGAATGGTTTTAAAGTCTAATTAGATTATTGTTTTACCTTTTAATCTAATTAAGGTCATTTGAATCAATTTCACATTGAAAATTGATATAAAAACTTTATGAACATTTGAACGTTTTACTTTAAAACCCCATTTTCTCATTTTGTCATTGGGTTTACACTAAACTTAATTTCTTTGAATTATGTGTTTTTAATTTTTAAAAATAGATTCTATATTTATAATCAGAGGATCAAAATTTATTAAATTACCCCCTAAAATTTTTGGGAAAACTCATGACCATTGGAAGTCACTTTAGTGTGTGTATGACATTTATAATGTTTTATTTAAAGTAAAAAAACAAAGACGTCATACACATGTTTCTCATAACTATAAAATTTTTAATATAGGTTTATATAGAATATAAATTCAAATTTTAATAGTAATTTTATGGATAAAATGTTTATATACAACATGATAATTTTTTTTTAATTTTTTTTTTGTAAAATAAAGAAATTAAATAGTGACATAATGATGATGCAATAACTGTTTAATTAATAAGAGGATCAAATTAATGATATTAAAAATATTAAAAGTAATATAATTTAAATTAATTAAGGTTATACATGAATTGTATTAGTGAATATGAAATTTTTTGAGTGTCTTAAATGGTTTCTTATGAAATTATCTTGTTGTTTGGGTTTTATTTAAAGGCAATGTTGTGAATAGTTTCAAAATTGACAATAATGATATTTTATAAAAATAATATTTTATTAAATTAATTAAAAATCACTAAATTATTTAAAAAATATGGATAGATTATGATATGGTCTGAAATTTCCTAATGTGTCCATTTATAGAAATTTATAAACTATTAATATTTAAAATATTGTTACCACAATTAAAATAACGATAGATTAATTAAGGGTAAATCTAAATGATAAGGTTTAAAATAAAACCAAAAATTGTTCAAAAATTATTGGATGAATAGGATTTGACCCTTATCACCCTAAGATATAAATTTTTTTTAATGGACATCATTCCATGAAATTAACTTATATATTATTTAAAGTCAAGTATAGTTACAAAATATTACTCATTTGTTATAATATATTTTATGTATCGACATAGGGGGATAATCAAGCTATGAATGAATAAAAGTTATTTTTTGAATATAATGAAATTAAATTAATTATTGAATTTTATTTTAAATTTTTATAAATTATATAATTAGATTATATGATTCTTCAATGATAAAACAATATTTATTTAATTAATATAAACATAAAATAATTGATTTTATAATAATGATTTTGATAATTTTGGATGAATTAAAATGACTAAAAAACTTTATAGATCTATAAGATATATTATATATATTTTAAACCATTATATTTTAATTTTAACGTTTTCTTGATGTACTTAAAGCCAAATTAAATTAATAGTATCAAATTTAAAAATAATGATATTTTCTTGAATTAATATATTATTAAATTATTTAATATTATAAAAAATGATAAATAATCACAAATGGGATACTATATGTTCTATAATTTCACACTCCATTCATTTATATCTCATTTTTTAGTTTTTGGCTCTAGAATAGCCTTATTATAATTTAAAATTTTGAGTATTTCCAAAAGTGTCCCTCACCTCAATTATAAAAAAGGCGCATCCTACCTCACTTCCTTACACCTCATTGATCCATAAATCTCAACCAAACCCTGCTAATTTCCCCTCTTAAAATCTTTATCTAAGTTTTAGGGGTTCTTTTCTTGTCAAAATACTAACTCTAGTGTCCCTAAGAAGAGATCTAGATGGAGATTGCTGAAGAAGATGTAATATCCTTACAGATTCTTTCAAAAAAATTCTTCTTCTACATCATCTACATGTGTTTATTCAATTATAAAGTAATAACTCCAGTATCACCTATATTATGTGATGTTATTATGATTATGGAACAAACATATTACACATTTTATTCATCCTATGAAAAATTAATGTACCACGTGTGTGTATGTACGACATTCCATCTCCATGATATGGTGTAATATTTTTTTCATCACTACATTATTTGGATGGGTATTATTATGGATATAATGGATGTAGATGATAAATATGACATGATATTGATTACGTATAATTAATATACCATCTAGTTCCCCACCCCATTTACAATTATGAGATTGATATCGTCGCATGAGTATATGTATGACTTACCTTCTCCATGACATGATGAGATTCATCTTCCATGCTAACCATTTCAAGAATGATTATAATAATGTATAGAATGAATAAATAAGAAATATATTCCACAATAATTCTGATTTAACAATATATATATATATATATAAAAACATATATGTTATTTACCACCTTTCATTTTGTAAGATTAGAAAACAGAAACAACGTTCATGTGTGTGTACGGATTACCGTCTCCATGAATGGTGTGTTACATTTCATATATCTATATATTTTATATATTAATATATAAAATATATAAAATTTAGAAATAATTTTTTCCATTCTTTACGTAATAAAATCATGACCAAAGTAATAGGATCAAGAATTAAAAGTCAAAACACATATCATAAAAAAGAGGTTATTACCTGAAACATTTCATTAAAATGGAATTATTAATTAAAGGATAATATAATGTCATAAAAGAATAATATATGATTTCAGAAATATTATTATGAATCTTTTATAAGTAAATAAAATTTTTCAAATCACTATTTCAGATTTTTGAACACGTACAGAGGGAATCAGACCTAAGGTAAGGGATTTTTGTCTCACCTTTACTTCAATGAGACACATGCCTCATACACTACCCATTCTTCTATGTGGTGTATATACTAACAATGATTTTATTTTATGAGTCTTAATCATAAAATTATGGACTTTTAATATCCATATAATTTCCTTTATTTCGTGGGGCATATGATTCTACTAATAATAAAGTTGTAAGGGTTAATTCCACAATCTCATTACTATCAGGATTGTTTATATATATCTACTAGGAAATATTTATCTTACATGTCCATGTTTCATAAAAGTGTATTCGAAAATATTTTCACTATTAAAATACAAATTTTTAAATTAATTGTTTCACATTTTATACATTTTATTAAATGTTTTGAAAGGAATATTTTTTCATTTTTCTAATGAAGTAATTTTTGACTTTTACAAAAAAAAACTATGATAATAATTTTTTAACATATATGTAATGTATATATTTTTACGCCTTCATGATGCATTATTTCATTGAATCTTACCTTATATTATTAGATGGTTATTTTTAAATAAAATTTTCACTTCTAAAATTGCATTGTATTTTAGGAAAATGATTTCAATGAAGAAAAAATATTTTCCACAAGAACTATTTTAAATAAATTTACATGATTCTTCGATATGTTTTTAAAGTGATTTCCAAGAAAAGGGTTTTGAAAATTTATTATGTTTTAAAAAAATACTTTTCAGGAAAATTATTGTTCCAAGTGATTTTTTCAAAATCCATCCCCATATCAGATGATATAATTTGTTATAGTTCAAAAATATGATTCATACTCTTTCTTTGAATGGTTTATTCTTTGATGGAATAATGTTTAAGAAACTCACTTATTTTCACAGGTTATGATTTTGTTAAAATTATTTTGAAACCTGTATCTTTTCCATAGGTTATGATATGATTAAATTTTTATAACACCCATTCCATTGGTCATGATATGATTGTTTTTTATCTTATGTAACATGTATGTATGATATCATTATGAGATGGGCGGGACTTATATCTCTCTATAATGAATTGGAAAAAGATTAATATCTCATGAGATAGATATAAAATAATTTTTCCAATAATATGGTCATATGAGAAAACCACGACGTCCAAGATGGTATGGGAAGTGAACCCATATTACTAAGATGGCCTTTGAATAAATGCCTAGACTTATATAAAAATCATTATTATATGGTTATGTGTCTTCCATGGTTCCATGTTTTATTCCTACATTATTCTTTCCTAAATCATGTTATTTATTTCTTTATGATTCATGTCTTATGAACTACCATTCTATATGCCATGATTCATATTTATGATCTTTTATATGCAGGGTATGATATATTATTTTCATTATAATTTACTCATACCATTATTCTCATGATTATGTTTTCATATCTCCACTGTTTACCCTTACTAAGAATCTGATCTCACTCCGTTTTTTTCTATTCCCTGAGTTATAAAGAAAGGTTTTAGTTAGGGTTACTAAAGGGGAATATCTTTATAGGGGATTTTTTAGATCTTTATCTAAATTAGATGAATGTGTTCAATGTTCCCAAAGGAAATAGTCTAATATGATCTTTGGGAATGCATTTGTGTCATATATTAAATATTCCTAAAAAGTAATGTAATGTGCACATATAGAAATTGATTGTCACTATAGTTGTTATTATATAAAAATTTATATAATCATTTGGAAAATATGATGGTAAAACCCTTGTGAAAACCATAATAGCATTTCTAAGGATAAGTATAAGGATATGGAAAATGTCCTGGAATTTTGGTAAAGGACAGAGTAACCGGTTTCCTAGAAATACATTTATTTCTGTATACTACAAGTTGATTTAGCTTTGTCACAAATTACCTAAGGGTAACAACTCTAACAAGGTTTGTTGGGCATGACTCAGTGTAACATGGTACACATCATTGGCCCTTAATACTCAAACGATGTGACATTACTATGGGACATTCTTTGGAAATTCAAAAACTCTTCACAAACCATTATAAAAGACTTAAATAGAAGTTGGCTATGAGTTACCTAGGAAAAACCAAATTTCTCATAGATTAAATAACTATGTGTTAATACTTAGACATCCCATAAGTGATGTTTCATTATTATGTGGTTTCCATTGGGATAAATGTTTATTACACTATGTTTTTTGGTTTTAGTCGATAGAATGAACCAAAAAATCTAGGATTACATTGAGTCTTATGTAAATATTGGTGACAATGAGCAATGAAATTTGGTAATGACTAGAGAGAATGATATTATGATTATTCAAAATCATCTATCGTGATATATGATATACAAGGTGATATTTTGTGGTATTTCTAAGACATGGAATTAGAGGAAGATGGAATTTTATTCATGTTCACATGGTGAGTAACATCGAGTAAAGAAGCTTCATCTTCTAAAATTTCATTAATTAGGGAAGAATAACTTTGAGGAATAACTAAAATAGAGGAGAAGATGTTATATTTTATGAAAAATGGTTATAGAGTGATGATATGTCATGGAGTTCAATGTGTCATATGTGGAGAACATAGGAATTACCCAACTCAATGCCATGATAGAACAATGTACTTCTACACAAAGGAAGTTCATATTCCATTCCAATCATTAAAGTGTAAGGATTAAGGAATATATGTATTCTGATTCTAGAATTATGAATAGTGAATTATATAAGGATTTTTTTAGTTTATATTTTTCTCCATGTTTTTTTAGAATATGTTAAATAGTTTATATAGACATGAAAATTGATATAATGGAGAGGTGATATTAATGGGGAACATAATATTAAAGAAAATATGACCCTTAATGTATTCCTAATATTATGGTAATTATTTTTGGATAAGAGACATGTTGGATATCAATAATTTAATTAGACTATACTAATTACCTCATAATTGATAAAGGAATTGTTAACAAAGAAGTTTGTGCTATCATGGATAGATTTTTTAGCATATTTGGATTCAATGAATATATCCAATAAACATTGAAATAAGGAAACACAAATGTTTTCAATAAGGATAGATGTTAATTCAAGTTATTATCATGCTTTAAGAGAATATAGGATAAATTTATTCACATGTTTGGAATGTGACAACCAATAGCTATTTATGTTTTATGGGGGATCAATGATAAGAAGATTTCATGACTTTCTTTCAAAATTATTATATTTTCATCTTTAGGAAGGGTTATAAGGTTAACCTTTTATGGAAATATTAACTTGCACTTAAGATGAAGTTTTAGTGATTAAATTATCTTCTCACCACATGAAGAATTATGCATATTAGACAACCTATTTTAATAACATTTTGTTGATAATAACTGATAACATATGGAATGAGATATCATGGATCTAACGATCTATTATAACTTCAGGAAATGAAAAAAAAAATCACCTTCCTTTTTGGAGAAAGAGTTAAAGTGGATCAAGGAACAACAAAGTGTGAGTTTGTCCTAAAATTGTGTAAGTATATATTTTCAATAAAATTCCTTAACTTTTTGGAAAAAGGGCCTTGAAACCAAAAAGGTTATCCTAGTACCTTTGATCCAATGAATTAGATGGTCCCTTACATCATTAGAGATTTATGGAATTGTGATTGTTAACTTTTTCCTAACCCTATTTTCTATCCTTATCTGTAAGAACATGATAGTTATATTTATCTTCCATTTCAAAGTTTTCACTTTCCACTGATGTTCTCATATGTGGAAACCTAGTTATAGATCACTTTGGGTAATCATTATATTTCAAACTCTTTTCAAAAATTAAGTTTTATTATTCATTTTTACGATGTGGGTTTATATGAAAGAAACATTCAATTATTAAACCTTTAATAACCCAAACGAATTTTGTGGGAGAAATTAATTTTAAGGGGGGTAGAATGTAACATCTCAATTTTTTTTGAAATAATTTTTCATTTTTGAATTAATTTAATATTTTCGATACTTTTAATTTTACATAACACTTAATATAACTTATCTTATATAAATGAAGAAATTTATACTTTCTTTATATGCAATGCTAAGTCAATGTTTCTCTACATGAAACACTTATATTAGCTTGCAGTGTATGTAACACTATATTATTCTTGTGTTATACACAATGTTGATTTCTTTGGTTAGCTTATGTTACACGCAAGAATGTGTTTTATTGAACAATTTGTATATTATTAAAATATTATTATTTAATTTAATAACAAATAACATAGCCATTAAATTAGAATTTATTAATAGTATTAACTAACATATGAAAATATATGGTTTATAAGATTAATTCATTGGTTACCAATTAATTTGAAATGAAAATATATTTAAATTCAATATAAATGAAATATTTTTATTTTTATTCTTTTAATATCATTTTATGTTAATAAATAAAATAAACTACAATTAGTGAATTATATTATTTAAATATATATGGTATATATTAGAAAAATATTTTTTATATTTCTCCAGTATATTTTATAGGTATAATATACAAACCAATTCAATTTCATGAATAAAAACATATATTTTTCAAATGGGTAATTTTATCGCCTTCTAATGGAGAAACCATTTTATATCTAAATTTTTGACACTTTTATATATTCTATTATAATTATTAAACTTCTTATGTGAATTTGGGATATAAAAATTACTTTGGTTTAATTTTTTATATCTTTCTGATAAGTTTAATGTTTTGATGAAAAGAAAGAAAATTATAAATTTTAATTGAAATCAAATGTTTTCATCAGAATAATTTATAGGGTTATATATATATATATATATTATTGATTTTAAATATAATTATTTTATGTTTTTATAATTTAATTCAATTAAGGTCATTGGAATAAATTTCAAATTGAAATTTGATATAAAAACTTTGAGAACTTTTAAATGTTTTACATTAAAAACTTGTTTTCTTTTTCCATCAATGTGATTAATTTTACATTAATTTAGGAAAATTTTGTTCATTGAATTTTGAAAAATGGATTACATATTTATAACCATATGGTATAAATTTATTAAATATGTCCCTTTTATTTTTGGACTTTATGAATATTAACTTTAGTAATTTTTTTATTACCACGGTTAAGGGTAAATAGTGTAATTAAAGTTAAAAATAATACTATAAATATTATAAAATTACCCTAACACTTGTCCTAAAATCATTGGATAAGTTTTTTCAACCCAATTAATCTTTTTTCCGAAATTATGTCCTTTGGAAGACACTTGGGTATGATTATGACATTTATAATGTTTTATTTATATTAAAAATCAAAGATCTCATACACAGGTTTCTCATAACTATAACAATTATAATGTAGGGTTATACATAATATAAATTCAATGTTAAATAATAATTTGAAATAAAAAACGTTTATATACATCATTAAAATTTATTTTTAATTTTTGTGATAAAATAATTAACTTCAATGGTGACACAATGATGATGAAGTAATTGTTTAATTAATAAAAGGATCAAATAAATGATATTAAAAATATTAAAATAAATATAATTTGAATTAATTACGGTTATACATGGATTTTATAGGTGAATATTACTTATTATGAATTTATTAAATGTTTTAGTCCTAAATTATATTTTTCATTGTATTTTATTCAAAGACAAAGTTGTGAATAGTGTCAAAATTAACACTAAGGATATCTTGAACATATTTTTTTATTAAATTAATTAAAAATTATAAAAAAACATTAAAAAATAAAAATATATTATGATAATGTAAATAATTTCCTAAAGTGTCCATTTATGGACAATTTACCCCTTATAAGTAAAAATGTATAACCTATTAAAATTAAAAATATCATTTCCACAATTAAAATTACAATAGACTAATTAAGGGTAAATCAAAATGATAATGTCAAAAATAAAACCATAAATCTTAAAAAAATTATTGGAAAAATATTATTAAACCCTTATCTCAATAATATCTAATTGGTGTTGTTTAATGGTCACTATCCCAGGAAAATAACTTATATATTATTTATAGTCAATGATAGTTACAAAATATCTCTCTTTTGTAATCAATTTCCTTTATGTGTCCACATATAGAAAATATAAAGCTATAAATTCATATAAATGTAAATTTTGATCATAATGAAATTAAGTTCATTAAATAATTCTATTCTAAATTTTTATAAATTATATAATTACCTTATATGCTTCTTCAATGTTAAAACAAAATGTATTTAATTAACAGAAAAATAAAAAAATTGATTTTTATAATATTAGATTTGAAATATATCTGAATTAATTAAAATTTATAAAGAATTTTATAGATATATAAGAAATATTATATATTTTTTAAACCATTATATTCAAATTCACACTTTTTCTTGATGTATTTAAATCTAAATTAAATGAATATTATCAAATTTAAAAATAATTTTATTTTATTGAATTAATATATTATTAAATTATTTGAAAATCCTAAAAATGATAAATAATAAAAAATGTGGTAGGATATGGTCAGAAATATGACACCCAATTCATTTATATCTCATTTGGAAGTTTTTGGATCTATAATAGCCTTATTATATTTCAATATTTTGATGTTTTCCAAAAGTGTCCCTCACCACAATTAGAAAAGGGAACATCCTCCCTCACTTCATAACACCAAATTGAGAATTAAAACATGAAAAAAACATTCTAATATATCCTCCTAATATCCTTATCTGTGTTATGGAGGTTATTTTTTTCCTGAAAAGACCATCTCTAGTGTCCCTAAAAAGAGATCTAGAGGGAGATCGTCGAAGAAAAGGTAATCTCTTTACCAACTCTTTCAAAATTATTTCTTATTCTACTTCCTCTTAATATGTAGATTACATTATAAATTAATAGATAAATTAAAACCTATATTATAATATGTTATTATGATTATGTAAAAATCATATTCCACCTTTTATTCATCCTATGAAAAACGAAAGTACCATGCATGCGTACGTACGACTTATCATCACTACATCATGGTGTAATTTATTTTGTATCACTAATTTACTTTTATGGGTGTAATGATGGATATAATATATATAAATAATAAATATTAAATTACATTGGTTTTGTATAATTAACATTCTATCCAATAACCCACCCATGTTACCATTAAGAGAATAATATCATCACTCGTGCGTACATACTACCGACCATCTCCACGATGTGATGAGATTTATATTTCATGCTAACCATTTCAAGAATTATTATCAAAATGTATATAATGAAAAAATATGAAACATACAACATAATAATGATAATTTAATAATATATAAATATATATACATTTCTTTTACCTTATTCCATATAGTAGGATAAGAAAACAGAAACATCATTCATGCATACGTATGACTTATTGTCGCCATGAATGGTATATTACATTTCATATATCTATGTTATATATATATTTATATAATAAATATATATGATATATAAATCATTCTTTACATCATCTAAGTAAGTAAATCATGACTTAAAAAATAGGTTCAAGAATAACAAGTCAAAACACGTATGAAAAACAAAGTGGATGTTACCCAAAATGTTGCTTTAACTTGGAATTGTTAATAAAAGGATAATATAAAGTCATAAATGAAACATATATGATATAATAAATATAATTATGATTCTGGTATTAGTTAATAATATTTTTAAAACCACTATATAAGAGTTTCAGACATGTATGAAGGGAATAAGACCTATTGTAAGGGATTTTTGTCTCACCTTTACAACTATGAGACACATGCCTCATACACTACCTGTTCATATACATGGTGTATATACTACCCATGATTGTATTTTATGAGTATTAACCATATGATTATGGTATTTTGATAACCATGTAAAATTTTTTTATTTCATGGGGCATATGATTCTACTGATTATTTTTTTGTAAGGGTTAATTCCACTTCTCATTATTATCAAGATTGTTTATATGTAAGTATCTATTGGTAAATATTTATCATCCATGTCCAGGTATCTTAAAAATGTATTCCAAAATATTTTTATTGTTCTTCTATAATTTCTTAAAGTCATTTTTACCCATTTATGACTTTTTATTAAACGGTTTGAAAAGAATATTTTAATTTTTCATAATGAGGTAATTTTTGAAATTTCTCTAAAAATTAGGAGAAGAATGCTTTTTTAACTTATACTGAATGAAAATAATTTTACATTTTCATGATACCTTATTGACTGGAAGCTTCCCTTAAAATATTAAAAGGTTATATTCAAATAAAACATTTTCTTTTAAAATTTCACGACCTTTTAAGAAAACTATTTCAATGAAGAAATGATATTTTCCTCAAGAACCATTTTAAATGATTTTTCATGATCCATTGATATGTTTTCAATGTTGTTTCAGAGAAATGGGTTTTGAAATTTTTTATGTTTTAAAACATACTTTTATGGAAAATTCATGTTCCAAATGATTTTTTTTTCAAATTCCTTCCCCATCTAAGATTATATACATTGTTATAGTTCAATAATATCATTCATATTATTTATTATAGTGATTTATACTTTAATCGTGTGATGTTTTTGAAACCTATTTATTTTCATGATTTATGATTTTGATGAAATGATTATGAAACTTGTATCTTTTCCACATGTTATGATATGATTACAGGTTTATGATACCCATTCCATTAGTTATGATATGATTATTTATGATCTTTTAGAACATCTATATATAATTTCAGTATAAGATGGGTGTGGCCAATATCTTCCTCCAATTCATTGGGTAAAGATTCATATCTCACGATATCGACATAAAGGACATTTTCCACTAAGATGGTCATGGGAGTAAACCACAACAACTAATATGGTATGGTAAGTGAAACCATAATACCAAGATAGACTTGTGAGTGATTCTTATAGTACTATAGAAATCATTTTTGTATGCTTACGTGTTTACCACAGTTCCACATTTTATTCCAATTTTATGATTCCATGGATCATGTTATTTATTTAAGTATTATTCATGTCTTTTGAACATCAATTCTTTAGGCCATGATTCCTTTTTATGATCTTTGATATGCATGGTATGATCTTATATTTTCATGATATTGTACTCATGCCCTTATAATCATGGTTATGTTTTCATATCTACTTTATTTACCCTTACTGAGAATATAATCTCAGCCCTTTTCTTATGTTTTCTTTTCCCTAGGTTATAAATAATGTTTTTTTGGGGTAATAAAGAGGAATATCTTTGTGGGAGATGTTGAAGATCATTAAACAAATTAGATGAATGTGTTCCATGTTTAAAAAGGAACTAGACTAATATGGTCTTTGGGCATGTGTTTTTGTAATTTGTTAAGTAATCCTCAAATGTAATGTAATGTCCAAGTATGAAAAGTGAGAGTATTTATACTTCTTCTCCTATATTTCTCACTTTTTTGATATCTAGGAGTAAGATTATGAGGACAGACCCACCAATAATAATGTCGTGTGTTTTGGGTTTCATTGGTAGTTCCTATTTTATATACTTTTGTATTGGTCTCATAACTTGATATCATTAACAATGTGTTTCATTTTATCGCATACTTTGATGCAAGGAAAAATCATGATAATAAAATCGTGGCGAGGTAGCTTCTGTTGGGTGCTTCATTGGTTGTATGAAATTGGTTGAATAGTCATGAAAGGATTTCTCGACTCTAGGATAAGGAAGTAATATATCTCAGGCTTGGTTGATTAGGATGAAAGTACCTTCATAAATCCACGACTATAGTATCCCAAGGTAAATCCATCTAGTTAGATCATCAAACAATAAATCATGATAGGATGATAATATGGGTGTGTGTCTTGCTTTATGAGATATTTATAGATAAATTTATTATTTTACATAGTGTGTGTTCACGGGTTGATTGTCATATTTATTAATATCCTTATCTCTTTAGGGGCCTTGATGAATTACTATATCCCACTCTTTATCTATGAATGTAACACCCTAAGCTTCCACGGTACACTTCTCTTTGAATAATACAGTAGAGTGGGTTGTACGCAACTTCGAGTTCTAACCAACACCACAACCAATCAAACTAGCCGTTATGAATAGCAATACCCACTTTTCAAAAAAATTATAAATTTTATCTTACAAAATGGACTTCATTTTTGGATTCAAAATATCAAAATTATCTTAGGGTGAATTTTCGGTACATTTCTGGTAACTTTCATATTTTGATGAATAGTGAAAATTACTAAATTTTAATTAAAATCAACTTTTTTAATCGAAATAATTAATAGTTGTAAAATATGAATTTGAGTGGTTTTAAATTATATTTAGAATATATTTTTACCATTTCACCCAATTTTGGTCATTGGACATAATTTCACATTTAAACCGGACATAAACAAGTGTAAATCTTTTGATAGTTATTGTTTCTCAAAAACACGCTTTTTGTTTTGACAGCATGAATTAATTTTAAATTAATAAATGAAACTTATATGTTTCGAATTTGGTAAAATATACTTCATTATTGGATTCAGAATATCGAAATTATCCTAGGGTGAAGTTTTGGTATTTTTCTGAAAACTTTCAATTTTTGATGAATAGTGAAAAACACTAAGTTATTATTTAAAATCGGTTTTTTATCTAAATAATAATTTATTTTGTTTAAATTTATTTTAGATCAAAATAGATACATAATACCTATATAAATTCAATATAATTCATTGAGTCAGTTTATAATAATTTTATATATATAAAAAAATTTATCGAACTTTTTACCGTCTTTTACCCACCTCCTATGGGGCTTTTGCAAATTCACAAAAAACTTAATTTTACCGCTTCTATGAGCTGAATTTATAGAATTTGAAAGATACGGTTAATATAAAGGAGTAAAATGTGGTTCAATGAGAAGAAAATAATTTTTGGTGAATAGTAACTTTTTACTTTTATTTACCACGGTAAAAAGTAAATAGGGTAATTAAGGGTAAAAATGATATTATTATTACCCTAAAACATGTCGTAATTCTATTGTATAAGTATAATTAGACCAAAAACAACCTTAGGAATAAAATATGAACCTCTTTGGTCCACTTGGATTAGATTAGGACATTTATTATTATTTAATTCAAAGAAGAGTTAAAAGAGTTAAAATCAAAGTTTAATAACTAAAACATATTTAATATAGTGTTATTAATAATATAAATTAGATTATAAATATTCATTATAAATATAAAAAAATTAATACATAATGTTATTTTATTTATAATTTTTAGACAATAAATAAGTTAATTTATTTTATGACATAATGATGATGCAGTAATTACCTTATTCATGAAAAAATCAAATAAATGGTATTATAAATATTAAAATAAATATAATTTCAAAGTATTTATGACATCCAAGAATTTTCTAGGTGAATATGACATGTTAGGATTGATTCAATGTATTTTTTTTGAAGTATTCATGTTGTTATTATTTTAACAAAAAACAAATACCAAATAGTGTCAAAATTGACATAAAATAGTTTTTAAAACAAATATTATATTATTAATTGATATAATGGTCCTAAAAATATATGGTTAGGCCAAAAGACTTATATAATAATATATATGACATTAATGAACCAATTTGGGTTCTATTGGCAGTATATAGTAAGTTTATTAACCATATATTGTAAGAATACAAGAAGACACGGTAAAAGATAAATTATTTAACTTAGCGTTAAATCTAAATGATAAGGTTAAAATGGTAACCTAAAATTGTCTAAAACCTATTGGTTGAGCTGTTTTCGACCTACCCCACCTTAGAATTTAAATAATCAACTTTGGATCCATTATAAACCGAATAAAATTTATTATAAAATAATATTTTAAGTTTTTCCTAAGGTGCCCCTCACCCCTCTTATAAAAGGGCACTCCCTCTTCTCTCTAATTCACACCTTCTAAGCCATTTGGCTTGGCCAACCACTACCCAAATACCCTCTCAACTATCCTACCTTCATCCTAGAGGCCTTAGTTTTATCATAAAGCCATCCTATGGATCCCTTTTTATCAAATCAAAAGGAAGAACCCGAAGAAGAGGTAATGATTTCACCACCCTCTTTCAAGTTCCTTTCTTCTTCCACTTCTTTTTTCTTTGTTGTTTCCTTTATAAAATAATAACTACATTATATTATATATACTGTGATGTTATTATAATTATGTTACAATAAAATTAATTATTCTATCCACCCTTTTAATGACATGCCAGAATACATGCGTACGTACGACTTATCGTCTCCACGTCGTGGTAAAATTGTTATTCAATACATTATTATTTGGATGGGTATAATAATGATGTGTACTTGATGTAAATAATAAATATAACATGATAAGGATTCTGTATATATTATATAACATCCAATTATAGGTTATATTAATATTAGAAGAATGATATTTTCGCTCGTGCGTACGTATTGATTACCGTCTCCACGACGCGATGAGATTCATTTCCAAATTCACCATTCTTCGACGATTATAAAAATATATCTTACTAATAAGTATGTAATATATGACATAATAATGCTACTAGATATATATATATATATAAGTATTTATGTACTTACATATATCTTATTCACTTACTTCCGTTCAATACTATATAAAAATGGAAATAGTGTTTATGCGTATGTACGGACTACCGTATCCATAAACGGTGTTTTCCATTTCATATATATGTATATTATAAATTTTTATATTCTAAATATATATGATAAATAAATCATGTTTTATATGATGTAAGTATTTAAATCATGATCTAATTGATACAATCAAGAGTGACAAGTTAAAATATGTACGATAAAGAAATCGATTATTACCTGAAATATTAATATAACAATGAAATTATTATTAAATTGGTAGTATAAAGTCATAAATTAATAATTTATGATATCATAAACATTAATATGGTTCTGGTATAATTTAATAACATACTATAGTCTTCATACAGGAGACTAAATGTACCCTCGACTAAAGAAAAGTACAAGGTAAGGGGTTTTCATCTCACTCCTTATTTTCTTGAGATTCATGCCATATTGCCACTATTACCTTTTGTGTGGTGTATGTACTGCCCATAATTTTATTCTTTGTGTAATACACTTTAATTTATTTGTATTTACATATTCATTATATGATACCACTTTCATGGGGTGTATGTTTCGTAACTTACCAAATTGGTAAGGGTTAATTTCACAATCTCTTTATTATCCGAGGTTGTTTTTACGTAAGTATCTACTATGACATATTTATTATCCATGTCCATGTTTTATGAAAGAGTTTTCAAAGGTATTTTTTTAAGGTACTTTTTACTAAAACATCATTTCAAATGTTTCAAATATTTATTCTTATAAATCTTTCAAATTAATGTCCATGTATTCAAAATGGTTTTTATGATTTATTTATATTGACATGAATGCTTATAAAATGTTAATTCCTTTCAAAAAATTTGAAGTGGTATGGGACACTTTGATAAAAAAAATTCTTCAAATGACTTCTTTTCCAAATTGAAACTTTTAAATGTTTTCATGAAAAAGGGATATTTCTCTCAATGAGTTTTACAAATCATTTTCATCAACGTCAAAATACTTTAATTGATTTTAAACTTGTTTTGAAGTTGAATTATCATGATACAAATCTTCCATATTATGTTGAAGGTTTTGTGATATGTTTGACTGTGGATGTGTTATTTTTATACCATTCATGGTTTATGGGTAATGTATTTACATTTCATATGGTAGTTTTAATACGAATGTTTATGTTCTGTTTAGAACTTTTCATATGAGGAATGCATTGGACTTAGTAAGTGACGGGTGGAGTCCACTATAGCTCCTCGATGCATTGGTAGGTCTCATGAGACAAACTAGTGTTTTGGAACGAGGCCTTGAAAAAATCTTATTTTTAGCCTTGGCACGAGGCCTTGCCTATGTGGTTATGATAGTATGTCATTATGCATTCCATTGTTATGAAAGTGGTTATTGATATTGCATATGATTATTCGATCAGTTGAATATCCATGTGAATAAGTAAATGGAATTATTTCATTTTATTTCTACCATAATATGCTGAATTTCAATTTTAAAAGGATTTTTTTTAGATTTATTCATTTCCTTAAATGTTTATGCTTATTTTTGAAAGTTTCTGATGTATTGCTTACCCTTACTGAGCATTTGAACTCACCCCTTACTATGTTTTATTTTCCCAGGATTCCAAGAAGTGTATTTTGATTGATATTCATGGTTACACCATGGGGATAATGCCATTCATAAAGAATTATTTATGTTGTTTTGTATGTTATAAAGTGTAATGTAACATTCATGTATCTAATCTATTTTCCAAGACTACTAAACTGGTCGATCCTTCTGGACTTGATTCCTTGTAATCGTGCCAATATTTTAAAATAATGCAACAACACTGGATAACTGGGGTCGGGGCGTTATAGTTGGTATCAAAAGAAGTTTAGAAATAACCATGGAAGCTAGATTTAGATAAAATCTGATTAGAGCACATAGCCCTAAGATAGACTTTGAGGATTAGTAGAGAATAACTTCCTAGAATTATGATATTGTAGAGATTTTGTGAGTTTTCCGAGCAATACATCCCTATCTGGATATGAGCAGGTAGAGGCAGCTCTGGCACAGATGTACCTAGGGGTAAAACCTGAAAACACTACTTTGAGCTAGACTCGAACGGGAACTGGTGGATGACAACATGCCTTGCTGCACTCTTGGTTACGACACTCCTGGGGTATATGCTTAGGATAATTCTCATTTTGTTTACAAACCATTATGAAGGGTTTATGAGTATATACTTCCTCAAAGAAGTCATTTTTATGATTATGGACTATATCCATAAACTGTTTAATTTATTTTAAGTGTTTTACAAGTTTTGAATTAGGTATTTCTATTCATAAATTAATCTAGTGTATGCCATTGTTTAGAAATGGCGCCCAGTAGAAGGAATGAGAACTCCAGCAGTACGCATGATCCAAAGAGTAAGAAAGATCATATCTTTCATGGTCTTAAGAATGAATTTAGAAGGGAAATAGTCTCCCATGAATTATCATCATATGAAGAAATAGTATCATGTGTTGATAATATAAGTAAAGAATTATCGGAGTCCTATGGCTTTGAAGGGAAGCCAGAGAAGGAAAGGATGGTAGGGAGAAGGATAGATAAAGGGAATAAGTTAAAGAAGGATTTTCCCATTTGTGATAACTGTAGAAAGAATCACCTTGAAAAATGCTTGAAGGGAATGGGAGTATGTTATAAGTGTGGAGAAAAAGTACACCAAGTACGTGACTGCAATAGTAAGAAAAATGATTCAAATATACAATGCTTCATCCGCAAGGATTTTGGACACTATGCGAACCAATGTCCCAGTCATCAAACTATGCCACAAATGATACTATTGGATAATAATCAAGTTATGATACTACCACATATGAAGATGAATGACTAGTGTTCTTATGTTGTTATTTTGGAATTATTTCATTGATGTTTTGTATCAATGATGTATTGGAAATAAATAAGGATTGTACTGTAGTACTATTTCATTGTGGATTTGAGATTTTATGGTACTAAGAAAAGTGACTCTACATTGAGTTAAATTTTTTGGAAATTATATGGTTGAAGGAAAGATAAACCTTACTATGGTCCTAATATTGAGGTACTGATTTTGTAATAATATATGGTTGATTTGGGTAAATTATATTGGATATTCTTGACTGCCTTGAAACTGATTAAAGATTTGTATATTCCATCATCATTGGAGTTTACAACATTTTTGGATGGATAAAGTATATCCAGTATTCTTTAAGGAATAAGGGAGAATGAATGTAATCAATAAGGTTTTATGGTAATTCAGGATGCTTCAGTGTTTTAAAAGAATACATGATGAAGGTATTCACATGCTATTACGGGGTAAAAATGATCTACATTATGTTTACCTTTCATATAAATTTTGGACTGAGAGTTTACAGAAGTATTTTGGATAAGTCTAAAGGTTGGAATGGATTATGTTTGAAAGGTTATTTTTGGATTTTTATAAAAGGACAACATGCAGACCATGTGACGACCCGTCGCGTCGGACAAAGTTGTGGGTATCGAACCCACAACCATAGTACAATTGGGATTTATCACCTACCACTGGACTACGTGAAGTTCATGGATGGTATAATGTAGTTTTTTTTAAGGTTCCGATATTTTAATTATAAATTTATTATATTTGGAACCCTATTATGTTTTTATTTTCGGTAACCTTCATACTTACCACTCTTTATTTTAAATAGAGGCCTCATTAATCCATTTTTTGATGTGGGGTTTCAACTAAGATATTTTGAAATGTCAACCCCATGTTTCCAATACCGTGTATAAATTTTGAGGACGTAATTTATTGAAGGAGGGGAGAATGTAACACCCCAGGCTTCCACGGTACGCTTCTCTTTGAATAATACAGTAGCGTGTGTTGTATGCAACTTCGAGTTCTAACCCACACCACAACCAATCAAACTAACCGTTATGAATAGTAATACCCAAATTTTAAAATTTTATACATTTTATCTTTCAAAATGGACTTCATTTTTGAATTCAGAATATCGAAATTATCTTAGAGTGAATTTTTGGTACTTTTCTAGTATCTTTCATATTTTGATGAATAGTGAAAATTACTAAATTTTAATTAAAAACAAATTTTTAAATCAAAATAATTAATAGGGATAAATTATGAATTTGAGTGGTTTTAAATTATATTTAGAATATATATTTTTACCATTTAACCCAATTCTGGTCATTGGACATAATTTCACATTTAAATCGGACAAAAACAAGTGTAAATCTTTTGATAATTATTTTTTCTTAAAAACACGCTTTTTGTTTTGACAGCGTGAATTAATTTTAAATTAATAAATGAAACTTCTTTTTTTTAAATTTGGTAAAATAGACTTCATTATTGGATTCAGAATATCGAAATTATCCTAGGGTGAATTTTTGGTATTTTTCTGAAAACATTCAATTTTTGATGAATAGTGAAAAACACTTAGTTATTATTTAAAACAAGATTTTTATCTAAATAATAATTTATTTTGTTTAAATTTATTTTAGGTCAAAATAGATACATAATACCTATATAAATTAAATATAATTCATTGAGTCAGTTTATAATAATTTTAGATATATAAAAAGTTTATCGAACTTTTTACCGTCTTTTACCCACCTCCTAGGGGCTTTTGCAAATTCACATAAAACATAATTTTACCGCTTATGTGAGCTTAATTTCTAAAATCCGAGAGACACGGTTAATATCGAGGAGTAAAATTTGGTTCAATGAGATGAAAATGATTTTTGTTGAATAGTAACTTTTTACTTTTATATACCACAGTAAAAAGTTAATAGGGTAATTAAGGGTAAAAATGATATTATTATTACCCAAACACAAGTCCTAATTCTATTGGATAAGTATAATTCGACCAAAAAAAACCTTATGAATAAAATATGAACCTCTTTGGTCCACTTGGATTAGATTAGGCCATTTATTATTATTTAATTCAAAGAAGAGTTAAAAGAGTTAAAATCAAAGTTTAATAACAAATTTTTTTTTAATATAGGGTTATTTATAAGTTAAATTCGATTATAAATATTCATTACAAATCTAAAAAAATTCCTACATAATGGTATTTTATTTATAATTTTTAGGCATTAAATAAGTTAACTTATTTATGACACAATGATGATGTAGTAATTACCTTATTCATGAAAGAATAAAATAAATGGTATTATAAATATTAAAATAAATATAATTTCAATGTATTTATGATATCCACGAATTTTATAGGTTAATATGACATTCTAGGATTTATTCAATGTATTATTTTTGAATTAATCATGTTGTTATTATTTTAAGAAAAAAAATACCAAATACTGTCAAAATTGACTTAAAATAGTTTTTAAAACAAATATTTTTTTATTAATTGATATAATGTTCATAAAAATCTAAGGTTTGGCCAAAAGACTTATATAATAATATATATGACATTAATGAACCAATTGGGGTTCAATTGGCAGTATATAGTAATTTTATTAACTATATAGTGTAAGAATACAAGAAGACACGGTAAAAGATAAATTATTTAACTTAGAGTTAAATCTAAATGATAAGGTTAAAATGGTACCCTAAACTTGTCTAAAACCTATTGGTTGAGATTTTTTCGATATATCCTCACCTTATACTTTAAATAATAAAATTTTTAGCTATTTTAAACCGAATATGTATTTATTATAAAATAATATTTTAAGTTTTTCCTAAGGTGCCCCTCACCCCTCTTATAAAAGGTCACTCCACCTTCTCTCTAATTCACACCTTCTAAGCCATTTTTCTCGACCAACCCCTACCCAAATACCCTCTAAACTATCCTACCTTCAACCAAGAGGCCTTAGTTTGATCAGAAATATAACCTACGAATCCCTTTTGATCAAATCAAAAGGAAGAACCTGAAGAAGAGGTAATGATTTCACCACCCTCTTTCAAGTTCCTTTCTTCTTCCACTTCATTTTTCTTTGTTGTTTCCATTCTAAAATAATAACTCCATTATATTATATATACTGTGATTATATTATAATTATGGTACAACCAAATTCATTATTCTATCCACCCTTTGAATGACATGTCACCATACATGTGTACGTACGGCTTACCGTCTCCACGTCATGGTGTAATTGTTATTCAATACATTATTATTTGGATGGGTATAATAATGATGTGTACTTGATGTAAATAATAAATATAACATGATAATTATTCTGTATATATTATATACCATCCATTTATATATTATATTAATATCAAAATAATGATATTTTTTCTCGTGCGTACGTACGGATTACCGACGACACGATGAGATTCATTTCCAAATTCACCATTCATCGACGATTATAAAAATATATATTACTAATAAGTATGTAATATATGACACAATAATTCTACTAGAGATATATATATTTATATATATAAGTATTTATGTACTTACATATATCTTATTCACTTACTTCCGTTCAATACTATATGAAAACGGTAACAACGTTTATGCGTACGTATGGACTACCGTCTCCATAAACGGTGTATTCCATTTCATATATACGTCTATTATAAATTTTTATATTATAAATATATATGATAAATAAATCATGTTTTATATGATGGAATTATTTAAATCATGATCTAAGTGATACAATCAAGAGTAACAAGTTAAAACATGTATGATAAAGTAATCGATTATTGCCCGAAATATTAATATAACATTGAAATTATTATTAAATAGGTATTATAAAGTCATAAATGAATAATTTATGATATCATATATATTAATATGGTTCTGTTATAATTTAATAACATAATATAGTCTTCATACAGGAGGCTAAACGTACCCTCGACTAAAGAAAAGTACAAGGTAAGGGGTTTTCATCTCACTCCTTATTTCCGTGAGATACATGACATATTGCCACTATTACCTTTTGTGTGGTGTATGTGCTGCCTATAATTGTATTCTTTGTGTAATACACATTAATTTATGTGTATTTACATATTCATTGTATGATACCTCTTTCATGGGGTGTGTGTTTCGTATGTTACCAGATTTGTAAGGGTTAATTTCACAATCTCTTTATTATTCGAGGTTGTTTTTACATAAGTATCTACTAAGACATATTTATTATCCATGTCCATGTTTTATGAAAGAGTTTTCAGAGGGATTATTTTAAGGGAATTTTTACTAAAACATCATTTCAAATGTTTTAAATATTTATTCTTTTAAATATTTCTCATTAATGTCCATGTCTTCAAAATGGTTTTTATGGATTTATTTATATGGACATGAATGTTTTTAAAATGTTAATTCCTTTCAAAAGTTTCAAAGTGGTATGGGACACTTTGATTCAAAAATTCCTTTAAATGACTTCTTTTCCAAATTGTGTGACTTCTAAATTTTTTCATTAAAAAGGGATATTTCTCTCAAAAGAGTTTTATAAATCATTTTCATCAATGTCAAAATCCTTTAATGGATTTTAAACTTGTTTTGAAGTTGATTTATCATGATACAAATATTCTATATTGTGTTGAAGTTTTTGTGATATGTTTGATTGTGGATGTGTTATTTTTATACCATTTATGGTTTATGGGTAAAGTATTGACATTTCGTATGCTTGTTTTAATACGAATGTTTATGTTATGTTTAGACCTTTTCATATAAGGAATGCATTGGACTTAGTAAGTGACGGGTGGAGCCCGATATAGATCCTCGATGCATCGGTAGGTCTCATGAGACAAACTAGTGTCTTGGCATGAGGCCTTGAAAAAATCTTATTTTTAGTCTTGGCACGACATCTTGGCTACGTGGTTATGATAGTCTGGAATTATGCATTACATCATTATGAAATTGGTTTATGATATTGCATGTGATTATTCGATTAGTATAATATCCATGTGAATAAGTAAATGGAATTATTTCATTTTATTTCTTCCATATTATACTAAAGTTCAAGTTTAAAAGGCTTTTGTTTTAGTTTTTTTCATTGCCTTAAATGTTTATGCTTATTTTTGAAAGTTTCTGCTGTATTGTTTACCCCTACTGAGCATTTGAGCTCACCTCTTTCTATGTTTTATTTTCCCAGGATTCCAAGTAGTGTATTGTGACTGATATGCAGGGTTACGCCAAGGGAATAATGGCCTTAATAAAGGATGATTTATATTGTTTTGTATTTTATAAAGTGTAATGTAACATTCTTGTATGTAATCTATTTTCCAAGACTGCTAAACGATCGGTCCTTTGGGACTTGAATCCTTGTAATCATGTCAATGTATTAAAATAATGCAATGACTCTGGGTAACTGAGGTTAGGGCGTTACAATGAATATCAGTCACTTCTATTGATATAATATCCTAGAGGGTCACACACAATAGTGTATTTAAAAGTTTGTCCTATTTTGTTGAACATAAAATTTTGGACATGGTGGGCCCCACCACTGAGGTTCAGGTTTTTTCAAAGGATATACGGTCACCAAAGGAATAAATAAATTCATATTATTTAGGTTAAGAATAAATTTTATTATATTAATTTATTATGTAATATATTATTTGAATGAATTTTAGTTTACAAAAAATATATTCATGGTTTATTTAATATTTACGGGAAGGACGAGTCGAGTTAATGAGTTTATTTTTATGGAATAATATTTTTATTATATTAAAATAAAGAGATAAAAATATAAATGATATTTATGATTCACTTAAGTAGTTATAATATATTCATTATTTAGTGAGAAATAAATATTCATTTATCAGTTCTATATTTCAGATATTTATCGAGTCACTAGAAAGAGAAGAAAGAAAACTCTCGCTAAATTCTATTCACCAGTCAAATGGTGAGATCTTATCTATATTCTTTTATCTCTATCATTTACTAGAGAGAGACACTCTAGTTCCAGGTGATTGATCATAGTGTTTCTTCACATATCGATGAAATAGAGTACCATTGATCCTCGAAACATTGAAAGCATCGTCAAAACTCTATGTGAGAACTCAGATTCAAATGATTGACTTTCTTGAAGGCTTTTGGAGTGCATTTGGATAATCTATATGTATTCAACTTTGGATCCTTAGATAAATGGTCATTGGAGATGAACAGACATCAAGCATGTCTTCAGATCTAACCAGGTATTTATGATTATAAATTTTGTTCTTAAAAATATTAATGTGAGATCATTTGATGGTAATAAAGAAGTGATTCCCTCACGATGATGAAGTTATGTTGATTATCAGTAGAAAAAATATTAAAATCCCAAGTTTTGGGGATTTAGTTTCATTCATGGTACCTTCAATTGGTATTAGAGAGAGCACATAAAGATTTTAATCTAGGTTAAATTTATGTCTTAATTAAATATAATAGTGTGTGTTGTTCTAATCCTAACACCACAAACAAATTTTAAATCAGACACTGAATGGCTAGTTTACAGCCATCTGATGTTTTAAATAAAGATTGAAAATATGTTTTTGTTGGTATTAGATCAATATATATATATATATATATATATATATATATCAGTTAATGTACCCAAATGTATTCAGTAATAAGTGTTTTGTGAGTTATATTATATTCTGGATGGATAGCAGTAATCAAAATAGTGTTTTCTAATAAACCCATCTTCCATCGGTTTGTGGAAAGGTTTTAAAAATTAAATGTTTTATTTTAAAATAAAATAGCCTGGTGATAAAGGGTTTTTTTATTTTAATGGGAGGACTTATATAGTTTTCTTGGAGGATGGATTACTGCCAATAATTAGAGTTTGATTTAAAAGTCCAAAAAGGGATTCGGTTGGTTTTTCAAAAAGAAAATAAAAAGGGGAGTACAGTGGTTAGAATTCAACCAAAAATTTAGAAAAAGTTGGGGACCCAGTTGTCGCCTCCCTATTGTAGTCGGCCACGCCACTCACCCCTTAGGTTCTCCTATATGCATCTTGAATGGTGAGATCACCTAGTGGTAACCTCATACCCTCCTGGGTGGCTCCTCTAGCAGTTCCTCCCTCAGATCAATATTAGATCTCTCCCTCAGGTAGATAATCACTCACCTCTTCAACCATAATCCATTATGGAGACTGGACCCTCCCTCTTGCCACCACAACCGAACAACATCACCTCCCTCCACATCCCCCCTTTCATTGACCAGAGACTCACACGCCACTCACCTCTCGATTATGCCATCACCAATGGCCGCCCCTCTTTCCCCCATCCAGCCTCTATGCGTTGAAGTGCCTCTAGCCAGTTTCTGTGACTACAGCCGAACCGAGGTAATCCCTAGTCAACACCTACTGTTATGGGTACTGATGGGTCCAAATCACCCTGAAATAGTCTGAGCGAGTCTTCCTGGTCTTGAATAGGTCTGAGAATACTTTCTCATCCTAGAACACCTTTTCACATGGTCTACACTGCTCATAATGGGTCTGTGTGGGTTCTTCCCGACCTGTACAGGTCTTGTCCTGAGTTTTTCAGAGCTCATTTAATATAAATTAATCAAGAATTAATTACTTTAATTAATTTAATTTTGGTTTTAAATAAAATTAATTAAAAATTTATTTTTTACTTAAAAACATAATTTTAATCCTATGGGTTAAATTAATTTAATTTCGGTGTTAAATTAAATTTATTAACTAATTTAAGTTTAGATTTTTGAATTAAATTAATTAATGGGATTGAACAATCTAAATTGTTGAATGAAAAATAAGAGTGATTTTTTAATTTAATGAAAGTGTTCTTAGAAAATATTTAATAAAGGTTTTGTTTTAATTATGAATTTACTTTTAATATGCAAGTTTAATGCGTATAAGACTTATCATGATCCTTAGACTGTCCAATGCGTGTCTATTGCATGATCCATTGATTTAATTTATTATTTCAATAGTTATTTGTAATAAGTAGTTTATTAAATGATAATTTTCATGTTGCCTAACCATCATTATATGTATACGAGCCCACGTGCCCATTTTCTAAGTTGTAATTTATACTCTCGCTACCCCATTTCCTACATGTAAGTATTGGTATATAATTATGAGACAAATAGTGATGTAATTATCAACGAGATATGAAAAAACGCCAGACAATAGTTTTACACTTTAGATGAGAAATCATTATGACTCGAGTCGCAAGCAACACAACTCAATATATTACCCCTAGGGTCTAGGTTGATCCATTATTCACTCAATTAATTAACCATTAGTATCTCCTCATGATCACATCATCATTTTATTCTTTCAAGGTTTATTATTTTGTGAATGTATAGTTTATTCATGATCACATATAACAATAAACAAGTATACATAGATAAAATGAACATGTGACACAGTTGATATTTTTCTATTTATTGCATGGTCTGTTCTGAGTGTGATTACAAAGTACGAGCTAATTTGAAATATTTTTTTCTTTCTTCACCTAAAAATAATAAAACTGTTCAAGTTATACTAATTCGTTGCAGCATTCTATCATTAGAATTTGGAAAAAATTGAGTGTTTGGGATGCTCATCAGCCAAAGTTGAGGGTTTCTCTTACTACCGGGGAGTTCTTATGAGAGTTTTGGGTGGAATAAACTAATGTGGTAGTAAGGATTATCCAAAAAAAACATGATATTAGTTTAGATATAAGCATTCAGTAAATCAAGTTATGACTTTAGAAGGTGGGACTTCACTCAACAGTTCAAGGAACATCGATATAATATGGTTGTCTAGTCAAACTGTAATGACTAAAAGTTATACTAAGGAAACTTTCCTTCTTAAAAATATGATATATAGTATAATCACATAAAACCACATTCAGAACACAATATAATATTTATAATTGGTGAATTAATGAAATAAAAAGTGTTTCTAAAAGTTAAGGAACCAAAACTTATTTAATAGTAACATGACTTTTGGAATAGTTATGTGACTGTTATGAATAGTAATCTAGTCAATTGAATAGTAAAATCAACAATTAAATTATAAATAATATTTATCCATTTTATAAATTAAAATGTGATATACTTATATCTTAGTAGATGTAAGTAAATGTTTTAAAATTTATTATCTAAGTGTTGGTATTTTTCTAACTCGTAAATATTTAATTACAATTTTATAACTAATTTAATAATTTAAAAGAAAATTTATTTTAATAAAATGTATTCGAAAATTAGTATTTTGATGTATTATGAATATAAGATAATTTTACGTGGCCTTAGTTATTTTTTTAAAGTGTTATAAAAGAAATTATTATTTTAAAATCGGTATTTTCGAAGTTAATGATGATTTTAATTAATATTAAAATCTATCATATATAAAAAACTATTTTCATAAAAATGGATTTTATTTCTCAATTCTATAGGACGAAAAATTATTAGGTTTAATTTTTTGGAATTTTTGTAAAATAATGGAATTTTGGGTGAATAGTAAAATACAATAATTTACAAATAATGATAAATATTTAAATTATGGAGTCACAAGAGATGTATTGCTAATGTAAAAAAAAATTCTCAAACTCACATGATCTAGTTTGTAAAGACCTGTAAAATTCAAGGGAAATTTTTTCTTAATTTTCTTTGGAATTTTACAAGAGCGAGGTTTCTGACGGCACCTGATTCCGAGGCCCGGTGTGCCTGGAATCAATTTCCGAAGTTTGGCTCGGGTACGTTCAGTGAACGAACGAGCGGGTTTTTCTAACTTTTGAACCGGTGTCCGGAATCGAATTCCGAGGGCACCAATGAACTCACAGCACCGATATTCACTTAAGGAGACCTTTTCCGAGGTTTCGTTTTATGCGGGATGAAAGTTAGTTTTGGGGGAAATTAGAAGAAGTTAAATAAATTGTGGAACACAATTTATTTTTAACCTTGTTGGTTATTTCCTGCCAAAGGGAGTTAGAGGTGGGACCCACATCCACATAACCTCCCTTGAAAGGATTAAGTGTGGTGGGTCCCACACGAGCCCTAACTCTTCAACTTCCCTTAAACTCCCCAATAACTCCACTCTATTTAATTTTGACAACTTGAGTTATTAATTGAGATGAGTTACTTAATTTCAAACTTTTGAAATTCAAAGAGGTTAGGATGTGTAAATAAAATAAGGCTTAGACTTATTTTATTTTGGTTAGTATCTTTTTCCACCTTGAGAGGATTGGGAAGCATTCTTCATCTTCTTCAACCTTGACGAAGAACGCGAAGAACACTTAGGCTCCGACGAAGAACGTCATCACCATAAGAAGGGAAAGATGTGTCGTCTCTTCTCTTCTTCGCAGCCGGTGTGTTTCTAAAGATCGACGACGCCGCTTCTTTCAATCTTCTTTCTGTGTCAACGAAAGGAGACGTTGTTTCCTCCTCGGGCTTTCTCCACCAGCTTACGAAGCTTCTCTAGCGACGTTACCTCTTCAGACGCACCTCGACGTCAACGGAATCGACGTTCGATTCCCGCGACGCCCGACCTCCGCGACGCTTGTCTTCTGCGGCTTGTTGACGTGCTCCGCTCTTGAAACCGAGGTAGGGGATTATTGTTATTTTATTAATTATTTTCCGTTCTTGATTCTAGCATGTCGAACTTTGTGGTTAATCGACTAAATGTTATCATTTAACGAGAGGGGGTCGGACCGCACAAACACGGCTTAACCCCCTCCTAAGTTCATGATTGTATCTTTGTGAATGGAACGAGATGGCATGGTGTCGTCGCACCACACGAGAATCGCTCGGCAAGTTTTACGTGACGCGGTCTCTCCACGCTGAGAAGTCTAACAAGAACGCGACGTCGTCGCACCGCGTCGAAGGAAGTCGTAGGCGCCGCGGCTGGAGCGGAGCCGCGGCGGAGGGGCGCGGCGGAGGGGCGCGGTGCCGTCGCACCGCGCCCGACGACAAGGGTCGCAGCCGGTTCCAGGCCGCGGCGGAGCATGGTGACCGGCGGCCAGCCGGGCCGCCGGTGTCGGAGCCGAAAGGGGACCGGCCACCGCCAGTCCCGTTGTGAAGAGCCAGCCGGCCAGGTCGGGCCGGCCAGAAAGGAGGAAACCGGGGGAAATAAATTCCCCCGGCCAGCATCAATGGCCCCCCATCATGAGGGGGGGTCGCGGTTACACAACGGGGCAGGCTCCCCCCCCCCCGTTTTTGCAACAGCTCGGCCGAAGGCCGAGCTGGCAGCATGCTGGGCACGCTGCGTGCAGCTGGACCGGCGCCTGGCCGGTCCGCCAGGCCGGGTCGGGCCGCGTCGCGCCGCGCCGTGCCGGGCCGTGCCCAGCTGGGCTGGGCCGTTCCGGGCCGGGCCGACCCTGTCCGGGACGGGTCGACCCGGTTCGGGCCAACCGGGGGGTCTCGGGCCGGGACGGCCCAGGCCCGAAACCCCCGATATCGGACTGTTTGGGTTCAAATGCCCATAACCTGGGCTACATACCTCCAAACGACGCGTCGTCAGCAGCGATGCGATCCTTGGATCGAGACGGTCGTTTCGGTATATCGTACTCAAGGTTTCGGAATACTTTGAGTTTGACCGGGTTGGTTCGTCCACGAAACCAACCGGGCCCTCGGAGCGGAAACGCTCATATCTTGAGCTACGGACGTCCGATTGACGTGTCGTCAGCTTTGTTGAGTTCCTCTTAGTGAGACAGATCTTTTGGAATACTCTGCCCGAGGTTTGGACGCAAGTGGAGTACGGTCGGGTTGGTTTTTCCTTAAAAACCAACCGGGCCCCAGGGACGAAAAAGCCAATAACTCTCAGACCGGGCGTCCGATTGACGCGTTGTCTGTTGTGTTGAGTTCCTGTTGACAATACGAAACTTTTGGATACATAAAATCTGGACTTTGTGACAGTTGATGTATCAGACTCTTGGCTCGTGGAGCGGACCCTCCCAAACGAGCTTTCTATGTGCGGGAACCCTAGAGCTGGTTGTGACTGCTACTGTGACTGGGACGACGACTGTATAGAGATACCCGGTGGATTCGACGACGACAACTACAGCACCCGGCGATCCTGTGTGGATCAGTGCTGCCAATCCTGTGTGGGTCTGATCCTGTGTGGGTCAGGGCTCAGCGGTCCTGTGTGAACCAGCGCCTACAGATCCTATGTGGGTCTGATCCTGTGTGGGTATTTGCGGGGGTTAGTACCTATCGATCCTTTGTGGGTCCGACGACTTAGATGGATCAGTGATCATCTCTATCGTCTTTCGAAGAAGTATACCTGTGTGAGCTGAATCCTGTTTGATTTCCTATGTGGATTGTGTTGTACTATTCTGTGTGGATTACGTTTTGTTTTCCTGTGTGGAACACGTATACTTTCCTGTGTGGACTGAGTTGTACTTGGGCTCGGAGGTTGGAGCGTATTGGAATTGATGACTTAGGTATATGTATGGGAATATACCTAAGCAGTGTCGGTTGATACTTCGTGATTGTATCTTTCCTTTTTGGTTTACCCTTTGTGGATTTTGGGAGACCTTCGGTGGTCTCAGGGTCCCTACTGAGTAGCTTATACTCACCCCTGCACGGGCTATTCCCGCACTACGTTGTGTTGGTTGCAGACGACGGACAGCATTGATCATGGTTGAGGCTCTCAGAGCTGGACGGTACCTGGAGGTGGACCACTGGGCGGGACGTGCTCGGAGCGGACGGCAGGACCCGAGGAGCAGAGGAGCTATCTTTACCCACCCTTCAGGTGGGATTTCTAGTGGATAGCTCGGTGTAGCGGCTTTTACTTTACAGTTGTTGTTTTCCCTTTCGAGTTGTACTTTACTTTCAGTTTGGGTTTGTATACTGGCCCACTTACTTTTCCGCACTTTCAGTTGTACTCTGTTTTTACTTAGTGTTTACTTTTCCGCTTGCTTACTCTGTGGTGCTTGTTTACTTTACAAAGGCAATGCCTTCCCTTTTTACCGGGATTTACGCCTTGGTGCTAGTCGCCAGCCCCTGGCCTATGGAAGGTGGGCTTGGGGTAGTCACGGCACGGGCCCCGAGGATGGGTCGTGACATAGTTACTGTATTTTTTCTCAATGATCAACACTATTTCTTATTTTGAGAAAACTAATAAAATAGTGATTAAAATATTCCAAAAAAACACTCTCCTCCTCCAGTATAAATACGACCACTCACCACCTCTTCTCCTCACACCCCTCAAGCCTTAAGATTTACCAATATTCTGCCCAATACTCTTATCAAACCTCTTCCCCATATCCAAGATCATTTTTTATTAACAAAATACCAAAACAAATCCCTTAAGGAGGTTCTCAAAAAGAAGGAATCAATAGGTAAAACCCTCTTCCATTTTTGTTCAATTTCTTTTCAGGTTCCTTTATTTTCTTTTTCTCTCCTCGCCTACCTTAATTTAAATGGAATTAAAACTCTAGTATATTACATATACTGTAATATTAAAATGTTTATGGAATAATTATTCATAAAACATCTTCTTCTCTATCTTTTACATTAAGAATGAAAACATCATCTGTGAGGTGCCAATTTACCAACATCATGGATGATGTGTTTTCATCATTCAAATTAATCTTCAAGGATTGTTATGAAAACATTTTATGATTGAAACAGATTATAAAATATGTATTATAACTTATATAATTTTATTGAATCATTTTATACACATGATACTAATTTATAAAATAAAATGAGTTTGTTGTGAAAAAAATTCTAAATCAATCTAAATGATAATCATTAATAATTTATCTAATGAATCATCCTCATTTATATAAAAAATGGTATTTTAATATTATATAAGTTCATCAATAACATATAAGTTTAGTTCTGGAAAACTATCCTCATTCTACATGATTTTCCATACACATATGTAAGTAAAATGATCACGAAAACTGAGGAAATCAATGCTCCCAAACAATGAAATTGAATCTCTTAAACCATCAAAAAGTACATAAATGAACTTAATAAAGATATAATAAATAAAATACATGTATAAATGGTTCTATACTTATATGAAATTCCTCAGATTCCTTTGATTTTCAAGGGTCCACCAGACTTTCCATCACTTTTGATCACGTTCCCCAAGAATGAGACTTAAAACACCAAAAAGTCACACTTTCTGATCTTAGCATACATTTTCTCCTTCATCAATATCACCAAAAAAATACTTATATTATATTACTGTTCTTCCATGATCTTGGAGTATATTATAATATCAATGAAAAACAATTCCAAAAAGTTATATAGGTAGTATCTAAAGACTATTAATGAAATATAGAAAGATTGTTGGGGAATTAGTAAGTCTAATGAGAACCACTATGAACACATAGTTCTCATACATTTTATATAAACCACTATTATTAATATCTTCATTATAAAACTTAATTTTATGATTACCCTAATGAATATATACATTTTAAAAGTAATGAGATATTTTATTTGATCAAACAATTCATTAATACATAGAATAGGATACATATTATTTATAGTGATCTTGTTGATATCTGGGTAATAAATTCATAAATACATTTATCCATCCTTTTTATTTATAAAGAGAACTAGTGCACTATAAGGAAATAAAATAGTGTGTATGAACACTTTCTATAGGTTTTCTTGCAACTTCTTCTTTAATTCTTCTAGTTTGATAAGGGTTATCTTATAGGGGCATTTTGAGATTCGAGTGGCTCTGGGTATGGGCACTATTTGGAACTATACATTTTGATATGGGGGAAGCCTGGGTAACTTTTTTGGAAATACATCATTATATTCCCTAACAATGTTAATTTACTCTAGTTTGATTCTTTCCTTTGTCTCATCTGTTTTGGAAAGTTATTCTTCTTCACAGGGTATCAATACTCACACCACTGATGGATTTTCCAAAGGAGATTCATGATCTTCCTTGAATTTGTAAGGGATTATTGGATTGTTCGTAATAAAAAAAAGAGATTTAATTTTCCCAAAAATTGATGTGTGCTATATATAATGAGATCCAATACATACCCAATACAGCTTTGAATTCCACCAAGGGAAGGATAATGTGGTTCTCAAAAAGAATATTCCAACATACACTAAGATTAGGATAGTTCAACACTTGGGTTTTTAATTATTTATCCACTATGTGATTTTACAAATATATCTACTTTAAGATATCATGACATTGATTCAGTAGTTAAAGAAAAATAGTAGGATATAAAGGAATTAATAGAACTAGAATAAAATAATTTTTTCCCGTTATTTATTGAATAAGATTTGCTTCTTTTATGAATAATTTTTTACCCTCCATTTATAAATTAATGATGGAATAATATTTCACTTATTTCCTTGGATTTGGTGATTTCTCATGCTAATTACCCTCAATACCCCATGGTTTAGTACACTATCATTTATAGTTCCCTTGCTCCCTATAATTGAAGTATTAAACCATGGGTGGTGAATTAGGAGGTTCTTTCTTTTCCTCCATCATGTTGGCTTCATTTTTCGTATATCTTCAACATTCATGACCATGGTGGCCATATCTCCCAAAATTGAATCATTTACCCATCCCTTTGAGGCAATTACTATGTTTTTTATTCTCACATTATTGACATGTGGGTGGGTGGATCCCCTTCATCATTTTTCATTTTACCCACTAGTTTGTAAAGACAATATTATCTTATTAATTGCATAAACATGGGGCCATTACCCAATCTCTATCTCCACATTGAGAACACATCTCACAACTTCTTCACAACTCATAAAATCAAAAATAGCTAGAAATATTTAAAGGTACAGTTTTAAAATAATAAATAATATATCTATTTTGATATCATTTTTGATAATAAAAAATCCCAAGAGATATATTATAAGACTTGTGAAGTTTTTCTCACAAACTATGATAGATTCGTCTTACTTTTTATTTAGCTCTTTGAATTATCTTTCCATATTTTTTTGAAGAGTTCGAGGGAAATACTTAGGAAGAAATATTTTATTAAATTATTCCCACTCTATATCCTCTATTTCATTATTAGTCTTAGTATTATTAATAAAATTTCACCATTTATTGGCCTCTCAATATAAATGATAGACATCTAAAGTAAAATTCACATTCTCATAACAATGGATCACATAAAAGATATTCTCCACTGAGTTAACCCACTGTTCTGTGACAAGTGGATCATAACCTACACTAAATATCATTGTTCATTTATATAAAATGAACTCAATGTATAGTTTCTTATTCTTTGGTGAAGGTAGAAATTACACATGGCTTAGGTTACTATTTATATCCTGAGATAATAGGGTAATCATTTCCAAGAAGTTTTGAACTCCACCTCCCATGTAATTCATAATTTCATTTGGAAAATCATTGCACTATCCCCAACATGGGTTGTTTTCCATGTTTCACCCTTTCTAACCATTTTATAAAATAGAAAATGATTGAAAAAAATGTAAGTCAAGAAAATAAGAATACTTTATTCTTTTATGTAACTAACACTAAAGTCATATCTTATGTGATCCTTGGATTATTATTTTTAAAAAATTATTCTAGGATGTTTTACCTATAAATAGATTTATACATATGGATTCAACTCTTTTTGTTATAGTACTGCTTCAAAAATTAACAACACCATGATATAATACCAACAAAAGAGACCCAAAATTTTCATATATGTCGATTACATCATTTTTATAATAAAAACAAAATAGAGATATAATTCCAAGATCAAAATTTTTACTATCTTGGGAAAATTAGGCTTATACATAACATAAAATAACATAAAAATTTATTTTAATCAATAATCTCTATCCTTCTAAAATCTCACATTCTTCTTATTACATGTAATCAACTAACAATGTACATCAAATAAATGGGTGAGCTAAAATTCTATTAAGATGATGTCAAAGGTACATGATTTAATTAAACGTGGGTGAACATAATAAGAATAATAATCATCATATAATAATCATAAGATCAAAATTAAAATAATGAGGGAAACATATTATAAAGGTATGGAATGTGGAAATGAATAAAAATTAAACATCATGTCATTGAAGCTAAATACCACACATAGTTTTGAATAAATCTAGAATCATATTCAGACATAATATATGTGGAAAATCATAACATCGTCATTTTTGAACAAATATTTCATCATTTTTACCCATATTAAAAATCATATCATGAGATATATTACGTTAACCAATGAGTTGGAGAGATATATAATTCTAATACCCACCATCACATCACAATATTTACATAATCATTCATTCCATAAGGAGCATATAACAATCATAATCATGGATAAACCAATGGAACGAATGGGTTTATCATGGATTTCATAAATAATTCATTCTTGATTAAACATTAAGGTTTCCAAAAGAAGGGAGGTTATAATTTGGAATAAGAGATCATTTTAATTTGGATAAGAATCAACACATGAAGAGTTTTAGATTTATTTTGGAAAGAAATGTCTTTTTGGGAAATCATAGTATCTCTCTTAAAAATCAAGGTGGAAACATGTATATCACCAAATGAATATCTAAGAATAATGAAATTATATTTAATGAAAATTAAATTAATATATATACTTAATTTTTTGTGAAATAGAGAGAACTCAAAGAAAGGGATCTGGGTTTGAGAATCCCATTACCTTAATTCTCACTTAATTTCGTCTCTTTTTCACTTCCTAGAAAATAAAAATAGTTTTATTAAATCGTTGATAAAGAAGTAAATTATTATAATTTTTATAACTATTTATCGTTTATATTAATTATATTATATTTCTTAATTTCTTTGGTTTAGAGGGGATTTATTTTATATCATGTTTTACATACAAATTTTTTATTTTTCATTGATTTCTCCATTTTTTTCAATGTAATTTATAAATAAGTGAAATTAATTAGAGAGTACTATAATAAATATAATTACATTATTATATATTATATTTAATTAATAATATCCATCTATGATTTTGGTTATAATTATTTTCATGGAAATATCTTCTTAGGTGGTTAACCGATTTTTTATGAGACATCATCGAGAGAGCTGGAAAGGAATGTCTGAACTTTACATATAACAAAAATATTATACATAAAATAGGTTAAAATAGTAAATATAATGCTAAAATACATACTGATTAATTTTATAATGTAATTTTTGAAAGGTTGTGGTGAAAAAAAATAATAGAATAATAGGAAGAAGAAATCAAAAAAAAAAAAGAGTTGTTCAAAACTTACTTAATCCTCAGTGTAACTTCTCTTGTACGACATGAAAACTCATTTTTTGAGTTGGATTAATTATAAATGAGTATAAGGATTATAAGTGGATTGATATGAGCTATTGTTATTGAGTTTAATACTGGGGAAGTGGGGGATTAGTGGTTGTTCAAGGGAATTGAATGGGGTTATTTAAACCGAATGATATGAGAATTTTTAGAACAAAATATAATAATATAATAATATGTCAAGTGTAAAAATTTTAATAGTAAATTATTGACAACATAAATCATATATAAATATAATATAATGGGTTTAAGACTTTAAAATGCCTTTATAATTCTAATTCATTAGTTCATTAAAATGGAATGTGGAAAGAAAGAAAAATTGTTATGTTAAAGAATCAATTTTGATTCAAGGTTCTAGAAAAGGATTTTTAGGTTTGGAATTTGAGTTTATTTTAATTTATTAATAATTTAAGAAATTAAAAATATAATGGTATAAACTCATCTTCTATATTATATTATATCATAATTACATCATGAATGATGTAATTTAAGATACAACAGTTATAAGAAAGCTATATTTTTACTATTCATCTGAAAAATTATGTATTTCATAAAATTACAAAAAAACATAAATTGAAAATTTAGACATGGTGAATTAAAAAATCATATTAAATTTTATCAAAATAAATTTCTAAAATATTTAATTATTATTTTAATATTAGAATTATGACTTTACTAAAGTAATATAATATACATTTTATTAAAAATATTCTTATATTTTATTTGAGACTTTTTATCATGCTATTTATTTTTTGAAATAATAATATTTATATTTAATTAAATTGATCATGAAAAATATTTTTTATACCAAAATTAATTATTTAGATGTAAAATTTCTATTTCAATAATCAAGTCAATATTCTTCACAGTCATGTTACTATTCTAATGGTCACAATACTATTCCAATGGTCACATTTCTATTTCAACTATAAAATTACAATTCCAAAAGTCACAATACCTCTTATAAATACTTCTAATTTCCTTCATTAATTATTAAAATAAATTCCTCTAAAGGTTTTATATTTTCATTTACTATTATTTTTACTTCTTTACTTATATTTTTTTATTTTCTACAGTGTTAGGAGTGGGGGTGAAAATTCTAGTAGATTGGGGTGATCCATATTTTATCATTTTAGCTTATTTATTTTATATTTTTTTGAAAAAATTTAATTTTTTGGATTTTAATTGGTTTCATTATGATTAATGTAACAATAATTTTTAATAAAATAAATTATTGTCGGTTTTATTATGTGTAAAATATTATATAGTATATTATAACAAATAGTAATTTCAAGAGAAAAAATATCATTAATAAAATATGGGTTTTTATAATTTACAAAACTAAAAAAAATTATTTGTTAGAATATAATAAATAGAACATGAGTTATTTACTAATAATTAAAATAGTTGTTGATTTTTTTCAAATATAATGATCAATTTTAAAATTTTTAAAAGTTGTTTCTACACTAATATTAAAAGTTACATATAATTAAACAAACTACAATAACAAAAGGGGTAACTCCCTCTAAATTGATGTTACTATAAAGACATGTTAATAATATCATTTTTTATATGATATATAAACACATAATCAGCATATAAAATTATATAAATACATATATATAAAAACTACAACATTTTACATGATAAAAATATACAGAAGTTAATGCACATGCCTACAATCCAGAAATTAAAATAATCATCACAAAATATATTAGATTCCATGAATGTTAGAATACCAGGTTTTGAATTAGTAAATAGGATGTATGATGGGAGAAAATAAAATACATAGCTATGAATGGTTACTAGCTTAGGTCCAACAAGATTTGAGAAGAATTATTTTGTTTCTGATGCTATTATAGTTGTAATTTAATTGGCAGTGGAACTTTTTTTCACTGAAATAGACTTCAAAAATCAATTTCTATGTTTTCATGAAAATAATTGTTTTTGATATAATAGTTTTAGTACAAATAAAGGATTGAGTAAATCTCAATGCACATTCACAACACAATTATTTTTAGTATTTAGTTTTTTTAATGAAATAATTGCATCATAGTGTTCTTTTCTAAAAACATATTATATAAATTATCTTTAATATCAATATATTTATTTTTAAAATACATATTCCCTTTTTAATAGATTAAAAATTAGTATACAAACTCACATTGGATACAAAAACTGTGTTTCTTGGTTTTTTATTTTCTTATATATATTTTTTATATTCATTCTCAACATTAGTTAGATATTCCAAAATAGAATTAAATATTATTTTCCATTCATTATCACTAAATTCTAGAAATTATTTAAATCTATAATTTTATTATTTTAGTTTGAACATTTTAGAATTAAAATTCTCTTTTTGATTTTTTATTTTTGGAAATACAGATATGGAGATCACCACATTCCCTTTTCACTTTCATATTTTTAACTAACTTCATAAATTTAATAATTATTTTTTTATATTTATAAATAATACAGATAGAATCATTACATAACACATCATTCTATTTAAATAAAATTAAATTTGGAGTTAACAAAATTAGAATTATGACTTGAATCAAAATCAATATATTTTTCATATTCAGATATTTAATTATGGTAAAATTTATAATAATAAATTTTTGAGTAAATAATGAATTATTTACCTCACATTGTTTACCTATCAGATAAATGTTACCTATTTCTTTTTCACTACTTGAGACACTTATTATATCTGAACTATATGAAGAGTCCCATCCTCAAAAAAATATTGACTTTATTTTCTTCTAATGTATTTAAAAAAATTTATATGATTGATCTTTGTGAAATCATGTATGATGTGACATTTATTCCTGCACTAATAATAGGTTAATTTAGAAAAATTATTATTATTATTATGATTACTTTTCTTATAATCATTTTAATTATTTCTTATAAACTATCTTTTGTTACTAGTGTTTTTCATAATTTGAAAAGAATCTTTGTAATGTGTGATATCTCTTTGTCTCTTTCCTGGAACTCGGAATCAAGAGAATTAGATAATTGATGATGAGTAGAATTAATTGCAGTGCATTTATTATTTGTAGTTTACTCTTTAGAATTTTTTTCAAATTTAATTCATACAATAGAAATTATTATCTTAGTTCATATAAGGTTGACAGTTTAAAATTACTAATCTCATTTAATTTCTCATTTTATTCATGCTATATTTTTGGTAGATCTCACAAAAACCCTTCCACTTGAGATATGTTTTCCATTGCTTCACCAAGAGCACTCATACCATTTATGATACTTCAAAAATGATGCAGCATCTAGTTCATTGACTCATCATATCCCATTATTAAGACTTGGTATTCTCCTTGGAGAATTCCCACCTTGTTTCTCTTGATATTTTATGCCCCATAGTCATCCACTAGAATTATTCTCCACATATATTGGGATATAGTACAAGCTAAAAAATATCTATAGATACTTATACTTATATTCCAATTCAACTTATTTTTAACTCTATCAATGAAAACATATTTTACCATTTCATTAAATATATGTTTATTTGGATCGATATTGGGTATCTCATATGGATTATCCCTGATAGATCAATGATCCCCAATTAACAATTTCACTTAGGCTTTCATTCACACTTGCAAGTATCCATAGTAACTTCTATTAAAGAATGGGTTTTTTTCTAGTATCCAACTATCATTTGAATTGACACCTTTCATCTTATGTAACTAAAATTTTATTCTTTAGACTCTTAGTTCTAGGATTATCGGGTTAGCACATAGTTAAAAATAAACAACATAAACACAAAATAATCAATAAATACCTCTAATACCAATTTTTCAATCATAATAAATGGAAATAATGACTATAGGGGGGTAATAGTCAATTAAAATATTAAATTAAATAATAATACGAATTTTATTAATTGAAGAGATTATTGTGAGATTTGTGTTCTTTTAATGATGTGAAATAGAAATAAAAAGAAACACATAGATTTTATAGTGGATCATATCACCAATTTCTTAGTCCTCTCCAACCTTCTCTACCCCATATGAATATTGGTACCCACTATGAAACTCAATATTAGAGGTGTGATAGCCAATTATATATTCTTCCTTTTAAAAAACCCCAAATGTACAACCTAGACATTTTACAGGATCCTTGGACCTAGTATATGACCTCACTTTTATTCAGGGGTAACAACTAAGAACATCCTTTTGGGTGGTAAAATAACCAAAATAAATTTTCTGATTTTATTGGGAAAATCATAAACCAAACATGAAAAAAAATAGATAATGAAAAGAATAAAATTAAGAATATAAAACTCCAAGAATAACTAGTAGAAGTATAAAATTATAGAAAGGAAGAAGTTCATTAATCATGATTACTTCAACAGTAGATGATAGTATAATATAAGTTTATTCATTATATTGTAAAGGAGGTAGAAGTTATAGATCTTATAGATTCAATGATCAGTATGAAAAATGTGTCACCAGTATGTTTTCAAGGTTATACTGAATAATCTATATAAAGATGTTTTATATCCCTTGATCACATATCTAATAGATAAATGAGGATACTTTACTCAAATATCTACTCAAATCATCATGTGATCCAATCAATACATTCCATGAGTTAGCACATAATAAAACATAATATTATCATTTCCTTTTTTTTGAAAATTCTATGTTGAATATCAATGAAATTTCATGCTATATATTTCTACATGAAACAATAGTATAAAACTTCTTACATGATCATTAATACTAAAATTTATTTTTCACATTAATATTACAGTTAAAATATATGCATTAAATTTTGGTTAATTGGAATATTAAAAACCCATAAAAAGAGTATCAATACTAAATGTTTGTAATTTACTACATGTTTGTAATATAAACATTATATATTGATGTTGATCAAGGCCGAATCATATGGTTTCTACCTTGGAGGATTTTCATTATAATATAAGAAGATAAAAAATGTTTATATAAACATATTGTATGTCATGACCTACCATCTCTAAGAATAGGGAAAGGATGACAAGGTGCCCTACCCTTCCTTATTCAAGGTGAAGGGTAGATAATGACCCCATGAGTCTTGCCTTCAGTAGGACCCGAAGTGGTGAATATCACCAAAGGTATAGAATCTCTCATAAATAGAAGGAATTACCCTTTTTATTTAATAATACTGGGAGATAAGATGGTAAATCCCAAAAAAATCCAAAAACTAAAAGTAAAAGAAAATCCAAAAACCCTTTTTCCATATGCATGTTCAAAATAAAGTGATAAAATGTACAAGAAATATCTGAGGTAATGTACCAAAAGAAAGAAAATCAGCAAAGAAAAATATCTCGACGTTGAGCTAGTAAGGTTCGGCAAGATCATCAAAGTCCTACTGGAAACCAGAAAGCAATTTTATATACATAGGGTGAGTATATAGGTATACTCAGTAGGGAAACCAAAATATATTGTGCACAAGTGGAGAGAGATTCTAATACCCTGTGAGAAAAGAAGGTAACAAAAACACCTAGCAAGTAAACTATCTCCCCAGCCTCACCAAGGCACACTCCCTAAATAATGCAAGCCATGTAAAATAAGAGTAATAGCAAATAAATATTTGGGTACCCTACACCACTTTCCCACTAGATATTTAGAAAATCCTATGTATCAGACCTCCACTCACAAATTCATCTACACTCCCACTACTACCCCAACAACAACAATATAGTCTATCCCAACCACACGTTTATCCCGCCTGAAAACACCTAGGCCATCCCAACCACACAAAACCATGCCCGCAAAACCCTAGGCCATAACAAACACTACCACGCCCAAAGACACCTGAGCTAGAACAACCACTTCCATGCCCGAAGAAACCTGGGACTCATCTTAAAATCACTTTGGAAACAAACCTTCTCGCACACACCTGGGACAACCCACCAAATCACACCCTTCCCGAAGAGTCTTGGTCCATAATGAACCTCAGGTCATCACAGCCTTTCCTAAGAGTCTTGGGCTACTTAAGAGAGGGATTAGAAAGGGGATAATAACCATCCACTTATATGAATGTTGGAAAAAACACCCTCCCCATGAAATAGGGTGTTTAGAACGAAGTGCTCAACATGGGTGGGGTACGTATAATAAACCCAATAACTAAATTTTATACATATAGGTAATCAAGAACGCATCCCATCCTAGGGATCCCGAAACCAACAACTAGCCCATACACAACCACCCTTGACTCTATCCCTATATGCACAAATATAAAATGACCGCAACTAGAGCACAATACTTTTCTAAAAAAGAAACAGTTTCCCATCATACAAGTTCTGTTTATCATTTTCAAGTGATTCCATCTTAATGTTCCTTCACTACTGGGAAACTAACATGCATAACCACAAGACAAAACAATAACCAAAGAAAAGAAACCAATCAGGCATTTAAGAATTCACTCCTGGTTCTCTTGTATATAACAACATCAAATGGGATCCCATGAGATCCCCTGAAGTACTGGAACCAAACCAAGCCCCAAATTACCAGGTCCAGAACTATTACCACCAGCTCCACATTTCCACATATTCACAAACCAAAAACCTCTCAACTAGAGGTTCCATTCCCTTCCAAGTCACCCCACAAAGAATCAACCAGAACAACTATGCATATCACCAAAACCGAGCAAAAAATATTCAGATTTATTCCACACCATTCATTTAGTTTCTTCTTTCCATTTGGTTAACCTGGGTGATTACACAAGGGTTCTTATCCATCTGGCATCCATTTAAATCAACCAAGTTTATGTGATTAATTAGTTTCCATGTTATATTCATTCAATCACTAGATTATCTAGAAAATAGATCTTCATTATTGTGCAATAAAGGACCACTAACGACCATGATTTTCAGTGGGTATGATCCCATACAATTCAAAACATAAAAAAGAAGGTAAAATACAATAAAATTGTTATCCTTCCCACCCATTCATTCTTTAAAAGACCATTATTATCTTTGTTAAAGTTGGTTTCATTTATGTACTGAGGTAACAAAATTATACCCACCCCTCATGATGCATAGTAAAAAGAGACTAAGGAATAACCCCCTACCTGGATGATCGAGGATCAAAGTTTTCTCCTTGTGCCAAGAACTAGGGTCACGCTATATGAAACTTTAAGAGGAATCGAACATGAGGGCTCTCATGTAGTCACGAATCATCTCTGTTATAGGGACTCCTACTGTACCATGGGAAGACAAAGAGTATAAAAAAAAGAAGATTTCTTTATGATAAAAGGACAAATCCTGGAGTTACTAGATGTAAAATCTCAAAGTGCATGAAAAACGGATTGTGGTTTGACCACGTGGGTGAGTTTTTGCACACGTTGGAATTAATAGAGATTTAATAATTTCCTAGGAGATAGTGAGATAGATTATCACATGGTATAGAGTTGATAGGTTACATTTAAATCAATAAAAATGCATGACAGGGGTGTAATCGAAAACACAGAAAGGGTGTGCAATTGATTAAAAAGCCACACATTTTGGTAAGTCAAGGGTCGCCCCACTACTAGGTGATTTAATATATCCTTTACTGGAACTAAAATGATCTTAAACCACTTTAAAAGAGATAATAAAACTTAAAAGATACATTACATAAAAACTGGGGAAAGAAGTCTAACACCCCTCAATGGAACTGTTCTTGTGTGGCACCGATCGGTGAGACCGATCGGTGGCACTAATGGGTGACAACATGGGGACACCCTGTGACCGAAACCCTCCTAACTCACCGATGGTGTCCAAGACACCCCAAACACCAAAATTTGGCAAAGTAATGGACTAAGAGGGTCTAATCCATTACCTCAGATACCTCGAAAACTATTCTTACCCTCGTGAATTCAAGAGTAAACCCAAAAAAAATAGAGGGGTCCAAACAAAAACCTCATAAGATACCTCTCAGGAAAAAATTACCCTAGAGTTGTTCAAAATCTGAAATAAAACCTCAACATCTAGGGACACATTTCTCATCTATCTTTTGAAAAACTATAGAAACCCTACTACTCCCCTCCCTCAAGTAACTAAACAAACACAAAAAGGTTACAATGTCCAGACACATGGGTTTGTGATCTCCTTCCTCCTTTTCAATATACTATCCTCTTTCGGTGGAACTAACTCACCTGCATGGGTTTACTTGCATCCATTTTAGGATTAGGGATCACGTTATCCCCTACCCATAGATGGGATATTTTACACAAAAATAGGGAATATGGAAACAACTTGTAATACAACAAGCAAGGTCAAGTGTTACATCATAAGAAAGGTATAATTAAAGAAAAAGATCAAAACACAGAACACCTCTGGGTACTGGGCATGCATATGTACCTCAAGTTACCAGGTACTCTCCTATAGGCCACCATGTCTCCACAATACACAAACCATGGGGATGGTCTATCCATGAAGAACCTTCTCCTTATAATTTGTGATTCTCACTAGTCTCTTAACAAACGTTGAATCAAACTCGATATCCAACTCTCCCCATTGAGGATGTGGAAGTCATTATGTAGATACCAAAAGATTTGAGATAAATGAAATAATTTGTGGATCCTCTCCAACTACGGTGGTAATGCCATCTGATATGCCACCTTGTCAACTTGTCATAACACCTTGAAGGGTCTGATGAATCTAGGATAAATCTTACTCCCACTGACAAACCTCCACTACCCATGTTGAGGGGAAACCTTCTAGAACACATGATCTCCAACATTGAACTCCAAAGGCCTCCTCCTATGATTGGAATAAGAATTATGCCGATCTTGATTTTCCTTCACCCTCTCACGCACTAGCTAAACCTTCTCTGCCATGCTCTGCACCACCTCTGGGCCAAGAACACCTGCCTCCCCAACCTCTGTCCGACACACAGTTGAATGACATGGTCTTCTATACAAGGCTGCAAACAGTACCATGCCAATGGTAGAGTGATAACTATTATTTTAGGTAAACTCTACCAGAGTCAAGTGTCATACCCATGATCCTTCAAAGTCCATAACACACACTCATATTATATCCTTCAATGTCTTGATGGTCCTATCTATCTTCCAATCCATCTGAGGGTGGAAAGAAGTGTTAAGTCATAGTTGGGTGCCAAAAGCATATTTTAATCCCTTCTAGAATCATGAATTATAGTCTGTATCCCGATTTGAAATGATGGTTTTGGGAACTCCCTATAGCCACACAACTTCACCCACATACTTTTGTGCTAAGGAATCCACTCTTCTAGACTCCTTAATTACCAAAAAGTGAGTCGATTTCTTCAATCGACCCACCACTACCCAGATGGAATCACAACCTCCCTCACCCTTGGGTAGTACTATGAGGAAATCCATCAATATGTCATACCACTTCCACCTAGGAATGTATAAGGTTTGCAACAGACCACTAGGACATGATGTTCATCTTTTACCTTGTAACATCCCCAAATGATAAAGGGATAAATGGCTAAATGATATGACTCATATCAACAAGGTGAACCTTCCTTTTCGGGAGCCTGTCTGATTAGAACTCCACAGTTAAGTGTCATTGGCCTGGAGTAGTTATCAGGATGGGTGACCTTCTGGGAAGTTACCCAGGGTGTGTGTGAGTGAGGACAAAGCACACTAGAAAGGACATGTGTGTGGCCTGTGGGGAAAATCATTAGTCAGATGACCCGTTCGGGCACGTGGGTGGACCCTGGGGTGGGCCCTACATGTCTGCGGGGCAACTGGTGGTACCTGGTGGGCCAGGATCCGACGGCCATGTTAAGGCGGGGTGGTTGTGCTATCACCAGGACCCAGTTGTCACATTTGGTATCATAGGAGGAACCCAGCCTTAAGTGCGGTGCACTGCCTGGGTTGAGATGTAGGGACCACAACGATGGCGTTGTGCTCTAAGGGGGGGGTGATTGTAACATCCCCAAATGATAAAGGGTTAAATGGTTAAATGATATGACTCGTGTCAACAAGGTGTACCTTCCTTTTCGTGAGCCTGACTGATTAGAACTGCACAGTTAAGCGTGCTTGGCTTGGAGTAGTGATCAGGATGGGTGACCTTCTGGGAAGTTACCAAGGGTGTGTGTGAGTGAGGACAAAGCACACTAGAAAGGACATGTGTTGGCCTGTGGGGAAAATCATTTGTCAGATGACCCGTTCGGGCACGTGGGTGGACCATGGGGTGGGCCCCACGTGTCTGCGGGGAAACTGGTGGTACCTGGTGGGCCAGGACCCGACGACCATGTTAAGGCAGGGTGGTTGTGCTGTCACTGGGACCCAGTTGTCCCATACCTACTAACACATGAGGCACCTTTCCACAAACTCTGTCACTTCCCACTTTACTTCGGGCCACCAAAACTGACCCCTCAAGCCCCATTACATGTTGGAAACTCCTAGGTGTACCTATAGGGTTGAGTTGGGGAACTCACTAAGAACTTCCTCGCACATTTCTACCAGAATTAATATCTTCCCATAGAACAACATCCAATTCTGACTATCCTCGGACAATCCTTCCAAAGCATTTCCCTGGTCAGCACAATCACGCATCACTTCAGTCTTTGAGTCTCCCCACTAAGACTCTTCCACCTGCCACACCAAGGAGGATTACATCATCATCTGAAATAGAAAACCTCTACCGTCCCCAACTCTCAGGCCCATATGCAAAGTATCTAACTCCTTCATTGGATTCCAAGAATCTACTGACTCCCGAACCACATCCTTTCGTGACTTCCTACTGAAGGCATAGGCCACCACGTTCCGCTTTCCTGATGTGTAGGAAATCTCATAGTCGTATTCCTAAGGAAACTCCATCCAACTATACTTATACAGGATCATGTATTGTTGGGAGAAGACATAACTCAGGATCTAGTGATTTTTGAATACCACAAAGCATTCTCTGATGAGGTAATGTCGCAAAAAATTTAGTGTGAACACCACCGCTGCATGTTCCAAGTCATGGGTGGAATAGTTACATTTGTTTGGATATAACTATTGAGAACCATAAGAAATCACTCCCAGTAGTTTCATTAGCAAACACCCTACTCTTAGACCAGAAGCATCACAAAATACTTCAAATGTTACCCATTCCTCTGGAATCCTTAGCACTGGGGCACTAACCAGCATCCCTTTCATATAACTTAAAGCTACTTGGAACTTCTCACTCTATACGAAAGCCTACTATTTTCTATTAAAGGTTGTCAAAGATGATAAAACTCAAGATATGTTGGGTACAAACCTCTATTAGTAACCTACCGGTCCCAATAAACTACAAACATTATACATGTTCTTGGGTTCTCCCCAAGAAAAAACCGCTTAAACCTTCGACAGGTCCACTGCTATTCCCCATTAGGATACCACGTGTCCAAGGAAGTGCACCTCTCATGTCTAGAAATTTCACTTTGACAACTTCCCGTAGATCTGGTGGTGTCGGAGGACCTCCAAAAATGTCCTCAGATGCTCGACGTGATCCTCCTCTAACCATGAGTAAATTAAGATGTCATCAATGAACACAACCACAAACCGGTCTAGATACTTGCAGAAAACAGAGTTCATGGTCCCCATGGACACAACTGGTGTGTTAGTAACACCGAACGACATGACCACAAAATCAAAGTGCCCATATATGCACCTTAAAGTAGTCATTGAGATGTCACCCTCCTTCACCCTCAACTGGTGATATCCAGACCACAGGTCGATCTTAGAGAACCAACCTACTCCCTTCAACTGGTCAAAAAAAAATTGATCCTTGAAAGGGGGTAATAGTTCTTGACCATCACCTGATTCAGTCTTCGGTAGTCTATACATATCCTGAGACCATTATCTTCCTTCTTTGCAAAAAATACTTGAGCCCCCCATGGTGATAAGTATGGTCAGATAAAACCCTTCGTCATTAGGTCATCAAATTGAATCTGAAACTCCCAAAACTCAGAAGGCACCATCCGATATAGATCCATCAAAATCGGATGGGCACTAGGTTGTAAGTCTATCCCAAACTCAACATCACGTCGAGGTGGTAGAGTCACAACCTCTTCAGGGAAGAAGTCCAGGAACTCACTAACAATCCATGGAACTTCCACCATTTCTGATTCCATCAATTCCATTAACAACTTGGTTAACAAGGAAAGAAGGGTTTCACACGCCGGATTCCCTCCTGGAAACCATGCTCTCCAACGAAAGCTACATGTTGGCCGCCAATATTTGAGAGCACGACCATTCTCCAGAAGCAGTTGATAAAAACATGCATAGTAATTGATGAACAGGATGACATCATATGACTACATCTGCAGAAGAAAGATATCCCCACTAGACTGATGTGGCCCCAACATCAGTCTTCTCCCCAAAAAAACATCAAACAGGATGGTCGGATCACCAATTGGCGCACTCCACACCAGAAGCATGTAAAGTATCGCTACGTATAGACCCAAGGCATGGGATAGACCAGGTGAAAAAAAGTAGTGAGAAGATCCCGAATCAAACAAGGAATATGCAAGAGTACTAAACACACAGATCATACATCGAACTACCTCTATACCTACTGGGCCAGTTGCCCCTGCGACGTGAAACTTCCCATTACCAACTCCTCAGCCACTCGGCTGGTGTCCGCCTCCCCGACGACACCTTGATCAAGGTCCCTAAGGAGTGCCCTGAGGTCTTCTTCCTCCATCATCATCCACCATCAGTGATGCAGAAGCTTGCTTCCCCTTCTGCTGGTACTGAAATGGTCTGACCGAAAACTGGTGCTGCTGAGGTGGGCGCGGAACCTTCCCTCCCCCATTATACTGCACTCGTATAGGGAACTGATTCCAAATATTCTCATGGATTCCAATGGTAAAGAACCTTGGTCCTATTCTTGTAGATAGAGGGAGAGGACCATGATGTCAGAATTAGAACTATTGAGTCCTACTCCCCGCCGGCAGAAACCTAGAAGGCCCTGACGCTAGGGGCATGCTACTGAAGACCTTCCCCTTTGAAGAGATCAACTGGATACCCTCTCATAGCACAACTCCCAGTATGTGAATCCTCTCCACTACATCAGCCTTCTTCTGAACCTCCAAGTATGTTGGCGGAGTGAAAGGAGTAATTACATACTGAAGAGAAGGTCAGAGCGCCCCCTCCAAGCAACTTGCATGTGACTCCTCACCCAGGAAGATATCTAGAGTGAAATTAAGGAGATACTTGAACATGATCCCCAAATCCCTTACCAACATACTCACTAGCTGAAAGAAGTGTAACTCTTGCCTCTTCTTGGCCTTCATCATGGAATAAATAAATTTCACCCCAAACTCCTTCTCAAAGTCAGTCCATGAAACCTTAGTTTTCTTCTTCTCTCTAAGATAAAGCATCCACCACTAACGCACTGATCCCCACATCTGGCTCATAGGCAGAGGAACCCATTACTCCATTAGAGCCCAGATCAAGCTGAAAGTGATCACCAACTCTTCAAGCTAGCTCTCTATCTCTATGTTCAAGACATTGCCCTCATACTTTCCTAGAGTCTTCTGTTGAAAGGCACGCACTAGTCATCCTCCTCTTATTGATCATCCCTCTTATAATCAACCAAATCAACCTGTTGTGCCTCTATAACCTACACTACTCATGGAAGATGTCTAAGTGCCATAACTGAAATGAGAAACAAAGAATTCCTAAGCCCGAGTAGTGTAGAAAATTCCTTTTAAACTTTGTTTAAACTCTTTATTTATTTTAAATTCCCAAAACACCTAAGCCACACAATAACACAAGTCATTATGATTCATGTAACTTTCCTAGGGTCTCTTCTTTGTCATCAATGTAGCCTCACTTGGTCATTCGGTAGGCTTAGAGTACTTGCATTGGATCATAGGGGCCCCTAAAATCCCATTTCCTAGCCAGTATTCCCTAGCCTATTTAACACACCATGATTTCCAAACCCTATTCACCTACCGTCCCAAGAAATACTCACTATTCCTAACCCCGAACTCTATCCTATCTCTCAGACATCACCTTTGATACCATTCTTTCACAACCCTCCTTCTCAAAGAAGAGGGAAAGAACGGAAAGGTGCCATGCCCTTCCTTCTTCAAGGTGAAGGGGAGATAATGACACCTGATTCCCGCATTTAGTAGGCCCGAGAGTGAAGACTAGCACCAAGAGTATAGAATATCTCATAAATGGAAGGAATTACCCTTTTAATTTAATAAGATCGGGAGATAAGATGGTGAATCCCAAAAAACTCCAAAAACTGAATGTAAAAGTAAATCCAAAAACCCTCTTTCCACATGCATGTTCAAAATAAAGTGATAGAAAGTACAAAAAAACTCTGAAATAAAGTAGAAAAGAAAGAAAATTAGCAACAAAAACTATCCCAATTCCAAGATATTAAGGTCCAACTTGGTCCTCAAAGTCCTCCTGGAAACCTGAATGAAATTTTATATACGTAGGGTGAGTATATAGTTATACCCAATAGGGAAACCAAAATCTCTCATGCACAAGTGTGGAGAATTTCTAATGCCCCATGAGAAAAAGAAGTAACCAAAACACCTATAAAGAAAACTAACCACCCATCCTCACCAAGGCACACTCCCCAAATAACACAATCTAGGTAAAATAATAGTAATATCACATTGATATTTGGATTCACCGCACAGCTTTCCCACTGGTTATTTCGAACATCCTACACATCAGAACACACCAACAAATCCCATTGTAGTCCCACTTCTTCCCCCAAAAACAACCATATGGTCCATCCCAACTGTACTTTTGTCCCTCCCAAAAACACATGGGCCACCACAACCACAAAAAACCACACTCGCAGACACCTAGGCCACAACAACCACCACCACACCCAAAGTCACTTCTTCTAGAACAACCACTTCCATGACTGAAGACACATGGGCCTCATCCTGAAGAAAGATATGAAACAAACCTTCCCGCACACACCTCGTCCAACCCACCACAAAAAACCCTACCCGAAAAGTCTTGGTCCATAATGAACCTCAGGCTGTCATATCCAACCCAAAAGGTATTGGACTACCTAGTAGAGGGAGAATAAAGGGTATAATAACCAGCCACTCATAGGAATGTTGGGAAAACACCCTCCCCCATGAAATGTGGGTGTTCGACATGAATTACTCAACATGGGTGGGGGTATATAAGAAACAAAAGAACTAAATTTTATACATATATGTAATTAAGCACTCATCCCAACTTAAGGGTCCTGAAACCAACAATAATCCCGTACACAACCACTCTTGCTAATATCCCTATATGAAAAAGTATACAATGTCCATAACCAGAGCACAACCCTTTTCCAAAAAAGAAATAGTTTCCTATAGTACCCATTCTCATTATCATGTTCAAGTTATTCCATCTTAATATACCTTCACTACTGGGACACTAAGATGTATAACCATAATCAAAAACAACATTTGAAAGAAAACATCCAAGAATATGTTTAAGCATTCACTCCCAATTCTCTTATAAGTAGAAACAACAAATGGGATCATGTGAGATCCTTCAAAGCACTGGAACCAAACTAATCCCCAATTTACTAGGTCCAAAACAATTACCACTGGCTCTACACAGCCTCAGATACACAAACCAACAACCTCTCAACCAAAGTTTCTATTCCCATTCATGTCACCCCACAAAGCGTCAACCAGAATAACAATGCATATCACTAGAACCAAGCAAGGAAGTTTTATATTTAGCCAAAACCATTCATTAAGTTTCTTCTTTATGTTTGGTTAACTAAGGGGATCACACAAGGTTTCTTATCCATCAGGCATCCATTTAAATTAACCATGTTTACATGATTAATTAATTTTCTTGTTACAGTCATTAAAAGACCAAATTATTCAGAAAACGTAGCTTTAATAGTGTGCAATAAGGGACCACCAACGACCACAATTTTCAATGGACATGAGTCAATACAATTCACAACATAAAAAATAAGTTTAAATGCAAAAAATCATTATCCTTCCCACCCCTTCATTATTTAAAAGTACATTTATTATCTTTGTTAAAGTTGGTTTCATATACACATTGAGGGAAGAACATCATACCCACCCTTCATGATGCACAGTAAAGAGAGACGAAGGAAGAACCCCTTCCTGGATGATCAAGGATCAAAGCTTTATACTTGATCCAAGAACTAGGGTCGCGCTACAAGAAACTTCAAGAGGAACCAAATAAGAGGGATCTCATGTAGGAACGACTCGTCTTTAGAAGAGGGACTCCAAGCATACAAAGGGAAGAGAAAGAGACCAAGGAGGAAGAATATATCCATGTGATAAAATTCCAGATCTTGGAGTTATGGGATGTGTAATCACAAAATTCTTCAAAAGAGGATCGTGGTTTGACCACGTGACTGGTGGTTGAAAACGTTGGAATTAATTGAGATTTAATAATTCTTTAAGAGATAGTGAGATAGAACATTACATGGTGGAGAGTTGATAAGTTATATTTGAATTGAGAAAAACACATAATTGGGGCTTAACTAGAAATGTGGAAATGGCGTAAAACTGATTAAAAGGCCTCAAGTTTTGGTAAGTGGAGGGTCGCCTAAATACTAGGGGATTAAATATATACCTTACCGTCCCTAAAATGGAATTAAACTACTTTAAAAGAGGTAATAAATCAAAAAATATACATTATGGGAAAATTGGGGAAAAAACCCTGACACCCCACTGTGGCACCATTCAGGTGCGACACTGATTAGTGAGACTAATAGGTGGCACCAATAGGTGACACCACAGGGACACCCTGCCATTGACACCCTCCTGATTCACCGATGGAGTCTAGGACACCCCAAACACCAAAATTTGGAAAATTAATGGATCAGGAGGGTCCAATCCATTACACTGTATAAGTTATATATGATTCTGATATATATACATATATGTTTGTTTGTTTGTAACCTATAGAGATTAAAAAAATATAAAACAAAGAATATTAATACTATAAAATAAATAGAAAAAATATAAATATATTAAAACTTATACAATTAAAAGGATAAGGAAAAAAATCTCATAAAAAGAGATGTAAATAAAAATGATTACAATTTATAGAACAATAACACATATATAAAAAACATTTAAGTGCTTTAAAAAATAAAATTAAATGAAATTAAAAAATAAGACTAAAAATATACACCTTAAAAAAATTAACAATAAAAAATAATTTTTTTCTGGTAAATCTTTTTTAAATAAATAAATTCAAAAAATAATATATATATATATATATATATTAAAAATATCAATAAAGGATTAAGAAATGAATTGTTTTTATAATTTATTAATAAATTGTTTTTCAATAAATTGATTTTGAATAATTATTTTTTAAACAAATATATTTACAATTTAATAAAACAAAACACATAAAAAATTCCCAAAACTAACAAAGAATTGTTCTCATGACATTTTAAAGGAATTTATTCTAAGATAACATCCTTGATTTTAATTATTATTTATTAGAGATACGATCCAATAATACCATCCAATTTCATTTTTTGGATGGCTCATGATGACACTATTTTAAGGATGATTTTTTAAAACTTATTTCTTCCCTACTGGTTAATTGTGTTTAATGAAACCATTTTGAAATCCATTTATTTTCCATGGGTTATTCTATTATGAAATGTCTAAAATTTTATAAAAAACATATTTTTTCCATAGGTTTTGAGATATGATGAATGATTTATGATCTTATGGAATAAATATTAATAAATTATTATTATGTGATTGGTGGTCCAAGAATTATATAGCACACCAATTCTTTGGGTAAATATGAATCTCTCATGAGATAATAAGGATTATAATGGGGAGTGAAGTGAGATTATTAAGGGACTCTATCCATTTTGATAGTATTGGGAGTAATCCTTTACTAAGGATATAATGGAATTTGGTGTGATCCCAATCTAGTATGATAGTCCTTTCTATGTGGATTTAATAAGGAAATAATTTTCTATTATTATGTGTATGACACAGGCAAATGTCTTATAAAAATGTTAGGCTCTCAATCATATTAATTGATTACTTTGTTATTCATGTGTTATGAGCTAACATGATTTTTTCCATGATTCATGATTATGATGTATGATATGATAGGTATGGTTTTCAATAGTTAAGATAATGTTATCATACCCTTATGGTTGTGTTATGCTTTAATGATCATTGAAATATCCCTTATTTACCATTATTGAGCATCATAGATCACCCTTAATTATTTTTCCTTTCCCAGGGTGATGATTACTATTCTTAAGTATGATATGTATAAGAAATTTTCTGGTTAATAAAATCATAATGGGAGATATAACATCTCGTTACCATTTTCATGTATTCCTTCCCCCCCCCCCCCTCTTGTTTGAGTTTTGGTTAGGATTACTTTGGTGTTGTTCCAGGTGAATTTATGAGAATTTTAGAGGTTCTTGGGAAGGGTAATGGTTTTCACATGGCCTACACATAGTTAATGAAAATTGAGTGTTAGTTCCATGTTTGGATAGTAGGCTCTGCACATCCTGGCACAGGTTTCCCTAACCATGCACAGTTTCCCATCCAATCATGAAAACTGCCTTTTATAGATCTCAATTTTTTATTAAATTTTTTCAAGACCCCCTTTTTGGTCCCATACGGAACTCCTTCAACACTAATCTATCTCTCCCTTTCTTAGATCTCCCAAGGGTGATTTTTGGTGCCATGAACCCCTCCTGGATGCGGATCGATACTTGAGGAATGACCTTCAATCTCACTCTGGTTAGTTTCCTCCTCCCATTGTCTTCTCCCATGTTTTCCCTCTTTCTCCTTAGGGTTCCATAGATCTTGGTATTTATTTTTTGATATAATACCCTTTGTTTTTTGATCTTAAACCATGATTTGATTTCTGTTTTCATGATCGCCATTCTTCATGGAGAAATCCCATTTAAGATTTGGCGTTACAATATTCTTGGTTTTCAGTACGTGGTTCCATTACAATGCCTAATTTTTATTGAATCTAATTGATTTGTTTAAATTTAAATTTTTTGTATTTAAATATAAATTTTATATTTGAATCAAACGGATTTTAATCATTTTGTTGGAAAACCCCAATTTCATATGAATTGGTGTTTTTGAGGAAAAATGGGTTTTGGTTGGGAATTCAAATTGATGGAATTGTTTTGAAAGTTAAATTATTGAATTCAAAGGTGAAATGGATTGTGAAATTTCATGAATTTTTTTCTAATCCACATTTTTCTAAAAAAACAGCTTAAAATGATTTAATAGAAACCTTAGTGTCTTATTTTGGTGAAAAGGCATGTTTTTGATTGGAAACTTGTTATGGGTTTTAAAAAAGAAATTGGCATAATTGAAATAGATAATGGGATGAATTGGATTTTCTATTATAAAATAAATTTCCCATAATTGATTTTTACTTGAGCACATGTAAGCCTTAGGTAGTTAATGAGTTTATTGGGTGGCACTTTACAATTCTACAACATGCTAAAACAACATATCAACACATCCCATTCCTTAGGCTATGGTAATGAGACCCCTTTACATTACTCCTAAAGGGGAATGTGTACATAATTTGTCGTATTCACAATGTTGGAACCCTATATCATAGATTATTGTACCTATTTGTTACATGGCCATGTTGATCACTTGTTTTAATTTTTGAATGGTTATATATGCCATTGTTATAAACTATTTTACATTCCTTGAGAATTTATATAACCTATTTTATATAAAGTGTTTCTTTAAGCCATCATTTGTGAGAATTTCTATTTATAAAATGTATACCTTTATTAAAGGAAAATTACCTCTTTTGAAATGTTTTCCATCATTTGATATGTATAGCATGATTTTCTAAAGGTATTTCCATATTTTAAATTCAAGAGAATTATTTTTTTAAATATGATTTGTTAATGCCAAACCTATTTGTTTTAAAATTGAAATCACTTTTTGGTCAAATTTATATTGGCATCTATTATAGAATCTTTTTGTGAATTACTATTGGCCTTTGTATCACACCCTAATTGTGCCTTAAGGTTTTTGTAGATTATCTCATTCCAGGTTTGAGAAAAGGAAAAGGATATCTAGGAGGAGGATCCTACTAATGAACTTTGGTCTTGGTGAGTTGTGTCCTTGGGGACTTTGGGTCATTTCTGCCTTTTTTTGTACTTCGGTTGTAGTACTTTGGTGGTTGTGGCTGTTTAACTTCGAGTGCATTACTCTCAGTGGAGTTTTCCTTTGACATGCATATTTTCTTGTTTTCTTTTCTTTTTTCATTTTTATTGGCAAAATCATTCCCACATTCAGTACATATGATTCTAGGTGCTAGTCACTGACTTGTGGGGATTGGTAACTCCCTTCGGGATATGTTAGGACCAACTCATTTATTGGGTTACCAGGGTACCAAGGTTGGTTTGTGATATGAGATGATGTAGATCTATTATGAACCAGTTTATTATGTATCCATGTTTCCAAATACATCAAAACTATATGATTTTGTCATGGATCATAGTGATTTGTAATGAATATTCATCTATTAAGATTATATATATATATATATATATATGAAACATATGGATTTCTATACATAGAGAACACACTACATAAAGAAATCTAATAGTAAAAATGGGGGGTATGGGAGTTAAAATCATTTCAACATCTTTGTATAAAGAATGATTTTTGTGTAAATTTTGAATTGAGTGGTTGGAATCAGGGAGGATTGAAATGAAAATAGATAGTATAAGATTATTTATAATAAGAGTTTAATAATGAGTCTATTATCATACTATTAAATGAGCATAATAAAGAATTTTATTGACCATATTCGAATGATTACTAAGACCACGGTGATATTGAAATAATATTGTATTATAGGATCTTCCATGTAGGATAAGAGAATTCTATTAGTATGTTATAGTTGGGTAGGATGTGTAGAACATATATTTTTACGAAGAAAATGTATCATTTATGATCTAATGTAATTGTTACTAGTAATCATTGGGGAATTATAATTTTTCAAGTAATCAAGGTAAAAAGTATGAAATTTAGGAAGGAATTTCCTAAATGTAATTAAAATAATCTAGATTAATAGAAACCCAAATTATGTCACAATAATGAATTTAGTGGGAGTATAAGTGGGTGGATATTTAAAGGTTTGTGCATGGTAGATTGTTAAGTCGTCATTGTATATCCTGAAGTAACAAGAATCAATCCACATAAGCTTATAGGATAAATTTTTTTACCCACAATAGTGAGTCAAGTATAATAGATTTTACATTAATTAAGAGTGACTATAATGTGAGGGTGTGGATAGTGATAAAATTAATGGTTTAGGAAAAGATAGAAGATCAAAGAATCACTATATATCCTTTAATAATAGTAAAGTTGAACTTATCTCCTAAAAATTGGTGTCTATATAGATCCTACTTATACATAAGTGGAAAGGGGTAAAATAAATATGTTCTCTAGTGAGGGAAGTAAAAAATAAATCCCATCATGAATTTATAAAGGCCTCAACATAGGACAAAAATGAGGTGGTTTCATACTAATTTATGGTTGTTTAAGGAGACCCAATGTGAATGATGAGTCATACACACTTTGATGGAGTGGGGGGTTGAATTGAATGAAATTTTCTTATAGGACCATGATAGAGGATACATGAAAAACTATATATCCTCTAATGATGAAAGATTCTTCCGTATATGGTTCATTAACAATGTTGGGATTTTTATCTATAGTATATGTTTAATAATGTAATAAGAACATATATATGGAAGACCATACATGTGGAGCTATTATATAGATATAGATCTTAAGTAAAGAGATCCAGCCATACATAACAGACCATTCCAACTAGTTTAAAGGATATATGGGATTGAAAAAATTTCAAGTAGTTTAATGTCCCATGGAAAGTGAAATATGCTATGAAATTTAGAGTCATGTAGTAAGGAATTTAGATCCATGAAGATTATTTTCATATGGAATGGAACACTTTTTCCTATAGTTTAAGGACATATAAATAGAAAAAATGTGTTATATAATTTAAGGTTATGTGACTAGGACCATAATTTCTTGTAGTTTATGTTTATATGGATAATACCAGTTATATCTCTATGTGAGAAAATTCGAATTCCCATTTTAAAAATAATACATTGGTGGTTTGAATAATAAAATAATTAACTATTTTGATCAAGGGATATGATCTACTTGAGTAGATCTTATGTATGGGGAAAGGTCTCACCCATTTCTGATATAACATTTAGTGCTTTCACTATAGGTATCATTTGAATTTTTAGTGATAAAACAAGTTATCCTCAAAAAAACAAGTGGAGAAAAACCATCTTATTAAACACATTTGTAGCCATGTTTTTTAAACAACAATGTTATACAATGCTCATAACCTTTTATACTTGAGTCATTCTAATTCATCAAGACAAATTTAAGACTATTTATTTTCAGTCCACTAATCAAACACGGATATATAGAGGGAATATAACCACACTTCTATGTAGTGGGATACTACTATCCCATATACTTGTGAATATGGGCTCTTATATAGGCATCTACGTGATAGTAAGATAATACCACAAATAATGAAAAAGTATTTCTGGAAAATACATATTATCATTTTCTATCATTTTCTAGAGGATATTTGAAAATTACTTATTAAATTTCTCTATTTAACCATTCTCATCCACATGATAACAAGATGAGTGGCTCGAATAGATATCATGATTTAAATATATCGTATCTAGATTTTCAAAATAGAAATTGTGTTATTGGCTATTAGGACTATATAAGGAACCCCAAATCAAATAATGATGTTAGATTTGAAAATTTTTATCAAATAACTTGCCTTTACCTCCATCAGCATTACAACTTAAAGCCATTTTGATAAAAAAATCAGTAGTAGTAATGATAAAATAAAACTTCCTTAATTATATTGTATGACATGAACCCATAATATGGATCCACCTAACAATTATTAGATGGCTTTATTTAGAGGTGTGTAATAACCCTATGGTTTCATGAATGATGTTTTCATGTATCTAACATAAATGATCACTTTTTTTTAATTACATACAATCATGCATCAATATAGCTAAGTGTATCTATGCTCCAAAATCTTGTGGGAGATATTTTAAACTTTTTAATGAGAATCATTGGAAAAATTGTGGATGTCATATATTTTTTTGATGTTCTTTTCTCAGTTAATAAAATTAAGGAGGACTTCATAAAATCCTTCTTTTTAAGAACTTTATTGAAATTCAGACGACCATAAATGTGGAATTTTACAATCCATTGATGACTATGATCCATCAAGGATTTATCTTATAGAAGTGATACATTTTAAATATAATGTTGAATGGGTATCATCAAATTGACTATTATATTGGTTAATGGGGATATGGTCACACATTTTATAGAGGTGGAATAAAATTTATTTATATTCTTCATATCATTATAGATAAATAGAGAGATCATCCTATGTTGAGCAAAAAAAACACCATCTCACTCAGATATATGTCTTCTAGGGTGGTAGATATATTATTTAACACATCATATCATGATATTTTTATCATATAATGCAATATTGCATAAGATATAAAGGGAATTATAACATCAATTCCCACATGTAATCAAGTAAGGGTACCAATTCCTCTTTCATAAAAAAACAATAAACATTTTATATTATTATAATATCTAAGTCTCCTTTTTAATTTAATAGTGAAATTGGTATTGATAGAAGAAACTCCAAACCTATAATGATGGCTTGATATTCAATCTCATTTTTGGGAAAACCTTCCATGATTAGTAAAGAGTAAGGTTATATTTTTTTCACCTAATAAATGAAAACAGTCCTCATGCCAAAAAAATTAATCTTTGTTTCATCTGTTCTTATCCAAATAAGACATCAATAATCTCTATCAAAGAACATTTACCATGTTTAGGATTCATTTTTTTCAATGATAATTTCCTCATCAGGTTGATCATTATATAGTAATGATTCCTCCAGTGTGTGGTGTGCTACTATGAAATATGGTATAACATTACTTTGATTTCAATCTAATACATTAAGTATATTTTTAATTATTGATGGATAGTAATCCATATTTCAAAACATCATCTCAAAATAGAGTGACAAAGGATGTATTTGATTGGATAAATTTTGGAAACAAAGTGGATTTCATGATGTTGAAAAAAATAGAAAATCTCTTACAATATAAATATAATCACAAGGAAGTTCCTTTCAGTGATGGTGTAGTGACTCTAAGCCTCCAACATAGTTATTCAGAGATACTATAGATTGTTTTAATCAACAATATAATTATTCTAATCTTGGAGGGAACCAATATACTTCTCCATGGTATCCACATTGAGGATAAGGGGTTTTCCAACCATACATGCTATCAGGACTAGAGGGTGAAGTAGATATTTTCGGAGGCCATCAAAAACCATCTTACAATATTCATCTCACATATATGTTACTTATTTATTTATCAATTTAATTAATTCCATACATTTACCATATATTTTTATATGATGATCTTGATACATGCAAGGAGTAATTAAATTAATATTAATTATCAAAGGATTCGAGAAGTAGTAATATGATTTTTCTCTTTTTTTATAAGGATAAACAGCTATACCACTATAGTGGACCATAAAACTCATAAATTACACTATCCTGACCCTTAATGTACATTTCTGTGGATTTATATTTATATTATACATTAAATAGTTTGGAACATTACCTTAAGGTTATCCATATGTTAATGAAATGGGTGGGACCAAACTACTAAATCATTTATTTAAAATGCCACTATTTTCCATTGAAAGGTCTTGAAAATATAGTGGAATACACATTGGTATGTAAAGAAAACAATCTTAAAACCACATGGAATCAGCATGTAAAAATATTCCATATGGGGTTCCCTAAAGGAAATGTATTTTTTACCCTCCAGTTTCATTAGGAATATATTATAACCAAAATATACATCAACGAATTAAAGGTATTGGAAACTATATATTTATATAAATACTATCACTATAATGGGAATAATGAGATCTAACTTTAGAAAATAGTGATTTAAATCACTAATTTCAATAAAACCTCAATTTTTCTTATTATTTTTAGTAATTAGGATAATTTTGGAAATCAATTTGGGATACTAAATCTCCAATATAATGTTTTTCTTGATCAACTTATCAACCTTAGATTCCACCTTAGGCATATGAGTTAAATAAATTCTCCTTATTGCCTATTTTTAACCACCATGGTTGGATGGTGATCCTAGATGATGAATTGATACCTAGGGATATAAAATTGAAATTTATATCTAGTTATATACAAATAATTCCTAATTTTGTCATAGGAAAGATATATATTTCTATTTATCTCCAAGAGTTATGGTTGAATTGATGAACATTGGTCATGAGTCCTATTTAGTAACCAAATTCATGTGCCTAAGCTCATCAATGGGGGTGGAAACTAATTACATTAATGATAGTATAGTATCCTTTATCTATTGATATTATTCATTTTCAAGAGTGGGAAATTGAATTATACCTTGTGATTTGGGGAGCGATACAGATCTGCCATCATTATCATTGATGTCCCTCTCAACTAAGGTGTTTGATGGATCATCATGTCTAGTTGATACCATATTAATGGAGGATAGAAAAAAAAATACTCATATTCCCTTTGATAATTTATTTCTAGTATATAAAACAGTATTTTCCATATTCACTAGATATCAATGAATCCCGCATTCAGGTACAGATTCTTGGAGGCCATATTAATTTACATAGATTTAATGGAAATCTCTTACCTTATCAATAAAGGTTGTTTAATTTGAATACATAATTTTATTTCATAGAACATGAAGTTAATTATATAGTCTATTTAATTGATTATAACAACCCTATGAATACATATTTAAAGATATATTACCTCTATAATGTTCATAGAGAGAACATATTCTCACATGGACATCTCTAGGGATAGATTAGGGAAGCTTCCAAGTTATTAGGGGTTATGATTTGTGTCACTTCATTCACCAATGGGTGAACACCCTAACTTTTTAAGAATCCAATGTAAATATACCATGATTAAAAGAACTAAAATAGATAATTGTCATAATAAATCACTCCAATATTTCAATCGATTGATTATTTAATGCATTTGTTATTAGAAGAGTGGATTTTTTAATGTAAGTGAAGCCATTACCTCCATAAAAAAATGTTTAATGATATATATTGGTGATCTACTATGAAAATATATATGGGTATAAGGTCACTGAATTTGGTTCTTAGTCTGATCATTTACAGAGGTCCATGTTCACTCTCATCGTATCTCTAAATTATCAAGTTAAAAGGGTCCAGATCAACCTACTAATAGTCTAAAATAGAATGATATTAATTACAAAACCTTTTTCTACTATAACATTGTGATTTTACATGCAATAAATTAATATATATATATATGGGCCAAATGTTTCAATATATTATATCATACAGATCCTACTCTGTAAAGGAGATGACTATATTTTATTTGGTGGAACCAAATTCTGGTTGATATTTTTCGATAGTAGACAATTAAATATTTACCTCTTGAGGTATTTATTCATCCTCTATATGATATTATTTTATTTATTTTGAGATGTAAAGGGAATAAAAAATTCAATGTTTCATAAAACAACTCGGTTCGACCATGAACCGGTCACCCGAGTCAGTCTGTGGCATGGCCCAAAAAGTGTTCCCAATCCCCAGGGGCTGGAAACAAGTATCATGAATCAATATTTAACCATTGGGAACGATTTTAAAATATAGAAAAGATAAATAAGTAAATAAATATTGAAAATAAAAATTAAAACTAGCATCTTAATGAAAGTAAAACTGCACATACCTCCATGTGACCTCATAGGTCACCACCCAACTCAGAACCATGTTCACCCCAAGGGCGATCTAACAATAGAGGAATCTGAAAATGGAATGATAAAGAAGGTTTGAGCACTAAAAATATATATAGGAATTCCAAAGATAAACCCTATAATACATGTATTTTACTTTCCCAAAAAAACATTCCATTAATGCTAGTTTTAAAATACAGTTATAAAAATAATTTTTCACATTTTATTACATAGACGTAGCTTCCTATTTCAAAATCCCAACACATGCCACATTTCATTTTCAAAAGAGACTATCTTTTTTATACCAAAAACAAAACCAAAAATGTAATCATAAAAATAAAGGGTTGAACTGAAAATAAATAAATACATATGTAAGTAAACGGCTCTTGATAAAACTAAAGGCAACATAAAGAAAACAAGTAGATATATAAAGTAACCATGGATGATCCTAAACATCCCTTGAATACCTCTAGACGTACTCAGTTTAAAACCACCTACTGACATATGGGGAAGCCTCTATGTCAATAACCACTGGCCGCCCTAAACTGACCAACCTAATGGAACATCCCACATGTCCTATATGTGATCCAAGGGGTGCCAACCCGTCTAATTGGGGTTGTTTAGAAACTATCACTCGATCCCCTAAAAAATTCCCAAGAACCCATGGAAATAGTAAATGGTGTAAGTGGGAGGCCCTCTCATGCATGACTCACCTTACCTACCACCACTACACTTTCTAACCCAAAACACAGACATTGCTTATACGATAACCCGTAAAGAGAAATCCTAGATAGGGATTACAACAATATATATATATATAATCATTAACGGTGCCAATTAGGTTGTCACATCACATTTCTTCTAAAACAAACTTCAAAATGTTCAAAGATGCCAACTGGGATTTTACATTTTCAAAACCACATCTTTTACAAAAATAAACCCAATACATCATTTCTATATACACAATGCAAAACAGAACATTAATTTACAAGGCCAAAATATTTTACCAAAAATAGTAGCAAACTCTTTTCAAAGTAATCTCAATCACTACCCTTATATTTTCAATTCCAAATAGGCCTTTTTCACAAACATTCACCAGGACATGATTCAAGTCAAACTAGGCCAAAACTCTTAATATATCATTTAAAAAACATTAAGAAATGACACAAGATAACAAACATTATTTATAATCCAAAAACTATTTAAAAAACCAAATTTTGCGGATAAACACCATTTAAAGTTCCATCTTCATTAGATTTCACTTATATGTGTGCACTTCAGGCACCCTTGGATGTATCTACGTCTAATGACACCTTATAAGATTCAAAGAAACACCCAAAACCCTATTTTACATTCAAACTCACACTAAAACCATTTCAAACCATGATTTCCCATTACTTAAATAATTTAATAATTTGATTAAACATTTTATAAAAAACTTCTCAGCAGCACAATAAGTATTCCCACAAAACACACACCCAAAATCCTATTTTGAAATCAAACTCACACCAAGGGCATTACAAAAGGTTTTCATCTCATACATAAGCTAATAAACCACATTCACAATTTATGAAATGTAATTAAATGACTCAACTAGGGTTTTTACATAAATCATACCCAATGACTCCTGAAAAATCCATCTTAAAACGAAATCCATGATAAACCCTTTCATAATCTACTTTATCAACACACATATAGTTTAATAAACCAATTAAACAATTTTAAAAACAACTCCAAAGAGAACAACAAGACTTTAAATAAGGGATAAATCCAATTTCATGAAGAAGAAACCAATTTTAAGATAAATTCTTATTTGGTATTTTCAAAAACCACTTTTTCATCACACAAATAATTAATAAAACAAGAAAAAATGCATAAGTATGATATTTTCATAAATAATGTTTAAGAACATAGTCACCTAAAAATACATTTTTAAAAAATTATACTGATTTCAAAACACTATATTATGATAACCTAGGGTATCATGGGTGTGAAAGCATGTGAAAAAAATTAATTGAAACCATTAAATCATTAAAATATTTCTTTTAGAAGGAGAAAAACATTGAATTTCATGCCTTAAGGGGTATGATTGTGATGAAACTCTTTAATGAGGTTGAATATGCCTCTACACACAAACCAAAAAACTTAAATCCAATTAAAATTGGACCAAACATTAACCCTAACATCTAGGGTTCAACCAAACTAAAGATAACCCCAAAAAATAATGTCCAAGTAATCTCATTGGAGGGGAGGATCATCCCACTAGAGGGGAATAGGGTTCCATAGGGGGTTAATGCTGGAGGTTGGGGCTACCAGAGGGTGATGTACTATAGATAGGGAAATCTGAAGCAGGGGGTTATGTTAAGGGTCACATGAGGAGGTGGGGGGACTAGTGAGGGAGGGATGATAGGAGGGGGTGAGAGGTGGAGTTATGACATGACTGGGGTGGTCATGCGAGAGGGAGAGAGTAGGGGGCATGATGCACTAGGTGGAAGGGAAAGGGGGGTTGTGTTGGGTAAGGGAGAGGGAAGGAGAGGGTAGAGCCTAAGGGAGAGGGTAGAAGAAATTACAGTTTTATAAAAGATAAAAAATATTATAAAAATATTATGTTTAATAATAATAATAATAATAACAATAATAATTATTATAATAATAATAGTTTTAATAATAATAAAATTAGTTTTAATAATAATAGAAATTTTATTAATAATAATAACAATAAAAACAATAATAATAATAATAATATCATTATTATTAATTATTTTAATATTTTTTATTTTTAAATTAATTTTTTTCTTTTTAGACATAGTGCAGGATGAATGGTTTGGAAGCGTGGTATTCAAGACCGTGTGCCAACCGTGCACCGGCAAAAAACTCACCTGGAAGATTTATAATTCTATAATCTTACCCGACACTCAATTCAAACCTCAAAAAAAAAAATTAAGACCATTTATGGTATAGAATAAAGGAGTGTCCCAGGTCGGGGTGTGATAATTCTCCCAATAACAGACCATTTCTTCCCCCCAAAATTTACTAAGCCTAAAGATATCCAAAACTTGAGTGTGTGCCCATTCAAAACTAAGAGAAACTGAGAACCTCAAGGTGTAATTTCACTCCACAAGTCACACCTGATCGATCCAGAAGAAACCACCATGTAAGAGAATGGGGAACACAAGAGGGTTGTCCCCACCACAAAGACTCAACTAGAATGGAAACTTCAAAACCCAACCAACACCACTATAACTTAAACAGGAAACCCACTATAGGGAAAACCCATCAAACCGGGACCTAGGGAACTAACTCAAACTCTCCACACTATCCACACAACACCTTTATGATACCAAGAACTATGGAACTCTCAACCCGAACCAGACCAACTTTTATAGCATGATAAAAACAACATTTTTAAAAACTAGATACTTTCCACATCAGGAAAAAACCCCCAATGTCAGGGGAAACTTGTGAAATGAAACTCAAAACAAACAAAAAATGTGTAAAATTTAGCCATCAATTCCACCAAACCTAAATATCTCTAAATTATCCCAACTAAATCAAAACCCTGAACTAACCCACACAAGGGTCAAGAACTCAAAGTAAACAAACAATTCTAAAGGGACACACTAAAAAAATTAAAACTAGTTGGATTTTAATGGAAAAATTCCATCAAACTTTTTCAATGAATTATTAATTTATGAAAGTAGAAAAACAAGAGAAAGAAAACTTTAAACATTTCAATCCCAACATGAAAAAAATAAAATAAAACAAGGTTTCACTCATCCTCGGAAACTCTTTATTGTGTGTGAGCTTCACCAATAGACCTGTAGATATGGCTCTGATAGCTGAAGCATCTCCTTCCACACATTCAGTCACTAGAATCCTCCAGTCACAATGTTTTTTTTCAGGAAACACTGCCTACAAATATTCTCTAGATAAACCAGACAACTACAACAATGACACATCTTCAGAGGGTTGTGACAAGATGGATTTAAATGCTTGAACCAACCTCATTAATGGAACACAAAAAACGGTATAACAAATTGGAATCTAGAACCAATGGATAGGACTCATTAGAAGAAATCTCCTATTGCATTAACTTTTCTCAAGGCGAGGAACTTACTTAAGAAACTAGATATACTTTATTTCCAACTGCCTATGATTTGGAAACCAAGCCATCTATAAACGCTTCATATACAAGCTTATTTAAATAACGGTCTATATAAGAGAGGACCCTCTTTTTGATCTATAGATAAATAGATTTTATGAAGAGATATGTATTCATTAAATACTATAGTGCAACCATTGAATAAAAGGAAATTAGTTTCTTGAAGTGGTCAACGTAGGCCTTCACCGACCAATGGCTTTGTTGAATACCCACGAGCTATTCCATTTTCTTCATCTTAACCTATTTAGGTATGAACCACTGGATGAATACGGACTTAAAAACTTCCAATGTCATCCCAACTTTCATTGACATCGGGGTGAAAAAATATCATTCTTCCATAGCTAGACCTTCAAATAGAACCAAAATGGCATGCAATTTGATAGAACCGGGAGTTCCCAAAACCCTAAAGACGCACTCAACCTTTTCAATCCATGTCACTTCCTCTAACATACCTTGATCACCTCTAAGGACAGGAAACATTTGAGAAGAACCAAAAATTGGGGTGACTCCTTTGTGATATTGGAAACCATTTTGGGAAGCATTTTTGGAACAACACAGAAAACAAAAACCAAAACCAAAATCAAATTGATGTAAAAACAAAATCTACACTCAGAGTTAAAATGACCAAATCAAAAACCATATCAATAAAAAAACCAAAACCATTTCTTTCAAAAGACACCATTTTCACAAAAATTTCATAACTTAATTCTTCTAAGGCCACTTTTCCAAATTCCAAAACCCCCTTTTTATATGAAATTTCAATTTACAAAATCATTTCCCTTTTCAAAATCATCTTATTTTACGTCTATTTTCCCAACATAAAAACATTTTTCACCTAAAAAAATCCACATCTCAAGGAGAAACCAATTCTCCAAAACCTTTAAATTTTATAAAATCTCCCATGTAATCCTATGAACCATCACATGCATGTCTATCAATTTCTATCCACACATTCCGACACACACTTTCCTCACACATACACCCACATGTGCAAATGTTCATAAAGAACACCATAGGTCCCATCGAGAAATTTACTTACTAATTCAAAAAATAAACCAAATTTTCAAACCAACTCAATTTCAATTTTAGAACCCACAATACCAATTAAAATCCATTAGGAAAAAGAATTTCTATTTCAAAACCATTTTCATCCTTAAAAGTTCATTTACACCAACGACAACTAAGACAAAGCACAACTTAAACCAAACTACTGATAGGAGGGAATAGAATCCATGACTAACTCAATGACATGGTAGTGGGCTATTTCCAAAGTAGGTCATAATGCTAAGAGGGACTTGAACCTCGCACTTAGACTCAACATGGGTCACTACTCCATGTGAGATCACAACATGGAACTGGCTCACTTCCATTGTCATCCCTCAATCAAAAACAAATACAAAATACTCAAACCCCATACTACCCCTGGAAAATCAAGGTTTGGAAGGAGAAAAGATTTATGAGGACCTTCCCATACCAACCTCCTGAGTCTCAACAATCTTATTCTCCAACTACTGGACACCCCAAATAATAAGTGCCTCCTTTGATACTATTTTGTCATAAACTAACCCGGGTTGACCCTAAACTAGTCACCAATGTCAATCTACAGCATGGCCCAAAGGGCAATCCCGATTTGCACAGGCTAGAAACGAGTTCCAAGAATAAAGATAAAAACATTGAGAATAATTTAGTCCATGAAAAAAAAAGATAAATAAATAAATAAATACTGAACCTAAAAATTAAAACTAGAAGTGGAAAGAAAGTAAAATACACATACCTCTATGTGACCTCATAGGTCACAACCAACTCAAAACCATTTTTATTTGAGACAGATCCAACACTACAGGATCTAAAAAATGGAAAGATAAAGTAGGCATGAGAAAAAATATTATCTTTAGGAATGCCAATGATAAACCATGGAATCCATGTATTTTCCTTTCCTTAAAACATTCCATTAATTCTAATTTGAAAATACAATTATAAAAATAGGTTTTTCACAGTTTATGAAACAAATATAGCTTCCCGTTTCAAAATAAAACACAAGCCACATTTCATTTTCAAAACATACTATCTTTTTTAAACCAAAAACTAAACCAAACACCTAATCAAAAATATACATGGTTGGGATGAAATTAAATAAATATGTAATTAAACAGTGCATGATAAAACTAAAGGAAATAGAAAGAAAATAATCAGATATATAAAGTAAACATGGTTGATCCTAAACATCCCAGAATACCCCTATATTTACTTGGTTCGGAACCACCTGTCGGCGTATGGTGAATCCCCTAAGTTAATAACTAGTGGCCTCCCTAAACTAACCAATATAGTATAACATTCCACTAGAACAATCTATGATTTAGGAGCTACCAACCTGTCTAATCAGGGTTGGTTAGAAATTATTACTTGATCCCCTAAAAGATTCCAAGGAACCTCGAGTAATAGTAAACTATGTAAGTGACCTTAACTACCAACACCGCACTTTCCTACCCCAAAAAACGGGCATCGCCTATACGATAACCCATAACGGGAAACCTAGATAGGGGTTCCCACTCTATGTATATATATATATATATCAAGTCATCAAAGGTTCCAAACGGGCCGTCACATGACACTGCTTCTAAAACATACCTCAAAACATTCAAAGATGACAACTAGGCTTTTATATTTTTTAAACCACACCATTTTTAAAAATCAACCCAAAACAACATTTCTAAGTAAAAAAATTTCAAACATGCCTTTACTTAATGAGACCAAAATATTTTACCAAAAATATTTTCAAAATCTTTCCAAGGAAACCTAAAACACTATGCTTATATTTTCAATGCCACACATGACTTTTTTCACCAACATTCACTAATAGAAAATTCAAGGACAATAAGGAAAAACCTCTTAAGATCTCATTTAAACCCACTTTTTGAAGTCACACATGGAAACCTACATTATTTATAATCCAAAACCATTTAATGATCCATGGTTTGTGGATAATCACCATTTAAAGTTCCATATTCATTTGAGGGAACATCCATCTGTACACTTTGTTAACCCTTGGATGTACCTACATCTAATTAAACCTTCTAGGTTTCTAATAAACACCCAAAAACCTCTTAAAAAATAAAAATAACACCAAAACCATTTCAAAACATGATTTTCAATCACTTAAAAACTTTAATAATTCATTTAAACAAGTCATAAAACTCTTCTAAGTAGCACAATAATAATTACCACCAAAAACACGCCTGAAATACACTTTTAATATAAAACGCACACCAAAGCCCATCCAAAATAAGGTTTTTATCTCATACTTAAATTAATAAACCACTTAAAAAATTTATAAAATTATATCAACTGAATCAACCAGGGTTTTCAAATAAATAACACCCAATGCCTCATGAAAAATCCATCTTAAAACCAAATTCATGAAAAACCATTTCATAATCTACTTTTGTACCACACAGATAGTTAATAATCCAATTAAACAATTTATAAAACAACTCTAAGGATCAAAAAAAGACATTACATAAGTGATACTCTTAATTTCATTAAGAAAAAACTAATTTTAAATAAAATGATTATCAAATAGTTTCAAAAACCACTTTCACCTCACGCACATAATTTACAAAACATTCCAAAAATACATAAAAAAGTATAATATCATCATCAACTATGTTTAAGAACATAGTCACCAAAAATCATTTTTTATCAAATTCCACCAATTTGAAAACACCATATTATGATAAACAAGGGTTTTATGGGTGTTAAAACTTATGAAAAATTTAATTGAAACCATTCAAACATTAAATAAGTGATTTTGAAAGGCTAAAAACATGGAATTGCTGACTTCAAAGGGGTATGATTGTGATGAAACTCTTGTAGAAGGATCAATAGGCCTCTATAGACAAACTACAAATCATAGATCCCAATAAAACCAGACCAAACATTAACCCTAACATTCAGGGTTCTGCCAAAGCGAGGAAAACCCCAAAAATAAAATCCAATGAAGATCGTAGAAGGGGAGGAATGGTTCTTTATAGAGGAAGAGGGAGCCAGAGGGGGTTTATGCCAGTGGTAGGGGATGTCAGAGGGTCTCAGGCTGGAGATAGAGGTATCTAAAGTCAGGGCTGCGCAAGGGGCCACACGAGTAGGTTGGGGAACCAGTGAGGGAGGTGTGGTTGGGGGGATGAGAGGTGGAGGTATGTTCAGAATGGGGTGTTCGTGTGAGAGGGAGAGAGAAAGGGGTGATGCGCATGTTGGAAGGGAAATGGAGGGGGGTTGTGCTGGAAATGGAGAAGGAAGGGGGAGGCAATCACCTAAGGGAGATGGTTTGTGAATTAGGGTTTAAAAAATAAATAATAATAATAATAGTATTATTTTTAATAACAATAATAATTATAATAATAATAGTTTAATATTTATAATAATAATAATATTTTTAATAATAACAATAAGTTTCTTAATATTAATAACAACAACAACAACAACTATAATAATAATATTATTATTATTATTATTATTATTATTATTATTATTAATCATTATTTTATTTTTTCATTTATCAACAAATTTTATTATGTTTAGACATAGAGCAGGCCACATGGTCTTCCAGACTGTGCGACAACTGTATGTAGACCAAAAACTCACCCAGAAATTTTAAAATATGAAAAAATTTCTCAAGACTCAATTCTAACCTCAACTAGAAATATTTAATACCATTTAAATTATATAATAAAAGAGTGTCCTGGATCGGGGGGTGACACAATGTCTAGAATAGATGATTGATATATGATTCAAAAACAATATATAATTTTATCTAAATCTAATTATTTTCTATGTGGTTGTTCCCTAGCTTGAGGCCTAGAGGATGGAGTTGACTGTCCTAATGATCACCATCCATAGTTAGGATTTTTTTATTATTATGTTATGTTCAGAAAACCATACCATATCCTATGTTGAAAAAACTATTAACCTTTTTATAATCTTTCAATTAGTTTGATTATGTTAGAGTAGTCCCTATAAGATTCAGGATCCACTTGACATTCCTGTAGATCTGACACTCTTGGTTTTTTTACAAAATTTATAATTTTAGTTGGAACAAAACTCCAATTATAGTGAACACATTAAAATTTCCTTTTATGAACTCTATGGACACTTATGTGAATATTGTTAAGGAATTATTATTAATAAGATTCATATTCATCAATAAAAGGGTTTATCAATTGGATATATTGATAGAAACACATTTTGGTCTCTCATCATATGAAAAATTATTTTGGTTGGGTGGTTCACAACCTTATAGAAATAGGGAAATGAAATCCAATATATATCAGTTTGTGTGTCCATGGGTATAATTACCCAATATTTATATACATAAATATAACATCATTTTAGATAAATATTCAACAAGCTTCACTAAAAAATACCTAAGGACCATAATGTTTTACTTTCCCCTGAGACTTGGTACAAAGTATTCTATTTTTGTTAAAGGTATTCATCATTTTCTATAAACATATTAAAATTTTTACTCTCCATAATCATACCCTCTTAAATGTTTATTCATAACTTATTTAAATGAAACATAATAAAATGTTATCTTAGATTATCAGTAATTTTAAACAAGGGAAATGTCATTATACGATCAAATGAAATCATAATATAAGACTAAGGGTTTGAGATCATAAAAATATATTACAAATTTGATGCCAAACCTATTATAGATCATAAACATGAGTCATGGAATAAATCATTATCATTCCAAAATAATTGATTTATAAGAGTGAAAAATAATCATAATTAATGAACCATAAGATCATGTTATAATAGTATGACACCAACATTGGTGTAGAAGATATTTTAAATTTTAATGTTAACTACTAAGACCATCAAACATAGTGAATAATATCTCATAACTTTTTCCCATTATAGATCAATCCCATTATCTTGTTTTCCATTGTTAGTTAAACCCATTAGCTTTTTTCCCATTGAGGATCAAGACTATCGACCTATTTCCCATTGTGGATTAATCATATTAATTTGTTTTCCAATGTTAAACCATGAGATATAAATATTTACCAAATTAATTGGAGTTAGATATAGTTTTCACCCATTATATAATGAAAATCATACATACATATAAAAAATATCACAAAACATTCCTGATATAATATCCCATTTAATTAAATGGGATTCATAACACATTTCTCATATTAGAACCCATGAAAAGAAATGGTCCTCAGAGAAAAATTATCATATCAGAACGCCTGAAATAAAGGGGATTTATAACAAATTTATCCTATCATAACCCATAAAATAAAACATGGTTCAAACAAAATTTATCATATCATAAACCATGAAAAGAAATAGGTTTTATGAATATTTCATTATAGCATAACCCCTGAAAATGAAAAACATTTCATAAACATATTGTAATAAAAAAAATAAACTATGAAGAGAAATAATAAAGATTTATCATTGGATAATATCCCCCAAAAATCATATGTAATATAAATGTATTCAATCTTATATGGAAAATTATTTTGGAAGAGAATATGGAACATTTTTTAGGGAAAATATCATTTTCAGTTTGAAAATAACTTTTTTAAATCTAAAATAACAATAAAAATATAAAATTAATTTTATTTTAAAATAAAGTTTAAAAATATTAAGTCTTATTCAAATAAAATAAAGGTCATGATGGAGGTAAATTTTGTTTAAGACATCTAAGTTAAAACAAACATTCTTATCACATGCTAATTATAATCCAAACATGAATTGTTTGGAAAAGAAAATGGAGATTACTTTTAAAACACATTGTAAAAGGTAAAACATGGAAAATAATGTAGTTAAAGAAATTTTTAGTAATGTTTTATTATTTTTTGAAAACCTTTTTAGAAAACCTTGATATAAAAGAAAAGGGTTTTTGACCAAAGAGAGAAATAAAAATGATTTTTATTAAAAATATTATTTTAGACTCTTTACTAATTTAATAGAAGAAAATGAATTGAAAATATTTATCCTCATAGAATAAATATATTGGATGAACATACTTGATTTTATTGAAATTTATATCATAAAATTTCATCATCTAAAACATAATCATAAATAATTTTGATAAATAATGAGATTGTAACACAAAACATTTACCACTTTGACATATTTTGAATCATTTTACAAATAAAATTTAATCAAATAGAAAATAAAATATCATTAAAATAAGGATACTAATTATATAAAATTTAAATGGGGTGTTATATACTCCTTCTAAAAGAAGATGTGACCATAATATAACTTATTTCATAAAGAATGAAATTTGAGACAAAAATCTATTACCTTCAGTCTTGACTTCCTTCATAAACGTATGAAACTAATTTATAATAAATATATATTTTTATAAATATATTAATGAACCATAGTCATATTTATAATACCATATATGATCTACTTATTTCCATTTATTATAAATTTTTTGAAAATTCTTTATTAAAATTACTCTTTTCATAATAACTACTTTGTAAATTTTGATGTATGTTTTCAGTTGGTCTCTTTAGTACTTTTATTTATGTAATGGTTATATCATCTAAATAATTTTAATGATGATATAAAATTATATACATATATATATATATATATATATATATTAATCGTATAATAATTTAGAGTAATGTATTAATTTTTGAGATAGAAAATGAATTACATTTTTCATGGATACAGTAGACAGTACATATGCATGAATGCTCTTTCCATTTTCCCAATGGGTAAAGTGAAAGAAATATAAATAATATATTACCATTAAATAGTAATTTTTATTTATTATATAACACATATATTATTTATATTTACCCATATTACCTTCCATGTTAATTTTAAGTGGAAAAACAAATCACATCGATTCATGTGGCAGTAGTCCTCCGTTCACATGAGCGACATTATTGTATTTTTACAGAATGAATATTAAGAAGTTATATTTGATATTATAATAAAAAAAATATTAATATCCTAAATATAATATATAAATATTAAATTCATAATTAAAACCATTATTTTAAGGTGGTGATGGAAAACTGATTACATTAGTTCGCATGGTAGTAGTTTGTTGTACACAAGATTGAAAGCATTTATCTCCTTTGGATGGAAGAGGATACAAATATAGGTTATTAAATTAAAATAATAAAATATAATTATATTTTAGGCACTACTATTATTATATTATAATTATTTAGACACAAGTAAAGGTGTTAAGAGGAGGAGTAATAAAGAGTTTAGTGGAGTCAATTACCTTTTATTAGAACAACCTATTTTTGATCTCTTATTAAGGAACCTAGGATTGGAATATTGAAGAGATTAGAAGACCTATGACATGAATAATGATTTTGAGGAGGTATTTTAGTCTCTTTTGGTTGATAAAAATGGATTATTATGTGTCAATAAGTGAGGGGTGGTTGTGCCCTTTATTAATGGAGGAGGCGTCTCCATTTTGTAAATACCATAAACTATTCAATAATTGGAATTAAATACCTTTAAAATTTATTCAAAAATTGATAATTAATGTATTTGGGAAATGATATAGTTGATACACAACTCTATAACCCAAAAAATACATGTTTTATACATGTTTTTCCTTTACATATAAGTTTATTTACTTTTACTATTTTAGTTTTCACTATGGAAACAAGGCTTTTTACCTAGGTAATTTATTATATAATTCTAGAAATGAATATTCATAATAAGTTAATTTTTATCCACTTTTTATAAATATGAAACACAATTTATACAATAAAAATACTCTATCTGTGGAAACTTTATTTTAACAAAAGCGCATTAAATTCGCAAAAACCTTATTTTACCCATTACTAGGGTAACCATGTTTTTTTACTATTTAAGGGTCAATATATTCATTATTAAAGGATCATTGGTCAATTTATGGACTACGTTTTGAAATTTTAAACATATACCAATTACTATTAGTTGGATTTGATTTTTGGGGACTTTAAATCATTTAATAAAATATTGTTTATTAAAAAATAACATTAATGTCAATTTTGAAATTATTCATTTAATTTTACATTAAAATCATCAAGAAAAACATGGAATTAGAATATTTAATTTTCATACTATTATATTATATAATATCTATCTAAAAATTCCTGAAATAAATAATTTATTTAGTTTATATTACTTTTAATATATTTAGTATCATATATTTTATTTTTCTATTAATTAAATAATTAGTACATCAGTGTTTCATAAGCATTTATAGAAAATATATTGTTATTAAAAATTAAAAAAAATTACTGATAGGTGAATATTTTCATTATTTCCAAAATTTCCATCAATATTTATTCACACATTTCTTTTTTACATTTGTGAGTACATAATTGTAATTTAAAATCAAGACTATGACATTTTGTGTTTTTCTTTACATAAATATTATATTTCCCCCTTAAGTGGAAATGTATCCAAAAAAATATAAAAAAAATATGTTAATGTAACAAAGGTCAAAATATTTCCACAAAATTGGAATTATAAAGCTGTTTATTTTATTTCAACCATTATTTTATTAGTTTAACCCCCACCCTCCAATGAACTCTCTCTAACCTTAACCACACAAATTAATTTTTAAGGTTCATTTTGATTTTTTTGTCAAAAAAATAAGATTAAATTATTATATTATATTAATTATTATTATTAAAAATATGGAATCCATTTTTCTGAATTTAACTCATAGAAGTGGAAATGTTTAATTTAAAATTATACCCAGAGATGTGATGAAAAAATTGTTTTCTAGGGAGGAAATTTTCATAACTATATACTGATTTAATTTCAAATAACAATTTAAAATTTATTAAAATAATATAAATTTGATTAGATAATATATAATTGAACTACTTTTATTTTTAAAATTATCTTTACAAAGTTTATATGTTTTTAAATTATTTAAATGAAATGGAAATTCATCAGAAAAACCCAGTATTTTTCATAATTCATCATAAAATTTATCTTTTAAGTAAATTTAAAAAATTACCCAAAATATAATTTTAAAATTATGATTTTAAAAATTAATTTCATATTTTAATTAAGTTTCTTAATAGATTTAAAAATTAAATTTTAAAAAATTAGTGCACAAAATGTGATAAAACAGTTTTTTAGAAAAATTTTATTTTAATCATAGAATTGGCTTTATTTATATATCATGCTAAGAAAATGAAAAAGATGATTGATAAATAATTTTATTTAATATATAATATATAAATTTTATTAATATTATTTAAAAAAAATTATTATTTATTTTATTAAGATAAAACACATTTAAGTGCCTAAATATAGTTTTCAAAAAATGATATACATTATTTTCAAGTAGTTTTTAGATTCATTTATAATTAATTGTTACTTATAGAATTCATTTTATATATTGGTTTAAACCATATTTTTTTATAATTTATTTAATCTTATTCATACCATCCATTACAATAGCTTTTCGATAACTATCATATTATATAATAATATTTGAATAATATGTGATGTTATTTTAAACTCAGTGATGCATGTAATGGAAGATATCAAAATAATAATAATTAATTATAAACTATATTTTATGAAATATTAGGGTGTTATATTCTAAACCCCTTAAAATTAAATTTTCCTCTTAAATTCCATCACTTTAGAAAAAAAATGAGGATACTTCTAGCTCATTATATCCTCAGTTTCCCACATAGATTCCTTAAGATGGTGGGTTCTCCAAAAAACATTGACTTGGTGAGTAGTCTCGTTCTGTATCACTTTTTATTTATGATTTATAATATCCATCATTTGTTACTCATAATAAAAATCATTCGTTTTTTATATGAAATCTCTATTTAGTACATGTAATGTATCAGGTATGTACTTCATCAAGAGAGATACATGGAACACGGGATGAAATTGATAGATATTATATAAAATCACAAAATGATAAGCTATCATCCCAATGTTAGGAATAATTTTAAAGTGAACCATATATATAGGGATCAAATTTCATTTATATCATTATTACAATTTTATCTTTTTTCTTGGGCTTTGTACAATACCCACTTCATCCATTAATTGAATATTCAAGATGTGTTTTTTCAATCTAAATCACAAAAAACTTAATACGATCCATAAGTCAATCCTTCACCCTCTAAATATTTACCAAAACCAAAAATGGTTATAAAAATTTATCTAATATATTCCTAAATTAAACTAAATTTATTCCATAAGTAGTTAATGTTAAGTCTCATCCAAGTTTGACCAAAAATTAAAATCCAAACATGTAGAAAAGAGGTCACTAAATTCAAAAAAAACTCATCCTTAAGAACCCAAATATTATAAAGTATCTTTTAATTATCACATATAAAATATCTAAATTCTTTGGTCTTGTATTCTCATAAAACATGGTAATAAAAAGAAATTTCATAAAATCTCCATAAAAACATACATGATTCTTCATTCCATATAAAATAACTCATATTATTAAATATCTTCTATAAAAACAATAATGATTTAATCTTCATTAATGATAACGTATACAACTTTTTCATTGAATAAATAATAATTCCAAAGGTCACAAATACATTATTATTTACTTTATCCCTATAAATCATCTCCTTATCATAACAAGATACCATTATCTCAACATTAAGAACTTATTAAGTGTTATATTTCCCTTTATCATGTGTTTTTTATGACATGTAATCTTTCAATTAAATTACTTTTCTATGTTATCTATGTCATATAATTTATTCTTTCATATCCTCAATGAAAAAATTCGAAAGAAAAATACCTATACATTTGATAATTATTTAATTCAAATACATAAACACATCAATCATTCCACTTCATTCTTAAAAAATTAATTGGTATTCATTATCTTATTCCCCAATACCTAATTCCATTCATATTTCATTTATAGTGTCTTCATCATCAGAAAATTTCCATTAAATTTTCCACCTTTATAATCCTATTATTGATCTTTACACCTAGGAAATTGATTATTTATAGTGACCATACATCTCAACCAATAATTAAGACTTAAAGAAACCAATATTACCATTTATTTTATTAACTAAAAATTTCATTTTCATTAGTAATTTCTTGATATTTTATATTCTCCACCACACATAAAACATCTTATAATTACATTAATTCATGCCCTTTTGTGATTCTTCACAAATTCTTGACATATATGAATATGAATCTCCAATCCCCAATATTCTCCACTACCTGATTTCTCACCAAACTATATAATTATCTTCTTTAGTGATTTTGGGATATGGTTAAGGTGAATATTATTAGTGATGTATTATGATAACTGATTAGGCACAATCAAAATAACTTTCACTATAGTCATAATCCCATTTGGTTACCATAAACACATTTTTTATCACATTCCACAATAACTTAATTTCTTCCAGTCCATTTCATTAACTAAAAATGAAAATCAAAGTTTGAGAAACAATATTCATAGTGTAAAACCACATAATAATAAAAAATAATTTATAGTATGTCTAAATAATAAAACAGTCATTTCAATATAATAAAACTTAGCTTTAACTTAGTTCATTCATAGTCATCATATTTTTATATCCTTCATGGGGGTTTATAATGTTTGTGTGAATTTCAAAATAATATCCCTCGGAGTTTCAAACAAGTTGTATAGTATGTCCAATCTTCATGCACTAGTTGATGATCAATTCTAGATCAATTCACCCTTTTCAAAGTTATTACCCCTAGAAACAACTATTCAAGATCCACATCCACTTGTACTATCTATACAGGGAATTAATTTCATGGATCCTAGATTATTTATACTTCTCCAAAATTCAATTGTATTTTCCTATACATAGAATTATACATAGACATACCATTAGATATATCCCTACACATATCCAAATACATTTCCTTAGGAATATCCCTATGGATCCCACTTTTTGTTCATCATACTTTCTAAAGGAAAACTAATCCTTTACTATGATAACATGTATAAATAAACAAGATTTATATACATAAATATAACTTATTTTTAGATGAATATTCAATAAATTTTATAATCAAATGTCTGAGGACAATAATGGGTTAGGGTTGTTAGAAACTAGTCACCCAATATTTTAATTTAGTGAAAGAGATTCATCTTCTTATATAAATATCTTTCTATTTGTACGTTCTATAAACATACCATACTAAAAAATATTATTCATAACCTTGGTAATGGAAACATAATAAAGGGTGAGATTATATACACAATAAGGGAAAACATGAAATATTTCATTCTTTGATCATAAAAAATAATATTATAATAATAAGGGTATGATATCATGAACATAAATTAAAATGTTCATACCCAAACTAACATAGGTCATAAACATGAGTCATGTAATAAATCATTATCATTATAAAATACATGATTCATAAGATTGTGAAATCATCAAAATTCATGAATAATAAGGTAACGTCATAAAAGTGTGGCACCAATATATGTATAGAAACCATTTAATTTGTCAATTTTAAATTCCAAGACCATAAAACATAGTAGATAAGAACTCTTAACCTATTTATAATTGTAAATAAAGCCTATTATCTTCTTTCCCATTGTTAATTGATCCCATTGGCCTCTTTCCCATATGGATCAATCCTGCCAACTTGTTCCTCATTGTGAATAAATACCTTTAACTAGTTTCCCATTGTTATATTTAGAGAAATAAATATTTACCTGATGAATTGGTGTGAGATATAGGTCCCACCCACCAAAAAATTAAAATCATACATATGTATGCCAGAATATCATAAAACATTAATCATATCAGAACCCATGAAAAGAAAAAGGCTTCATAACACATTTGTAATATCAAAACCAATGAAAATAAATGAGATTCATAAAACAATTTATCATATTAAATCCCATGAAAATAAATTTGATTCATAATACATTTATCATATCAGAAACCATGAAAATAAATATTATTTATGACACATTTATCATATCAGAAACCATGAAATGAAATGTATTTCATAAACATTTCATCATAGAATAACCTGTTTAAATGAAATAAGTTTCCAAACATGTTTTTATCATGAACACAAACCACCTATAGAGATAATAAATATTGTATCAATGGATTAGATAACCAATAAATATTAATTAACATCAAAGGATTTCATCTTAGATGGATTTTTTAAGATCATTTGGATCATTTCTTGAGTAAAATAAACTTTTCAATTTCAAAATTACCTTTTAGAAACTAAATGTTCACAATAAAATGGTAAAAACATTTTTTTAAATAAACATGAAAACATTTAATGGATGTTTCAATGAAAACAGTTTTCACCTAGGTGGTAGAATTCACTCATGACCAACACATTAAAACAAAAATTCCTTTTACATTTTTAATATAATACAAACAGTCATTATTTGGAAGAAACATGAATATTCCATCTATAATAAATTTTAAAAAGTAAAAATTGGGTAATAATTTATTTAATAAACACATTAGATAATGTTAACACATTTTTGGGATCATTTTTTCAAAACATGGATAAGTAATAAAAATGGTTTTTAACCGAAGAGAGAAATAAAGAAGATTTTCCTTATAAACATTATTTTGTTCTCTATAATAATTTAAGAGAGGAAAATTAAGGAAAAAAGTATCCTTTGTAAATAATTTTATTATAATAAAATAAATTAGTTCATTTGGAGGTAGATCACATTATTTCATCACTAGATACTTAATCATAAATAATATTATTAAACAATGATATCATAACATAAAACTTCTTCCACGTTTGTATCTTTTAAATCATATCTCCCTTAAATAATAATATAAAATGAAACATTAAATATCATTAAAATAAATATATTATTGATATATAATTTAAAATGGGAAGTATATACATCTCATAAAATAGTATAGGTGCGTAACATAACTTATATCCCAATGAAGAAAAATTGAGACAGAAACCCCTTACATTAAGTATTGAATTCCTTAATACATGTTCAAAACTCCTATATAATATGTATAGGTTTATTATTTATTTAATATAGAAGTAAAATAATATGTATCATACCATGTATTATCTACTTATAACCTTTTATTACCACTTTATTCACAATTCCCTATTAAAATCACTTTTTCTGTAATAACAACTTCTTTATTTTTCATGTATGTTTTTGGATAGTATCTTTAGTCCATAAATTATTGATCGTGGTCACATAATATTTATAATTTAATATTTAATAAAAATTTCATATATATTCATTATATAAGTATTTATTATAATCTATTAAAGTTGGAGATAAATAATTTGTTACACTATTTATAGAAGTGATAGGTCGTATATATGCATGAATGATGTTTCAATTTTCTCAAAATATTAAATGAAATAATAGTAGAAAATATAATACCTTTATAATATCATCTTAATTTCTTATATATCACTTATATTAATTAAATTAACCCTTATTAACTTCTATGTAAAATGTATGTTAAAAACGAATCCCATCAGTTCATGAGGTGGTAGTTCGCTGTAAACATGATAAATGATATCATATTTCCATGGAATGGAAATTAATAAGGTATATATGATATTAAGAATAAATATTTATAATAATATCCAAAATATTACAAATAATTATATAATCCATCATCAAATCTATCTGTTTGAGGTGGTAATGGAAAAAGAATTACATTGGTTTTCGAGGAGGTAGTCTGTCATACACAAGATAAATGGTGTTGTTCCCCATTATATAGAATAGGTTATTCCATAAACATAATAAGATTTAAGTATATTGTATATACTAGGGTTATTATATTTTAATTATTAATACACGGGTGAAGGTGATAAGAGTAAAAAGAAAGATCTTTGTAAAGAGAATTACCTTCACTCAGAACTATATCTTGTGGGTCTATTATAAAGGAACCTAGGGTATTTTTATTTTGTATACACAATAAGATCTATATAATGGATAGTTATTTTTATTATGTGTTTTTTTAGGGTTTTGTTGATCCAAATGGATTATGATGTTGATGAAGTGAGGGAAAGAGGTGGCCTTTTATAAAGGGGGGATATAATTTTTTTAAATAACCAAAATCTATTAAATAATGTTAACTAAACCTCATTACATATACCTAAAAAATATATAATTAAATTATTTTAGGAAATATATGGTCTATACACACATCTTCCACACAAAAACCCATTTTTTAAACATTATATTTCTTAACATCTATGTTTTCTTACTTTTACCATTTTAGTTTTCACTACAACAACTAGGCTTTTAAAACTATGTAATTTATCACATAAAAATAGAAATATGTGAGTATAAAAAGATAATTCTTACCAAATATTTTAAATATGAACTCAATTTATAAAATAAAAACCCTATTTTTTAAGAAAATTTATTTTAACATAAGTGCATGAAGCATGTAAAAATCTATTTTACCCTTTACCATGGTATCAAAGATTTTTACAGTTTGTGGGTCAATATAATTATTATAAAAGGACATAATTCCTTCATTGAAAATGAATGATATTTATAAACATATAAAAATAACATTGTAATTTTTATATTTCATATGAAATTTAAATCTTTTAATCAAGTATAATTTATTATAAAATTACATTGATGTCAAATTTGAAACTATTCATTTAATTTGACTTTACAAACATCAATAAAATGGTGGAATTACAATTTATCATTTTCAAAGATTTATATAATGTTATATTTATCTAAAAATTTAATAAAATACAATAATTTATTCAATTAATCTTACATTTAATATTTTTAGTATCATTTTTTTATTTTTATATTAACTAAATAAATATTTTGTTGGTTTTTATTAATCATTTAAAGAAATTATGTAATTATTAAAAATTAAAAAAAAAATTACCCTCACAAAATAAATTTAATTATTCTAAAAATTACCATAAATGATAACTCAAATATTTCTTTTTCCACTTTGGGTACAAATAATTGCAATTTGAAATCAAGTGGGTGATATTTTTTTTTTCTTTATAGTAATTATTTCATTGACCAATTTCATTGAAAGGTATCCCAAAATAACATAAAAATCACAAATAATATAATAATATTATATATATGTCTATTAGATGGAAATTTGACATGTTTTTAGGTCATTTTAACCCTTATCTTATTAGTTTAAGCCCCATTGAATCTGTTTTAAGCTTAACCATAACAATTAAATATTACTATTTTTTTATTAATTTTGACCAAAACTTAAGTTGACTATATTATATAATATTAATTATTCTAATTAAAAATATTAAATATATTTTTTCAAATTTAGTTAACTTATGTTTAAATATTAAATTTAAAATTAAACTCATAGATTTGATGGAAAAACACTTTTTAAAAGAGAAAAGTTTCATACGTATAGAATGTTTTAATGTAAACATTTTGTATGAAGTTGATTAAAATGATATTAATTGGATTAAAAATATATAATTGAACTAATGATTCATTTAAGTCTATATTAATATAATTTTTATGTTTTTTTATTTTATAAAGGGAATAGAAGTTCTTAATAAATACTAGTATTTTTCATTATTCATCAGAAAATTAATCTTATTAGAAAATTCTAAAAAATTCAACCTAATATAATTTTGACAGTATAATTTAAAAAAAATTAATTTAATTTTAGAAATAATTTATCTAAATGTGAAAAATAAATTAAAAAAAATAAGTGTGCAATATGCTATAAAACTAATTTTTAGAAAAATACAGATTTAAGAATAAAATTTTATTTATTATTATATTATTCCTAGGAAATAAATAAGATGAATGTCAAATTTTTTTATTAAATATATAATATATAAATTTCATTAAAATCATTAACCAAAAATTATTTATTTATTTTATTGTGATTAAACTTTTTTTTGTACATAAAAATAGTTTTTAGAAAATTATTTCCTTTATTTTAAAATGGTTTTTATTTTCATTTCTATGTAATTGGAATCAAATTAATTAATTTTATATATATTTCTAAACCATATATTTTCAAAATATAGTCAATCCAATTCATACACTCCATTCAAATGACTAGGTGATGACTAGAATATTAGATAATAATATTTTAATCATATGATGTGGTTCGTTTAAAGTGGTTTTTTATTTAAGATATTGAAAAATTAAATTTATTTAGAAGAAATATTTCTCAAAATCTTAGGGTGTTAAAATGGGTGTTCTTCTCAGTTCAATTTATCTTTTTTAGGAATGATTGCGATAATTTTAAAAAGGATTTAGAGATGAAGATCCCTTCACATGTGTTGTAGAGGGGATTGGGGTCACAAATCACTGATTTCATCATGCCTCAATGATTTCAACCATTTCGTAGATTGATTTAATTATTATGTAATCATAAATCTTTCGTTTATTCCTATTCACGAGTTCTTATCATTTCCAATATTCTTCAAAGGGGAATAATATAAGCATATTTCACACAAGATGAGAGAATTTATAGCTTCAATCACCCTCAATCTATCCTCATTTGGAGTAATTCCTTGAAAATAATGTAATATTGAATGTTATGCCCCAACATTTGATTATATGTGTAGAAATCATGGTGATTATTGAAACCTACATATTTTTTATTTTTGATCATCGATAATGTGAAAGTGTTCTCCTATAAAGAGAGAATTAAATACCCACGGTCTTGTAACATTCAATTTTAAGAAAATTTATTTTTATTATTTTGTATTTTTATTCCAATTATATTACTTATTTCAATCTTATGTATCCACATTGTGATATCGGAACTATTTTTGTAATTTACCAAGAGGTGAAACTATATTTTATTTGATAGGATCTGGGGATAGAGTTTGAAATATATTCCATTTGAGAGTTATTTTCATATTTTCTTCCTTGCCTTATTTCACTCCCTATATTAATAATGTTGTCCATGATTTGGATTTGGAGAACTAAAGGATATATTTTGTCCATTTTAATTAAAAATTAACTTTTAATTGAAAACCCATTCCAAAAACTCAGGGGGGGTCTAAATTGATGAAACACAATGTCTTTCCCACTAACAATGAGGTTATTATCATTCTCAAGATACCCAATAAATTGAAACAATATAAAAAATTACCTAATATTACATTTTAATCAATAATGTTAGTTATAAAATTCACTTCCCTCTACAAGTGAATAACATGAATTCCATTATCAATGAGTATCCTACACTATATGATGAATAAAACCAAACAAAAGCCGGGAATCATTCTCAGTCGTAGATATATTGTTGTTCTAAAACCTACACAATTAGTGATGTTTTTATATCATCTTCAAGATTATATATATATATAATTCTAATTCAAATGGAGTTTGTATGTTTATGTAATAGGAAAAACATTTCCATATTTCAATAAATTTCATAACCCTCTATGTTTTGTAATAATTTCAATTTTATAAGTCAAGAATGGTTATATTCCTCAATGTTAAACTAAACTAATAGAGGAACATCTATTTTTTATCTTACCAACTGATAATGGATTTAATTATAATAATGTTGTACCAAAAAATGCATGTACATCCAAATTCTATATGAAACATCTAAGATTAACTACTTATTACTACTTCAACATTTTAAACATAGAGCCTAAAAATTTATAATTTACTATATCATGTCTACCATTCCATTGAAAATTGGGAACATGGGATTTCCAAAGATGGGTGGAGGAGTGTTGAGTGAATAATTACCTTTTTTTGTTTTAAAAAATACTTATCCATATCATAGTTCATTAATTTAGTTTCTATCATGTTTAATTTTAATTGTATGATTAATTATTATCATTAATTTTAGACTATTTATTATTATAAATTGTTATTTTATCATATTTCATGTTGAATAAATTTTCCAATGTATAATATCCTGAAAATAAAAGAATATTTGTGACATATTAAAAATATGCTCTTAAAGAAAACCATAGATTATAATATTTATAAAAGTAAAAAACATAACATATTATAATAAGTCCGTAAATATTGGAATTCTTCACATTTGGATATGTTGTAAACATTATATATGATGTTCATAATATTATTTATGAAAAAATTTCTTATACACTCTAATTTTAAAAAAGGAAAATATATTTTGTATTCAAGTACTCTTAATTATGGATTTTTGTGTGAGTAAAATATCATTACATATATTGGATGAATTGGAAAATTCGAAAAGCAAAAAAAATTATGTATTATAAGTAATGGTTGTAAAAAAATATGTTTTGCTAAATTCAGTCATTAAGAAAACATACATATTATAAAGTAGTATTATGTATCAAAGTTCTACTATATTGTATTTAGAAAAAATATCCTTATATATTGTAGTGAATGTGTTTCAAAATTTAATTTTAGAATTTTTTATATGTTAAGTTCAAGTGTTTTATATGATACATGAAAGATGATTCGAATGATATATTTATGATGATTTACAATTTAATCTCATATAAATAAATGTTTATGATATATTATCAATCATACATTATGACAGATAATCAGGGAAACACTAATTATATTTAAATTCAATTGTTTTGAATTTCCATTTCTTTATTTTGGATTATTGTTGGGATTATTCAAATTTTTAGAACTGATTCTTAAAAAGTATTTCAATAATTATTTATGTGATTATTTTTATGGATAATTGTATAATCATTATCAAATTCTATGACTGATAAACATTGTGATCATTTCAAGAATTATTGTAGTGATATTATTTATATATTTGAATTAGTCTAATAGTTATATCTCATAGAAAAAATTATATTTCATTTATAAATAGAAGATTAAGATAGAGGTTGTGAAAACACTCATGGTTTATATATATTGAATTCATAAACGATATATTTAAGAGATTCAAAGGTTGAGTGCATCATGGTTCACACACTATTATTCTGTATTGTTGAGGTTCTGAAGGATTTCCTGATATTCATTGATAACTATTTGTGAAGGTCATAAGATGTTTTTTCAACAATATAAAATACATATATAATATTTTATTGGTTTAAATATTTAATATTTTTTTATACTCTTTTTTCTAGGTATGGTAAGGTTAGTAATCAAGATATAACTTAATTCACACATGATTATACCTTCATTAAAATTTATTTTTCATTGTCATGATAATCTAAATATTAATCATATCACAATTTTTTATCTCCCCTTGAAAAATAAAGGAGTTTTGGTTTGGGCCTATAGGTGTGAAAAAGTCATGTATTTTTGTTGTTCCTTGGTCTACTAAAAGGAAATTTGTAATGATTTTTCACTATACTTAAAAAAATCTGGACTATTTAGGGAACACCGTACTAATCAAGTATTAAAGTTATTTGAATTTTATACACAAGTTAGTTGTGATCCAAATTACTATAAGAATACTTGTTCGGTCTCTTCTTTTATAATTATTCTTACAATATTTACAAAACAACTATGCTTATTGTTTCTATTTTAACTATTTTTTCATATTACCCACCAAATTATTCAATATTGTTTAAATTATATGGATTATTTTAAGATAGAAAAATAACTCCTCTCTTTTTTATTTCAATATTTAACTTGATACCTCGTAATTGGTATTAAATAATAGGTTTGGTTTTCTAGTTACTGGTTTCTGGGTTTTGATCTGGTTGATGGTTTCTCGGTTCTGGTTCCTTCATTTTTTGGATCTAGTTTCCAACTGCAGTTGTTGGTTTCTCGATTATGGATCCTCCATTCTGGTTCTGGTACGGACTATCTTCTGTGGGTGGTGTGGCGTCGGCTTGGAGCATCTTGGAGGGGGTAGGATCTGGGTCTTAGTCTTTTTTCTGGTTTTTGATGGTTGTTGTGTGGTTTTCTTGGATGGTTGATGGCAATCTTGCGGCGTCCTTTTCACCGAAGCTCCCCCTCCTCGTTGGCCCTTCGCTTTATATGTTTTGCACTTTGGGGAACCTAGAGAGGGTTCTTCTGTAGCCTCGACCTGATCAACCTCATGCCCAGGGTGGCGTTGTTGGTTTAGCTTGAATTAGATCCCCTCAATGGTGATGCTCCATCGATGTGCGGTTTGGTCATCCAGTCCTAGGTGACGAAGACCCGACTTCACGTTCCTTGGTTCGTCCTCCTCTTCGGTCTTCTACAGTTTTGTGGAGGATATGCCTTACAGTTGGGGTGGGGTTCTGTGATCTAGATTCCAGCATTGTGTTTCTCATTTTCATGGTTAAATATGTTCTGTTGTTTGGATTGCTTTCGTGACTCAGGATCATATATCCATCCAGACGCGACCACATGGTTCAGGCCCTAAGAGGTTTAGGAGCAGGCATTTATTCTGTGCAGGATTTACGGATTTGGATGTTTGAGGGGGTATGGAGACAACCATCGGATCGGGCATGTGCTTCGTCACAGGACACTGTTTGTTGTACTTTTTGCATCGGGTGAGAGCTTCTTCACGATTCAATTGCTGGGGAGGGGCAGTTCTATGTTGTCTATCTGGTCTTGTTTTATATGATCTTCAGGTCGAGTAATGCTCTATGTCATGATGTTTGTTTGGTTTACCCCTTCTTCCATTAAAAGGGGATTCTTTTATAATAATAAAAATTTAAGGCCTTCGGGCCTTTGGATGGTGAAAAAAAATGTAAACATTTATAATTATTCTTTCTAAATTTTGTTTACAACACCAAATCAGTTAATTAAGATCATTTATTCCAAATTAATTTTAAATATTGATTGTATATGAATGAAAATGTATAAAATAAATATAATAATGTAATAAAATTATTATTTTTGTTAAAGGAGTTGAATAGGATTACCATAGTGAAAAATAAAATATAAATTTATGAAGATATCTATTTAAATGTAAAAGTAGATTTTAAGATAATTGGTGGAAAATTTATAAGTGTTTCCCATAGTAAACTCATCAGAGATGGTTGAAAGATATAAATATGTTCATTTATATTAATTCATGACATTTATTATAAAAAAATAATATGTACAATTAATTGGAATGGTAAAGGCTAGTAATAATGTTTAATGGTGAATGAAATTAAAAGAAATTAAATAATTAATTTATCTCTAATATAAACTTGTCTCTCGTAATGAAGAAAACCCTCATGAATGGATTAAAATATCACAATTATTATATGGGATTAATTTGGATGATAATGATGAAATTTATAATATATATGTATATAAATTTCTAAATTGGAGGAACATTTTTGATAAAGATTCATAAAATCTAGGAATTGGCTAAAGAATATATTGGAAATACAAATAGTAATTTCTAATAACATGAATATAATTTACCATGTGGGATGTGATATCATTCATGTTATATTTTTTCTAGATAAATAATTTAATAAAAAATGTTTAATTATTCTTTAATTATCATGAGATATATATAACATATGCATGTGTGATGTCATTGAAGATGATTTATTAGATCTGGAGTCTTATAAGTGAAGTCTTTTCTATCTAATAAGAGTTGATGTGCCAAGGATTTTATGATGCTCCACTAGGTGTTTCTGACTATGATTAATCACCTTTTTAAATAGTGGTTTACATGTTATAATGTAAAATGTACCTAATTTGGGTATGGGGATCACCATGTATTCATAATAAGATTGATATGTTATAACCCATGTTATGTTTCATTTTCCTTGTTGAAGGTGTGTATTTCTATAAGGTGAGAAAATTGTGCAGGTGATATTTCAAAAGCATATAGTGTCAGGGAACTATAGAGCACTCGTGGAAGTATTCATAGACTTGAACCTAGTATTAGATCCATCTAGTTGCCTTTCTACATCCTTATGTAATGTTAATGGGGAGATTTTAATGGACGGGGTTATGAAACATTCCACTTGGTGTCTATTACCAGGACTAACCACCCTCCTGCCTAATGATGTGTCTATTAGTAACTCCAAATTACAACATTTAGGCATGTGATGTATCACATAATATTAATAAGAACGGTATGATCCAACCTCTATAACAAGGTATTTTTTATATTTGATGAATTTAATACAAATATTAGAGAAAACCATATAGGTGGGTTTCCAAAAGAGTACAATTCCGTGGAACTAGAAAATTATTGTAGATAGACGCATAGACCTTCACTTATTAATGAACCAAATTTGTGTTTTTATAGTATTTTTTTCAAATTAAGGATTCACCACCAATGATTTTAGTGTAAGATGTATTGGGATTAGTGTTTCATTTTTGTCAATAATGTGTCGATATGTGTATGTTAAAATAATTATTGACGTGGTGGTGAGTAATGCATTGTTATTGACTCAGGGAAAAGACCACTTTGATTATGCATTGTATTAGTTGGCAAGTATTTTCAATAATTCTTTGTTGACAATGGTGATCAATGAGATGGGAATATCTCATTTCTATCAATATGGTGAATTTTTTCCAAAGCTAATGTTACTTGGAGAGTCATTATGGACTCATGAAATGACATTGGATGTCATGCTTGGATATTCACCATACAAAATCAGACTATTGTTGAACTGGCCTTATATTCATTAAACTTGTGCTAAAGGTGACACATTGTTTACAATAATGAAGAAAGGTGAAGTATCATTCATTTTAGGATGATTAATGTGCTTTTTAATTCATGTTCCAAAACAATGAATAAGAGGAAAAGAAAAAGAAATGTGCATGGGATTGAAATTTGAAGAGAGGTGTCCATGCATGTTTGAACAACTATGTGGCCATAAATTTTACACTAAGAATAATATTTTTTAGTCTTACATAAAAAAATTGGTCCATCCCTCAAGCCAACCAGCCATCCTCAACTTGAGGCACATGTGGGACCACAGGGGTCAACTGTGCACCAGGGAGGCTGCCGAAGGCTGGCCAGTGAGAGGTAGGGGCATGTATAAGCCTGGATGAGTGCACAAGATGAATCTTGTTCATAAGGTGGGTCAAATCCCAGGCATAGTTGGGAATAGATAATTCCTGTAGGATAACACAGTATGGGGTGGTACCATGTAGGGAGGAGGATTAATCTAGCGAGTTCTTCGATCATGTTGATACTTAATCTATGGCTTCCCCACATTGTCGATTCGATGTGGGAAAACATTTAAAAACACAGGGAAGAGAACCCTGTTGTCTATCTAATCCCATGACTTGATCGACCACCCAATCACCCGCATTAGATGGATATAATTGTTTCCTCTCATCCATCTTGCACCGCACATGTTTGAATATGAGTCACTCGATGCTCCTGTGGCATTTCAAGACTCCATCATTGTTGTCTTCAACCTATACTGCTCGCTGGTGCCGCTGTTACTCACCAGATCTGATGCAGATCCACATTTGGACCACCATTGACTATCACAAGCATCTAATGACCATCTTCGGATCATATTGAGACCATACATTCAATCTTCATCTTGAATGCATTAGATATCTCAATAAAGAAGGCTCGGCTGAAGGCAAAATGAGTTTCCAATACCACATGGATTTGACCGCGGATTTAAAATGTAATTCATGCATGAATTCACAAATGCATGCACACGAGGACTACACCATAAAGAAGAAGTTCATGGTCAAAATAAAAAATCCCAGGTTTATCAGAATATCTCATAAGCATTTGAATATTTCAAAGCTAAAGTTCTCTTCCATTCATAGGTCTGATTTAAAAAACATTTGTTACATGATTTGAATGTTGTGAAACACTCTATTCCCTGCCTATAAAAGAAGAGGTACCAAGATAAAGAACATGACTTCTATATTATTCTTGATAGGTCATGTTTTCAAAAAACAAAGAATCTCTATGATAATTTTTCGCAAAGGGAAGTAGAGATCTACAATCCTTCGAGGCTTGGTGAAGAGAAGAACCCACTGAACTTCAAAAAGTGATAAGAACTCTTGAATCATCCTCATGAATAAGGGAAGGCTACACCTGTTGTTTGAAGGAAAATCATGAACACACAATAGGTTTACCGAAACCCTCACTGTGTTTCATGAAGAAGAACCCACAGGTACACAACTGGTGCAACCATAACCTTTTAGTACATTGCAATGAACCATACATTTCTTGTGTAAAAAAGAAACCTGATTCATGCACCTCTTTAATGAACAAAGAACTATTACCCCACAACATTCACAAATGTAAACACTCCCCTTTTATTCATTGATGAACCCCATTATTTGCAGGAGATTCTCTTGAAGGATAAGAATGCATGCAGACATGCATGCTTACACCAAAGTGAAGGAGAAGTTTGCATGAATGTGGGCATTACATATACCCGTTCCCTCATGAATTAAACACAAGAAAACAAAGTGAAAAGAAAATAAGAGATCGTGAATCAGAAGATAGAGGAATATTATGACCAAAGGGAAGTGCGTACATGCATACACTCCATTTTCTTGACTTGAATAAACCTAAGGCATCGTGTGTTTATAAAGAATAGTGGAGGTTTCATTCATGGTGAACATGTATTAATTTTCATGAGTTTAAACCATCTAAATTGTGTTCATGCAAATAAAACAAGAAAGAAGATTTAAATAAACAATGAGTATAAAAGGAAGGAAGGGAAGTAATTTGGGTTGTATAAAAGATAAAATAAAGATATATAAAGTTATGAATTCCCACGTGAATACTAATTTGTGTGTGCATATTCAGAAAGAAGAATCCAAATGGATAGTGCATGTGAAAAAACATGACACACACACGTTGAACCTAAACTATTGATACAAGTGAACAATGTCTATTTGGGTTAAAAAGCAACACATTATACATGCATTAAATCTTGAATAATCACAAGCACATGTGAGAAGTCTTTGAGATACCCAAAACAAGATGTTTGGATTCCATGTAATCCATGCATGAAGTGGATTTGAATTGAGACTAAATCTGGGAATAATTAAAGATGTTCTTATATACGAGTTGACAGTGTTGTAGAATTCAAGAAGATAGGCATAGATGACATAATGAAAGATCATTCTTGTCTATTATTATTATTGAAAAAGTTGTGTGAACTATACGCACACATGTGAGTGAGTATATATCTTCATCATAATAATGAAAAATTTCTCGAGAAATGTTTCATTGAGGAAACTGATCATCACAAGTGATCAAAATTATTAAGCAAGCCAAATAGACCTTATCAAAAGGCTGTTGAAGATTCTTGAACAGGAACACAAGAAAGTGTTATTCAGAAAGCTTATGGGGAAGAGAATAAAAATAATCTACAATGAATCAAAAGAATCCAATGGGGGAAGCTACTCGTGTGATTCAAGATCAAGGATTTTCCTTTGAGACCCAATAGAAAAAGTCCTCAGTGTGACTTTGGAGAAGGCCATAGTGATTCTAGTAACACTGTGAGATGCAGTAGAAAGAACCTCATGTGGGACTCAAGATAGATATAGTGTGAATCTATATCGACCATTGTAATTTTATATTTAATTATAGTGGAGAATCTATGTTGGGGAGAATAACCAACACATAAAGGAGTAGTTCTCATTACCAAACCTTGTAAATCATTGTGTTTAGTGACTTTGAATTGAAATCATCATTCAAGGTAAGGCTAAGAGAAACAAGAATAGTGGATCGAGGCTTTAACCATCCATAGAGGTTTAATTGAAAAGAATAAATTTGTAAAAAAATTAAAGGGATCACTGATTCACTCCCTCCCCATCTCAGTGATTCACATTGATCTGGGAACTTCAATTGGTATCATAGGGAGGTTGCCTCTGAAATATCAAAGGGTGTCTTTGTGAAGTACATATTTTATAAAATGAGTGAGAATCCTCAAATAGATATTTCTTCCAAGACTCAGAAGAATATAAAGAAGAAACAGGAAAGGAAGATGGAGAACAATTGTACTGCTAATGGGGATACACCTTCTTCTGAATGAAATATCAAAGGTACAAAATGTGATGATTCCTTTTATTATTATGACTCCTCTAATAAATCCTTGTCAATTTTTGGTGATGATAGATTAATTAGTGATCTTTAGTATTCACTTGAATAACATCTGAATAATATTCCTAGAGAAGTGGAAAGACATATTTCTATAAGTATCAAAGTTCTTCAAGATGAAAATTTATTTATGAAAGAAGAAGTTGATTCCACCGAAGAGGCACTGGTTAAAGGGATGGTATGTCTAACACTCTCACAAAACTTGTGAAAGAAAAGGAAGAAACAATTTATCTTTGTAATGAATGATTTTCAGAAGTTTCTGAAGAATTGAAATGAAGTATTTGTGAGAATAAATTCTTTGAGATTGCAATTTTAGAATCTTTCCATGCATTTGAAAAATTGCACGAAGTTTCTATAGTTTCCAAAGCTTCTCAAGTAGAAGAAAAAGATAAAAAGGTAAAGGATATTGACATTTATTTGAAAGAATTAAGATATTTTCATGAAGAAAAAATGATAATTCTTGAGGAGAATTTCGAAAATAAGATGAGACCAGTTGAGGATGAGATGAACTCTCAGAACATGAAGTGTTTAGAACTAGAGTTGAAACTGAAGAATGATAAATCACCCCAAACCGTAACTTCCCAAATGGATGATAGAATATATACTATCACTCAATTTTTCATTTAGGAAAATGATTCTAAAAGGATTATTATATCATCTTCTAATCCAATGCCAACATCCTCCAAGAATAAGGTATCCCATAACCAAGTTATTTCTATTTCTACTAATGAGGTTTCATATGAAATTACAGGTTCAAAGCTAAAATCTAGGAAGGTGTGGATTGATAAAAATATAGATACATCCATAAAAAATTCAAGGGTGGATATTTGAATGATAAAGAATAATAACACCCAAATGGATGATCCAACGAAAGAAATAGAATTTGAGAAACAGTAATGCACTGATTCTTTCCGAACTGATACTATATAAAAAACAAGGAGATTTATTGCCTACAATTGGTGTTTTTGGATGTTTGGGAATTAGGCCAATAGTTTCTGGAATAATATGTCATCATATAAAAATTATGGAAGGCTTGAATTCAGTTGTAAAGAAATGAATCATTCTGTCAATCTAAACCAGAATAAAAATATGAAGAAGAATCTGTCTATCAAGAATAGATTTGAATATCTTGAAGAATACTGTGATAATTAAAATAGAAGTGGTCATAATTATGATGAGTTCCAGTTTATTAAAAACATGAATCATTTATATGTTGATAAGAATAAAAGTCTATAACAAATGAAGAAGAAAGGAACAATATTTGATAATCCTTCTACTGGGAATATTAAAAACAATGAAGTCAAGAAAACTATGAAAGAAAATATTCTCAAGAAGATGTTTAAGATGGATTCCAAGAATGTCATCTCAACCAAGAAAATTTGATTCTACTATGGAAATAAAGATCATACCATGGATCACTACAAAAAATCCATGGAAATGAATGGAAGAAAGCTGAAATTAAAAGGAGAATCAATCTAGGAAAAAATAGGATTGATTGAAGAAATTCTTGAAGATGATTTTAATAAGTTTCCTAAGAAAGGTATATTGAAAGTTTTGAAGAAACAATATAGAATATACACATTATAACATGTTAATAAATAGATTTTAGTCAACTGGCCTGATCAATTTCAAGTTTCTAGAGAATTTCAAAAGGCTAAAGATGGAGTATTATCCAAAGAAAAGGAAAAGGGACAACAAATCATTCTACATGAAGAATAATCTAAATTTCATGAGAGGTTTTCAACACTTGAAAACTAAAGTGTCTCACAAGTATTGTGTGGAAGGTGAAATTTGGTTAGATATAATAAAAATAAATGTATAACTATTTTAATAGCTCAAGTATAGATGTTGAAAATTGAAAAACATGCACCAGCGGAGGCTACTTCACTATTGGTAGAAGTGAGGATAAAAAATCCACACAAATTGATGGTGAATGGAATAAAATGGTAAACACTAACAATGAAAGTTAGAAATTGAAAATATAAAGGATAAAAAAGCATGAAGAGTACCAGACACACTTGAGCTACAAGGAAAGAAGTTCTTGGGTTGATAGGAAATTCTTAGCCTCATTGCTCCTTTTAAAAATATCACATGTGTTCCATATTATTTCCATATAATTTTTTTATACATGTATTCTCACATTATAGGTAATTGAAGGTGAAGGTCATTCTCAAGATGAGAATTTAATGAATAAAGTGAAGAACAACAAGTTGTACTGATTATTCATGATTTGATAAATAAATGGAATGGTCCATAGTGGTAGATTATCAACATGAATATCTTGAAAATTATTTGATGATACTTTCCACTATGTTAAATCAAATGGATTTCACCCCTTGAGGGGGAGAAAATATGAAGTATATGACATCAAGGATTATTTCATGAAAAGTATCTAAATTCATATCATCTCTAGAGGTAGAAAGTTGAGGTATTCCAATCACACTTTTATCCCATGTTCTTAATTGTATTTATCTTTACAATTAAGGGGGAGTGCTTGATTGATCATAATATGGTATGAAGGGGGAGGTTTATATTTTCATTGGAACTTTTTAATATGTTTGGTGAATTATGTATAGGATTTATCATTTCATTGATAAATCTAATTATTTCCATCCCCTTGGATGATAATTGAAAATTTCTAAGCATGATTTCACATGCATGGTTTTTTATAGACAACGTTGAAAACCTTGGTCATATATCTCTTGTTTTCTACGTTGGGTTATCCCAACTGGAATTAGAGTTGACTAACTAAAGGATATCTAATAAGTGAAACATGTGACTTCGTATCTATCTTGGAAATATTCTAGAATATATTCCTTAAAGTGAATAGAAGATGTTTATGAACAATACCAACTAAACCATTGAATTTGGTTTCCAATAAGGGGGAGAAAAGATGGGTACAAATATTGACTCTTACAAAGTGTGTGCTTAGGAGATATTGACAACAAAATACAAATGTGGATATTATTTTGAATAGTGTTTCATTTTTTGTCAATAATGTGTCCATATGTGTATGGTAATAGAATGATTGAAGTGGTGGTGAGTAAAGCATTGTTAGTGACTCAGTAAAAATACCACCTTTATTATGCATTGTATTAGTTGACAAGTACAATCAAGAAGGCCTTCGGTCCATTCAGATAATTTTGATCAATGAGATGGGAATATCACATTTCTGTCAATATGGTGAATTTGTTCCAAAGATAATGTTACATGGAGATTCATTATGGACTCATGAAATGACATTGGATGTCATGTTTGGACATTCTCCATACAAAATCAGATGATTGATGAATTAGATTTATGTTTGAAGAACTTGTGTCAAAGGTGACACATTGTTTACAACAATGAAGAAAGGTGAAATATCATTCATTTAAGGATGATTAATGTGCTTTGGAATTCATGTTCCAAAAATAAAATGAAGAAGAGAAACATATAATGAAATATACAGCAGATTGGAATTTAAAGAGAGGTGAACATTCATGTCTTAACTACTAAGTGTCCATGAATTTTACACTTAGAAGAATATTTTATGGGATTACTTGAAAAAATGGGTTAGGCCTCAATCCATCCAACCATCCTCAACCCAAGGCACATGCTAGACCAAATGGGTCAACAGTGCACTAGGGAGTCCCGTGAAGGATGACTCGTGAGTGGTCGGGGCGTGTCTAAGCCCAGAAGAGAACACGAGCCGAAGCCCATGAAAATAGTGGGATGAAGCCCGCACATAGTTTGGGCATAGAGCGTGTCCATAGGAGAACATGGTATAGGGTGGTACCATGGAGGGAGGAGAAGTAATCTGGCCAGTTTTTGGAGTGGGTTGATACTTAAACTACGGATTCCCCTTGTTATCGATTCAATGTGGGACAAAATTTTAAAAAATAGGGAAGTGATCCCCTCATTCCATCTAATCCCACATCTCACTCAACCATTCGATCACCCATGATAGATGGATCTAATAATGGACGCTCATCAATCAAATGCCTCACGTGTTTGAACATGATCCATTCGATGCTCCCACAACATTTGAAGAATCTATCACCATCATCTTCAACTTATAGCACTCACCGGTGTAGATGTTACTTACTAGAGAAGATACAGAACCACATCAGGAGTACCATGTCCTATCACAGGAATATAATGAGAATATTTGGATATGCTGCGACCATTCATGAAATCTTCATCTTGTATGCATGTGATATCTCAATGAATAAGGCTTGGCTGAAGGAAAATGGAGTTTCTGTGGCCACATGGATTTGAGCATGGATTTAAAATGTAATACATGCACACATACAAAAATTCATTCAAGTGAGGCCTACACCACAAAGAAGAAGTCTACAATTAAAAGAAAATATCCTAGGTTTATCTAAATATCTCATCCATGTTTGAAGATTTCAAATGAGAGGTTATCGACCATTCAAAGATGTGATTTAAAGGATGTTTTTTATGGGATTTGAATGTGGTGAAACACTATAATCCCTTCCTATTAAATGATAGGTCTAAATACAAATAACATGGATACTCCCTTGTTCCTAAGAGCCCATGTTTTCAAAGAAAATTCATCATCTTTGTGCTACTATTTCACAAAGGGAAACCAAATATCTGAAATAGTTCGAGGCATTGCAAAGTGAGGAACCCACAGGCCTTCAAAAAGTGGTAATTACTCTTGAGTCATCCTCGTGAAGAAGGTAAGACCGAACCCTCTGTGTGAAGTAAAATAATGGATACAAAAAAGGTTTACCCAAACCCTCATTGTGTTTTGTGAACAAGAACCCGCTGGTACACAACTGGTGAAATCAAAACCTTGATGTATATTGTGAAGAATCACACATATCTTGTGCATAGAAGAAACTCGATTCATGCACCTCTTGCATGAAGAAATAACCATGAATCCCATGGCCTTCACAAAGGTAAACATTCTCCTTTTGTTCATTAAATAACCCCACTATTTTCAGGAGAGTCTATTGAAGGAGAAGAATGCATACAAATGTGCATGCTTGAACCAATCTGAAGGAGATGTTTTCAAATTGATGGGATATACATATACCCATGAACTCATAAATTAAACACATATGAATCAAGTGAAAAGAAAAAAATAGATTCTAAGGAAGAGGACTGATGTAGATTGTGACTAAAGGGTAGTGAATACATGCATACACTCATGTGCTTAACATGAAGAAACCTAAGGTATTGTGTGTTTGTAAATAATGGTGGAGCATTCATGTATGGTGAACATGCATCCATGTACATGAGTTGAGAACATCTACATTGTGTTCATGAAAATAAAACAAGAAAGAATATTTAATAAAATAATGAGTGTAAAAAGAAGGAAAGGAAGTACTTTGGGTTTTATAAATGATAAACCAAATATATATGAGTTTATGTGTTCCCACATGAAGAAATATTTGTATGTGCATACTTAGAAAGAAGAAACTAAGGGGACTATGCATGTGAAAAATCATGACACACACACAATGGACCAAAACTATTGATACAAGTGAACAATTTGTGTTTGGGTTAACAAGAAACACATTATACATGCATGTAATCATTCATAATCACATGCACATGTGAGAATTCTTTGAGATACTCAAAAAAATAAGTTAGGATTACATGAAATTCATGAATTAAGTGGATTTGAATTGAGACTAAAGATGATCATAATTTAAGAATATCTTATATCCGAGTTGATAGTGTTTGAGAATTCAAGAAGACATATATAGTTGACATAATGCAATACCATTATTTCTTATTAATATAATTGAAGAATTTTTGTGCATTGTATGCACACATATAAGTGAAGTTGGGTCTTTATAAGAATAAGGAATAATTTCTTAAGCATTATTTCACTAAGTCAACTAATCAACATAAGTGATCATAATTATTCAGCAAGGCCAAAAGACCTTACCAAAAGGTTGTTGAAGATTCTTGAATAGGTACATGGGAAATTGTGATTCAGTAATCTCATGGGGGAGGGAATAATATCAATATAAAGTGAATAAAAAACATTTAAAGGATGAAGCTAATCATGTGATTTGAGACTAAGGAGTTTCCTATGAGACTCAGGACCAGAAGTCTTCAGTGTGACTCTAGAGCAGGCTAGTGTGATTCTTGTAACACTGTGAGATGTAGTATAAAGAACCTCTTATGGGACTTAGGAGAGATAAAATGTGACTTTTTGTTGACCATTGTAATTTTCATCTGATTATAGAGGAGAATATATGTTGGTGAGAATAACCAACACAACAAAGAGTAGGGTATTTTTACCAAATCTTGTAAATCCTTGTGTTCTGTGCCTTTGAATTTACAGCATCATTATAGGTATGGCTGATAGACATAAGAAGAGTGGATCAAGGATTTAACCATCCATATAGGTTTAAATGAAAAGGATAAATCTATAAAAAAGTTTAAAGGGATCACTGATTCTCCCCCCCCCCCCACTCTCAGTTATTCATACTGATCTGGGCACTTCCTGATAAAGTACAAACTATTATATATAAAATAGAGAATCAAGATTGGTGAGGCAGTTCATGAAGTTCCCAAGAAATATGTTACTTTTTATTATGGATTAATGGAATACCATAAATAATTGAAGTGTTTATACCATAAATTGTTATGAGGAAAATGAGATATAAAAGATTCTCTTTTATCATATATATAGATTCATAAATGCGGAAGATTCTATAAGTTAATGTGAAGAATCAGTTGGAGAAGATTCCATAATCTGAAGAAGGTGTTTCCATGAGACTAATGGATGTATTTTTACAAGATAAAAAATAATTGAAAATGAATAATTTAAGAGAATTCCATGGGATATGGAAAAGGAATATTATTATTCTGAAATATGTTTGAAAATATTTTTATAAGTTGAGGTACTACCTTTGAAATAAAGTGTGGGTATTATTTTGATGATCATTAAGGAAACAAAGTCATGTGTTTAAAACTATTTACTATAGTTTTCATAGATAGTGGGAATGGATGAATTTGTGTCTCAAAGGATCATTTTGATTTTTATGGTAATTAGTAATATTTTACCTTGAAGATAAAATTTCGAAAATTACAATATTTTATAAACATAATTTTAAAGTCTACATAAATATCATCTTGAGTTGTGTAAACATAAGATAATCCAATGTGATTTTCAGAAATATCTATATAAATATATGACAATAATATATATACATTATCACTTAAAAGAGAATTTTTTTTAGATTATCTACATTCTATGAAAACATCATCTAAAACCTGCATAAACATAATCTTCATGAGGATCAAGATCTATAAACATGGACTAAAGTTACAATAGTGTGAACTAAAATGTAGTGACATATGTAAAGGTAAATCTAAGAAATACGGACCCTTATAAGGGTAATATAGAATTTCACTGATATGTGTAAATATAAACCTCAAGGATAGGTAATTATTATCTATAATACTATATATTTTTAGGTAGAAATTAGTACATTTAATACATTTTTTTATATTAAATTATCAAACCATGATAATCATATAGGTATCATTATTCATATTGAGATGTAATAAGAATTGGTCATAGAAGGATCTAAAATCAATGAAATCCTACGAAATTGAACAAAATAGACTATAAGATAGTGAAATAGAGAAATACACATGGTGAAAAATGGGAAACCGTGGTGAGAAGTGTGTTTGAAAAATGGGAAGATTACAATATCCATGCTATAACAATGTGTAGTTCAGATTATTTATGTCATCACGTTTGGAAAATGGTTAGAGATATATAACCACACAGTATTAAAAAATTTGGTGATATTCATGGTAGAAAAATAGTGAGTTGGAGGAATCCCATGCCATAAGACACACTATCCATCTTTATATCACACATGAATTCATGATATTTCAAAATATAATTAATATATGGATTATTTTGATGAGGAATACTATGATAATTAATGTATTATACATAGAAAATAAGAGTTAATCTTCAGTTTGATTAAATTGAAATAAAAAATAAGATATTAAAGATGTTGAGTTATAGAAACTATGAGAATAGAGGAAGCTGACAAGAGTCTTCAATAAGACTAGACAAGAAGAATAAATGGTGTATGGAATTTTTAGAGTTTCAAGGTAAGAAAATAATGAATTAAAATATTCATTCAATTAAATGAATTTATATGAGAAGAAGATAGTAATAATTTAAATATATCTACTTTGTACATATATTAAAAATATTCTACCTATAGAAAGAGAAAAATATAAGAATGAGAATAAATATTTTATTTGATACAAACCTTGATATATCAAATAGAGGGAGAAAATATGGTTCTAGTTCTATATGCGAAGGATTTATCTCATGAGTTAAAGAATAAGACTAAAAGGAAGAATAAGAATAATAAATATTGTATAGAATACATCAATGACTTATAAATAGAGTAATGTTATAATAAGTCTAACCTACTATATATTTATGTTTTAGAAGTCTCACAGACATTAATTCATCATATCTGATTATTATAAGATAGGAATAATATTCATCCATGTCGTTTAAGAGAGACTTTGAAAAACATAGGTGATCATGTTTTGAGAAAATGAAATCTCATTATCCTGAATAAAGGTATATCAATCCCTCATTTACTTTTTAATTGGTTGGTTCTTGGATAATTAGTTGGAGGTCATATAGTTGGTCATAAATTCATTGACAATAAAATAGAATCCTTATATTTCGGATAATAACCATGAAGTTCTAGGGATATAATCATCAGTATTGAGGTTAATATCATTAATAAAGCATGACATACTCTTGTGATTATTTCAAATTAAATATCTTCAAACCAATGAAATGAGATATAGAGAGGGGAGAGGAGATATAGAGAAATCAACTCACTAAATAATTGATGATTTGTAAATGGACAATGATAAAATTCATGTAAAATTATACCAAAATTCAATCTCCCCCTCTCAGTGTTGGACACATCCCTATGTTAACCTAAAAATTGATATAAGATAATTACATACCTATATTGGACTCTCTTTTTTTAAGAAGTTTGAGAATTCATGAGATAATAAACCATGGATGAGTTGTGAACTAAGATATTGATGAATTTGAATGAATGGTAGGGAGAAAATTTGGAGAGGATTCATCTAAGAAAGATGATAATATAGTGCCTTTATTAATTGAAGGTAATCAAAGTAGATATAATCCTAATATTTCATTAATAAAAATTCTTCTATTTAAACTTGTGATAAGAATCCATACCTCTTATGTAATATTAAATAAAATATTGTTTCCCTATGATGTAATCTTGATAAGGAGATAATAATTAATAGAAGATGGATATCTGATGGTTGATTCCACCACCAAGGATTAGGACAACAGCCCGGTCTCATATCATTTATCATTTTTACATATTTAAGGGGTTCCAAAAATACCTTATTAAAATTATCTTACGAATGAACCATGTGCCAGTATGGGAGATCACAATTTTGAGTATTCATGTGTTGAATCAATTTTTACTATAAAATATATCTTATATATCTTCGTTAAAGAAATTTTTTAACTTTTTTTGGAATGTTTAGAAATATGATTGAAAAAATCACCGACCATGAGGATGACTATGAAATTATGGGGAAGGATTTGAAAGAAAGTGAATAAATCTTTGTTAATCTATCTAAATTGGTTGGATATATGATTGAAATAAATATGAAGGTTGAGAAAATATTATCCAAATTTGAAGATGAGTGGTTGAATAAAATCAAGGAGAGAGAGTAACCCAATAAACAATTCTTAAGAAATAATCTATTCATATGTAGAAGTAATTACTTTTAAAAATGATCAACTTGATGGCAAGGCCAAGATGATTAAAGGTCTTGACAATATTCTACAAGAATTGGGAAAAATACATAATGGTAATATTGAATTGATATGAAAGGATTATGAAGATAGATTAAAATTCATAGAAGATGAGAAAATTATCTTCTATATGAAATTATTAGATCTTACTAGTAAAATTGAAGAATCGAGATTCAGTTCAAGTGATATACCCAACAAGTTAAAAAATATTTATTTCCACAAAAAAATAAGAGGAAAATCATTCTAAAATACATTTATCTGGTGGAAGAAATATCCTAAAATCATATGTTGATCATTATATAACAACCAAAATGGATAAAGTTCCATCCGCATAAAAAACATTAACTATTCTAGTCTTATTTTTATACATAGTGAAAAGTTAAACATAATATATATAAAACTACATATTAGAAAAAGAGATGAGATGCATGCCATCATGCGAATGATGGATAAAGTAATTTCCATGAGAAATGTATCCTCAAATAAATATTAAAAATCTAATGTAAATTATAAAATATATCTAGCTACTAGTTCTATAATACTTGGACAACATTTAGTTTAAATAAGGAAACCATAGTTTGTTTGTTATGGTTTTTTCTTTAACAGATTCTGGAAAATAGATTTGGACTACTATTGAAATATATCACCCTATAAAAAATTGAGATCCTAAATTAAGGAGGAGAAATTTTGGGCTAAGTAAATATTCTTTAATGAAGGGAAAAAAGATGTAAACCTCAAATAATTTTGAAACCATCAGATATCACTGTGAAGTTGGAGTGGGTGTGGTCATAGTGAAGAGGTATAAGAATATAAATCATTCAAACATGAAACCAAATCAAAAGGGAATAAAATACCATAGAATCAAATGAATTTAGAAAATAAAAATTTTGTTGATAATTAAGTGAATTATATAGATAAGAATATTCCCATGAAGTTTATGAGGAAGGATACTTATTTATCCTTGGGAGATAAGAATATAAGGGGTCTAATTGAATACAAACCCAAGAAGTACAAGAAGAATGTTCCACCAATAATAATAATAGGATTATTATCTAATTCTAAAGGTGGATTCATAATATATTTTTACCAAAAATCTATGATTTTAAAAATTAATAAAAGAAATCAAAATATGAATAGAAGAATAGTACAGATAAAAAATAAAAGGATTTTAGTGGTAAAGAGAAGACCTAATAAACCATGTATTAAACCCTAAAATGATTTTTAGATTCCTAAATTGTGTTTGGAAATATGGCTAGCTGACAAGGATAAATTATGTGAATTTTAATCCCAACATAAAGTAATGTACAAAAGAAAATATGAGACTACAAAAAAAGAAGAAATCAAATAGGTGTGAGGAATATATAATCAATATTAATTAGTCTGTAAATATTATTATATAAAATGAATAAATCTTGAAAAATAAGAAGAAATCACCAAGTGATTCATGAACCATGATGTCATGTGTTAAAAATAAGATTTTATGTAAGGAAATAAGAAAAGTACCCATACTACCAAAACCATACTAATATCCGAAGGACATTTCTACAAGAATGAAGGGTATATCCTATCTTGGTAAACAATTAAGTAAAAAAATTGGTTGAGAATAAATTATTAATATAACTACCCATGTTAATGAACAAGGGCGTCTTCCTTATTTAAAAAATTAATTTTGGATATATTTTTTGATAAAGATTTTGAAAATATAAGGTAAATTATTCTCAAAAGGAGAACTAGTGGAATAAAGTAAGATGGTATATCTATTCTATATATAAATAATTTTCCATATTAGTATTATTTATCAAATATTATTATAAGTAATATCTCTATAAAATACCAACCAGAATAATGAAGAATTTAATTTCAAAACCTAGACATCATTTTGATAAATTTACCCAAATTGGTGGAAGTGAAGTACTTGATATTGTTAATGTTGTTTGAATAAGTGAAAGTAACCTAATGAAGAAATACTTACTGTGTATATATTGTTTTTATATTAACAACTAGAACTATAAATATTATTTAATGAATACTTATTATATCATCCTTATTTCAAAAATGAATTGTTTTTTATATTAAGGGAGATAATTTCTCTTAATGAATGACAAGAATTATATGAAACCTGATGTGTTCTAGGAATGTTTGAAATCAAAGCCTTCTTTTTAAAATTTATTTTTTTAATATTTGTGTTGAGTAAGTATAAGAAATTCGGTTTTAATGTTTTTTAGAATAATTTTAACAACCGATATCAATAAGTATTTTAATCCTAGATACAATTGAAAAAACCAAAGGAATATAATTGATAAAGGTTATAGTTGGTAATGTATTGTTTTTTATTATAGAGATCCTTATTGTTTAAATCAAACCCTATTTTTTCTACATTGAGAAATGTTTAAGTTGTCTTAGAGTGTGATTTTTTAGGAAATTTTCTTAATAAATACTTAATACCATCCCCTCCCTAAAATTCATAGTAATTATTTTATCATAGTTAGATAGGTACAAAAAAATTTAAGTAGTTGATGATGATAAAAGGGGATAGAAGAAGGAAATTAATACACATATTGACATTCCATTTTCTATCATTTGTGTTTAAATCAAATAAAAATTTTATGATTGATAGACCCACATTATTTCTAAGTTTTATTTATTTTAAAATGAAGGAAGAAACATGAATGATATAAATATAAGATGAAGTGGGATAGCATGGAAGGAATGTGTATAACTCAAGACTATTGAGAAGGTTCATGATGTTCACATGAAATAAACTACCATATTTTATGAATTAATGGAAAACCTTGAATCATTGAAGTGTTTCTTACATCACTAGTTTTGTGGAAGAAAATATATCAATGATGTTATACCATAATATATGTGGAATAAAAGTCATGAAGATGCTAGATGTTAATGTAATTAATCTCTTTAATTAGGATTCATAATATGGAAAAATAGTTTCCACAAGACTCAAGGATATCCATTCACATGATCAAAGGGGATTGGAAAATGAATTCTTTAAGCTACCACCATATAAGATGGAAAATTAATATAATGATTCAAAAATATGTTGGCAAAGAGAGTTGGATGTTGAGTTGTTACCTTAAAGACCATGTTCGACTATTTTTTGTGCAAATATTCATGGAAATAATGTATTATGTTGATCAGTCTCTACTATATTTTAAAAATATATTTAGAAGGCCTTGTATTGAGTTATAAATTTAGTTTTTATGTTTAAATGTTAAATGGAATTTCTTATCTTGAAGATGAATTATGTAAAATTACCATGTTTTACAAGCATCGTAATGATGTTTATGTAAACATCATCATGATATGTGTAAATATAATACAAGACATGTTAATTATAAAGAATATTTTCATAAACATCAGAAAATACTATGTAAGAATAATTTCCCAAAATAGTTAATATGTGTAAATATCATTTTCATTTTGTATAAACATCATCCACTATCTATATAATCATCATCTCTATGTGAATCAGGCTATGTAAACATGAACTGAAGATACATAAATGTAAAATTAAATGTAATGACCTCAGTATAGGTAACTTTTATAAATTTGGACTTATATAAAGGTAATATAAAATGAGATCTTCCAAAATATAGAATACTATATATTTTGATGTAGAAATATATTCATTCAATGCATTTATTCTATTCATCAATGATCAAACATCATAACTGGACATAGATCATGATTTATGTTGAGATGTAAGAAGAACGGAAATTGGAAGGTGGTTAAATAAATGAAATACTGTGATACAACATGGAATAGGTCAAAATATAGTGAAATAGAAAAATAAACATGGCCATTCCATAAGAGAAACTATGATTGGGATTGTGGTTACAAAATATATATATTACATAATCCAAATCATAGTAAGTATCATTTCATATGGTCATCATTATGATGATAAATTAAAAAAAAATATTTCAAGACATCATGTTTGAAAAATGGGAAAATACATATATCCATGTTTTTATAGAATCCCAGGTGATATTCGTGGTTACAAAAATTGTGAGTCGGGAAAAATCCCCACAATATAACACACCAAGATGGTATATATCACACATGACTTTATGGGATATCAAAATAAAATAAATTTGTGGATTTTATGGATGGGTAATATTATGATAAGTGAAGCATCACATGTAACATCCCAGGTAAATAAAGAATAAGACATATTTTATATTTATTAATATTTGTGAATTAAATATTAATTTTACTTTAAAGGGGTTGTTATGTTTGATAGCGTACCAGATATGCAACAACGGGTTTCTTTGAAATATTACGTTGCACACTAATAAAATTATATTACTATTTTAAATAGTATAACTGTTGATACAACTAAAACAAAAGTTGTTGAAGAATGGCCAAGTCCCACAAATATAATCGAGATTCATAGTTTTCTTGGTTTGACAGGTTATTACTGGAGGTTTGTTGAAACTTTTGCATGGTTATCTAGTCCAACGATGAAGTTAACTCAAAAAGGTGTTAAGTTCATCTGGACAAAAGAATGTGATGATTGTTTTCAAGAATTGAAAATAAGATTGGTGAATGCTCCAGTTTTGGCACTGCCATATAGAAATGGTGAGTTTTTTATCTACAGTGATGCTTCGTTGAAAGGACTTTGTTGTGTCCTAATGCAGAATGATCAGGTAATTGTTATGCTTCGTGTCAGTTTAAACCACATGAGTTAATTTACCCTACACATGATTGAGAATTAGCTGTTGTTGTTTTTTCTTTAAAAATTTGGAGGCGTCATTTGTATGGAGTAAAATGTGCAATATATACTGACCACAAAAGTTTAAAGTATATATTCACTAAAAAAGAATTGAAAATTACATAGAGGAGATAGTTTGAATTAATCAAGTATTATGATTACACGGTCCATTACCATCCAGGAAAATCAAATAAAGTGACTGATGCTTTGAGTCGAAATATTAATGCTTCATTAACCATGTAACGTTTCGAACAAGATCCTTTGGTTTTTGATTTGATTAACTTTGGCATAGAAATTCTTGGTGCATAAAATTATTCTTATTTTGTATCAGGTTTCAATGAGATCGTCTCTATCAGACAGAATTAAGCAAGCACAGAAGGAAGACAGTGAGTTGCAGAAAAAGGTGGAGTTGGTTTAGAAGGGTAAGTTGCATGAATTTAATGTTGATAATGATTTTTTTAGGTTTAGGAAGAGATTATGTGTTCCTTGTGATTCACAGTTGAAGAATGAGTTGTTATGTAAAGCTCATAATGCTGTGTTTTTTAGTTCAACCTAGTAGTACTAAGATGTACAAAGATCTTCAGAAGTATTACGGGTGGGATGGAATGAAAAGAGATATTGCTGATTTTATTGTGAAGTGTTTGACTTGTCAGTAGGTTAGAGCAGAGCGGCAGTTTCTGAAAGGATGCTTCAGCCTTTACCAGTACCAAAGTGGAAATGGGAAAATATATCCATGGACTTCGTTGTGGGACTACCAATGACATCTCAAGGTAACAATGCAATTTGGGTTATTGTTGATCGATAGAGTAAATATGCACATTTTTTTCCTATTCAAGATACATTGTCTCTAGATCAACTTTCTGGGTTGTTTGTTAAAGAGATAGTCTAGTTGAATTGAGTTTCCCTCTCTATTGTATCTGATCGTGATCCCAAGTTTACTTATAACTTTTGGAAAGGCCTTCAGAAGTCATTGGGTACTGAATTAAATTTTAGTACAGCTTTTCATCCTCATTCAGATGGGTAATCAGAATGAACAATTCATACATTGGAGGATATGTTACGTGCTTGCTCGATGGATTATCAGGGAAGTTGGTACCAACATCTTTCTTTGGTTAAATTTTCATATAATAATAGTTTTCATTCTAGTATACAGATGGCTCCATTTGAGGCATTATATGGAAAGCGTTTCTGAACTCCGTATTTTTTGGGATGAAGTAGGTGAAAGGAAGCTGATTGGACCAGAATTTGAAGAAGAGATGGTAGAGAAAGTTTAGTTGATTCAGAAGCACATGAGAATAGCTCAGTGGAGACTGAAAATTTATACAGAGAACTGGAGGAAGGATCTTTCTTTTGAGGTAGGTGGTTATTTCTTTCTCAAATTTTCTCAATGGAAAAGTGTGATGCGTTTTGGTAAGAAGGTAAAGTTGAGTCCGAGGTTCATTGGACCTTATGAAATTCTGGATAAAGTTGAATTATTTGCGTATAGAGTGCATTTACCTCCAATTTTATCCTAGGAACATATGTTTTTCATGTTTTGATGTTGAGAAAGTATATGCCAGATCCATCTCCTGTTTTGAGCTTAGAGGAAGTTTAGTTGGAAGAGAATCTCTCTTATGAAGAATAACCAGTCCAGATTCATGACTGTAGAGAGCATGTTTTTTGGAATAAAGTAATTCACCCGGTAAAGGTTTTTTGGAAAACCCATATGGTTGAAGAGGCAACGTGGGAATCTGAAAATGCTATGAGGGATAAATACCCCCACTTATTTGATAAGTGAATAAAAATTGCGAGGACACAATTTCCAAAAGGGGGAAGGATGTAACATCCCAAGTAAATAAAGAATAATACATATTTTATATTTATTAATATTTGAGAATTAAATATTAATTTTACTATAAAGGGGTTTCTTTGTTCGATAGCATACCTGTTATGCAACAACATGTTTCTTTGAAATCTTACGTTGAACACTAATAATATAATATTTTTATTTAAAATGGTAGTTAACTCCTAGCTGTTATATTGGAGGGAATGAACGAAACTAACTACAATATGATAATACATGTTTTTTAAATGTATTTACATTTATCCAATAAAAGTTAGTGGCTTAAAATGTGAATGAATCTAATTTTAACCATAATTTACATTAAATGGTCGATTTACCACCTTTTAATGGTGAAACCTCTTAAATATAGTTTTGTTCACCTTAATAGATTCTATTTGACCAAATAAAATCCTTCTTTAGAATGGGTACATAAAAATTTACTTTGTGTAAATTTTTTGAATTTTTCTGATAAAGTTCGTTTTTTTAATGAATAGTGAAAAATATTGTATTTTAATTCAAAACTATGTTTTAATATAAATTATTTATACGGCTAGATTATCTTTTTAAATGGTTTTAAAGTGTAATTAGAATATATTTTTACCATTTAATCCAATGATGTTCATGGTAATTAATTTCACTTTGAAATTGGATCTAAAAAAGTGTCAATCTTTTTATAGTTATTGTTTTTTAAAAACACGCTATTTGTTTTAACAACGGGAAATAATTTTAAATTAATTAATGAAACCTCTATGTTTTGAATTTAGAAAAATAGACATCATTTTTGAATTCGTAATATCAAATATATATTAACCTGAATTTTTGGTATTTTTCTAAAAAAACATCAATTTTTGATGAATAGTGAAACCACTTAGTAGTAGTTAAAAACTGACTTTTTCATTTAAATGAAATTTTACAACTTCTGTGAATTGAATTTCAAAAATCCGACATACATGGTTGTTATTATTTATTAAAACTTGGTTCAATAAGATGAAAATAATTTTTTGGTAAATAGTAACTTTTGACTTTTATTTACCGTGGTTAAAGGTAAATAGGGTAATTCAAGGTAAAAAGAATATTGTAATAATTAAACATTACCTTAACACATGTCCTAACCTTATTGGATGAGTAATGGCCAACCATGGGCATCTTTGGGTCTATTTTGGGACCCCATGGAGCAACTTATGAAAGATAATTACACTTTAGATTAATTAATTTAATGTAAGGGGCAAAAATGACATAAAAAAAATCTTTTAGTAAATTAATTTTTATATGGTGTTATATAAGAAATATTTTTGACTATAAATATTCATTGGAAATATAAAATTATTTCATAAATCATTGTATTTTTTTATAATTTTTAGGCATCAAATAAATTAAATTATTTATGACACAATAATGATGCAGTATTTACCTCATTAATAAATGATTTAAATAAATAAGATTATAATGATTAAAATATTATCCAAAACTTATCCAATTCCTATTGGATGATATTATTTCTACTATTAGTTATCGTATCTTCTCCTTTAATTATTTTTGGACCTTTAGAAACCGAATATCATTATATAATAAAATAATATTTTCACACTTTCCTAAAGAGCCCCTCCTCCGCCTTATAAAAGGAAACCATTTCTACCCAATTCCTCACACCTATCAAGTATTTTGTCTCATCCAACCTCTGTCCAATTAAGCTCCCTACATCCCTCTCTTCCACCTAGAAGTCTTACCTTAGGCAGAAGGCACTTCAAGAATTCCTTTTGGTTCAAACCAAATGTAGTTATCCAAATTAAAGGTAATGGTTTCTCTTAACTTCATTTATTTTATTTTACTTATCCAACCCCTAAACTCTTTTTATTCTTTTATTTTATAACAACACCAGTATGATCAATATACTAGGATGTTTTTATGATAATTATTAGAACTAAACTTACACACACCTCCATCTAATGGGTGAAAAACATACAGTTTTTGTGGATGGAAAACTCATGCCTCACAAGACGATGGTTGTTCGATTATATCCTACCGCCTATCATGGTGGCCATTAAGATGACAATATATTTATATATGATATATATTATGTTTATGTTTTCTTCATGCTTCTGTATTTTTCTTTTTTAGCATACCTTTATGGGTTCCATTATGGGTAAACGCGATGATTTCATTTGAGAAAGTGCGGACTACCGCCCCTTCAAAGTGATATGACTCGGTAATGCCATATTTGACATGTATAAAGGATGGATTTAATGATATTATATATGATATTATACTTAAAATATAATATAACTATGAATTATTATGTTTTAATTCCATTAAAATAAGAAATCGAAATGAAATTAGCGTTCATGCGTACGTACGGCTTACCGTCTCCATGAACGGTGCATTTCATTTCTTACCTACAAATGTTATGTACTATTTTAAATACATATATATAATGAATATATGTGATATATATGATATACAAATCATGAATATCATTCTGTATATAATGAACCTTTGACCACATAAACACCATGTAATTATAAGAAGTCCAGTTCTGACTCAAGTACCAAATATCGACAAAATCAATGTTATTAACTTAAATGATTACATAATGTTCATAACATGGTAATAAGTGATATAAATGGAATAATAAACTTGAAAAGGGTTCTTAAGAAATTAGAAATTAACTTTAGTTTATTATTCAGGAGATTAAATAACGATTTAGTCAAGTCGGACATGAGGTAAGGGACTTCGTCTCAACCTCCTTTCATTGAGGAATATTTTGTTTTTATACACAACTTTCTTTTATATAGTGTATAAACCCCTTTGAATTTTACTTTTATTCAAAAGTAATTTTTTTCTATGAAGCATTTTACTAAATGACATAAAAATGTTCCTTTTAACGTAAGCAGTGACAATGACCTTTTCTACCGTTGTGAGTATTATTTGATCTTTGTCTTCCTCAACAAGCTATAATGTTTTTAAAAGAAAATAAATACCATATACTATTTTATGTATTTTGGTATTGAAAATGGATTTGATAAACTACTCTTTTATGTCAATATATTTAAATGATATTTTTTGATTGAATTGTGGAAATTTTATCATTCCTTTATACTGGTTTTATGTGTTATGATTTTATAATGGTACTTGGACATTTGATGGGTGGTTACATGAAAAACAAAATGACGGGTGGTGTTGTGAAAACCAGGACAAGTGGTTACATTATAACCTCCAATGCATTAGGTATGGAAGTTGGCCGTATGGATATTCCATTTAGCGATATGTGTGGAAGTCGACCGTATGGTTATTCCATTTAAGTATGTTTATGTCCCAAGTTACCTTTATATGTTATGTGTTCTTTATATGGGTTTTTTGGTAATATTTTGGTTACAAAAGGGTATGTAGTGATCTTTTATTTAGTGAAGAGTATTTACTAATTTATAAAGGTGAAAAGTATTACTTATGTTAAAGTATTCATGGTTTACTTGTTTTTTGGAAAAACTGATAGTTTTCCTTCTTTGTGTATCCTTTACTGAGCTTTTTATGCTCATCCCATGTTTTTGAAATGTTTTTCACAGGACATAATGTGGAATAGGGTCAAGGATGGGATCAAAAAAATTATGTTGCCTTAAACATGGAACTAGACATGACACTTTTTTTCAAGAGTTCTTGTTTTGTGAAAAAAATAGAAACTGAGTAGAAGTTTCTACTTTGTATTTTTTTTTTTGAAATGAAATATAATAGTTATGGCCTAATTATCTAAAAATTTAAACTTGAAAAGATCCTCAATGTGAATAATTCATTTAATTCAATATTATGAAATGTTTAAGGTCGGGTCCTTATAGTTGGTATCATAGGTCAGTTTAGATAACTTTAGAGGTTAGGGTATTATTAAATAAATGTCCATAAATTAATTAATGGTAATATTGAAATGATATAGAATTTACAGATTACCAAGTTGCTTTGCTTAAGATATTTCTGTGTTCAGAATGGTTTTCCACAGAGGAAATAGGGTATCTATATTGGGACGAAATCAGGAGGAAGACAACCTTCCAAATCAGCAACTTGAGATGGTCGGAATCGGAATTGAATAGTTTGTTACAGTGATGGAACAGTTGAATCATGCTATAAATGTTGGTGGTATCCATGCACGAGATCAGCTAGATCAACCGTAGAGGAACGTGTCAGTAGTGGAGCATTTCATGAGGAAACATCCCCCACCACTCAAAGGATCATCTGACCACGTGCTAGCTGAAGGGTGGATTAAAGCACTGGATAAGATTTTCGATGTTATGTGGTGTTCAGAACATCAAAAGTTTAGTCTTACTGTTTACCGTTTTGAAGGTGAATCTGATTAGTGGTGGTCGATGGTGAAAAATATCAGGGATAGTGAGGAGATTGATGCTCTTGATTGGGATGAATTCAAAGGTGTGTTTCTTGAGAAATATTTTCTTAAGGTGGTTCATCTTAGGATAGAAAAACAATTCCTAGAATTGAGGCAGGAGGATGATTTAGTGGATACTTATGAAGAAAAGTTCACTCGACTGGTAAGGTATGCACAAAATTTCATCTGAGATCTTGATAGTAAGATAAATCAATTTTACTCAGGACTGAATCCACAATATCAAAGAGTGTTAGCCTTTTGTTAATTGAAAATTAATGAAAAACTTATTTTATGTGTAGAGAAGGTGGAAATGGAGTTTGCAGATGATCTGGTGCTCTTTGACAAACAAAAAAATAAGAGGTCCAGTTGGTAGTCAAAGGGAAAGAATTAATCAAAGAATCCCAAAGGTAAGAAAATTAAATATCCAAATTGTGATAAGTGTGGTAAAAAGCATCCTAGAGAATGTTTATCAAAGTTTGGAAAGTGCTTCTTGTGTGGTAAGTCTGGTCATATTGCTCGTAACTGTAAGTAATATGATCAAGCAGGAAATGAAAATCCATTGGTAAGATGTTTTAAGTATAATGAAATATGTCATTATGAAAATGAGTGTCCAGTGAAGAACTCAATTGAGTTAAAGTAGCCGGACTACAACCAAAAGGGGTGGTGAAATCATTTGCAACTACTTCAGCAGATTTTGGTCCATCAAACGAAGTAGTATCAGGTATACTATTTGTTTGTTCATATTATGCCAATGTGTTGTTTGATTTAGGGTCTACACACTCTTTCATTTCTGAGAAGTTTTCTAGTAAATAGGGAATTCCATCTCAAGATATGAATATGGAACTTACGGTAAAAACACTTGGAGGAAATGTTGTGAAAAAAATAAAACATAAGAACATTCTTGTCCTTGTGTACGGAAAGAATCTACCTGCAAACCTTATTGTTTTGCCTCTAGTTGAGCTTGATGTTATTTTTGGCATGGATTGGCTATCTATTTATCATGATAAGATTGACTGCAGAGCTAAAGAGGTTTCATTTTAGAAATATTTAAAGTCTGTGTACACGAATTAACCCTTGATTTTGATAACATATCAGGAAGCTGAGAAACCAGTAAAAAATGGAAATGAATGTTGCCTTTCACATATTGTTGAAAATAAAGGAACTGTTCAAATTAATAATGTGTCAGTGGTAAATGAGTACCTTCATTTCTTTCCTGATGAGTTTCTTGGTATTATACCTGATCGAGAAGTTGAATTTAATGTTGACTTAGTTCCTGATGCTAAGCCAATTTAAAAACCCCCTTATCGAATGGCACAAATTGAACTTTTAGAGTTAAAGAAGCAATTACAGGAATTATTAGATAAAGGTTTCATTCGACCTAGCACATCACCATGGGATGCTCCTGTATAATTTGTTAAAAATAAATATGGTTAAATGAGACTTTTCATTGATTATAGAGCATTGAATAACATCAATGTTGAGAATAAGTATCATTTGACGCATATTGATGATTAGTTTGATCAGCCCTAGGGAACTCAATATTTTTTGAAGATTTTATTGAGATAGGGGTACCATTAGTTGATAGTAAAGTAAGAAGACATTCCGAAGACCATTTTTCATACTAGATATGATCATTATGAATTTTTAGTTATGACTTTTGGGTTAACCAATGCACCTACTGTATTCATGGATCTTATTAATAGAATTTTCCATGAGTTCTTGGATAAGTTTGTAGTTGTGTTCATTGATGATATTTTGGTTTATTAAAAAAGTAAAGAGGAGCATGAAATTCATTTAAGGGTTGTCTTTAAAACCATAAAAGATAGGAAACTTTATGGGAAATTCATCAAGTGTGAGTTTTGGTAACAACAAATTTCTTTCCTTGGTCACATTGTTTCAAAAAAAGGCATAACTGTTGATCCTGCTAAAACAAAAGTTTTTGAAGAATGGCCAATACCCACAAATAAAACCGAGATTTGTAGTTTTTTGGGTTTGGCAAGTTATTACCGGAGTTTTGTTAAAAAAATTTCATGGTTATCTTGTCCAATGACTAAGTTAACTCGAAAAGGTGTAAGGTTCATCTGGACAAAACAATGTGATGATTGTTTTTAGGAATTGAAAAGAAGATTGGTGAATGCTCCAGTTTTGGAACTGTCATCTAAAAATGGTGAGTTTTTTATCTATAGTGATGCTTCGTTGAAAGGAATTGATTGTTTCCTAATGCAGAATGATCAGGTAATTGCTTATGCTTCACATTAGTTGAAACCACATGAGTTAAATTACCCTACACATGATTTGGAATTATCTTCTATTGTTTTTTCTTTAAAAATTTGGAGGCATCATTTGTATGGAGTAAAATGTGAAATATATACTGACCACAAAAGTTTAAAGTATATATTCACTCAAAAAGAATTGAACATGAGATAGAGGAGATAGCTAGAATTAATCAAGTATTATGATTGCACGGTCCATTACTATCTGGGAAAAGAAAATAAATTGACTGATGCTTTGAGTTGGAAAAGTAATTCTTCATTAACCATGTTACATTTGGAACAAGATCCTTTGGTTTTTGATTTGATGAACTTTGGCATAGAAGTTGTTGGTGCATAAAATTATTCTGTTTTGTATCAGGTGTCAGTGAGATCATCTCTATCAGATAGAATTAAGCAAGCATAGAAGGAAGATAGTGAGTTTCAAAAAAAGGTGGAGTTGGTTCGGAAGGATAAGTTGCATGAATTTAACATTGATAATGATTTTGTTTTGAGTTTTGGTAAGAGATTATGTGTGCCTTATGATTCACAGCTGAAAAATTAGTTGTTATGTAAAGCACATAGTTCCTTGTTTTCAGTTCATCCTAGTAGTAATAAGATGTATAGAGATATTCGAGAGTATTACTAGTGGGAGGAATGAAAAGAGATATTGTTGATTTTACTATGAAGTGTTTGACTTGTCAGTAGGTTAGAGCGGAGCGGCAGTTACCGAAAGGGATGCTTCAGCCTTTACCGGTGCCAGAGTGGAAATGGGAAAATATATCCATGGACTTCGTTGTGGGACTACCAATGACATCTTGAGGTAATAATGCAATTTCGGTTATTGTTGATCAATGGACTAAATCTACTCATTTACTTCCTATTTGAGATACATTGTCTCTATATCAACTTTCTCTGTTGTTTGTTAAAGAGATAGTCTGGTTGCATGGAGTTTCCCTCTCCATTGCATCTGATCGTTATCCCATGTTTACTTCTATCTTTTGGAAAGGCCTTCAAAAGTTGTTGGGTACTGAATTAAATTTTAGTACAGCTTTTCATCCTCAATCGGATGGGCAATCAGAATGAACAATTAAAGCATTGGAGGATATGTTATGTTCTTGCTCGATGGATTATTAGGGAAGTTGGGACCAACATCTTTCTTTGGTTGAATTTTCATATAATAATAGTTTTCATTCCAGTATACAGATGGCTCCATTTTAGGCATTATATGGAAAGTGTTGTCTAACTCCATATTTTTGGGATGAAGTAGGTGAAAGGAGGCTGATTAGAGAAGAATTGGTAGAAGAGATGGTAGAGAAAGTTTAGTTGATTTAGAATCACATGAGAACAGCTCAGATTAGACCGAAAAGTTATGCAGAGAACTGGTGGAAGGATCTTTCTTTTGAGGTAGGTGATCATGTCTTTCTAAAAGTTTCTCCACGAAAAAGTGTGATGCGTTTTTTTAAGAATGGAAAGTTGAGTCCGAGGTTCATTGGACCTTATGAATCTGGATAAAGTTGGATCAGTTGTGGACAAAGTGGCTTTATGTCCAAGTTTATCCTAGGTACATATGTTTTTCTTGTTTCGATATTGAGAAACTATATACCAGATCCATCTCATGTTTTAAGTCGAGAGATAGTTCAGTTGGATGAGAATCTCTCTTATGAAGAACAACCAGTCTAGATTCTTGACCATAGAGAGAAAGTTTTTCGGAATAAATTAATTCAGTAGGTAAAGTTTTTGTGGAAAAACCATATGGTTCAAGAGGAAACATGGGAATCTGAAGATGCTATGAAGGATAAATACCCCCACTTATTTGATAAGTGAATAAAAATTGTGAGGACACAATTTCAAAAAGGGGCGAAGGATGTAACATCCCAGGTAAATAAAGACTAAGAAATATTTAATATTTATTAATATTTGAGAATTAAATATTAACTTTACTTTAAAGGGGTTGTTATGTTCGATAGCATACCCAATACGCAACAACAGATTTCTTTGAAATCTTATGTTACACACTAATAATATTATATTATTATTTCAAATGGTAGTTAACTCCTAACTGTTGTATTGGTAGGAATGAATGAAATTAACTAAAATATGATTATACATGTTTGTTAAATGTATTTACATTTATCCAATAAAAGTCAGAGGCTTAAAATGTGAATGAATCTAATTTTAATTATAATATACATTAAATGGTCGATTTACTGCCTTTTAATGGAGAACCCTCTTAAATCTAGTTTTTGTCACTTTAATACATTCTATTTGACCAAATAAAATCCTTCGTTAGAATGAGGACATAAAAATTTACTTTGTGTAATTTTTTGGAATTTTTCTGATAAAGTTCACTTTTTTAATGAATAGTGAAAAATATTGTATTTTAATTCAAAACTGCATTTTAATCTAATTTATTTATTTGGTTAGATTACCTTTTTAACTGGTTTTAAAGTGTAATTAGAATATATTTTTACCATTTAATCCAATTTTGGTCATTGGAATTAATTTCACTTTGAAAGTGGACATAAACAAGTGTCAATCTTTTGATAGTTATTGTTTCTTAAAAACACGCAATTTGTTTTAACAACAAGAATTGATTTTAAATTAATTAATGCCACTTCTATGTATTGAATTTATAAAAATAGACATAATTTTTGAATTCCTAATATCAAATATATCTTATGCTGAATTTTTCATATTTTTCTGAAAAACATCAATTTTTGATGAATAGTGAAACCACTTAGTAGTAGTTAAAAAACTGTCATTTTCATTTAAATGAAATTTTACCACTTCTGTGAATTGAATTTCGAAAATCCAACATACATGGTTGTTATTATTAAGTAAAATTTGGTTTAATAAGATGAAAATAATTTTTTGGTGAATAGTAACTTTTGACTTTTATTACCACGGTTAAAGGTAAATAGGGTAATTCAAGGTAAAAAAAGAATATTGTAATAATTCAAAATTACATTAACACATGTCCTAACATTATTGGATGAGTAATGGACGACCATGGGCATCTTTGGGTCTACTTTGGGACCCCATGGAGCCACTTATGAAAGATAATGACACTTTAGATTAATTAATTTAATGTAAAGGAAAAAATGACATAATCAAAAATATTTTAGTAAATTAATTTTTATATGGTATTATATAAGAAATATTTTTGAATATAAATATTCATTGAAAAGATAAAAATATTTCATACATCATGGTATTTTTTTATAATTTTTATACGTCGAATAAATTAAATTATTTATGACACAATAATGATGCAGTATTTACCTCATTAATAAATGATTTAAATAAATAAGATTATAATGACTAAAATATTATCCAAAACCTGTCCAATTCCTATTTAATGATATTATTTCTACTATGAGTCATCTTATATTTGACTTTAATGATTTTTGGACCTTTAGAAACCGAATATCATTATATAATAAAATAATATTTTCACACTTTCCTAAAGAGCCCCTCCACCCCCTTATAAAAGGATACCATTTCTAACCAATTACTCACACCTCTCAAGCCTTTTGTCTCATCCAACCTCTGCCTAATTAAGCTCCTTGAATCCATATCTTCCACCTATAATCCTTACCTTAGGCATAAGGCGCTTCAATAATTCTTTTTGGTTCAAACCAAAGGAAGTTACCCAAATTAAAGGTAATGGTTTCTCTTAACTTCTTTTCTTTTATTTTACTTCTCCAACCCCTAAAATCTTTTTATTATTTTATTTTATAACAAAAATAGTATCCTCAATATACTAGGATGTTGTTATGAGAAGTATTCAAACTACACTTACACACACCTCCATCTAATGGGTGAAGAACATAATGTTTATGTGGATGAAAAATTAACGCCTCACGAGACGATGATTGTTCGATTATCTCCTACCACCTATCATGGTGGAATATGACAATATATTTATATATTATATATATTATGTTTATGTTTTCTTCATTCTTCTGTATTTTTCTTTTATATAAAACCTTTATGGGTTCCATTATGGGTAAACACAATAATTTCATTTGAGGAAGTGCGGACTACCGCCCCCCTTAAAGTGATATGACTCGTTAATTCCATATGTGGGACGTATAAAGGATATAATTAATGATATTATATATGATATTATACTGATATTATAATATAAATATGTATAATTATGTTTTAATTCCATTAGAATAAGAAATAGAAATGAAAGTAGCATTCATACGTACGTACAGCTTACCGTCTCCATGAACGGTGCATTTAATTTCTTACCTACAAATGTTATGTACTATTATAAATACATATATATACTGAATATATATGATATATATTATATCCAAATCATGAATATAATTCTAGATATAATGAACCTTTAACCACAGTAACAACATGTAATTATAAGAAGTCCATTTTTGACTAAAGTACCAAATATTGACAAAATGAACGTTATTAACTTAAATGATTACATAATATTCATAACATGGTAATAAGTCATATAAAAGGAATAATAAACTTGAAAAAGGTTATTAAAAAAGTATAAATTAAATTTAGTTTATTATTGAGGAGAATAAATAATGATTGAGTTAATTCGGACACGAGGTAGGGGACTTCGTCTCAATCTCCTTTCATTGAGGCATATTTTGTTTTAATACACAACTTTCTTTTATATGGTGTATAAACCCCTTTGACTTTTACTTTTATTCAAAAGGAATATTTTTTTCTATGAATTATTTTACTAAACATAAAAAAATGTTTGTTTTAACGTAAGAAGTGACAACGACCTTTTCCACCACCACGAGTATTATTTGATCTTTGGCTTCCTCAACAAGTCGTAATGTTTTTAAAATAAAATAAATACCATATACTCTTTTACGTATTTTGGTTTTGAAAATGGTTTTGATAAACTACTCTTTTATGTCAATATATTTAAATGATATTTTGGGATTGAAATGTGGAAATGTTATCATTCCTTTATATTGGTTTTATGTGTTATGATTTTATAATGGTACTTGGACATTTGATAGGTGGTTGTGAGATAAACCAAATGATGGGTGGTGCCATGAAAACTATGATGGGTGTTTATATTAAACCTCCAATGCATTGGGTATCAAAGTTGGCCGTATGGATATTCCATTTGGTGATATGTGTGGAAGTCGACCGTATGGTTATTCCATTTAAGTATGTTTATGTCCCAAGTTAACTTTATATGTTATGTGTTCTTTATATGGTTTTTATGGTAATATTTTGGTTAAAAAAGGTTATATAGTGATCTTTTATTCAGTGAAGAGTATTTACTACTTCATAAAGGTGAAAATTATTACTTATGTTAAAGTATTCATGGTTTACTTGTTGTTTTGAAAAAATAACAGTTTTCCTTCTTTGTGTATCCCTTACTAAGCTTTTTATGCTCATCCCAAGTTTTTGAAATGTTTTTCACAGGACATAATGAGTAATAGGGTCAAGGATGGGATCAAGGAAAATTCATGTTGTCTTAAACATGGAACTAGACATGACTCTTTTTTCAAGAGTTCTTGTTTTGTGAAAAAATAGAAACTGAGTAGAAGTGTCTACTTTGTATTTTTTTTTAAAATGAAATGTAATAGTTATGGAGTAACTCTCTAAAACTATAAACCTAAAAAGATCCTCAATGTTAATTATTCATTTAATTTAATATTATGAAATTTTTAAGGCTGGATCCTTATATCACATGTCAAAATGAATTTCAAATATTCAACCAGATTAAAAGGAATATTAGAAAAATATATCAAAGATACTAAGTTTTTGAAACATTTACAATCGTGGAATTTTATAATATATATTCTTCATGAATATTAATTAATAAGGAGTCTTTAATTATAATATTTTTATAGTTTTAATGTGTTGTGATTATTAGTAAAAATATTAATTCAATATAGTGAATATATATGAGAATACAAAATAAATAATGAAAATCTCCCAACTATGAGTGTATACTATAAATGTTGTAAAACTAGAAATTTAAATAATAAGGGATAACATAAATACATCATTTATTGAAAACTATGATGTATTTAAGAAAGATAAAAAATGGGAATCATTGATATATGAAAAAGATTCATCTCATGCACTGAAGAAAAATAAGATATTGTGTGTACATACATCAATGAATCATATATAATCCCAAGTTATGATAAGTACATGATAAAACATCTATATTATTTATATGTTTGAAAAACACTAAACTGGACCATATAATTTTTGGAAGAGAATAATAATTTCAATTCATAAAATCTTAGTGGGACTCGAACAAACATAGGTGGTCTTGATTCAAGGAAGTGAAAGTATATTGTATTATAGAAATATAAATTAATCACTAAATTTATTTATAAATGTATAGTTCTAGGACAATGATTTCAATTTAATACCCTTTCTCATGATTTCTATGATAATAATAATGAAGATTCGTGCATGGGATAATAATAATGATGTAACGAGTATGGGCTCATCCTTAGGGAATAAAACCGCGTTAATAATACCTAATGTTATCATATGATTATTTCATATCCAATATCTATATACATCCCAAAGGAGAGATAAATAGAGATATATATATAATCACTAAATAAGTAAATAGGTGAAAATTGGTAAAAATAAAATTAGAGTAAAAGTATATCGACAATGATTCACCCCTCCCCTAGTGTTAGACACATCCTAATGTGATCTTAATCATTGTAGAATTTATATTTATTAAGGTGTATGTTGTGTCGACTTGTATTTTTAAAGATGTTATGTATTCTATTATGGATATATTTTTATGGTTGTGGGTTACTGAAGTGATCACCTTTATACACACACACACACATCGACAAGGGTTATAGTGTGATGGAAGCTTCATTACCCTTCTCACATGCTTATCTTGGTAGAGACTAGTGATGAATTGTGAATATATATATACTAAATCACATAAAATTCTAGGTTGGTATAGATCATATGTTGGTTTTGATATGGGAGGAGATGGGTAGTTCCAATATCAACTTTGTTATGAGTGAGGTATACATGGGTAATTTCTCTAGAATATCTAATATGATAATTTGATACACGATAGTTCACATGAGTGTTTATAATCATCCAATATAACATCTTTGAGATTAAATTTAATGATGATGCACCATATATTATCTCTTCACATACCCATTAAATTATTAATAAAAAAACAATATTGACAAAAACATTAATTGAGATTTGTATTTAATCTAGTATTTTGATATATAGCAATATTCAAAAAGATGTGTAATTCCTCTAAAATCTCAATATGTATATAATTAATAGATTAAGAAATGTGTATTTCTTTCATAACTTATAATAAATTTGGAGACATTTATTTTCTAAATCATATCATTATTAGTGAATATAGGGTAAATTATCAAGAAATAAATCTATTAAGGGATATTTGATAAGATTACTATTTTTTTAAAGAAATGTTATTATTTAGTGACTATAATGAAAAAAAGCCATGGGTATTTTAATTAGGATTAATATTGAGAATTTTCATGATTAGTGATGGTATCAGGTGATGTTATCTTTAATACACTTCATTTGTTGTTAATTCATATAAAAACTAGGTGTTTATGGGGTTGACTCATTATTTGGGAAAACATTGTTAAGTATTTTTTCTCACTCCTATAAGAAATCATGTACATTGTTCTCCAAGTATATATAAAGATTAGAAAATACTGATGATAGATGATCGTAGATCCTAGATATGGATGACTGAGACAGACAGTTGGTGTAGTGAGGAACTAATTATAATGTCCACCTTTATGTAATTAGTGTTTAGATATTCATTAATTAGACATGTGATGGTCGTATAAAATGATAAAATTTGTATCATTTAACATTGTATATGTTGTTGATGTTATATATACATGTGTTATACTATCACATTCATTGGTTATTTTCTTTATTGTAGATTAGATTTCATGATAATATTTGGGATTTTATTTTTTGAGGTAATGAAATCCAACATTGTGTGGATATCATAGAATTTGCCACTAGCCTCTGATATATTAGCAGTCAGCTTGGGGTGTTTCCCTATTGGAATATGAGAACATAAAATTTCATGATACATAATATAACTTCATGTGTGTGTGTTATCAATTTTTTTTTATTATTATTTTTTATTGAAAATTATAAATATATTCAATGTATTTTCATCTATTATGATATTTGTTTCATTTATTTAATCATATCATCAATTTTATTACTAAAGTTTTCATATAAAAATAATTATATATATATATATAGAAGTGTTGGATTGGTCTAGAGGATAGGATTTCTATAGAATATTTGGATATTTTTCTTTTTTTTACTTATTTCTATAGTAGATTTAAAAGTGATCATATCAGTTGTATATATAAAAAATATAAAAATAAATGTTATTTCAAATGAAATCCTATATTGTAGAATATGTTCTTATATGGTTTTTAGAAAAATTATAAGAATTTGATCCACCATAGGGTGGATTATGATTACTATCACAGACCATAAATCATCCATATATACATTAATCATATGACAGGTAATCCAATGAATATAATCCTTAATAAAAAAGTATGTGGGTTAGATTATAATGGAATTAATATCAATAATGATGTTGTGGAGTGTACTCATCTTTACTTAGAAAGAAAATAAACAAGTGTTTTATATGTTTGGAATATTTTGATGATGTACATGCTAAATTTTGTTATGGATTCCTAATATTTTATAAATTTTCATTTTTCATGGATATACTATAGTTGAAGGATTTTAATAAGTATATAAACATATAATTAGTTATTTAAATAGTTTTATTTTATAATTTACTCCTCATTAGTGTATATATTCTATATTCATAGTACCATGCATTGAAGTTGAGAAAAAAACATAGGTTTCACATATGTTACCTTGTATGTATGTCCCAAAAACTATTTATTGAATAAAAAATAGAATGTTTAATATCTATTGTGATGTTAGTTGATGAACGAGGAATTGAGAATCTTTGAGAACTGTTCAAAATAGATTAATTCTTTACACTGAGTGTTATAGTGATATCACAAACATTACACTACACTGTAATGTCATGTTTAAATAATAGGGAACATACTATGGATGGTTTCATCAATTCATGATTCATGTGGTATGAATTTGTTATGTTTTTTTTTCAACATTATCATGTATTAGTTATATTATTATTAAATCTATGTATATTGTAATGTATTTAATTTTTCATACATTTTAAAAATCATTCTTTTATGAAGCCTTTATTAAAAAATAATTTCCTATTTGAATAAATACATTTTCATATATGTGAAAATAAAAATGAAACATATATTGGTGGTGTTGTGATTAATTATTAAGGATTTATAGTTTTTCATTCACATGAATTATGATGTTACTTTTATGATACTGTTTCACTATAGTTTTATGACATGATATTAGCAGGAGATTTTAGTTGAGATGGGTTGATAAATAAGCATTACCAAGGAGAATTCACGCCATAATTTTCATAATTACACCATAGACAAATAATTGCACCAAAATACCTAGGTTTTAATATGTTTTTTTAGTTAAAGTAATTCATGATTAAAGATTTATGCTATAATTATACTTTTTCATACCATAATAGAATTTTGGAGTTTTATTGAGAATTCAATGTCAATAAATAATTGAAACATGATATAATGTTTTTATATGATAATATAGCTTACATGTGTGTGAGTTTTATAGGTTTGATTGAGTAATTTGAGTAGTCTATTTTGATATTGGATCGTTGTATTTTGGATCTATGTTTTATTAGTAATTATAGTGAAATTCATAGTGTTATGCAATGATTTTTGGTGTTCTATACATATTTATAGTTTTTTATAGAAGTGTAAAAAATCATTATAATAACCACCTAAACTTTATAGATATCATTATAGTTATGAAATGGTCATGTTTCGGGATAATAAAAAGTTTCACAAAATATCCATCGATCAAAGGAACTTGACAAGGATTGAATAAGATCGTTTGTGGTCACTTTCATTGCACAATATCTTTCATCTATGAATTTATCATGAAATACTAGTATTAAATTATAATTAGTTTCTTATTATATTCCATATTCATTTTTAATAAAAAAACATGGATTTTTGATATAGTTCCAAAAAAGATAATCACTATGTATATAGACACTTGATAAAAAAAATTGGTGAACCATGTAATTTTTTTTATTATTATGTCTGTTTTAATATCTCTCATAATCATTTATTTATTCATCATTAATATATCCTACACACTAAATAGTATGGAATTATTATTTATTTGGTGGAAAATTTTGTAGTCACAAAAAATCAAACCCTCTTATAGTTTCTCACAATCTATTATGGAAACAATGATTGGCATCAAAGCCTATTATTCTTGAGGAAATACGTATGTTTTATTTTTATTTTATATTTTTAATTTAATTGTTTTCATGAATTGTGTGATTTGTTTTAACAAAAAATGGTGTGTTTATATGTTATATAAAATTATTTCATTTATAGGAAGTTATTATGGTTTTATATCTTATATCATTGGGGTTGGGCATTCTTATCATCGAAAAAAATGGTATTGATCTACCAAAATTAGTCAAAAGTTATGAATAAAAGGATCAAAATAATACTGAATATGATAAGAGAGAATAAAATTTGTAATGATATTCACTCCATGAGAATTAATTGATAATATTTATGGGTTACAATACAATTAATTCTGTAAGGAGTTAACTCTATTATAATCGTTAAGAATACAAGAATGTTTGAGAGTCATATCATCAAAATTATTAGATAAGATGAAGAGAAATTTGGATGTATGATGATTAATTAATTGAATTGTTCTATATAACTATGAATACAAATATCTTCTCAACTAAATTATATAGGATAGTGGGTAAATGATCTACTATTAATAATAAATTGATAAGGGTTCTATCATATAAATCCAATGCTAAAAGTTTCATGAGGATGAAGACATAAATGATTTTAAATTGATAAAATGAATAATATCATAATATCACATGATATTTGATGAGGTTTTACATTGATTAATAATGGGAAACTATAGAATTAAACTACATTTAATGCCTCTAATATATCAATAAACAATTATTTAGATATGTATCTTAAAGGAGAATAAAAAGATGCATATGATGACATGAATTTTAATGAGTTCCATTAATTTTCATATAAATAATTGAAAAGAATAAAGGATGTGTAAAAATGGAAAAATTACATTTATATATTTAAATTATTGTTGTATTGGATATTTTTTAGAAAATTTCCAAACTAATAAGTAACATGTGTAATTGTTTGATCAATTTAAAATATAATTATGGAAAATTAACAGGGTTTTAAATAATAACAAGAAATAGAATTTCTTAATTGAATGAGAAAAGAACATTTATATAATAATAGTAATTTTAAACCTAAGAATTAGTTGACATATTATGATGAATATATTTAAATATATAATAGTGATTTAGAGGATGACCATGCTCAAACTCTTAATTGAATGATCAAAGTAAACTAAAAAATACATTAGAGGTTAAGGAAGTAGTACAGAGGATGGTGATGAGTAAGAAAAAAATAAGTATGTCCAAATGAGAATGTAACTCATGGTTTTCTTGAAATTTAGTTCAAGAGATGAAGAAAAGGTTAACAAATTGAAAATTCAAATATCAAAATGGATGATGAAAATGAAGCAGGATTATTGATAAATATTATACATAAAAATTTAATTATTGTTCAAAGAGACATGATTCTTGGTATAATAATAATAAACATGACTGAAAAGTAAATGGTTCATAAATAACATTATATTATGTTTCACAAAATTTTTAGTTCATTAAATAATTTTTTTTTTCAATTTTAAAAAAAACAAAAATATTGGATAATTTTTAAAATTTTTATTGAAATATTTTAATGATTAAAAAATAATTATTTTCCTATGAATAAACATACTAAAAATTTAAGCACACATGTATTAAAATATAGATAATATATTTATGTAAAGAATCAAAATAAGGTTATATATTTTCCTATAAAATATGAAAAATCCATTATTACTTCAAATAAACTTTCTGAAAAAACAAAATAATAATAGTTCATAGAATTAAAGTGATCTAGAGTAGAATAATAATTGAAAATTCTCTGTTATTAAAAGTTAAACTAATAATTATATGGTTGAATAAAAATATTACAGTCCATAACCAAAGAAAACATAACACGAATTTTTTGAATAAAATAATTTACATCTTATGAAGATATTTATATTTGAATAATAATTTCAGTGTTGTAGTGTATATGGAAATGAGTATTATATATATCAACCGCAAATTTATTTTCATAATCAAAGAGGTTTCGTGATTTATGGAGAGAAAATATGAGAATCCAAAAAAGAAACTAATTGAGAAACATAAATAAATGGTGAAAGTGATAAAAAAAATTAATTCATATATAGAATCATGTCATAGGTGTGATAAAAAATATAAAACCAACAAATATCTTAAAATTTTTATAACGTTTTTGAGAAAATATGTAACTATGAATCTTACATTAATGGGAGTGATAAAGATTATGAAACTATGGTCAAGTTTATATAAAGAGCATCAAAAGATAAAAAAAAATCATGGACAATGGTTGATCAACACATATAATTGATATATTTTTTTGAAGGATAATAGTAAATAAAATATAGGGGTTACAAAACTTAGGAATGATAAATATTTAAATTTTTAATACATTGGAATAATACAAATTACTGAGAATATATCCACTTAAAATGATGTTTTCTTTATTGATGGTCTTCGACAAAATATCCTGAGTGTATCATAATTTGTGAAAATTATAATGAGATGATTTTATAAATTAATGGATGTGTAAGTATAATATTGAAGGATGGAATTATAATTATTAATGTTTATAAAAACAGTGATACACTATTTGAAATCTATAGTGAAATAAGTTGTTTTTATTTATATTTTATTTAAGAGATTGAGATATGGAATAAAGTAATGGTAATTTAGGATAAAATAACATGACTATACTTTTCATGTATAATATTGTGAGAAAAATTTTAGGTCTCTACTGAGGAAGAAGTAACTCTTGTGATATTTTTCATAAATGGTAAAAGGTGAAAAGGAGTTATAAATCAAGAGAGATAAAAAAGATAATTGTAACGGAACAGATATGATATGACCCTCGAATTTATTATATCAATATTACATCACTTTATATTATAGTTTAATATATAACAAAATATACACACCCTAGAATCATAAAGGTTTAGTTTCATCAAAGAATATATACATAATCATCTTATTCAAGTACAATCATCATCATCACTAACATATTTCTTTATAAAATGTACCCTTATAGACTCATCATAATTAGTACCCTTATTCATAATTAGGGGGAAAATTCAAACATAAAAAGTAGTGAAAATAGTTTCCTAGTAAGGGTAAATATAATAGATATCAATTAGTGTTAATAAGTGATCATATCGGAATAATAATATGGTCATAACATAATTAATTCATACCAATCAATTAAATATCAATAATCACAATTCATGTGATACATATTAGTTATAATAATAGATAAATTTCATAATAGCGTGGAATCATTAACAATAAGTCATGATCCATGAGAGTATATCATAATCATAAGAATGTGGAACATATAACATCATGGTCTAGTTGTGTCCCTATTGTATGTTTAATAGGATATCATTCGGTTTCTAGGGGTGTCATATGTGTCTTGGTGTTGTTATAAGTGGCCTTTTCCCTTTTGGTGGCTATAAAAGGCCACTGGTTTGCTAGTGGGATCTAACGAATGACCATTAGCATTCTTGCATAATAGATTTCCTATAATAACTCCAATGTTCAACTAGTGGGAGTCCATTTACCAACACTAGGATCCATATGCTATGTGAATTATATATATAACCACCGAATAGCTGGTTGGCCAACCCATAGCAACTGTGTAACACCCCAAACTTCCACGGTACGCTTCTCATTGAATAATACAGTAGCGTGTGTTATACGTAACTTCGAGTTCTAACACACCACAATAAATCAAACTAGCCATTATGAATAGTAATACCCACTCTTTAAAATTTCATAAATTTTATCTTTCAAAATGGACTTCATTTTTGGATTCGTAATATCGAAATTAGCTTAGGGTGAATTTTTGGTACTTTTCGGATAACTTTCATATTTTGATGAATAGTGAAAAAACACTGAGTTGTAGTTTAAAACCAAATTTTTATTTAAATAATTATTTATTTTATTTAAATTTATTTTAGGTCAAAATATATACATAATATATATATACGTTCAATGTAATCCATTGGAGTCAGCTTATAATAATTTTAGATATATAAAAAATTTATTGAACTTTTCACCGTCTTTTACCCATCTCCAAGGAGAATTTGCAAATTCACATAAAACTTAATTTTACCACTTATGTGAGTGGAATTTTTAAAATCTGAGAGACAAGGATAATATCAAGGAGTAAAATGTGGTTCGATAAGATAAAAATAATTTTTGGTGAATAGTAACTTTTTACTTTTATTTACCACGGTTAAAAGTAAATAGGGTAATTAAGGGTAAAAATGATATTATTATTACCCTAACACATGTCCTAATTCTATTCTCTAAGTATAATTCGACCAAAAAAACTTAGGAATAAAATATGAACCTCTTTGGTCCACTTGGATTAGATTAGGACATTTATTATTATTTAATTCAAAGAAGAGTTAAAAGAGATAAAATCAAAGTTAAATAACTAAAACATTTTTAATATAGGGTTATACATAAGATAAATTCGATTTTAAATATTCATTAGAAATATAAAAATATTTCCTACATAATTTTATTTTATTTATAATTTTTAGACATTAAATAATATAATTTATTTATGACACAATGGTGATGCAGTAATTACCTAATTAATGAAATATTAAAATAATTGATATTATAAATATCAAAATAAATTTAATTTGAGCCTTTTTATGAATTAAACTAATTTTATAGGTTAATATGACATGTTAGGATTGATTAAATTAATTTATTTATAATTAATAAAGTTGTTAGAACTTTAACAAAAATCAATTATTAAATAGTGTCAAAATTGACATAAAGGAGTATTTAAAACGAATATTATATTATTAATTGATATTATATTCCTAAAAATCTAAGTATCATCAAAATGACTTATATAAGTTTATATATATTAATAATGAACCACTTGGGGTTCACTTGGCTTGTTATAGTTAGTTTATTAACCATATAATATGTAAATACAAAGTGACATGGTAAATGTCAAACTATTTAACTAAGAGTTAAATATAAATGATAAGGTTAATATACCGACCCAAACCTATCTAAAATCTATTGGTTGAAAAGATTTAGACCCATCCCCACATTATACTTGAAATAAGTCACTTTTGAGCCATTATAAACCGAATATGAATTTATTATAAAATAATATTTTAATTTTTTCCTAAGGTGCCCCTCACCCCTCTTATAAAAGGGCACTCCCCCTTCTCTCACATTAATACATTAAAAGCCTTTTGGATTGGCCAACCCCTGCTCATATATCTTCACAACTGCCCTCACTTCAACCTATAGGCCTTATTTTGATCAGAAATCTAACCTAAGGATCCCTTTTGATCAAATCAAAAGAAAGAGCCTGAAGAAGATGTAATGATTTCACTACCCCCTTTCAAGTTCCTTTCTTCTTCAACTTCTTCACTATTTGTTATTTACATTATAAAATAACAACTCCAGTATATTTTATATACTGTGATGTTATTATAAATATGGTAAAACCATATTCAGTATTCTATCCATCCTTTTAATGACATGTCACCATACGTCCGTACGTACGGATTACCGTCTCCACGTTGTGGTGTAATTGTTATTCAAAACATTATTATTTAGATGGATATGATAATGATGTGTAATTGAATTAAATAATAAATATAAAATTATAAGTATTATTTATATGTGATATACCATCCAATTATATATTATTTTAATATCAAAATAACGATTTTTTTGCTCATGTGTACGTACGGACTATCGTCTCCACGAACGCGATGAGATTCATTACCCATCGTATCCATTCAAGTCTAATTCTCATTTGATGATTAAAAATAATGTTTAAAGACTTGATATCATTATGTATATGAATAATATACAACCTATCCATAAAAAACATGGCTTGTGTTGCAAAACTTATAAAAGAAAATGAGTAAGTTAACACCCGAAACGACGATAATACTAAGATATTATTAACAAAGCAATGTTAAAAGATCATATATGATATCATATTAATGTATATGATTCTTGTACAATTTAATAAAAACTATTTCACCATTATACAGGAGGTTAAATGACCCTTGACCAAGGAGAAGTACAAGGTAAGGGTTTATTTCACAATCTCTTCATTATCCGAGGTTGTTTATACATAATTATCTATTGGGACCTCTTTATCATCCACATCCATGTTTCTTAAAAATATATTTCAAATCATTCTTACTATTTTATAGACTATGGGTTAAAGTCATTTATACCCTTTTTTGACTTTTTATAAGAATTTTATAAAGGAATCTTTCTGTCGTTTTCCAAACAAGGTCCTTTTTAAACTTTTTGCCAAATTTAGGTATGAATGTCTTTTTTAACTTATACGGTGGGAGCGGCTATTTTTTTCCGTTATAAAATCATCGAATCTTCCCTTACAATATTATAAGAATATTTTCAAAGTAAATGTTTTATTTTATACTTATGTGGGTTTTAAATGATTTAAAAAAAGTGATATTTCTCTCAAATAGTTTTGATTTCATCTATGTCAACATCCTTTGATGGATTTTAAGCTTATTTGAAGTTGATTTATTATGATACAAAACTTCCATATAGTATTGAAGTTTTTGTGATATGTTTGAATGTGGATGTGTTATTTTTATACCATTCATGGTTTATGGAGAAAGTATTGGTATTTTTATGCTAGTTTTAATATGAATGTTTATGTTATGTTTATACCTGTTCATATGAGGAATGCATTGGAATTAATAAGTGATGGGTGGAGCCTTCTATAGCTCCTCGATGCATCGGTAGGTATCATGAGACAAACTAGTGTCTAGACACAAGTCCTTGACAAAATCTTATTTGTATTCTTGGCATAATTCCTTGACTATGTGGTTATGATAGTCTGGCATTATTCATTCCATCATTATGAAAGTGGTTATTGATATTTCATGTGATTATTAAACTAGTAGAATATACATGTGAATAAGTAAATGGAATTATTTCATTTTATTTCTGCCATATTATGATGATGTTCAAGTTTAAAAGTCTTTTGTTTTAGTTATACATTTACTTAAATGTTATGCTTATTTATGAAAGTTTTTGCTATATTGTTATCATTACTGGGCATCTGAGCTCACCCCTTTCTATGTTTTATTTTTTCTAGGATGTGAAGAAGTATTTTATGAATGACATGTAGGGATAGAATGAAAGGATATGAGTGTAGTCTATGGTACAAGAACCGGGCCTTAAACCTTAATTAATCTTGAGTTATTTCAAGAATACACATTGAGGATCTTTTCAGGTTTAGAGTTTTATTGAATTAGATCGTAAATCATGCATTGCATTCCACATTTAAACAAAGTTGTTACATAAAAGATAGTATTCATTTTTTCCCATCAACAGAAACATATTTAAAATAAAACATGGATTCTTTCTTAACACTTCCGTTACACTATCATCATATCATGTACCTTTCCCTTGACCTATGAAAAACATTTCAAAAACTTGGGATGAGCATAAAAAGCTCAGTAAGGGTTATAATAGTACGGAAATAAAACATTAATCCATGTGCAAATAAGAATCAATGAAATCATAGTTAACTCATAAAACAGAAGCAATTTAACAAGCCTCATGAAATCATAAGATTTATGCATAACTCAATAGAAATCATAAGGCATAAAGGTAACTTGAGGCATTCATAACATTCTTACATAGGGAGTAACCCTCGTGGTTATGTTTGGAATACCCATCATAGTATATTCCCTAAATCTCTTCAGAGAAACCTTAGTGTTTAACTCCTTCGTGTTACCCAATGCATTAAAGAGCTATATCGGGCTCACCTGCCCTTAGTTTATCACGGAACCACCCGTATTCATAAACAATGCCCAAGAACCATAACATAATCATAGAACATAAATTAAGCACAAAGGAAAGATAACATTCCCACATTGTAATAACAATATAACATTTTAATATATTGAAATAATGAATCCATTCTAAAAACCATTTTCAAAACCATTTAAAACATTTAATAAAGATATTTTTTAATCAAAGTGTCTCATACCACTTTGAATCTTTTAACATTTTAAACCATTAATATCCATATAAAAAAATCCTTAAAACCATTTTGAAAACACTGATATTAATGATAAATATTTATAAGAATAAATCATTAAAAAATTTAAAATGATATTTCAGTTAAAGGGTTTTTAACAAAATGAGAGACACTTGAGTAAAATAATTGAGGAATAACATTTAATCAGAACTTTATAATGTCATGAGAATAAAGGGATTCATGATATATTATTCTAAAGGACAGTATATACACCATATAAGAGTGAATTGGTGCATAACAACAATGAAGTCTCAATATAAATGTAAAATGAGATGAAATCTATTATAAAGTAGGTATCCATAAATTAATGATAAATCAATCTCATAATTATGTGTGAAAAATATAAATACACCCAATATAAGTGTATATTAAGTGTAAAATAATAAAATTTCATTCACACATATTCAAAGGATGACATATTCAATAACTACATGTTGAACCCAAAGAAATCGAAATTGGGTTAAGAAGATCCTTTGGTAAAATTCGACAGCCTAACGGCGTCACCTTAAAATTAATAAAATTAGTTGATGAGAGATAAAATGGTATATAATCACTTGGACATAGAATTTACATCAATAATTATATATAATAACATATCCCAACATAAAAATATGTAAATTAAAAGACATAACAAAATAAGTCTTTTAAAAAGAGGAGTGAGTAAGGTTCCCTTACCCATTTGGGCAACTTTTGAAACGTACACCCCATGAAAGAAGGGTCATACAATGAAGTTGTAAATACCCATAAATGAGAGTATATTATAAAAATAGTAAAATAATGTGTAGTACATACACCACACAAAAGGAAATAGTGGAAAATGTTGCATGAGTCTCACGGGAATAAAAAGTGAGATGAAAATCCCCTTATGAAAATTCGGCAGCCTAACAGCGCCACATAAAACTTCCAAAAATTGATTGATGAGATAAAATAGGGTCTCTCATAATATTAACATAAAATTTAAAGAAATAGGAATATAAAATAACATCCCCCAACACAAGAAATAGGATCTTAAAGTAAGTTACATAAAAAGAGTACTTAAAAAAAAGAGAGGTTGGATCCCTTACCTCAAGTCCGACTTGTCTTGTTCGTTTCTTTATATTCCTGAATAATAAACTTTGTTAAATTTATAATTGATAAAGTTCCTACTTTAAAGATTATTATTCAGTTAATATCACATATTATAATTTCATAATAATTGGTTAATAATGTGAGTTCATATCAGACGTTTTTGTCGATGTTTGGTACATGAGTCAAAAATGAACTTGTTTGAAAATGATTTTCTATGTAGTTATAATTAAATCATATCCAGAATATTATTAATGATTTTAATATCATATATATCCAGTAAATATTCATTTTATACTATTCCATGACATTTTTAGATAAAAAGAAATGAAATGCACCGTTCATGGAGACGGTAGGTCGTACGTACGCATGAACGCTACTTTCATTTCTTTGTCATATTAATGGAATTAAAAATAATTGAGAGATATATATATTATAATTCCAGTATAATATATATGTTTTAAAGGTCACATAAGTTCATTAATTTCTTTCTTTATACATTCCATGTATTGCATGAACGATTCACATCACTTGAGGGGGCGGTAGTCCACACTTCCTCGTATGAAATTATCGCAATTGCACAACATGCAAAGCATAAAGGTATGTTTTAAATATAAAATAAAGAAGCATATGGGAAAAATAAATACCATATATATCACATATAAAATACAGTGACATCATAATGGCCACCATGAAAGGTGTTGAGAGAAGATTGAACAATCATCGTTTCGTGAGGCAGTAATTCGCCATCCACAGAAACAGTATGTTCTTTTACCATTAGACGGAGGTGTGTGTAAGTTTAGCTCTAATACTTAACATAAAAACATACTAGTATATTTAAGATACTGATTTTTTTACAAAATAAAGTTATAAAAAGTGTTTAGGGGTTTGGAGAAGCAAAATAAAATAAAAGAACACAAGTGAAGACATTACCTTTAAATCGGGTAACTCCTCTTGGTTTGAACTAAAAGGGTTTCTTGAAGAGCATTCTTCCAAAGTTGAGGCTTCAATGATGAAGAGAGGGATTCGGAGAGATGAAATGGGTAGGTTTTGGCCAATACAAAGGCTTGAGAGGTGTGGGTAAGGTGGTAGAGGTGGGGGCCTTTTATAAGAGAAGAGGAAGGGCACTCTTGGAAAGTTATAAAATATTACTTTATTCTAAAATGATTTTCGGATTTCAAAGGTCCCAAAAATATATATTTCGAGTATAAAGTGAAACGGTTTCTAAATCCACCCATCCAATAGTTTTGTGACAAGTTTAAGACTTATATTTTACCCTATCTTCTCATTTTATTTAAATTGTTTATTTATGAGGTAATCACTACATCATCACGGTGTCATAAATAAATAAATTTATTTAATGTCTAAAAATTATAAAAAAATATCATGATGTAGGAAATTTTTTTATATTTTTAATGAATATTTATATTCAAAAATATTACTTGTATAACCCCATGTAAAAATTGTGTTAGTAAAACAATACATGTTTGTGACATTTTAATTTTAACTTTAAATAAAAAGTTATTAATGTCATTTTCCAACCAAAGTGGCTCCATGGGGTCCCCAATTTGACCCATGGATTGTCTTGGTCGGCCATGACTCATCCAATAAGGGTAGGACATGTTTCAAGGTCATTTAATATTATTATAACATTATCTTTACCTTAAATTACACTAATTACCTTTAATCGCGATTAATAAAACTTAAGAGTTACTATTCACCAAAAATTATTTTAATCTCATTGAACCAAATTTTACCTCCTAAGTATAACCATGTATTTCAGATTTTTGAAAATCAAATCATAGAAGTGTTAATGTTTCATTTAAATGAAAAATCAGTTTCTTTAACTACCACTTAGAGGTTTCACTATTCATCAAAAATTGAAGTTTTTTCGAAAAATAACAAAAATTAACCTTAAGATATATTTGATATTATAAATTCAAAAATGATGTCTATTTTACAAAATTAAAAATATATAAGTTGCATTAATTAATTTAATAATTCATTCCTGCTGTCAAAACAAATAGCGTGTTTTTAAGAAACAATATCTATTAAAATATTGACACTAGTTTAAGTCCAATTTCAAAGTGAAATTAATTCCAATGACCACCATTGGATTAAATGGTAAAAATATATTCCAATTACACTTTAAATCCAATTAAAAATATAATCTAACCATATATTTATATTAGATGAAAAATCAGTTTTGATGTAAAATGCAGTATTTTTTCACTATTCATTAAAAAATGAACAATGTCAGAAACATACCAAAAATTTAACCAAAGTAAATTTCAATGTCTCAATCATAAAGAATAAGTTTATTTTGAAAAATAGAGCTTATAAAATTGTCAAAAGTAATATTTAAAAAAGGTTCTCCATCAAAAGGCGGTAAAACAGCCTTTTAAAAATATTAGAATATTTATTCTTAAAATTGGATTCATTTGGATTTTAAGCCTCTAACATTTATTTGATAAATCTAAAAATATTTAAAAAACATATGTAATAATTTTTTAGTTATTTCTATTCATTCCCTCCATTACAACGGCTAGGCGTTAGCTATTATAATATTATTATATTATTAGTGTGCAATGTAAGATTTCAAAGAAACTCGTTGTTGCGTATTGGGTACGCCATCGAGCATAGCATTACCTTTAAAGTAATGTTAACATTTTATTCACAAATATTCATAAACATTATAATGTAATATTATTTATTTACCTGGTATGTTACATCCTTCCCCCCTTTTGGGAATTGCGTCCTCGCAATTTCAAAATTGGGCTTGGAAACTTCATTGAAAGTCCCACATTGGAACAAGATTCAGTAAAACTATCACTTTAAAAGAAAGGGAGAGAATTACAAAGGTCACCCGAGTTAACCCATACTAGGATTCCAGGTATGAAAATATGGATATGGAGGAAAAAACAAAGGGTCATGTTCTGATGGAGAGTGATAGTAAACATGTCTAGGAGAAAGTTAACCACAAGAAAATAACAAACTTGTGATGGGTTAAACGGTATTCGATTCCCCAGTATGAAAAGTTAACAGACAACATTTTTGTTTTAAGTTACTCTTCATTGAGGAATTTATTTTTGATCATTAACTAAATCATAATGAAATATACTCACTTGTCATGTAAACTTTCAACTTTTACTAGATTCTTTAATCAAACTCATATTTTCTCCAAAAGACGAGTATTTAGGAAGACTTGTTCGCATTAAGAGTACTATAATAAACTTATTGAGAATCACCTAATCCACAAAAGAGAACTATATATTTCCCATGTCTTTAGATCTCAACCAAAACCAAACCAAAATGTTTAGTACAAGATCAGATAATACCCAAAAAGGATATTTTTTTTACAAAAACAAAAACTACTCCTAATCTCCAAAAAATTTTAAACAAAACCCAAAGTTCAACGAAGACCATTCAATAAACAATTTGTCCATAAAATTATTCTAGGTAAACCCAACTAATATTGAAACCCAAATATTTTAATGATTTAATCACATATTCTCCCAAGGTACAAATTAACATTTATCTCCAAATGAAATCAGTTTCTCTTAAAGTTTCATATTAAAAAGTAATTAACCTAATCACATATCCTACATGATAGGTTAATAATTTCCATAGATAACCCAAAATCAACTTAATCTTGATTCATAAAATCATCTAACTAAAAAAATAATTAGTCAAACTAACTAGGGACTTCACGTAGTCCAGTGGTAGGCGATAAATACCTGTCGCACTTTGCTTGTGGGTTCGATTCCCGCAGCTTTGTCCGACGCGATGGGTTGTCACACGGTCTGCGTGTTGTCCTTTTTCCAAAACTATATAATTCATAAAAAATTCTCCAAAATGAGATAAAATCTTCAAAAATAATCATAACATATTTTAACCTCAAGTTTATCTCATGCCTTTAATTTTCCATCATAACATATATTAACCCATAATTACCTCAAAAGTAAGGATCATATAAACCCTAATGGTTACCTTTATAATTATCACATGAACTTCCACATCAAGTTAGTTCTCTCGTACAAGAGGCATTAGAGAACTCACCAAGGTTCAAGTCGTTGATCATGACTCTTGATAGTTGGTTTAGAATAACCACGATATTTCCCATGGAATCCCCCATTTCATCTAGTCTCTTAATCAGAGAACCACAACAGTTTCCTTCAAACGCATTGTCACTTTGGTGCCTGCTAGATCCATCCATTTACTAAAACCAGAAATGTCAGTGTGAGTATATCAACAAAATCATTATGTACTAAAGAGTAAGATAAACACTAAGATATACTTATCCAAGTTATCTCAAACTCATTATAGCATTCAAAAACAACAATGACTCTGTCTAATATAATAACCATTGTGGTTATACACAACTTTTCACTTAACACTCTAACCTCTGAAGTTATCTAAACCATCCTCTGATACCAACTATAAGAACTCGGCCTTAAACCTTACTTAATCTTGTTTTATTTCAAGAATACACATTGAGGATATTTTCAGGTTTAGAGTTTTAGAGAATTAGATCATAAATCATGCATTACATTCCACATTTAAACAAAGTGGTTACATAAAAGATAGTATTCATTTTTTCCCATCAATAGAAACATATTTTGTAATAAAACATGGATTCTTTCTTGACACTTCCTTGACACTATCATCATATCATGTACCTTTCCCTTGACCTGTGAAAAACGTTTCAAAAACATGGGATGAGAATAAAAAGATCATTAAGGGTTATAACAGTACGGAAAGAAAACATCAGTCCATTTGTACATAAGAATCAATGAAATTATACTTTACTCATAAAACATAAGCAATTTAACATACCTCATGAAATCATAAGATTTATGTATAACTCAATAGAAATCATAAGGCATAAAGTTAACATGAGGCATTTATAACATTCTTACGTAGGGAGTAACCCTCATGGTTACGTTTGGAATACCCATCACAATATATTCCCTAAATCTCTTCGGAGAAACCTTAGAGTTTAACTCCTTCGCGTTACCCAATGCATTGGAGAGCTATATCGGGCTCACCTGCCCATAGTTTATCATAGAACCACCCGTATTCATAAACAATGCCCAAGAACCATAAAATAATCATTGAACATAAATTAAGCATAAAGGAAAGATAACATTTCCACATTGTAATAACAATATAACATTTTAAGATATTGAAATAATGAATTCATTCTAAAAACCATTTTCAAAACCATTTAAAACATTTAATAAAGTGATTTTTGAATCAAAGTGTCACATACCACTTTGAAGCTTTTAACATTTTAAAACATTAATATCCATATAAATAAATCCTTAAAACCATTTTGAAAACATGGATATTAAGGAGAAATATTAATAAGAATAAATCATTAAAACATTTAAAATGATATTTTAGTTAAAGGGTTTTAAAAAAAATGAGAGACACTTGAATACAATAATTGAGGAATAAAATTTAATAAGAACTTTATAATATCATGAGAATAAAGAGATTCAGGATATATTATTCCAAAGGACAGTATATACACCATATAAGAGTGAATTGTTTCATAACAACAATGAAGTCTCAATAGAAATGTAAAATGAGATGAAATCTCTTATAAAGAAGGTATCCATTAATTAATGATAAATCAATCTCATAATTATGTGTGAAAAATATAAATACACCCAATATAAGTGTATATTAATTGTAAAACAATAAAAGGTCATTCACACATATTCAAAGGATGACATATTCAATAACTACATGTTGAACCCAAAGAAATCGAAATTGGGTTAAGAAGTTCCTTTGGTAAAATTCGACAGCCTAACGGCGTCACCTTAAAATTAATAAAATTAGTTTATGAGAGATAAAATGGTTTCTCATCACTTGTAAATAGAATTTATATCAATAAGGATATATAAGAACATATCCCAACATAAAAATATGTAAATTAAAAGACATAACAAAATAAGTCTTTTAAAAAGAGGAGTGTGAAAAGTTCCCTTACCGATTTGGGAAACTTTTGAAACGTACACCCCATGAAAGAAGGGTCCTACAATGAAGATGTAAATACCCATAAAATGAGATTATATTATAAAAATTGTAAAATAATGGGCAGTACATACACCACACAAAAGGAAATAGTGGAAAATGTAGCATGAATCTCATGGGAATAAAAAGTGAGATGAAAATCCCCTTATGAAAATTCGGCAGCCTAATCGCGCCACATAAAACTTCCAAAAATGGATTTATGAGATCAAATAGGGTCTCTCATCATATTGACATAAAATTTACAGAAATAGGAATACAAAATAACATCCCCCAACACAAGAAAGAGGAGCTTAAAGTAAGTTACATAAAAAGAGTACTTAAAAAGAAAGAGAGAGGTTGGATCTCTTACCTCAAGTCCGACTTGTCTTGTTCGTTTCTTTATATTCCTGAATAATAAAATTTGGTAAATTTATAATTACTTATTGTAATCCTTTAAATATTATTATTCAGTTCATATCACATATTATAATGTTATAATAATTGGTTAATAATGTGAGTTCATATCAGACATTTTTGTCGATGTTTGGTACATGAGTCAAAAATGAACTTGTTTGAAAATGATTGTCCATGTAGTTATAAGTAAATCATCTCCATAATAGTATTAATGATTTAAAATCATATATATCCAGTAAATATTCATTTTATACTATTCCATAACATTTGGAGATAAAAATAAATGAAATGCACTGCTCATGGAGACGGTAGGTCGTACGTACGCATGAACGCTGCTTTCATTTCTTTGTCATATTAATGGAATTAAACATAATTGAGAGATATATATATTATAATTACAGTATAATATATATGTTTTATAGGTCACATAAGTTCATTAATTTCATTCTTTATACATTCCATGTATTTCATGAACGAGTCACATCACTTGAGGGGGCGGTAGTCCACACTTCCTCGTATGAAATTATCACAATTGCACAACATGCAAAGCATAAAGGTATGCTTTAAATATAAAATACAGAAGCATATTGGAAACATAAATACCATATATATCACATATAAAATATAGTTACATCATAATGGCAACCATGAAAGGTGTTAAGAGAAGATTGAACAATCATCGTTTCGTGAGGCAGTAATTCGCCATCCATAGAAACAGTATGTTCTTTAACCATTAGAAGGAGGTGTGTGTAAGTGTAGCTCTAATACAAAACATAAAAACATACTAGTATATTGAAGATACTGATTTTGTTACAAAATAAAGTAATAAAAAGAGTTTAGGGGTTTGGAGAAGCGAAATAAAATAAAAGAACACAAGTGAAGACATTACCTTTAAATTGGGTAACTCCTCTTGGTTTGAACCAAAAGGGTTTCTTGACGAGCATTCTGCCAAAGTTGAAGCTTCAATGATGAATAGTGGTATGTGGAGAGATGAAATGGGAAGGTTTTGGCCGAGACAAAGGCTTTAGAGGTGTGGGTAAGGTGGTAGAGGTGGGGCCTTTTATAAGATAAGAGGAGGGGCACTGTTGGAAAGTTATAAATATTACTTTATTATAAAATCATTTTCATATTTCAAAGGTCCAAAAAGGATATATTTCTAGTATAAGGTGATAAGGTTTATAAATCCACCCATACAATAGGTTTTTAACAAGTTTAAGAATTAGATTTTACCCTATCTTCTCATTTTATTTAAATCGTTTATTTATGAGGTAATCAATACATCATCACGGTGTCATAAATAAATTAATTTATTTAATGTCTAAAAATTATTAAAAAAATATCATGATGTAGGAAATCTTTTTAGATTTATAATTAATATCTATAGTCAGAAATATTACTTGTATCACCCCATGTAAAAATTGTTTTAGTAAAACAATACATGTCTATGACTTTTTAATTTTAACTTTAAATAAAAAGTTATTAATGTCATTTTCCAACCAAAGTGGCTCCATGGGGTCCCCAAGTTGACCCATGGATTTTCTTGGTCGGTAATGACTCATCCAATAAGGGTAGGACATGTTTCAAGGTCATTTCATATTATTATAACATTATCTTTACCTTAAATTACACTAATTACCTTTAATCGCGATTAATAAAACTTAAAATTTACTATTCACCAAAAATTATTTTAATCTCATTGAACCACATTTTACTTCCTAATGACAACCATGTATGTCAGATTTTTGAAAATCAAATCACAAAAGTGGTAAAGTTTCATTTAAATGAAAAATCAGTTTCTTTAACTACCACTTAGAGGTTTCAATATTCATCAAAAATTAAAAATTTTCAGAAAAATACCAAAAATTTACCCTAAGCTATATTTGATATTCCGAATTGAAAAATGATGTCAATTTTACAAAATTAAAAATATATAAGTTGGATTAATTAATTTAATAATTCATCCCTGCTGTCAAAACAAATAGTGTGTTTTTAAGAAACTGTATCTATTAAAAGATTGACACTAGTTTAAGTCCAATTTCAAGGTGAAATTAATTATAATGACCACCATTGGATTAAATGGTAAAAATATATTCCAATTACACTTTAAAACCAATTAAAAATATAATATAACCATATATTTAAATTATATTAAATGGCAGTTTTGATGTAAAATGCAGTATTTTTTCACTATTCATTAAAAAATGAACAATGTCAGAAACATACCAAAAATTTAACCAAAGTAAATTTAAATGTCCCAATCATAAAGAATAAGTTTATTTTGAAAAATAGAGCTTATAAAATTGTAAAAAGTTATATTTAAAAAAGGTTCTCTATCAAAAGGCGGTAAAACAATCTTTTAAAAATATTAGAGTATTTATTCTTAAAATTGGATTCATTTGGATTTTAACCCTCTAACATTTATTGGATAAATTTAAAAATATTTAACAAACATATGTAATCATTTTGTAGTTATTTCCATTCATTCCCGCCATTACAATGGCTAGGCATTAACTATTATAATATTATTATATTATTAGTGTGCAACGTAATATTTCAAAGAAAATCGTTGTTGCGTATTGGGTACGCCATCGAGCATAGCATTACCTTTAAAGTAACATTAACATTTTCTTCAAAAATATTGACAAACATTAGAATTTAATATTATTTATTTACCTAGGATGTTACATATGGAGACAATATGTTTTTGTAGTTTTTCACTTTATGATTTAATATAAACTTTATGAATGTATCTAGTGATTCCAAGGCTACTAAACTAATCGGTCATTTGAGACTTGATCTTTTGTGATCATGCCAATGTTATGTAATAATTCACCGACTCTGGGTAACTAGGGTTGGGGTGTTACAACTGTGTCTCTTCTGTTGCCACCGTCCATCTAGTTTCCATCATTGGGTATCTAGTCGCCTCACGATGTGCTGGTGAATGGTTTTTTGTACTTTTTTCCACCAAAACAAAAAATTATGTCATTAATACCTTAATTTAGAACCTAATATGACTAGTGCTTTTGTAAAGGCCTTCCTTTGGAATTTTAGACTCCTTTTAAATTCTCAAATTTGTGTTTTGATACTTGATTGAGTGTTTGTTCTTCATTGTTAAGATTTATCAAATCCCTCTCATTTATATCATTACTCTTAGAATTGACTATATTTTTAGGTTTTGTTGTTGGAATCTATTGATCATGTTATGATAAGTCACACCCCCTTATATATTAATCATGTGTTTCTCCTAGTGGATATATCTCTTGTTGAATTCGGTGTAGTGTGTGATATTATTGATGTATATGTTGATTAATATTATATTTTGGTGGTTTTAAAATTGAAACAATATTCTATAATGTGAGAATTTTTTTAGGGCCACCACATATTTTTTCTAGTGTTTTTTTTCCTTCTGGTGTGTGGATCCAATTATGGTTCACATGCAACCCAGGTTTAAGGTAGGTGGTTCCATCTTTAGACTATATTTGATGAGTCATAAATGATTTTTGTATAGATACCCAAAATTTTAATACATAGATATTATATATTTTTCAATGAATATTTAATACATAAAATATAATTCACTCTATAATCATATGGATCTACTATCTGTGGAAACGAGGGCATAAAAATAACTTGTTTATAAACAATCTACATTTTATCCCACTAATTTCTTCAAAAGTATTACCCTTTTTAGACATATCATACTTAATAACTTTCTTCATAACATGGGGAAAATGAAACATATGAAAAGGTGATCGAAACTCGATAATGGTAAAATAGAGAGATTTCAATGATCAATCAAACATATATTGAGTATATGGATATAAGAAAATGTGAAAAAACATCTGAAAACGATACCCTACATATCATATATTTTAATCACGAGTCATGGAATTAATCTGGATAGTTTATAAAACATGATTCACAAAGTAATATAAAAGCATTAACCATGAGGTAATAACATAAACAGAGGAATGTGAAAAAAAACATTAGGTTATAACATAGTGAACATATTAAAATAGAAACAGGTTCACTAATTATGCTCATAATTATAAATTATTCCCTCTCATAAACATAAGGACATAAAACCAGGTCCATGAATAAACTAATGGAAATTGAATCTAATTCCACCCATAAAAATTCCCCTTAAAAGGGAAAGGTAAATACAAAGGTCATATAAAAGAAAAAAATCTATGTTTCCAAATAGAATAACATTAGTGAAAATATGGACATGAAAGAGTAATATAACTCCCATGGACTGATGGGGAGTGATAGAGAACATAGAAAAGATAATGTTAACAACTAAAAAAAATAAATCTATGATAAGTGAAAATACAATCAATTCATCAGGAATAAAAGTAAAATTATAAAAAAAATTAAAATCTTTTTCCAATAGTTGAGGGTTGAAGACATATAACATGATAAAATATACTTACTTCATTTATTTCCATAACCTAATCACAATTTCATCATTTTTTGTGCTTAAATCATTTTTTATTCCATCTCTTACTCCATGAAATATATATTAAATATGAATTTTTAGATCTATGTCACATAGATTAACTTTTAACATATCAAAAGATATATAAAATACATATTAAGTAATTCTTTATATATATATATTTACCCAAACAAACATGTTTATTACAAGTTTCCAAATATAATAAATGATAATTTAACCTTAAATAATAACACTAAAATTTAGTCATAATCAATTTTGTAAATAATTAACCTTAAGAATACTCCAACATGTGTTGAAAAAGATGTAAACCCAAATATTATTTCATATTATATCCTTCATTGATCAACTTAGAAATAATTATTAATCAATCATAATGTCTCTTAACAATATGTATATACCTTGATCACATATTATCCAATATATAGTAATCACTTTATAAAAATAAATTCAAAATAAAATTATATGTTCTTTTAAAAGATAATTCACCCCATATTTTTATATAATATCTTATCTTAAAAAAATATTTCAATTAGAAGTTTTGGTTCATCCTTGTAATGATAAATGATCATAGGTTGATTTAAAATATAAAATATGATATCCTTATTTTATAAAGTTATATGGAATATATAGAGAGAGAGCTAATGATTACATAGAATCACATCAAATTTCATAAAAGGTTAATATTTCTATAGGTATTATTCATACAAATGCCAACATGGAATCCCCAATTCTAAAGTAGAGGTTAATTGTGCCCAAATTATGTTGATTCAGATCAAATATTCTGACTTCATAATCATCCCATTTTCTACATTGAATTGAAAGGTTGTTGTGGATTGTTATATTTATTAGACCATAGATTATGGAATTACTTCCAATAATTCCCAAACTCCTTGAATTTATAGCACTGATGTGTGAGTGGTGTATTCTGTTGAGATATTTCTCTATTTATTTCATTTATTGGACTCTTCAAATAATATTGACATTATTTTTCTCAATGGATATTCTTACCATATTCAAAACATATTCTTGTTCCTTTTTGGAATTCATATGAGTGGTCCTTCCCATATTTTTGAAATGATTGAGTATTAAAAAATTTCTACTCTTTACAAGACAAACCATTATAGATTTTATGAAGCATTATCATTCTTCTATTATCACCAAAACCTTGAAGCTTTTCGGATTCCATTTCCACATTCAATACACCTGGAACGATTTATTCATATCTTCGAAACTACATTGTGGATAATTCCTTTCAATGAACTGGTTTTAAACCACTAAAAAATAGATCAATTTTGTTTTAATGTATAACGATTAAACCTAAATCATTCCTTGAATGTTTTGTAAAAAAATCCTCATAGGTCGAAATGTATTCTTCATATATATACTTAGGATCAAGTAATTATTTCAACATTTTTTACGTAGAATATGATGGAGGTGCATACTGAAAAATATTTCCTTAAGTTTATCCCATCCCATAGAGTCAATATCCTCCTCTTTCCTTGTATTCTTAATAATATTCCACCATTTATTTGATTATATTTTAAAATAAAAAAATATATAGGATATATTTTTCATGGTTTGATCATTAAATAATGGAAAATATATTTTCCATCACATTGATCTATTTATCAGCAACCCGTGGATTAGAAGAACCATAGAATTATGGTGGATGTTGTTGTATAAAATATTCAAAAACAATTTTATCCCTCCTTGGTGAATCCAAAAGATCAATATGATCTATGTCACCACAAACATCTTAAGATAATCTAGTTATCCTAATAAAAATATATTTAATCCCAACTCAAGACATTTAATTTCTCAAGATTATGGTCCTTTCATATAACGTCATATTCATTGTTCACATGACTATTTTAGGATCCAGACATTTCTAAAAACCAAAAATCATAGTGTAAGAAACAATAATAGAAAATTACATGATCCTGAAAAATCATTTATAAGATGTATAAACGAGGAAAATCTTTATTAAATCTATTAAATATTAGGTTTAATATATATTATTCAGAACTATTTTTAAAACACTAGGATTTTATCCTATACTTGGACATATCCCCAAGGTTCTGACTAAATCGGTAACGTCCTTTTTTCAAAAGGTTAACTAAACCTTGCTCTAATACCAAAAATACTGACATGAAACTTTCATACGTAGATATTATATCTTTTTATATTAATATTAAATACATAACATAATGATCACCATTGTAATCATATAGGTATTTTATATGTGGAAACATGGGTGCATAAAAACTCGTTCATAAAATATGGACATCATCTCCCATTATGTTCTTCATAACTAGAACCCTTCATAGAAATATCATATTAGTACCTTTCTTCATAACATGGGGAAAATTAAACATAAGAATGAGTTAGTTCAGATGCTCATAAATAGTAAACAAGGGAGATATCAATGATCAATTAAACATTACATGAGAATAAGTTTGTTTATACATTAGAATAACATCTAAATATTATACCTTACATATCATAGATTATAATCTTCAGTCATGAAATAAATCATGATAGTTTATAAAACTTATATAAAAAGGAATTAAGGAACATTAACCAAGAGGGAATAACATAAAAGTTAGAATATAGAAAAAACATAAGCTTATAAAATTTTAAACAAGTTAAAATATAAACAGGTTCACTAATTATTTAATTACATGAAATCATGCCCCCAAATAAACATATGGACATGAAAACAAGTCCACATGTAATCTTATAGACATGTGATATAGGACCACGCATAAGTTTATGTACATGAATGCTAGGTCCATTCTTAAACATATGGACATGAGAACTAGTTTGACTCTTAATCTTGTGGACTTAAAAACTAAGTCTGGTATTAATCATACATACATGAAAAACAGGTCCACACTTAATCTCATAAACATGAAAACCAGTTCCATGCTTGTAATTGTAAACCTGAAATTAGCTTAATTCCTAATATATTTACCTCATTAGTTATCCATAATTACTTAATACATTAGAATTATTTAACAAACCCAACCATCACATAATCATAATCCATTAGTATAAATTCCACAAAATCATAAATCAAAAAATTATAACTAACCCATGAAAAATACATGGGTTTCTTAAACATATCATCATCATAATAATAAACCACTAAGAGAGGGAATATGGATGATATAATTGGAATAGATCCCTATTGAACCATAATTAATGTCAATGGATGTTATCATGGAATAAATTTTTTAATAAAGTATCACTGGAATATTTCTTGAGTAAAACACTATTTTAGTATTGAAATAATTTAATTAAAATATAAAAATTTCAAAATAATTTTGTAATTTTTTTTTAAATATCCATGGAAACATATAATGTAATATTCAAAGCATTAAGTAGTAATGACAATGTAAAATCTCATTCATGACATATAACTTACAATAAATCATTCATTTCACACTTTTAAAAAGTTAAAAAGGTGTATCATTCACAAAAAAAATGAAGATTCCTTTTTAAACCATTTAAAAAAATTAAATCATGGTTAAAAATGATTTTAAACAACCATTTTATAATAGTAAAAAAATTCTTGAATTTTTTTTTAATATAAACCTGGAAGAAAAGGGATTCTCAACCTAAGAGAGAAAGAAAGTAATTTTTTCATAAAAATTAATTATTTTTAAAAAAATGAAAGGGAAAATGTTTTCTAAATAAATAATAAGATGGTGCGAAATGTCATGATTTTCTTGAGAGGTAGATAACATGATTTCATCTATGGAAACACAAACCTAAAAAATTCATATAAACAATAATATTATAATATAAAAATCTTACCAATTTGGTAAAATTAAAATAAAATACTCAAAAAAGAGAGAACCTTATATGGATATGTAAATCCTAATAATATTCATGAGAAGAAAAATTAAATACATTCATGGTATATATATACCCCATATAAAATAAACAAGTGTTGAATATTAAATGTGAGACTAAATATGAGGTAATGGATCCACACTTGCCTAACTCTTGGCAGTCCCACTACCCCTTGTTCCCCTCCTAGGGTTTTGAGGGTCTTCTCGACGGTGATGGTGCTTTGATTCACTGGGTTTTTCCTCTTCATTATCTTGATTTATTCTTCTCCCCTAATGATTTATGTGTCTTGCTGGTGTAGTCATTAAATGCCACACACTACCCCTCTTTCAGTTTGTCCCTTCACATCTAACCCCCGTTCTAGGTCTATGTGTGTGGGTGCTTTAAATAGTTTGAGTCAGAAATGGTGGCGGTGACCGATTCCTTTTTTCATCACTTGCATTTTTGACCTACCCATCATGTTTGAATATAATTTTTTCAGGCTCGATTAACATTTTGGGCCTACTTGGGATGGTGTTGGAGGAAGGATGGAATCACTCTCATCTCTCGTTATTCATCAACACTGGCCTCGTCCTTTCCTCTATTTTTCACCTTCTCTCTTTTAAAGATGTGGATTGAGGTCTGGTATGGTGATGTTGTTTGGGATAAATCCTCAATCTCTATTTTTCATTATCTATTTTGCTGTGATGATGTGGATATAGTTTTTTACCCTGTTGAGACCTCCATCTTCTCAACCCTACTTGGACGTCCTAGTTCTGTGCTCCTTTACCTATTGATCTGGTGCATGGTTCTTCAAGGAGGTTTTGGGAAGTGAATTTTGAGTAGATTATGGTCTTTGGGAGGGAGATTATCCAATAGATTAAGTTTTCTATTTTTTGTGTTGTTATCTTTTATTGTTTCATGGTGGTGGTATTATAGTTATACAATAGTGATATGAAGAAAGCGGTGGTGATTTGTGTACATCCTGGTTCTATCCAGTCGTTGGCTCCGGCAGTGATGGTCGATGATGACAAATGGGGTGTTCCCACCGATGATGTGTGAATGTAGTTGTGGTGGTTATAGGGATGAAATTCTGAGTGGATGATGATGATTTTATGATGACAATGAGTGATGATTATGGTGACAGTGCTATTTCGGCATGCCATCCTCGATGCAGTAGCTGCATGATTTATGGGATCTATCTCTAACATGACAGTTCCTGTGGTGATGAATCTACATTCAAATTTTGAATATGTTTCATTTTAAGGTGTTTGTATTCATTTTAGGTTCACATTTTATCCTCAAAGTGGTTTTTTGAAAGAAAAAAAATTGGTCTTGAATATCACATGTTTCTCAAAGAAATAAAGGTTGAAAGAAAATCCCTTACCATTGGTCCAAATTCCTTCATATGCATTGGAGCCTCCTGTATAATGAATATATATTTATTATAAATAAATGTAAAACAAATAAAAAATATATGAAATCATATTATTTCCTTATAACAATCTATCACTTATTAATTAACAATTATTTATTAAAATTGGTGTTCTCGATGATATCTACATTGTTTTTCATGTATGATTTATTTTAGTAGTTTTGATCCCCATAATTTGATCATGATTACATCATATATATAATTGTTATCATGATATAAATATCATATAGATTCATTATATACATTTTTAGAGTGAACCATAAATATATATATATATATAAGAATATGAATTACATTATCCATGGAGATGGTAGGTCGTACGTACCCATGAACGATGCCTTTATTTTTCAAAAGATGGAAAGAAACAAAGGTAAATAATAATTAACCATTAAAAAATAATTATATCACATGTATAATATTTATTAATTAAATATATCCTCATTAACATTGATGTAAAAAATAATTGAAAAATTAATCACATTGCTTCATGGATGTGATAGTCCACATGTACGCACGAACAAGATTATCATTTTCCAATTGTTTGGAAGGTAATATGATAGATTTGATATTATATTTACATAAGTATTATTATTTCATAATAAAAATATATAATCACTAATCCCATCATAATAACCATACATGGATTATGGTGGTGGAAGATTAATTGAATGGCTACATAGAGACATTAAGATGTACCTATGCACGAGAAAATTTGATGGGAAAGAGGATTGATAATAGAAATTTCATAATTATAATATTATTTTAGTATATTAGGGTAAGGAATTTATTATTTGTGAAAAATAAAACATATTTATAGGATTTAAGGAAGAAGTTAAAAATGAATTAATTGGTTAAGATGATTGCCTATTTTTTGAAAGAACTTCTTAGATCTCCTCTTAACGAGCCTAGGGTTGGTCATTTGGGAAGATCATAAATTGAATAATCATTCTAATGACGTTTAAAAGTAATTTATTTATGTTATGTTCATGATATAAGGATAAATGTGTGGTTAATAAAAGAATGTTGGTGTTCCCTTTTATAATGGAGGTGTGGAAAACTTTTGGGATTTTTTGAAATATTAAATTATAATAAAGTTATTCTCAATACAAATACATGAAACATTCCATATATTTGAAGATAATATTTTTTTGTAATACATTCAGAAAATATATTTTTTATAGGTTTATGAGGTTTTTTAAACCTTAGCTTTTGGTTTAACCCCTGAGTTAACCTTTAGCATGGTAACATTGTTTTCACTCATAAAGGGTTACAAATTAACTTATAAGGTAACTATTATTCATAATTGAAAAAGGGATGATATTTTACACAATATATTAATATTTTTATAATATTTAAAATTTTAATTAATTTTTAAATAATTTTACAATATATTAATTTTATAAAATATCATTTTAGTCAATTTTGACTAAAATCATTGAATTTGACTTAGAAGAAATAAAGACAAAGTTGTAATTAGAATATATATCATTTTCCACATCATTAATATATTATATTTATCTAATAATTTAATACAACACTATAAATTAATCAAATGAAGTAGTTTTTAATATTTTTAAAATTATTAATTTTATTTTTCAATTAATTGAATAAATGTTGCATGAGCATTGAAAAAGAAATCTAAGTCAATTATATAATCACTAAAAATTTGAAATAAATTACCATAATGATTAAAATTTAATTATGAAAAAAAATTATCATTTTGATTCATTTACTACTATATTTTTTCACTATGTGAACACATAAAAGATATTGAAAACTAATAGAGTGATATTTTGTAACTTTTTTTGATTTAAATATTATATAGGTCATGCTCATAGACATGATTCCATTAAGAAAATATTTTAATACTTATATGATAATGGTAGAATTAACTTACTAAAATATGAATTAGAATGAAACGTTAGGACCTTTTTACTTAGTTTTAACCTAGACTTACATGTTTTACGCTTTACCGAAGTGGTAAATTTTACCAGGGTTACTATTCATATTAACAAAAAAGGGCCAATTTATCAAATTTTAACATAATAAATCCAAATAAGGGGACCATTTTTCAGGTTTTCATTTTTATATTTGCCTAAAATTTATTTAGGATTAATAAACAAAATTTAATGAAAAATAGTTTTTTTAGAAAAATACCTTTTTAAGTATAAAATTGTTTTTATTCCAAATCATAGAATAAATTCAATTGAAAAGTTTAAAATTGGATTATGTTTCATAAAATGTAACAAATTAAATATTAAATTAAATCTCATAGATAGTTTTAAATTTTATATAATTTAAAATACAATACAATCTTATATAAAAATTAGTATTTTTTCATTATTAACTGAAAATTCAAAAATTTTAAAAAAATATCACAATTTTACCAATAGTTAATTTTGATATTTTGTTTTAAAAAATTATATAATTTTTATAAATTAAAATTCATTTAATTTCTAGAAATTAATTATAAAAAACAATTCAATAATAGATAAAAACCATTTTTGAAGGAAAAATATTTTAAAAAAATAAAAGGACTTTTCAAAAAATTATATGATTATTCACTTAAAATTTATGATAAAATTATTTTTGGAATATATATATAACATAAATTTTTTAATCCTCTTCATACCCACCAATTTTTATGTCCATGTTATAAAGGTAATATTTGAATAAAAATATTTAATAGTTCTTTTAGGATATGTACTTCCAATAACACATGATATTGAAGAAATTTAAAAAATATATTTCATAAAATATCATGTTGTTAAATTATCTATAATTTAATAAATAATTTACTTATCAATTTAACCTATTCTCATAATCAATGTTTTTATATTTTAATTATCCTTTGTGGAAGCCCAAATCATAAAAATGGTTAATAAAATATCCTCTCCTCCAATGGCCCAAAGGCCTTTATTTTTTTATTGATTTTGATAATCCAAATTTCAAGGGGTGAGGTGGAACCCTTACAAGGCCCGTAGGTGAAGTATTACATGGCCCATAGGCCTTAGAGGAATTCATTTCCTGTTGGCTTCAAACATTATATACAACCCAGACTAACTACTTGGAACTGCTCCTCCCCAGCATCATCATCATAAAATCAGCTCTCCACCTTCGCATGGCTGTTCGGCTAGGCATTCCCATGCATGAATAGGCTTTTCCTGATGGCAGGTGTCATACCCTCTCATTCTTGCAATCCGTTTAGCTTCTGCTTTAGTGAAAGCTCTTTTCCCATCATCCTTGTAGAGCTTGTTCCTTGTAGGTTGTCTGGTTTGCATCTGCACTTAAGGTAGCCTGAAGGCCTTGAGGTGGCCCAAAGGCCTTACTAACCCAAATTCATGGGTGGCTCGAAGGCCATACAGGACTCAAGGACCAAATCCGTGACCCGAAGACCCAAACGGGGGCATATTCCTGGCTGCTACAGTGCCAAACAGTGCCTGCTACAGTACCTACTACAGAACTGCACAGTTCCCACTACAGTACCTACTACAGTACTGCTATAGTACCTGCTACAGTACTGCTACAGTAACCCGGAAATTCTACCTCCTCCTGGATTTGATCTCTGGTCGCTTGGATGCACTTACGAAGTCCTTACCAAATGGTCTAAGGCTCATGTGCAAATATCCTCTTAAACTAAGGATTGAGAAATACAAAGGTACTTTGAAAGAATCAAAATATATGTTTTTTAATATATTAAAATTCATGAAAATACTGATATTTAAGATTAAAATAATTCCAAATGACTGATAGGGAGTGATAAAGAAAATTCTCCGTAGAAAGTTAATGACCACAAAACTGTGAATTTATGAAAGCTAAAAAGGAAATCAATTCATTGAAAAGTAAAGGAAATTTATAAAATTTCATTTCAAAATAATTTTACTAAAGTTTGGGGATATAGTTATAGAACACAATTCAATATACCTACATTATTTATTTTTGTACAATAAGAACAATTTTATCCTTTTAATATTCATTGATCAATTTTCACTTCACTTCTTACTCCATGAAATGAATATTTAATATGAATGTTTTTATCCTGAGGCAATAAAATTAACTTTTAACGTATTATAATATCCATAAAATAATGAAAAATCATTCCTTCTATCAATATATTTACCAAAACCAAAATTATTAGTAGATGATATCCTATATGATAAATCATACTTTTACCTCAAACAATAACACCCAAATTTCAACATAATCCATTACATAAATAGTTAACCTTAAGACTCATCCAATATCTATCTGACCAATATATAAACCCAAATATTATTTGATTTCATATCCTTTAATGATAAACATAGAAAAAATAATTAATCACGGATAAAGTATTATACCAAAATGTATATACCATGGTTATATATTCTCCAACATATTCTAGTAATTTACAAAAATAAAGTCACAATATAATCATACATTATTACAAAATATAATTCACCACTTATTCCTTAAATAATCTATTATATTAGATAAAAATATTTCAATAAGAGTTTTGGTTTCATCCATTGACTAAAAGACAATCATAGGTTGATTCAGAGTATCAAATATGAATTTTTTATTCTAGAAATTTATATGGAATCTTTATAGGGAGAGATAATCAATGCACAAAATTACATAAAATATCTCTATATAAGAACATTATAAAGGGGATTGTTCATATAAACATTAATATTGAATCCCAAAAACTATAGTGGAGGATAATTATTCCATTAACAATCATTATTTCCTTTAATTATTGTCATTTTATAAGATTTCAATTTCTTAATTGGAGTTTAGAGTTTGATGTGGATAATTTTATTCATTACCCCTTAGATAATTACATTTATTCTTAGAATCCCCAAACTCTTTACATTTATAACACTGATGTATGAATGGTGTATTCTGCTGATATCTATTTGAATTCATTTAATTAACTAAACTTTTCACATCAATTTAATATTCTTTTTCTCAATGGATAGGATTCCCGCAAATGATGCATATTATTATTCCTTTCAGTAATTCATATGAGTGGTCCTTGCTAAAATTTTTCAAGTAGGAGATCAAAACTTCTATTTCCCTCCTTGTAAAAAACCACTAGATCATCTATAAATCTTAATATTCCCTTTCGTATCCCCAAAAACTCATGGTTTTCTATCTTCCATTTCAGGTTTTAGTGAAAATTGAATAATTTGTTAAAATATTCCAAACATAATTATGGATAATTCCTTTAAAAATCTTGGTTTTATACCAATAAAGAATCAATAATTTTTTCTTTTTGGGATGATGATTAAACCAGAAGCCTACCTTGAAAGTCATATAAAATTTTACTCATATGTACTTATAGATTCATAATAATTCTTCTTAATCTCAGGGAATATATTCTCTATTTTTTACATATAGAATTCTATGGAAGTGTATACTAAAAATTATTTCATTAAACTCGTCCAATTTTATGGACTCAATTTCATCATATTTCCTAATATTCTTAATAAGATTCTAACATTGATCTTATTTTCCTTATAAATAATAAATATTTAGGGAAAAAATTTCATGGAAATAACATTGAATAATGGTGAATATATTTTCCAAATCACTTATATATTCATCAATATATAGTGGATCATAATACCCATATAAATAGGGTGGATGTTGTCAGATAAAAGATTTAATAACATATTGTTCCTTCATTGGTGATGATATGTGTTTGCACTAATAGATTGGGAGAGTTGATTGAGCATAGTCACATGACATTATTTCATATATCTTAATCTCTTCATTAACTCATGAGAATGGTTATTTTATTATCCATCACATTCATTGTTTAAATTATTTCTTCAAGTTCCATCCATTGAATAAAACCAAAAAAAAAATTTGTGTTCTAAAATAGTGAAAACCCACATAATCATGAAAAATGATTTATTGGATGTAAAAATCAAGAAACCTTCTATTATATATATAACAAATTAGGTTTAACCAACTCTATTCATGATTATTACTAAAACATTGGGATATTATCCAATACTTTGTCATACCCCCAATCTTCTCACTAATTTTTTTCCATCATAGTTTCCAATGGATTACTAAACCTTTTTCTGATACAGACTATTTTGACATAATGTTTTAATACCTATATATGACATTTTTTAGATGAATATTAAATAAATTACATAATTATCCATGCTAGAATAATATCGTTCATATATATTTTGGAAACTTGGGCATATAAAAGATCGGTTCATAAAAGATATAGATCATATCCTACTGATTTATTCATAACTAGAAACATTATTTTACATATCATACTTAATACATTTATTTATTACTAGTGGAAAAGGAAAAAAATGAAGGGTGAGATCAGATGATTAGAAAGGGTAAAAAAAGGATATATCAATGTTCACCTAAACACAACATGAATATAAGGGTGAAAAACCAAGATCATAACATCAAAATACTATACCACATATATCATAGATCGAAATCTTGATTCATGGAATAAATATTGATAGTTCAAAGAACTTGTATCATAAATGAATCAAATAACAAGATCCATGAGGTCATAACATAAACATAAGAATGTGTAAAAACATAAGATTATAATATTGTGAATATTTTAAAATAGAAACATTTTCACTAATTATGGTAAGTACATGATAACATTATCTTGCATAAATGCATAGGAATGAAACCAAGTCCACTTATAATCATATGGACCTGAAATCTAGGTCTATAAAAAAACTTGTGGGCATGAAATATAGGTCCACTATTAATATTATAGACAAGAATACTAGGTCAACTAATAATATTATTGACATGAAAACAATTTCCATTCTTAATATTAAGGACAAGTAAACATATTCCATTCTTTTTCTTATTGACATGAAAAATAGGTCCACACATGAAATTTTGAACATAAAATTAGTTCCACTCATGACATATTTTTCCCACAAGTTATTCATATATACCCACAAAATTTGATGGCTTTAACGATAAAAACCATTACATAATCATAATTCATTCTTTTAAGATCAAAAAGACCATAAATCATAATATTATAACATAACCCATGAAAAATAAATTTTTTACTTAAAATATATTAATCATAATAAAAAAAACCACCCATATAAAGAATAATAATGGTATCATTGGACCATATCCCTAGTAATTCATAATTAATATTAATGTATTTTATCATGGATGGAAAATTTCTTTTAATTTTTACTGGAATATTTCAGGAAGAAAATACCATTTTCATTTTGAAATCATTTATTTAAAATATAAAAATTTCAAAAAAATTATGGAAAATATTTTAGAGAAAATAACCATTGAAATTTGAAATTGAAAATTATAAAGTAATATTCAAATCATTGAGTATTTATAATTTCATGAACTTAAATTCATATTATTAAAGTTAAAATAAAACATTCTTGTAAAACATTTGTAAAAATTAAAAAAGAACCACATTAAAAGAATATCAAGAATCATCTTTTAAATCATTTTAAAAAAAATAAAAAATGGAAAAAAAATTATTTCAAGAAACCATATAATAATAGTAAAAAAAATTGAAAAATATTTTTATAATACATATACATGAATGAAAAAGTCTTTTAGACCTAAGATAAAAATAAATTCAGTTTTCCTTTAGAATTCTTAAAGTGAGAAAAATGAAATAAAAACATGTATTATTAATATATAATCATAGGATTAGAAAATTTAAGAGTTTTATGATGTATCTATCCTAATATTTAATCATTATAAGCTTAATCATAAACCACCCCAATAAAAATTATATTGTAATATAAAACCCTTACTAATTAAAAACATTTGACATAAAACCTTGAGAAAGAAAGAAACATAGATGGAAAATTAAATACCTAAATTTTTCATGATATTCATCATGAAATAAATTCATTGTATGTATATACACCATGTAAAAGAAATAAGTGGTGAATATTACATGTTTCTCATGGAAATAAAAGTGAGACCAAAATCTATTACCTTAGGTCTGACTTCCTTCGTACACATTGGTATCTCCTTTATAATAAATATATATTTATTATTTATAAATTCCATAATAATAATCGTATTTATAATATCGTATATTATTTACATATAAACTTTATGGATGGAAGAGCAAGGGGAGAATGGAGAATGACTATAATTCAATGGTAATGAAGGTCATGAGAAGTCGATTTCAACCTATTTCTCAAAGAATTCATCACTAGAAGATCATGTTGACCATAGGAAGATATTTTATCATGTCTTCAAGAAGTAAAATGTTGAAGATTGGGAACCAGATAAGGTGTTGGGCCTGAGGAAGAACATTTTATAGGTGGTCAAATAGACCATTAATCCTTCGTTCACTGAATTTGATCTTCCTCCTCCTAGAAGAATCATCTATAAGGGAATGATGGTTCATGTCTCGGTAAACTGGGAGTTAGTTGAGGAAAGGGTCAACTCGTGTCGGTACTCGATAATTGAGAGGGTCCTATTTAGAAAGGTGAATGGCCTGTAAATTTTCTAACCTCATGTGTAGGATTTCATAAATCTAGGGATTTTGTGAATAGAATATGATCGCATTGGTAAGGGGTATTACCTTATTGTACTCCCTTCTGATGACCTTAAATGAAGAGCATGGAGTTTTGGTTCCTTGTCATTGTGGCCTGGTTTCCTAAGAATCCAATAGTGGGATAATAATTTTGTCCCAAACATGGTAAGAAACACACTTGATCAAGTTTGGATCTATATCTACAAATTAAATTGGCTCTGTTATTACCCACTCATTTTTTGGGGTATTTCCTCAGATGTGGGGAACCCAATTAAGATAAATATATAGACTAATAACACAAGGTTTGTAAATTATGTGTTAATAATTATTTAAGTCTACATGTATATCACCCTTTTGGAATAAGTGGTATTAACTACAAGGGATTCTGGTTTCAACTTGCTAATCCAATAAGAAAGGAAACCAAATTTTTGCAAAAATTTCAAGTTTATTGTTCATATTTCCTTAAAATATAACATGAAAAAGCAGTGTTCCTTCTATTTTATGAATATCCATGATGTCTTTAAATTCTAAAGGAGGAAGGGAAATAAGGAAATTATAGTCCCTAACATGAAGAATAAGGAAGTTTTTTCCCTTCTAATGTGGATAAGATAGGGGATATCTCTATAGAAAACAAATAAGAAATAGAGAAACCCATCCCTCTCCTGATGACATCTGGAACCATCATAATGATTTTTAGGAGGTTCATATCACACAGGTTGTTGAAAAAGTAGAAATATCACATAAGGGTGAACCTCAAGGTCATTATAGTGGTACTCTTCCTCCAGATAACATCTATAAACCATGAAAGGAGATGCAGTATGCACAACTACTCCAAACTACTAACTAGGTGGGAAGACCCCATGTGGATGATGGTCAACTTGGTGACACTTCGATTCCTTATAAATTGCCTGACAAGGTTGTAAAACAGACACAATAGGAAGGGTATGGGAAATGGATTTTCAATGGATAGGTGGAAAAAACTACTATATGAATCCAATAACCCTGTTAATTTTGATACCCCAATGGATGCTAACCCCTCTAATGAGTTGTATAGATAGCCTAAAATGGAGGACCAACATGCCAGTACCCCCTGAATAGGTGGGGAGAATATAAATAAATTGGTCATTGTTGTCTCCAATGAAGATATTTACCCTAAAAAAGGAATGAATGCCTAGAAATTTCATCACTTGAAGGGAGGAAGATTGATTTTTAGGTGGATCAACACTCAAATGAAATAAGTAAGAACAATCCATTCTCACAGGTCCCTAGTCAAAAAATTTCTAAAAGACTTACACCTATAGTGGAATCATCTACACCTATTAAATCTATGAATATGTTCACCCCTTTGAGTGGTATATATCAGGATGATGAGGTTGAGGATCATAAACCCCCTAAGTAAGATAGAAATATAAAAACATGGGAATATATAACTATAGAGGACTCAAAAAAAGATTTTGACCCACAATATGGGAAGAAAAGTGGTAGAAAAAAAATAAAAGGCCAAAAAAAGATGGAACAAAATGAAGGTCCTATGACTAGGGGTAGAGACCCAAAATAATGAGGACAATTTATTGTAACTAGTAAGGGCTAAGGATACCCCTAATAATCAGATCCCTCAGACACTTCATTATGACCAACAAACCAATGATTATTGGGATTTTTGAACCAAAAATTTATTTTTAAAATTAGAGACATTCTAAGTGAACTTATTTGGGTTGACAATATGTCTTTTAGAATATGAAAAATAGTGACATGGATCATCAATAGATTCTCATACATGAGAGAATTCAACTGGTCACATGTAACTAGGAAATGTAGAGCATTACTGCCAACATTTTCATTGTATGACACATGGTTGATGTCACCTTTGTGTTTTCCTCGTCATCTTACATTAGAAGAATGGAACTCTAGAGATAATTCAGGTAAATCTATGGTAATGTAGCCCAAAAGTGGGTGATGATAGGTGAAATCAACACTATTCTCTAACCTAATGAAAAGATTGGGTCCAGCTTCAATTGGATAGTAACCAATGAATTCTCAAAATGCACTAATCAGTGAAACCTTACTGAGATTCCAATTTATGGAGATGATTTTAATTAGATTAGGCTCACTTGGAATGGAAGATAGGAAAGAAAACATGATAAATTATCTATTAAAATGGGGGACATAAGTATCATCAATGGTCTCTCAAGATATACACTCCCCAATCACCACTCTAATAACAATGCTATTATTGTGGATATCTATACCATGTCAAGGCCAGCCTCATTCCCATATCATTTCAATATGGGTTGGGTAGCTATTCCCTTATGTTGGGAAATTTTCTTAGAGTCTTGAAAGCTTACGCCAATTGGCATCCCACTTCAAAATATCATAGAGAATATAAAACACACAATGAGGATCTTATGGTATTGGAGAAAAAAATCATTTTATAAGTATAATCAATATATTCAACTTATTGAACAGCACCTTGAAAACATTAAAAATAGGTAAGAGACTAAAAAAATTCCTTCTAGGGAAGAAATAAAATCTCACACCAAGCTTCATAATGTTTTAATCATCAAATAAAGGTTTGAAAAGTGTCATATAAATGTGATATGGATAAATAAATGTTACTAAAATTTAAAATTATTTAATAGAATTCACATGGATAAAAAAGATATGGTATAAAACCATGCCATCAGAATAAATTGACAACTATATACTTCTAAAAATGACATTTCCAAGGAAGTTTTATACAACATTACTAGCCTCTTCACTAATTATGGATTAGAAAATACATCAAATATGATTGGACACACTCTTCCTTGTATTGATGAAAACCATAATCAAGATCATGTGGGGGCACTAGAGAGGGATTAAATTAGGAAAAATATTTTTCCCCTTAACAAGGAGATTGTTGTTGGGCCCGATGGATTTACCAATAAATTATATATGTTTTATTGAGACATCCTCTAGGAGGATTTGATTAATATAGTTAGAGAATTCCTTTCACAAGCCTTTCTACCTTATAGAATTTACTCAAACTTCATTCATATAATTCCAAAGAAGGAAAACATAGTTAATATCAAAGACATCAGACTATTGGATCTTGGTAATACTATCCCTAAGATCATAAGTAATGTCCTCATGTCTAGGAGGGTGGAAATTTTCAAGGATCATATCCCTCTAAACCGATATGGGTTTTTTATCGAAAGATGCATTCATAAGAGAATTTTTACAGTCTTGAAGAGTATTAACATCTTTAGAAAGAAGATATAAGGGGGAACTTTTTCCTCAATATTGAAATTTATAAATCTTTTTACACCCTCAAATGGACATTCTTGTTTAAAATCTGTTGGGAAAAAATCCCTCAAGGTATCATTGAAGCATTTTTTGGAGGTGACTGTGTTTGTTGACAAAGATGACCTTTGTGTTGTGTTTGTTCACAAAGCAGACCATGATGTATAATTTTTTGACATAGGGGGTTTACATGGTAATTTTTCGGGTTCAAGAGATGTTGTAGGCTATCCATGTTTGATTGAAGAACTCGTACAATGGAATGGATGATCTGGAGGTAGTACAAAAAGAGAAGACACAAGGTGGCGCCATTTTTCAGTGTTTACCAAATTTTTAGGCCTGAAAATAAGAAAATAGATAGATGTGTTTTTGGAAAAGGGAGGTGCGCGAAAAAATTAGCACGGTGCACGAAAAATATAGTAGTGCACAAAATATTTGTGTGGTGTGTGAAAAATAATGTGGTACACGTAGAATTAGCACGCTGCACAAAAAATAATGTGGTGCGTGAAAAATTAGTGCGGTGCATGAAAAATAATGTGGTGTGTGAAAAATTGGTGTGGTGTGCGAAAAATAATGTGGTACGCAAAACATTGGTGGGGTGAGCAAAATAAAGGATTGGGGTTTTTCGCGCAATAGGTATTTCTAGATCAAAAGCTCAAAAATTGGAAAAGTCATGAGGTGCATGAAATATTAGAGCCGTGTGCGAAATATTTTATTGCATGGAATATTGGTTTTTCGCGCTCAAAGATGATTACACGTGGAAGGATGGTTTTTCGTGCAGGGGTCTAGTTTTCCTATAAATATTAAGTGACCCCCTTTATTCACTCACAGCTCAAGACATAGAGAGTATCCAAGCTCTATCATGTGAAATTAGAGTGCACAATAAATCTACGTGAAAAAAATAAGTTTTCACATAAAATACTATTGTGTGAAAAGAAGAGGGTGTGGGAAAAGCAGAGGTTGCACGGAAAAGAAGACTATTGCGCAAAAAGTGGATTGCGCGAAAAAAAAATTACGCGCAAGGTAGTGTAGAGGCTACGCGTAAAAGAAGAGGTTGCATGAAAAAGAAGAGGTTGCGTGAAAAAGAAGTGGTTTCACGTAAAAGAGTTGTTGCATGAAAATTGTATTTCACACAAGGCAAAGGAATTACACGCAAGGTGTAGTAAGGGATGCGCATAAAAATTGGGGTTGACCGGAACACCTGGTGGAAAGAGAGATTCATCTACAGGTGAAATTTGGATGTTAACAGAGCATCTATTAACAATTAAAGATGCAGATTTTATTAGAGATAATGAATAGACCTATAGTTATATGAATTGTGAGTGGATCTTCTGAAGAAGCAGTGACCTCACTTCAATTGAGAGAGTAGTGAGTTCTCAAATTGTGAGTGGTTGTAAACTAGGAGGGATAGTAAGTCCGCTCCAAACTTGTAATCAGTAGTGTTCTTATAGTGGAATTGGTACATTGGCACACCGTCGGTGTATGCTCCTTGGACGTAGCCCAGTGAGGGTGAACCAATTGAAAAAATTTTTTGTCCTGTGCATGCTTTAAGGTATATTCATACTCTGTAATGGGAATGAGAGAGAAGAGGGTTTTGTCTAACAGAAAAACAATATTAAAAGGGGCAGTTGTTTTAATCTGTCATACCCTGATTCACCCCACCCCCCTTCTTAGGGTATCTAGCCTAGTGGATCTAACAATTGTTATTAGAGGGAAAGGTTAATATCAGTAATTCTCTCTCAAATAGAGGTTAATAATCATAAGGGGATTCTGATCTTCGACAAGAACAATTTTCATCTATGGAAGAATCAGATGCAAAACTACTTCCGATCTTTGGGAATTATTGTGTTTACAGCAGCAATGCATGGTATAACAGCCGATATTAATAGTGGTGAATTATTGAAAGCCGATCAAATATAATTAGATGTTGATGCGAAGGGAATCAATTCTTTAGGGGGATCCCTATCCAATGATATCTATACGAAGGTGATGTCATGAAAAAAATCACATGCCTTATGGGAAAAGCTATTAAATATATATGAAAGAGATATAAAGGTCAGAGAATCAAAGCTGCAAGTGTTGTGGAACAAGTATGAAGTTCTGAGAATGAACTCAAATGAATCTGTTGATTCATTCTTTGACAGGTTAAATGTTGTAGTAGAAGGCATGTGAGGTCTTGGTGAATTTATTGAAGACATAAATATTGTGAAGCGCGTCTTAAGGAAACTTCCACCTCAGTTCAATCCAAAAGTTTTAGTTTTGGAAGATAAAGACCCGAAAGAGCTGGCCTTAGATAACCTGCACAGCACCCTTGTTGTGCATGAAATGAGAAATGATGATAAAAATGTTGTGGAAAAATGGAAATCCAAAGAAGTGGCATTCAAGTCCATGAAGAATCTCACCATTGAATATTCTCAAGAAGAAGAAGAGACAGATGAGGTGATGTCTTTCCTCTCCTCAAACATTCAAAGAGGAAAGGGAAAGTTTAAAGGGAAAATTCCAATTTCTTGTTTTTGATGTGGAAAGTTTGGGCATCTTGCGGCAAGATGCCCCAAAAAGTTCCAAGAGGATGATGATGTCAATGAAATTGAAATTCCCAAGAAGAATTATTTAGCCTATGGGAAAGTCAAGAAACAGTTCAAAAGAAATCTCTTTAAGAATAATAAACTTCTCTCAAAAGAATGTAATAGTTCAGATGAGTCTGAGGTTGAGGAGGTTAAAGAAATAGAGAACTGTAGAGATCATGGAGAAAATGCTATGGTGGTCATTGTCGGTAGTTCTTAGAAGAAAAATGAAACAAAAGCTTATGGAGAAGAAGAAGAAGTTGAGGTAATAGTTGATATGAAAATAGAGTTAGAGGATGCTCTTGAGGAGATAGATGCGTGAAGATCCAAAACAAAGAAATCCAACAAAGTTATTCATGATGCTAAACTCTATATGCAGTATCAGGAAGAAGAGAAGTCTGAGTTGATGGAAGAAATTGAGAAACTCAAGTCATCAACACTGCAGGACTCAGAATCAGTTAGTGAGTATAAAACCAATATTTAATAATAAAAAAGTAATATTGATGGCTTTCATAACATAAGGAAAGATAAAATCAAGCGTATTGAAGAACTTTAGGGAGAAGTTTTCAGTTTGCGAAAAAAAAGTTAAGGATCATGAAAAACTCTTGAATCCTACTAGGACATCAAGAATGTAAATCACTCCAAAAATCAAGAAGTTAAAAGTGGAGCATAGTGGTTCAGCAGAAAAGAAACATCAATTATGTTCAAATGCTAAGGCCGATGGGGGGCTTGATCGGAAATAAATAGCTATGAAATCTGAAGGCAAACCACAAGCACCCAATTCGAGATTGAAAAAAGATTTGGGCACAAAGAAGAATCAGAATATTCAGAGATCTTGGAGGGAAACTAGTGGTGTAGAAGTGACATGAAGGAATGCTTCTTATATCAGGTGTTATTGTTGTGGAATTATAGAGAATTCACAGTATGTGTGTTCCATATCCAAGAGATATCGAAGGGCATAAGAATAGAGGTGGCAGCCAAATAGAAAATAGTTCTCTTATAACATACTTCGAAGGACATTGTTTTTTGTGTGGAGGATTTGGGCACATGGATAGGTACTGTACTTCAACCATATAGAGTAATGTGCCAAAGTAGAGTCAAAATATCCACAAGCAGCATATCAATGAACCAACAGTTGAGTTGAAAATGAAAAATAGATTTGCATCATTGAAAGATGAATTTGGTCCATCATTTTCTGAGAAAGATCAGAAGTTTCAATCCATTCCAAGTGTGAAGGAAAAAATATAGACCAAGAAGAAAATGGATGAGAAGGTAGTGGTGGCAGAAATTTCCCTTAAAGCATCAGATTACTCTGGTGTGTGGATCCTTGACAGCAGCAGCACATCTCACATGATAGGTAATAAGGATCTTATTACAGGTGTAAAATATGACAAATAAGGAGTTTTAAAGTTTGGAAATGATGAAGTCCTACAGATAATTGGCTCAGGAAAGGCCAATTTTGGGGGCAAAGAGATGAGACGTGCTGATGTCTTGGTAGTAGAAGGCCTCAGCCACAATTTGCTCAGCATCAGTCAACTATGTGACTCAGGACATTCTATAAGGTTTACTAAGAATATGTGTATCGTCAAAGGAATATATGAGGTAGTTTTTCGGTAAGAAAAAAGGATAAAGGATAATCTCTACCTGGTAAGTGGAGAAGAAGATATGTGATTTCTGTCTAGAGTGGAAGAAAACAAGTTGTGGAATAAATGACTTGTTCTTCTATGCCAACCATCCCTAAAAGATCTAGTAAATTTTGATGCAGTAAGAGACCTCCCTAAGCTATCATGTGATCGTACTCACATCTGTGATGCATGCCAACAAGGAAGGATCATCAGAAAAACGTATAAGTCAAAGGAAAACAAGTCAACAAGAGTGCTCGAATTGGTGCATGCTGATGTTTGTGGGCCTATAACACCAAGAGAAATTGACAGAAAGAGGTACTATATTTTATTTATTGATGACTATAGCAGAATGGCATGGGAATTTGTTATTTCCCATAAGTCCGATGTGTTCAGATTCTTAAAACAGTACCTGAGGGAGTGCGAAAGGATGATTGGACAGAAAATTATGAAGTTTCGTACTGATAATGGTATGGAATTCACAAATAGTCAGGTGTAAGACTATCTTGAGAAACACGGGATAAGGAATCAAGTATCCTTTGTGAGAACTCCCCAGTAGAATGGAGTAGTTGAAAGGAGAAATCGAATCATCAACAACATGGCCAGAATGATGCTCATAGAAAAAGATCTACCAGAGAAATTTTGGAAGGAAGCAGTTTTGACATCATTCTACATTTCTAACAGGTCTTTGTTGTGTCTGAAGGAAGGAAAGAATTCATACGAGATATAGTATGGAAAGAATCCAACAGTGAAATACTTTTGAATATTTGGAAGCAAGTTCTTTATCATCAACAAGGAAAAACATAGGAAATATGAGTCATGAGGAGATGAGGGGATATTCCTAGGCTATTCAAGAAAAGGAAAATCATACAAATGATTTAACAAACGGCTGGGAAAAGTAGTTGAGGGAAATGATGTCACTTTAGTGGAGAATGAGGAGATCATTCCACAATGCAGTGAACAAATTCCTAATGAAAGTGATGAGGAGGTAAGCAACATAAGGGGATCATAAGTGGCTGATGTTGATTCAAAAGAACATACTGATGATTAGAATGAGGAAGTAAAATTCGTATCTGCACAAAATCCAAAGTGTCGAGCTAAAATTGACAGGAATAATATCATTAGTGATCAGTCATATCCATTTTAGACAAGGAGAATGAAATCACTGCAGTATATGACTTTCCTATCTTAGGTTGAGCTGAAGTGCTTCATTGATGCAGCTGAAGATAAAAACTGGCTTCAAGGAATGAATGAAGAGATTGATCAAATCAAGAAAAATCAGGCGTGGGAGATTGTTTTGAGGCCATCAGATAAGAATGTCATCAGGACTAAATGGGTTTATCGCAACAAGATGAATGAATATGGCATAGTGATTCGGAACAAAGCATGACTAGTGTTCAAAGGATACTCTTAGATATAGGGAATAGATATTGATGAGACATTTTCACTAGTTGCGAGACTAGAGACAATCAGACTATTCCTAGCCATTGTAGTGCAACGGAAGTTCAAAGTCTTCTAGATGGACGTCAAATATGCATTTTTTAATGGGGTTCTAGAGTAAGAAGTGTATATTGAGTAGATAGATGGTTTTCTCATTCATGATCACGAGAACAAGGTCTGAAAACTAAAGAAGGAATTGTATGGACTGAAACAAGCACCAAGAGCATGGTACTCAAGACTTGATCAGTACTTGAAGAAGCTTGGTTTCCAGCATGGGGGAGTTGATTACAATATCTATTTCAACAAAAATATTAATCAAAGGATGATGGTCCTAGTTTATGTCGATGACATAATTTTTGGTGGATCAGATGAAGCTCAGTGCAGACAGTTTTCAAAATTTATGAAAAGTGAGATCGAAATTTCAATGATTAGAGAGATAAAATTTTTCCTTGGTCTACAGGTGACACAAGGAAGGAATGAAATATTTATTTATCAATATAAATATTCCAATGAGGTTTTGAGAATATTTGGAATGGAAAATTACAAGGAGGTGAAGACTCCCGTTGCTACCCAAATGAAACTATCCAAAGATAAGGATGGAAAGATAGTTAATATCACAGAATATAGGAAAATCATTGGAAGTCTATTGTAATTAACTATGACAAGGCCTGACATTGTATTCGCCACATGTCAAGCAACAAGATATCAAAGTAATCCTAAATAAATCCACATTCTTGAAGTGAAAATAATACATCAGTATATTAAGGGCATGATGGATTTAAGTTTGATATATAGTGACAAATCTCAGTCAGAGTTATTGGTATATACTTATGCAGATTGGGCCGATTTAGCAGATGATAGGAAATCAATGTCGGGATGTGCTTTCTATCTTGGTGGTTTGTGTATTTCTTGGATAAGTAAGAAGTAATATTGCATTTCATTGATCACTATAGAAGCTGAGTATATTGCATCAACTAATGCATGCACACAATTATTGTGGATGAAGAAACAGCTTGATGATATGGGCATTGAAGTGAAGTCTCTGATCATAATTCAGTGTGATAAATCAAGTACTATAAATCGTAGAAAAAATACCATCCATCACTCAAGGACAGACCACGTTGAGATAAAGTATCATTTTATCAAGGAGAAGGTTGAGCAAGGAATTATGAAGATGGAGTATCTACCTATAGAACTAAAAGATGCAGACATTTTGACAAAGGCCTTACCCAAAGAAGATTTTCAAAGGCATCGACTAGATCTAGGAGTCCAGTCATATCCCCGCACTTGAAAAAGTGTGGTTGTGGATACCTCCCCCCTCTCCCCAAGGTATGGTGTGTTTTTCCCTAATGTGTTGATATACTTTCTCTACTCTGTTGCAGACCACAAAGGAGTGACCTTTGGGCTCATTGACAAAGGTGGAGAAACAGTGACTCTTCCAGTGGGAGAAAATGTGGCTAAATAAGGGAGAAAATGTCTTAGTCAAAGACACGGGGAGAAGCTGACAGGTGGAGCAACAAGATAGGGGGAGAGAAATGAGAAAAGGGGAGTATGAGTATTAAATTTGATGATGTTAGAAGTGATCGATCAAAGAGTATATATCACGACAGTTGAGGATTGTGATAAAATCATAAGAGTGTTGTTTGAATGGTTTCAGAATGTTTCTAGCTATCATCATTTGGTATCAGTGTGATAGAAAAAATTGGTATCAATTTTACAATTGGTATCAATCGGGTGTCAACAGTTGGTGTTAGAAATGAATTGATTCATTGATGAACTTTTCATTTACTTTTGTTTCTCATGCTGAGAATTTCTCATGTGGGCTTAGAGTATATGTTGAGTAAATATTTGATCGCTATCTGTATCGCAGGAGGCGAATGGTGGTAGCGGTTGGAAGAAAATTTAATGAGGTATCAAAGTGCAGAGAATCTTTATGAGAAGAGTTGTTAACAAACCCAAAGGGGATATTGTTGGGAAAAAATCCCTCAAGATATTATTGAAGCATTTTTGGAGGTGATTGTGTTATTGACGACCTCTATGTTGTGTTTGTTCACAAAGCAGACCATGATGTATAATTTGTTGACATGGGGGGTTTACATGGTAATTTGTCGGGTTCAAGAGATTTTTTAGGTTATCCATCTTTGATTGAAGAACCTGGATAATGGAATGGATGTTCTAGAGGTAGTACAAAAAGAGCAGATACAAGGTGGCATCGTTTTCCAATGTTTTCCAAAATTTTGGGCCTGAAAATCAGAAAATGGAGAGATGTGTTTTTGGAAAATGGAGGTGTGTGAAAAATTAGCGTGGTGTGTGAAAAATATAGTGGTGCATGAAATATTTTTTGTGGTGCGTGAAAAATAATGTGGCGCGTGAAAAATTAGTGCGGTGTGTGAAAAATGATGTGGTGCTTGAAAAATTATCATAGTGTGTGAAAAATAATAGGGTGTGCGAAAAATTGGCATGGTGCACAAAAAATAATGTGGTGCGTGAAAAATTGGTGAGATACAAAAAATAATGGATTGGTGTTTTTCGTGCAAGAGGTACTTCAAGATCAGAAGCATGAAAATTGGCAAAGGCATGAGGTGCGCAAAATATTGGAGCCGTGTGCGAAAAATGTTGTTGCATGGAAGATTTGTTTTTCGTGCTCAAAGATGATTACGTGCGGAAGGAGGGTTTTTTTCACGGCGGTTGAGTTTGCCTATAAATATTAAGTGACCCCCTTCATTCATACACACATCAATGCATAGAGAGTATCTGAGCTCTAGCACACAAAATTGGAGTGCACAAGAATGCTACGTGAAAACAATAAGTTTTCGCGTAAAAGACTGTTGTGTGAAAAGAAGAGCTTGCGCGAAAAGAAAAGGTTGTGCAGAAAAGAAGACTATTGCGCAAAAAGTGGATTGCGTGAAAAAGAAGAAAATTACGTGCAAGGTAATGTAGAGGTTGCGCATAAAATAAGAGGCTGCGTGAAAAAGAAGTGGTTTCACATAAAAGAGTTGTTGCGCGAAAATTGTATTTCGCGCAAGGTAAAGGAATTACACGCAAGGTGAAATAAGGGTTGTGCATAAAAAATTGTGGTTTCCCAGTACACCCGGTGCAAAGAGAGATTTATCTGCGGGTGAAAGTTGGACATTAATAGAGAATCTATTAACAATTAAAGATTCAAATTTCATTAGAGATAATGAAGTGATCTACAGGTCTATAAATTTTGAGTGGATCTTATAAAGAAGCAGTGGGATCACTTCAGTTGAGAGAGTAGTGAGTTCTCAAATTGTGAGTGGTTGTAAACCAAGAGGGACAGTGAGTCTGCTCCGAACTTGTAATCCTCAGTGCGATTATATTGGAATTGGTACATCAGCACACCGCTGGTGTATGCTCCTTGTACGTAGCCCAGTGAGGGTGAACCAAGTAAAAATTGTTGTGTCTTATGCATGCTTTAAGATTTATTCATACTCTATAATGGGAAGGATAGAGATGAGGGTTTTTTATAACAAAAAAACCAGATCAAAAAGGGTAGTTTTTTTAATTTGCTATACCCTGATTCACCCGCCCCCCCCCCCCCCCCCCTCAGGGTATCTAGCCTAGTGGACCTAACAAAATCCTAAATAGGTATGGCTTTTCAAGCACATTTTTTAGACTGATTAGATACATTATTTCATCAGAGATGATGTACATTATTTTAATGGGTCCCCAAGAAGATATTTTCAATTTACTAGGGGAGTGAGACAAGGTTACCCCTTCTCAAGGACACTCTTTTCCATTGCTAAATAATACTTGACATTATGAATCAATGATCTCACTCAAGTTGGTCTTTTCAAACATATGAAAGCTGGAAGGAATTTTTTTCTCACTCACACTTGATTTACGCTAATGCCATTGTTATTTTTGGTCAAGAATCAAATGGAACTATTTATAATATTCAGGCTCTCTATCATCATTATGAGGACGTTTCCAGCCATTCCATTAGCTGGGGGAAGTTGTTTAGTGTATTTGGTGATGGCCTCTTTGTGGAAAAATAGAACCGGGTGGAATGAAAACCTGGATAGATGAGGGGCTCAATTACTTTAAAATACCTAGGTGTTCCACTTGGTGTGTAAAATTGAAGATCCAATTTCTCAATGGTATTAGCACTGGCATCATTAACCAACTATCCAATTGGAAACTAAAGTCCCTATATTAGTAAGGGATAGTTTGTCTTGTGAAATTAGTTATCATGTCAAATTTTGTGTATTCTTTTGCCCTAAATAGGTGTCTAACAGTAATCCCAAATAAGTTAAAAGGCATGATCATGAATTTTATATGAATCATATCTATTCATGAAAGGAAATTTATCACTTCTATCTAGAAGGAATGCATCAAGCCTATTGAGATGGGGGGCGCTTGGAATCAAAAACTTGAAAATATTTCATGATGGATTAGTTTCTAAGTTCACATGGAATATTCTTACCACCAATGATCCTTCCTATGATTTTTTAGTTAGAAGGTTCAATGGAAAATAGATGGATGGATATCCAAAATATATAAGATCTTTGTTCTAGCCCTCAGTTAAGCTCTCCTTTAAGGATATTATCTATAATACCAAATATATTATGAGTATGAATACTGACCAAAATTTTTTGAATACATGTTGGTTAGAGAAAACCATCAAGAATGGGCAGAGAGTTCTCACTAACCACATTTAGATGACCATTTCTGATTTCATGGCACATTACAACACACTTGAGTTTGATGTTTTTCAGGAGTTACTAGAGGTCCAAAGAACTTCCTTTATGGATATTCACACCCTGGTGTGGAGGTCTAGTGACAATGGTTAGTTCACTCCCAAGGAGTACTATAAGATAAATATTGGGAGATCCAATATAATTTCAACATGGATTGATCAATTTCAATTCAATTTAATAAAACCATCAAGGTTTATTATTATATGGATGATATGGAGAAACAAGCTACCCACATGTGATCAGATGAGGAGAGAGGGGCAATGCATTTCCATGGAATGACCTCTTTGTCTTCTAGTTTGTGAGTATACCTGGCACCTATTCCTTGAATATATGTTTGAAATACCTCTATGGAAACATGCAACGCTTGTATTTGGAATTAATCTCCATGCAGGGACATCCTTGGAGGTGATATTGGTTTTCATACGTAGTGCTGGGCATAAAAATATGTTTATCACATACTTTTAGAAACCGAAGCATCCATTATTAATTCCATATAGAATATCCAAAATTTGAGTCTATTTGATGACCAGGACCCCTCAACCCACACTATAATTATGCTGATGTACAAGGATAACTATGTTGCTACAAAATACTAGATGGTAGAAATGAATAATGACATGGAAATTTGAATATACTAAAGTGTTTGGGAGTTGAAGGTAAGCCAAAATGACCTCTTGTTCTAAAATATTTGAGATGGATACCCCCATTGGATGGTCGATCAAAGTGAATTTCAATGTGTGCCTTGGGTTTTCTAGGTCCATCAGATTGTGGAGGCATTTTCTAAACATATTGTGAATTTGTTTAAGGGTGTTTTCACCGCCATATTGGGATAGGGACTACATATGAAGTTGATTTGTATGAAATTATGTACACCATTAAATATGTTTGTAGCATATGTGTAATGACTTATGGATTGAATCAAACTTTGAAAATTTAGTCACAACTCTGAAATCAAGAACAGGAAGTGTCCCATGGAATCTCCCACCCTAGTGGATTAACTATATGAATCAGGTCACTCAGCTTAACCTGTATATCTCACATATATATAGATAAGCTAATAAGTTGGTGGATTTTTTGTCAAATAGGTATTTCCTTGATGAAATAACAATGTGGGCATTCAGATCACATGATTGTTTTATCACTTTGGTTAATGATGACATGTGTGGGGTGGTCCACTCCCATGTGTGTAAAACACCTTGTACTTCATGATCTTATGTTTCTTTACTATTTTTCTTTAATAAATATTTTTTTGAACTATATCTCCCATATACAGAGCTTTATTTGGTACTTATAACCTATTATCACCCATTTATTAATAATTTTTTATTAAAATCACTATTTCGGGTGATCTCTACTTCGTTTTTCTTGTACATTTTAGTTCAGTAGTTTTGGTCCCAATATGTTGTTCATGGTTACATAATCTAAATAATTTTAATAATTGTTTAAATATAATATATATTACTTATATAAATCTCTATATTCATCCATAAAAGTATAGATAATGAAATGAAATATGTTTCTCATGAAGATGGTAAGTCGTACATTTGTTGAAACGTTGTCTTCATTTTTTGATGGAGGGATGAAAAGAAAGGTAAATAATAATTCACCATTAAAGAATAATAATTAAAATAGATCTGTGATATCTATTGATTAAATCTATTCTTATTAAACTTCTAGTACAACAAAAATTATTAACGAATCACATCACTTTGTAGAGGTGGTCGTATACAGATACACATGAACAAAATTTTCATTTTCCAATAGACTGGAAGGTAAGAAGGTATAGTTGATATTATCACTATTAAAGCATAATTATGTATTATTTATAATATATAAATATTAAACCCACCATAATAACCATCCAAGAAATATGGTGGTTGAAAATTAATTGTATCGCTACGTGGAGATGGTAATCCAAACAGACACACGAGTGATACTGTCACTTTATTTTTGATGGGAATGTTGGTTAATAATGGTGATTTCAAAATAATAATAACATTTAAAAATAAAGTGATTGGTTAAGGTTATTACATATTATTTGAAATAACTTCTTTAGGTCTCCTATTAATGGTCTTAGGTTTGGTATTTTGGGTTTAAAAACACCTATATAATATAGAGAAAGATGATGAGAAATAAATTTGTAGGTTACGGTCTATCAATGAGGGTGAATGTTTTCTGATGAAGAGAATTGATGGAATCCCCTTTATAATTGAGGTGAGTGACAGTTTCAAAAAATTTGAAAAGATTGAATAAAAATAAATTACTTTATTGGAAAAAATAAGTCTAAATGGACATAAATTCAAAGATAATGTATGATGTGGTGATATTCCCAATATTCAATATAATTTTCATAGGTTTATGTTTTTTTTTGAAACATTATCTTTTGGTTTAACCCCTTAGTTTACCCATGTTATCCTTAACCATATTAAAAGAACAATTTACAAATAAATGGCTATAATTTCCCTTTTAAGGAATCTATTAACTCATAAATGAGATGGGATTACATTGGGTACCATATAATATCCTAGTTTTCCTCTTCAAATATTTTTAAATTTTTTAAATAATTTAATAATATATTATTTTGATAAAATATCTTTTATGTCAATTTTTATACTATTCATTGAATCTTATTGAAAATACATTTTTTTCAATTTGTATCAAATACTTTTAATATATATATATATATATATATATTTATTTATTTATTTATTTATTTATTTATTTATTTCATGGAAAAATATTACTCAAATAAATTATATCACTTGTATTATTTTTAAAATAATTTATTTTATTTTTCTATTGATTGTATAAATATTGTACTACCATTGAAATGGAATTTAATTTAGTTATTTAATCACTAATAAATATAAATAAATTAGCATAAAAAATATAAATTATTTATGAAAAATATTACTATAAATATTATTTCACCACTTTATTTTTTCTATATGTGAACACATAAAATATATTTAAAACTAAGAGAGTGACATTTTTTAATATCCTTTGATTGAAATATTATATAGGTCAATTTCATTCAAACATTTCCATTACAGAAATAAATTTCAATAATAAGGTTATAAGGTAATAATTTTCTTCATCCAATAAAAATTACTCTGAGAAATGATGACCCAATCACTTAGTTTTAACCTTGATTAACCCGACTGAACCTTTACTGAGGTGATAAATTTTACCAAAGTTACTATTCATACTAACAAAAAATAATAGAGGAATATTTATAAAATTTGAAAGTACAAGATAGAAATATGAAATCTATTTTTCAATATTAAATTTCTAGATGTTGAAGAAATTAATTTAATATTAAAACACAAAATGCAATGAAAAACAGTTTTCCCAAAAAAATCCTTTTAAGTATGAAAATGTTTTTATAAAAAAATTAAAGTATAAATCTCATTACAAAGAATACTAGTGGAATGTTTATAAAAAAATTATACAATTAAATTTTAAAACTAATAAAAAATTGAATTTAAATTTTTAAATAAATTAAATAAAAATTCATTTTCAAAAAAAAATGTATTTGTCATTATTCATTGAAAAATAAAACCTTTAGAAAAATATAAAAATTACTCCATAATATAATTTTGATATGATTATTTTAAAAATAATATCCTTTTAAAAAAATAAACTTTCTAAAATTTTAATAAATTAATTATAACATTTTTAAAAAAATAAAAACCCTTTTTGAAGAAAACATATTTTTGAAAAAAATGGACTTACTAAAAATGAGTTATTATTTACAAAAAATTCATCAAAACATTTATATTGAGTATGAAATTTATATATATATTTCATAAATTAGTTAATCTTTTTCATACCAACCAATTTTAATAGCTAGGTTGTAATGTTTTTATTTAAATAATAATATTCCATGGTTTATTTTTCACTCAGTTTTTCATGTAATGAAAACTATCATATAAAATATAAAACTTCTTTCAAAAAATATTGTATTGTTCACTATTATTTATAATTTATAATCTAAGTGGCATTTTTCATGATCCCTACATTTTTTATTTTTATGTGTAACTGAATTGTTTTTATAAAGATATATTTTGCATTTATTTTTTTAAATGATGATGTTTTTAAAGAATTATGTTATGGGTTGTGAAATTGGTTTTCAACGAATAAAATTGGATGGAAAGGGGTTCTCTAGAAATTATCTTGTAAAATGTTATAACTCTATTGAAATTATTTGGCATATGCAACACATGGGAGCCACGGGTACCTAGGTGGGGGTCTAGTGTCGGGACATGTCCTTTTATGTCATAAGGGGGTTCCATTTCTAGTGTGTTCCTCCATTACTTGATCGTAGATTCATTGGATCTATGAATTTTATCTTGACACAATAATGGGGTTCACTTTATAGGATGTTCCTTCATTTCTAAACAAGATTTTTTTCTTTATAGACGTGATGTGCACACTGTTCATGATTTTTTATTGAAGTATTAGTGAACTACCTAAAAAAACCTTTGATATCCTTGGGGAAATATCTACTACACTTGGATTAATGTTGTTTGGTATTTTATATTATATATAGAATATTATTTGATAAATTTAATATGGTTTAATAGAAATATTATTTGAAACTATATCATTTGGTTTTGTTTTATAACTTTAACTAGGAAAATGTTTTACCCTGATTTTGATATAAATGTGGGATCTATTTATCATGCCAGTTTTTATTAAAAATTTAATTTGTTGAGATTATTAGATATAGAATTGTTATGGAACACTTCATTGAGATCCTAATAATCTCTTTTAACTCAAACATTTCACTCTTCCTTAGAGGGTGTGTAGAACTTGTTTTCTTGGATTCTAGAATTGGTAAGATACCTCAGTGAGGCTATATGATTTATGTCAACTAGGAATGAGTAGCTGGTGGTATGATGGTGTTATGTTTCCCATTAATCACATAGAGTAATTTTTTATTGTTTATGTTGTCATTTTTATTTGGTATTTAGGTCAACTATCGTAGTATTTTTACTTGATACCTTGGAAGTATTTCCACTAATTTTATTTGTTTGGCTATAATAAATTCTATTTCTAGTTATCTTTATCTATGTGTATTCCATGTGTCTTAAGTATGTTAAAGAAAATAATTCTCTATAGATGTTATTGGATATATGGGTAGTTATAAACAACATATTGGGATTATGAAAATTATTCATGTCTTACTGCTATTTTTTCAGAACCTAGACAGATGGGTTATCCAGGTCAGGTCATTTAATTTTAGTTTTAGAGGATTCTCGTGCTCAGTTTTGGGAAATTAAATGATAAGAGAAATTATTTTCGAGATATGAGAGGTATCTTTCAATGATTTTTGAGATAAATATTTCTATGATTATTCTCAATTCACCATGGGATATCCAGTTTTGTATGTGTTTTGTTGGGTTTTGTTTGAAATATCTGCTTCCACTAGTTTTTTTAAAGTTTAAACTACTATTGTTTCATCATCTTTTCATTTTCTATTATTATTTGTATATAGAATCATGCATCTTAGACATCTTTAAAGGGTTCTATGGGAGGTTGAATCATGAAATTCTTTGTAAGGGAATACTTCTCTTGATCAGAATCTCATATAGGCTATCATGTAGGCATTATGTGTCATGGGAAATAATATACCACTATTTCACAGAAAAGGTGTTGAGGTGGTACTAGAATCTAGAGGAGTAAAGGATGAAGGAAGAGGGTCTATACACTACATTATCCTTTATTTTAAGGGTACTGATGACCCTCTAGAGGTGGAGGACTAGCTAGGAAAAATTTACTTGGCCTATGATTTCCTAGACACACAAGAATATGTCAAGGTAAAGTGCATGATGTTTAGCCTCATGTGTCCTAAAAAGAGGTGGTGGGATTATATGGTTTAGGGGAATGGGAATATAAGGACTCAGCCTTATTATATACATAATTTTGAATTTATTCAAGAAAACACTTCCTTTACATTGATGATCTTTTCAAGTTTAGAGCTTTAGATAATTGGAATATAACACATTCATGACATTACACATTATTACAGAGTGCATACCATAAAAACAGTCTCCATTTTTTTCAAAATATAAAACATTAAAACTTAAAACATGATTATTTGAAAATTATTGATCATTTAACATGGACTCATTTTTTTCATACACATCCATAAACCTGTGAAAATCATTTAAAAACTTGGGATGAGCAGAAAAGCTTAGTAAGGGATGAAAAATAAGGAAATATCACATTAGACCATGAATACTTGTAACGTATGAAAGCATTTTCAAAATACATGCTTGTCACCCATATATACTTACTTAGTGTAAAATTATATTTACACAAGATCCACACAAAACATGAGAACATAAATATAATCATAAAGGTATATTGGGTAATTACTTACATAATATTGTAACCCTCGCGACTACCTTATAATTTATAACCCTCACGGCTACCTTACAATTTGTGTAACCATTGTAGTTACACATGGAGTAACCATACGACCGACCTCCAACTTAAACATACCCAATGCATTTGAGGGAGATATATGTCCCACCCTTCATCATAAATAATCCACAATAACCAAAACATAATTATACAACATGAATAATTCCATAAAAACATTGCTTGGGAATTTCGTAAAATCGAATTTTAAAAGAGGTTTTTAAAAAGGAAAGCCACTTATAAATTACATAAACATTAAGAGAGGCTTAATATAGTGGATGGAGTATGTATATATACTATAAATAAACATAATAAATTATAATATAAACATAACCCATCACACAAACAATTTAAATAGCACATAAATAATGAAGTAGAAGGTTAACCCAAAGAATGGAAATCGAGTTAAGAATTCCCTTACCTCGGGTTTTTCTTACTTCAAACTTGTTTAAACATTATGTATAATAGTTAAAAGAGTTTTATTATTATTTTAAAGAAATATTTTAATGTTTATAACATCTTATATGATCATCACATCATTTCACCCTTTAATTGTTAGTATTTTTCTCCTTGCACTGTTTTTGGGTGAGTTCTTTACATGATTTCCATGATTGGTTCATGATGGATATTCTTGTTGATTGGAAATGAAACTCCAGAATTGGAATGGAAAGTTATTTACATATTTCCAGTACCATAATTCATACCATTTATAAATTTGATGTTTTATATGAGGATGATACATAAGTTAAAACATTAATGATGTTTGTTTAGATCATTTTAGTGGTTCTTTGATAATAATAACCTCATTTTGTCTTATAAATTCAACCATGAGTAAAAAATAATTACAAAACCATTTATGAAAAATAATAAATATATTATAACATGTTTCAACCATAAAAATAGTTTCATGAAGATACTTTAAATAATTAATGTAAATTGAAATCACATCATCCATGATGTCGGTAATTCGACACATCACGGGAAATGTTTTTATTCCTTAAATAAGTGGGAGAGGATAAGAATAATAATGATGAATTTTCCATGAACATGAGAACATATAGAATATACATTATTCTAGATATTTCATGCCTCTTGGTTAATATAAGGTGAATAAAGAATAAGAAAATAAATAAATATTTAAATAAAAGAAAACTTGAGAAATTTATCACGAAAATTCAGTAGCCTAACGGCGTCGCTTAAAATTTCATAAAAATAGTTTGATGAGAGAAAGGGATATATCACCACTCTTACATAATATGTACAGTAAGGGGGAATATGGAATCAAATATCCCAACATAATCCAAATAAAAGGAAAAGAATAACATAAAATGAAAAATAAAAATAAAAGAGGATGTTTACCTCTTGATCTCTTCTCCTTGAGATCCTTCTTAAGGGCTTCGGTATTGGTCTTTTGGTGAGACCAGAAGCTCTAGAACGTGGAAAAGATCCTTGGGAGGAGTATTGGGTAGAACTTAGGCATGGATCAAGGCTTGAGAGGTGTGGGAAGAAGATGGGAGTGAGGGTGGTATTTATAGTGGAGGAGAGGGGGTATTTTTCATTATTTTAATCATTATTATAATATTTTTGCCCAAGATTATGAATATTCTTAGTTAATGTGACCTCATATATAAATAATGTCATTTGAGTTCTAAACAAGTGGCCTTGCCTCACTTATGATGTCATAAATAGTGAATTTTACTGAAAATTTGATTATACGGTATTTTATCCTATTTCACTATTCATCGAAAATTAATGAATTTCAGAAAAATCCCAAAAAAATACCCTAAAGATTTTTCGACGTGTAGAATTAAAAAATATGGTCCATTTTTGGAAAATAATTTTCTATACATTTTTAATTTAATTTTTAAATAAAATCATACTTAATTCAAAAATTAACAATTCTAATTCTATAACTACTTCTATATCACAATGAAAAATTAACCAAGATGTTATTAGCTTAAAGCCTTAAGAAAATAAATTAATAATAAAATTTACTATTCATTAGGGTCATATTACTATTCATAATGGTATGTTACTGTTCACAAAAAAACAAGTTGGTTTCATTAGACTCAAAATAACTTTCTGAAGATAATTGTAGATGACAGTTTCTTGAAATTCAAAACATAGTAGTAGAAAAATTATGTTTAAATTCTAGTTATAAATATCTACTTTAAACAAAGTTCCATGCATTTATATTTATTTTTAGGAAAACTAGGGGTGTTACATTATCCCCACCTTTTGGAAATTGCGTCCTCGCAATTTTATTTACTTATTAAACAACTGAGGGTGCTTATCCCTCTTAGCATTTTCAGACTCTCATGTTGCTTCTTCAACCATGTGGTTTCTCCACAAAACCTTTACCTAGTGGATTACATTATTTCACAATACTTTTTCCCTTCGATCAAGAATACGAACAGGTTTCTGTTCATAAGAAAGGTTCTGTTCTAGGTGAACTACTTATGGGCTCAAGACATGTGATAAATCTAGAACATACTTTTTTAACATCGAAACATGAAAAACATTGTGTACCTGAGACAAAATCAGCGGCAAAGCTATGTGGTATTCCATTGTTCCAACTTTTTCCAAGATTTCAAAAGGATCGATGAACTGTGGACTTAGCTTCCATTTCTTACCAAAACACATCACACTTTTCCAAGGATAGATTTTAAGGAAAACACGGTCACCGACCTTGAAAGATAAGTCTTTCCTTCTGTTATCTATATAACTTTTCTACCTTCTCTGATCTATCCTCATGTACTGTCAGATAATCCTCACTTTCTCCACCACTTCTTCTACTAATTATGGCCCCATAAAATTTCGTTCACCGACTTCATCCCAAAATGCTGGATTCTGACACCGCTTCCCATACAAGGCCTCAAAAGGTTCCATCTGAATACTATAATGAAAACTGTTATTATAAGAAAACTCAACTAAGGAAATATGTTGATCCAAACTTCCTTGGTAGTCCATTGAACAATCTCGAATCATATCATAAAAAGTTTGAATCATTCGTTCTAACCGCCCATCTGATTGAGGATGAAAATCTACTCTATGTCCAATGATTCTGAAGTCCCTTCCAAAAGTTAGAAGTGAACCTGGGATCTCAGTCAGATACAATGGAAATAGAAACTCCATATAACCTAACAATCTCCTTGAGGTACAATCGAGAAATATAATCCAAATACATTGTATCTCGAATAAAAATAAAATGTGCATATTTTGTTATCCAATCAACAATAGCCCAAATCGCATTGTTACCTTGAGAATTATTTGATAGTCCCACCACAAAGTCCAGGGATACAGTTTCCCATTTCCACTCTAGCACTAGAAAAGGTCGAAGCATCCCCTTTGGTAACTACCACTCTACATTAACTTGTTGACATGTCAAAAATTTCATGTTAAAATCAGAAATATTTATTTTCATTCCATCCCACCAATAATACTCCTAAAGGTATCTATGCATCTTAGAACTGCCCAGATGAACTGAAAATGGAAAACTATGAGCTTCACACAACAATTCTTTCTTCAACTAGGAATCACAAGGCACACACAACCTTTTACCGAATCTCAAAACACAATCTTTATCAAGATTAAATTCTGGAAACTTACCCATTTTAACCAATTCTACCTTTTTCTGTAGCTCACGGACTTTCTTCTGTGCTTTCTTAATTCTGTCTGACAACGAAGACTGCACTGAAACCAGAAACAAAATAGAGTTATTTCCTGCACCAACAACTTCTAATCCAAAATTCATCAAATCATTAATCAAGGGATCATGTTCCAAATGTATCATAGTTAATGATGCTTGATGTTTTCGAATTAAGGTATCTGTCACTTTGTTTTCTTTTCCAGGATGGTAATTGATCGTGCAGTCATAATCTTTTATCAGTTCTATCCATCTTCTCTGCCTCATGTTTAATTCCTTCTGAGTGAATATATACTTCAGACTTTTATGGTCAGTATATATTTGACATTTGGCTCCATATAAATGATGACTCCAAATTTTCCAAGAAAAAACCACATCTTCCAATTCCAAATCATGTGTGGGATAATTTAGCTCATGAGGTTTAAGTTGTCTCAAAGCATAGGCAATTAACTGATCATTCTGCATCAAAACACAACCAAGTCCCTTCAAAGAATAATCACTGTAGATGAAAACTCACCATTCTGAGAAACTAAGGCCAATAATGGAGCATTCACCAATCTCTTCTTCAGTTCCAGAAAACAAGCATCACATTATTTTGTCCAGAAAATTTAACCCCTTTCCATGTTAACATAGTTTTCGGGCTAGATAATCGGGAAAAGTTCTTAACAAACTGTCGGTAATAACTTACTAACCTAAGAAAACTACAAATCTCTATAACATTTGGGGGTCTTGGACATTAATCAGCTACTTTTGTTTTGGCAAGATTAACTTTTATTCCATCCTTATTTACAATGTGCCCAAGAAAAGAAATCTGTTGCAACCAAAAATCACACTTGCATAATTTTCCATACAGTTTCTTTTCTTTTAAGGATTGTAAAACAACCCTTAGATGTTTTACATGCTCCTCTTTATTTTTTGAAAATAACAGAATGTCATCAATAAATACAACCACAAACCTATCCCAGAACTCATGAAATACTCTATTCATAAGATTCATGAATATAGTAGGTTCATTAGTTAACCCAAAGGGAATAATAACAAATTCATAATGCCCATATCTAGTACGAAAGGCTATTTTCAGGATGTCATCCTCCTTCACCTTCAGCTGAAGGTATCCAGATCTCAAGTCAATCTTGGAAAAGTACAGAGCTCCCCAGAAGTGATCAAACAAGTCATCAATGTAAGGTAAAGGATACTAGTTTTTAACTGTGATGTTATTCAAAGCTCTATAATCAATTCAAAGTCTCATGGAACCATATTTCTTTTTAACAAACAAAATAAAAGCTCCCCATGGTGAATTTATAGGACGAATGAAGCCTTTATCAAGAAAATCCTACAACTGATTTTTGAATTGAAGAAGTTATATTTGTGTCATATGATAAGGGGGTTTTGAAATTATCTTAGCATCAAGAACTAAGTCAATTGTGAATTCGACTTCCCGATCATATATGACACCGGGTAATTCATAGGGAAAAACATCAAGTTATTCATTTACCACCAGTATATCATTAATCTAAATAGTTCACTTGTTTTCAACAATATGAGAAAAATAACTTTCATTTACATCTTTCAATGTTTTCTCAGCTTCCTGATATGTTATCAATTGTATGGGTTCATTCTTGTATAAAAACTGAGACTCTTTCTGAAAAACAACTTCTTTATCTCTATAGTTAATCTTATCATGATAATCAGAAAGCCAATCCATTCCCAGAATAACGTCAAACTCGACTAAGGGTAAAACAATAAGGTTTATAGGTAAAGTCTTTCCACATACCACAATATAAAGATTCTTATAATTCCTCTTTGTAATAATATTTTCCCCTGGTGTTTTAACCACAAGTTCAGGTCTCATTTATTGAGGTGATATTTCCAATTTACCAGAAAATTTCTCAGAGATGAAGGAATATGTAGACCTCATATCAAACAAAACTTTAGAAAAATATGATTGAAAAAACAAAGTACCTGATACAATTTCATTGGATGTCCTAACATCTACTGACGTAGTCTCAAAGGATCTCACTACACCTTTCTGCATGTAGTTTGGATTTTTTCATCATTGAGATCTCTCTTTGGGAAGGAATTTTCATAATGACCCATCTCACCACATTTAAAACACATTACAGTATGCTTATCAAGATTAGTACTAGGATCATTTTCATTGAAATCTCAAGCCATATGTCCAAAATTACCACATTTAAAACACTTATAAGTTTTTCTAAGACATTCCCCAAGGTGTTTCTTGTAACACCCCGAGATTTTATGAAAAATATTCTTTTTAATTTTATTGATGTATTTTTTTGTACGCTACACCAAAAGGATCTTTCACTAAATGCATCCCTGACTTGGCTTGTATTACACGCAATCATGACCTTCCAGGATAGCGTGTGTTGTACGCAATACAGAGTTTCACTAAACAACGATATGTTATATAAACTAGCCGTTATGAATTGTAATACCCACTTTTTAAAATTTTATAAATTTTATCTTTCGAAATAGACTTCATTTTTCTATTCAGAATATCGAAATTATCCTAGGGTAAATTTTTGGTATTTTTCTGAAAACTTCCATTTTTGATGAATAGTGAGAACACTCAGTTACTATTTAAAAACCAAATTTTTATTTAAATAATTATTTATTTTATTTAAATTTATTTTAGGAAAAAATTGATACATAATACCTATATAAGTTCAATCTAATTCATTAGAGTCATTTTATAATAATTTTAGATATATAAAAATTTTAATGAACTTTTCACCGTCTTTTACCCACCTCCCAGGAGAATTTGGAAATTCATATAAAACTTAATTTTACCACTTCTGTGAGTGTAATTTTGAAAATCCGAGAGATACGGTTAATATCAAGGACTAAAATGTGGTTTAATGAGATAAAATTAATTTTTGGTGAATAGTAACATTTTACTTTTATTTACCACGGTTAAAAGTAAATAGGGTGATTAAGGGTAAAATGATATTATTATTACCGTAAAACATATCCTAATTATATTGGATAAGTGTAATTCGACCAAAAAAACCTTAGGAATAAAATATGACCATTTAGGTCCACTTGGATTAGATTAAGACATTTATTATTAATTTATTTAAAAGAAGGGTTAAAATAGTTAAAATCAAATTTTAATAACTAATTCATTTTTAATATAGGGTTATACATAAGATAAATTAGACTATAAATATTCATTATAAATATAAAAATATTTCCCACCTAATGGTATTTTATTTATAATTTTTAGACATTAAATAATTTAAGTTATTTAAGACACAATGGTGATGCAGTAATTACCTAAATAATGAAATATTAAAATAATTGATATTATAAATACCCAAATAAATGTAATTTGAGACTTTTTATGAATTACACTAATTTTCTAGGTTAATATGACATTTTAGAATTTATTTAATTAACTTTTTTTGAACTAATCATGCTGTTATGATTTTCACAAAAATCAATTACCAAATAGTGTCAAAATTGACATAAAATAGTTTTTAAAACAAATATTATATTATTAATTGTTATTTTATTCCTAAAAATCTAAGGTTCGGAAAAATGACTTAGATAAGTATATATATATATTAATAATGAACCAATTGGGGTTCTTTTGTCTTGTTATAGTAATTTTATTAATCATATAGTGTAAGAAAACAAGAAGAAACGGTAAAAGTTAAACTATTTAACTTAGAGTTAAATCTAAATAATAAGGTTAAAATTGTAACCTAAACTTGTATAAAATCTATTTTTTGAGATTATTTCGACCCATCCCCACATTAGCTTCTAAATAAATCAATTTGGAGCTATTATAAACCGAATATGACTTCATTATAAAATAATATTTTAAGTTTTTCCAAAGGTGTCCCTCTCCTCCCTTATAAAAAGGGCACCCCTTCCCTCTTCTCTTCACAGCCTTTTGAGCCTTGAAGCTCGGCCACCCCCTGTCCATTTCTCTTCTCCACTTCCCTAGAAACATTCTGGAGGTTCTAGTATTCTCAAAAGACTAACTCTACTTCCTTAAGAGGAAGCTTAAAGGAGGTGCGTCGAAGAAGAGGTAATCTCTTCTTCCGATTCTTTCAAGTTTCTTTCTTATTCTACTTATTCTTATTTATTTGTATCATTATAAAGTAATAAAATCGGTATTAATTATATACTTATATGTTATTATATATATGAAACAACCCTATTTCACCTTCTATCCATCCTATGGAAAACAAAATCACCGAGCGTGCGTACGTACGGAATACCGTCTCCACGCCGTGGTGTAATCTGTTTTCGACCACCACCTTACTTAGATGGGTATAATGGTTTAAATACATAACCATATATGATTATTGTAAAGTGATATTGATTCTGAAATGTTATACATACCCTTCAATACAATTCCACAATCATGGGAATGATATCATCACTTGTGCGTACGTACGGACTACCGTCTCCACGACGCGATGAGATTCATTCTCAATGTTAACCATTCAAGAATGATTATAAAGTATATATAATGAATAATAATGAAATATATTAAATAATAAATCTACCTGATTTATGTGTGTGTGTGTGTGTGTGTGTGTGTGTGTGTGTGTATAAGTCATCTACTTACTTCCATTCAAGTCAATAAAGAAAGGAAAACAGCGTTCATGCGTACGTACGGCCTACCATCTCCATGAACGATGTGTTTCATTTCATTTATCTATCTATTATATATATATAATGAATATATATGATATATAAATAATGTTTTACATTCTTTAAGTAAGTAAATCATTATATAATTAATAATAATATCAAGAACAACAAGTCCAAACATGTACGATAAATGAAACAATTTTACCCAAAACGCTACTTTAACATGGAATTGACAAATGAACAGGTAATATAAATACCTAATTGAACCATATATGATACAATAACAATGAATATGATTCTATAATAAGTCAATGACATTATTTAAATCATTATAAATGAGTTTCGGATACATACAAAGCATATCCAACATAAGGTAAGTGATAACTATTCCAATCTCGTTCTTATCCGAGATTGTTTATTCGTAAGTATTTACTGGGGTTATTGTTATCATCCATGTCCATGTTTCCTAAAAATGGTTTCATGTATGTTTAAAGTAATTTTTAACCATTTTTTACTTTTACTGCATGGTATGTAAGTAATCTTTCTTTTTTTTACCATACGAGGTACTTTTTGACTTTTCCGACAAAAGTACGAGGAGAAATTTATTTTTAACTTATACGGTATGAACGGATTTTTACGGTTTCATAACGCCTCATTCTCATGAATATTCCTATACAAGATTTCATGATTATTTTCAACAAAACCCTTTTCTTTTAAAATTTCATGGAATTTTGTGAAAATAAAATGATTTTGAAGAAGAAAGGATATTTTCCTCAAGAATTCATTTCAAGTGTTTTATCAAAACAATTTTCCATCTAAGATGAAATTATTTCATATATGTATGTTTCAAGTATAATGTATCTATTATTTACATGGTTTCACTTTTCTTATGATGAAATATCCATTTGTTTTATATGAATTATGTGATGATGGGATGATGTTTATGAAACCCATTTTATTCTTTGGGTTATGATGAATGTTTTAAGTTTATTTTGTGGCACAAGTAAGAATGATTTAATTATGAGATGGGTGGGACCTATATCTCCCTCCAATTCATTGGGTAAAGATTTATATCTCATGAGATAGACATGGCTGGAACGGTAAGTTAATTTGGTTCAGTAATACAGGACTGGAACGAGGAGTGAACTCGATTCAGAAAGGGACTTTGTCCACTAAGATGGTCTTGGTAGCAATGTCTTGGATACTATGGAAATCATATCGTGTGCTTAATGGTTTCCAAAATCACATGTTTTATTCCCATGCTATTTTATCATGATTTATGTTCCCTTATGATATATGACTTACCTACTTCCAAGATTCATGTCTTTGCTCAAGATTTTGATGTTTAGATTTTATGTTCAAGTTTTTGCATTCAAATGTTTATGGATTGTTTTATGTTCTCTATGTTTACCCTTACTAGGCATTTGATCTCACCCTTTTTATGTTTTATTTTCCCCAGGATTTAAATAAAGGTTTTAGGTAAGAAAATAAAAGGGGAAGATCTTTATGGGAGATGTTGAAGATCTTTCACCAAGATTAGAAGATTATATTCCGAGTTTCCAAAGACACTAAAATATTACGGTCCTTTGGTGTCTGTTTTTTGTTATGTATTAAGTATTCCATAAAAGTAATGTAATATCCATGTACTTCAAGATTTGGGTCTCTATATTTCTTGCCACACTTTTCACAAACATGAAATTGTATTTTCTTACCATCAGATTTCTTTGGTTGATTCTTACCCATTGCTAAACATCTGAACCACTTCTTCTCTTTATATCAAAAATGCACGTGATCATCAAAAAACTCCATCTCTAGCCTCTCAGCACATTATAAAAGATTCTCATAAATTTTGAATTCACATGAGGCCAACGCACTTCGATACCTTGGCTTCAATCCTGAGTAAAAGTTGTTGATTTTGTTCTCAAGATCCAGAATAAGATTTGAAGCATACCTCGCCAGTTGGGTGATGTTCTCTTGATACACAGCCACCGAATCCTCCTCCTTTATTTGAATTCAAGTAATTTATTCTCTATTCTAAGTCGCACCACCTTAAGAAAATATTTTTCAAGGAAAAGACTTTTAAATTCATCCCACTCTAAGGCATCAAAATCCTATATACCCCTGATATTCCTTACCATTTTCCACCACTGATCAGCTTCCCCTTCAAAACAATAAATGTAAAGACTTTCCTTTTGATTGTCTAAACATCTCATAACATCGAATATCTTTTCAAGGGATTTGATCCATCCTTCAGCTACTAATGGGTCAGAAGATCCATTGAATGCAGGAGGGTGTTGTCGCATAAAATGTTCCACTATTGTCATGTTCCATTATGGTACCCCTATTGGTTCTCTTTCATGGATACCACCACCATTTATTTCATGCGTTAGATGACCCATTACTGTCACAAACTACTTGGTTCCAATCCCTACCATTTTGGGCTGTAGATCCGAAAGGATGTCATTCTGTCAGTGCCTCTCCTATTCAGCATCCATGTTCCTTCTACAGACAACCATTCTAAACAAACATATCTTAGATGAATAAACATGTTAATCTTTAAATTCTAAAAAAATAAAATTAATCATAGATTAAAAATCATTTAAAGTTTTTTTTAACATCACCCTAACCCCTAATGTTATCTAAACCATCCTCTGATACCAACTATAAGGACTCAACCTTATTACATACATAATATTTATTTTAGTCAAGAAACCACTTCCTTTACATTTAGAATCATTTCAAGTTTATATCTTTAGAGAATTGGGATATAACACATTCATGAAATTACACATTATTACAGAGTGGATACAATAAAAACAGTCTCCATTTTTTTCAAAATATAAAACATTAAAAATTAAAACATGATTCTTTGAAAATTATTCATCATTTAACATGGCTTCCTTCTTTGTCTTACACATCCATTGACCTGTTAAAATCATTTGAAAACTTGGTATGAGCACAAAATCTTAGTAAGGGATGAAAAATAATGAAAGATCACATTAGTCCATGAATACTCGTAACGTATGAAAGCATTTTCAAAAGACATGCTTGTCACCCATATATACTTACTTCATGTAACATGAGATTTACACAAGATCCACACAAAAAATGAGAACATAAATATAATCATAAATTTATCTTGGGAAATTACTTACATAATATTTTAACCCTCATGGCTACCTTATAATTTGTAACCCACATGGATACCTTACAATTTGTGTAACCATCGCAGTTACACATGGGGTAACCATACGGATGACCTCCAACTTACACATACCCAATGAATTTTAGGGAGATATAGGTCCCACACCTTATCATAAATAATTACCAATAACCAAAACATAATCATACAACATGAATAATTTCATAAAAAAATTGTTTTGGAATTTCATAAAACCGAATTTTAAAAGAGGTTTTAAAAAGGAAAACAACTTATAAATTACATACAGTTGAACAGAGTATTAATGGAGTGGATGGAGTATGTATATATAATGTAAATAAAAATAATAAAACATAATATAAAAAGAACCAATCACACAAATAATTTAAATAGCACATAAATAATGAAGTAGAAGGTCAACCCAAAGAATGGAAATTGGGTTAGGAATTCCCTTACCTCAGGCTTGTCTAACTTAAAACTTGTTTAACCATCTTGTATAATGGTTAAAAGAGTTTTATTGGTATTTTAAAGAAATATTTTCATTTTTATAACATCTTATATGATCATCACATCATTTCACCCTTTAATTGTTAGTATTTTTCTCCTTGCAATGTTTTTGGGTGAGTTCTTTACATGATTTCCATGATTGGTTCATGATGGATGTTCTTGTTGATTGGATGTGAAACTGCAGAATTGGAATGGAAATGTATTTACATATTTCCAGTACCATGATTTATACCATTTATCAATTTGAGGTTTTATATGAGGATGATACATAAGTTAAAACATTAATGATGTTTGTTTAGATCATTTTAGTGGTTCTTTGATAATAATAACCTTATTTGGTCTTATAAATTAAACCATGAGTAAAAAAGAATTCCAGAACCATTAATGAGAAACAATTCATATATTATAACCTGGTTCAACCATAAAAATGGTTTCATGACCATACTCGAAATAATTAAGGTAAATTGAAATCACATCGTCCACGATGTCGGTAATTCGACACACATGGACAATGTTTTTATCCCTTGAATAAGTGGGAGAGGAGAAGAATAATGATGATGAATTTTCCATGAACATGAGAAAATCCAGAATATACATGATTATGGAGCTTTCATGCCTCTTGTTTAAGAGGAGTTTAGGAAAGAAGAATAAAATAAAGGAATCTAGAAATAAAAGAAATCTTCAGAAATTTATCACGGAAATTCGGTAGCCTAACGGCATCTCTTAAAATTTTATAAAAATAGTTTGTTGAGAGAAAGGGATATCTCATCATTCTTACATAATATGGACAGTAAGGGGGAATATGGAATTAAATATCCCAACATAATTCAAAGGAAATGAAGATAATAATATAATATGAAAGAAAAGAAAGAAAATAAAAGAGGATGTTTACCTCTTGATCTCTTCTCCTTGAGATCCTTCTTAAGGGACTTAGTTTTGGTCTTTTGGTGAGACCAGCAGATCTAGGATGTGAGGAATATCCTTGGGAGGTGTATTGGGTAGAACTCAGGCATGGATCAAGGCTTGAGAGCTGTGGGAAGAGGAGGGGAGTGAGGGTGGTATTTATAGTGGAGGAGAGGGGGTATTTTTCATTATTTTAATCATTATTATAATATTTTTTCTCAAGATTTTGAATAGTCTTAGTTCATGTGACCATAAATAGTAATAATGTCAGGTTAGTTATAAAAAAGTGGCCTTGCCTCACTTATGATGTCATAAATAGTGAATTTTACTGATAATTTGATTATACGATATTTTATCGTATTTCACTATTCATCGAAAATTAAATAATTTCAGAAAAATCCCAAAAATTTACCCTAACCATTTTTCGACGTTTATAATTTAAAAATGAAGTCCATTTTTTGAAAATAATTTTCTAAATATTTTTAATTTAATTTTAAAATAAAATCATAGTTAATTCAAAAATTAACAATTTTAATTCTATAACTACTTCTATATCATGCTGAAAAATTAACTAAGATGTTATTATCTTAAATCCTTAAGAAAATAAAATAATAATAATATTTACTATTCATTAGGGTCATATTACTATTCATAAGGGTATTTTACTATTCACAAAAAAAACATGTTGGTTTCATCAGACTCCAAATAACTTACTAAACACAATTATAGATGAAAGTTTCCTGAAATTCAAAACATAGTAGTGGAAAAATTATGTTTAAAGGATAGTTATAAATATCTACTTTAAACAAAGTTCCATGCATTTCTATTTATTTTTATAAAAACTTGGGGTGTTACAGGGAATGTGGGATTTTTGTGGAAATGATTTAATAACATCTTCATTAAACAATTTGACCTAGAATTATTAATGACAGATAAGTCTATAGTGTTTTTCTCTTTGTAATGGGTATAACATTCGGTGATATAGTAGACCAATAGTTTTTGGGAGTTGGTTCATCTTTCCCCTAAGGTAGTGATGAATTATAAGATAAAGGATCTAGAATAGATACAAATCTTGTGAACTAACATTTTATTTTTTGTGTATATTTTGAATCTCACAACCTATTCTAAATTGGACAATAGATATTGATATGTAAGGCATGATGGATTTTTTTTGGATATTTTCTTCAACCCAATGCAAGTTCTAGAGTCCCGCATGGGAAGAATAAGAAGTGTAATGATAGTCACAAGGGTAGTGGAGGTAGTTCTCAGTATAATATTTTTTTTACTCCGAAATCTATATCTAGTTGTGTAACCCTGAATTTATACCATTTTGGAAAGATTTGGAACACCCGATAATCTTTTCCCACACCTATTAATAACTACATTGCAAGTAATCACTGAGGTCTTATGGAATGATTCTTCTACCCTATCACTACACATTATTATGATATTGGATGATTAGATATAAATTACACTATATGATTGTCATAATATTCAAATATTTAAATACTATAGACAAATTCCTTTGGATGTATGCATCTTAATGCGTTGGATACATTTTTTATGGATGTTGTTGTAGGCCTTCCTACAATTAGAGGTACTATTTTTTGCATCTTCTACAAAAACTACTCTATTTGGTAAAAGTTTTTCTAACTCATTTATATTTTTATATTAAATGTATGTGTTGAAAAATATGATATAGATCATGTACTTTTTTATAGAGTTGGAAATATCTTTAGGATATAGGAAAGAATCAGGTTTTTGTGATCATTAATGTTCTATTTCTATAGCTGATACAGAGTTAGTCTTGGATTTTCTAGTTCATGATCAAGATATTTTTAATTTCATCATTATGATAGATTGAATGAGTTATAACTGAGAAAATATTTATTTTTATTATTAGAATAGTTTATTATTTACTAATGATGGTAGATCATATGTTTTCTAGGGAGGGTGGGGCCTAAGGTCCAGTCTTATAGGATCTTCACTCCCGGAGCTCAAGAGTCTTCCTTATACCATTTTGGTTAAGCCCAATGATGTTTCCAATCATGTTGATTTTACCATGGTTGTTATATATTTCTTAAGTTTTTCTATGATGACTTCTCTTGTCTTCCACTAGATAGGCAAGTATAGTTCTCCATAGATTTTGTTCCTCGTACACATCTGATATTGGAAACCTCTTATTGTATAGAACCTGCTGACTTGAAGGAGCTCAAGATTCATTTGTATGACATATTAGAGAATAGTTTTTTTCATCTTAGTTTCCCATTATGGGTGTACTCCATATATTTTTTCAATAATGATGATGTTTCTTCTCATCATTGCATAGAATATTATTGAATATTGAATCAGGTAATAGTTAATAGAAAGGAAACATTACCCCATATTAATTAATTGTATAATCAATTTAAAGGGGAATGGTGGATTTTAAAAAAAATATTTAGATGGGTTATCATCATCTCAAAGTTAAAGAAAAAATATCATGAATATCACTTTTAGGATTATGTATGGCTAATATGAATATTGTTGGTCAGAGTATGAAACTAAAGAAGGGGGTGAATTCAATTCCTATAAAAATTTCTATCTAAAACACTTATTTAAAAGTTCCCCGATTTGAAATAAAAAATGGTCCAGTTAACAAAAGTAGTAGATTTATAAAGGTTTTGATTGTTTGAAATATTTCTCAAATATTGATTAGTTATTAGTTAAATTAATATGGATTATTACTTTTACATTTGAAATCAATATACTAAATCAAATTCTAATAAAAACACTTTTTAAGATTAATTATCAAATTGAAGTAAAGTTTTCCGGTTTAAATAAAAAGTAAAAATAAAACATTGAAAGGCACATTGGATTTAAAACAAGAGGTTTGGTAATAATATGATTCTTAGTCATATGTACTGGCGATCACCTACCACCAAGCAGTTTATATAAATAAATTTAATCCACACCCTCTATCTAGGTACACACAAGTATACAGAGTTGTCCATGTTAACTAGACCTCTTCCATAGTTTTCATGGGAGTGAAAATTACAACAGGACACACAGGGATCTATTCCATATTATTCATGGGAGTGTAAAGTGTAAAAAGATATTTTTTGAAGATATCATTGTATCCTCTAGTTTGGAACAGGAGTCAGTGTATTCATATAAAACAGGGATACACACACTGATCATAAAGTAAAAAAATAGTACTTAATCAGAGCATAAATAATGAGAAAAGAGTTAGAAGAATATATGTGTTTGTTTATGCCGCTCCCGACTCCTCAAAGTTTTGATGAAATGTATCTTGAGTCGATTCTTGGAAACATACATAAAAATAGAGTATCATGAGATATTCTATATCCTAATTCTAGTGAAGTAATGATGTTTTTTATGAATATTCTCCTCTTTTTGTTTGATGTTGCATATGTTCTTCAATTTTGGTTCCCAATAATTACTTCGTGTATGCACAGTAGGCATTTCTTCTTGTTTGTTTCTTGGATGTGTGACTTCATATATTTTTCATCTCTATTTATCTTTTGGATTAGGTTCTTTATTTATATATTGTAGGGTCTATATAATGACCCATAATTTACATACATTGTTATTACTTCAGAATTGAAGCGTACTTATTACAACATATAACAAAACCATGAAAGGACCGTATAGGTATAGTGTCTTTAGAAACAGGGAAACATAAACAACTGGTTCATAAATCATCTACATTGTCTCCCTTTTATTTTATCATATCTAGAGTCCCTTTTTGGAATATCTTACTTAATAACCTTCTTCCTGACCTGGGGAAAGAAAACATACAAAAGGGTGTGCTCAAATGCCCAGAAAAGGTAAACAAAAGAAATATCAATCACATCATATTCATAAGAACATAACATTTTAGAAATCTTAACCTGCAAAAGAGATCATAATATCATAACGTGGGATAAATCATAGTGGTGAAATGTACTCCCAAATAGTCATAACTTAAAACATGAAATTTTTTGGCATGCACACATAATCATGGAAAATCATTTCTTTGCAGTCAAGACTCATTTCCAAGACTATCTTAGCAGACAAAGTCCATTTCTGAACCGAATTCACTCCTCGTTTCAGTCATGTATCACTAAACCAGATTAACCTACCATTCTAGTCATGTCTATATCATGATATATAAATCATTACCCAATGCCTGGGAGGGAGATATAGGTCCCACCCATCTCATAATGAAACCATTCTTATGTGTGCCACAAAATCATAAATCATAGCATAACCCATGTAATAAAAATGGGATTCTTAAACATCATGTCATCATAACATAATCCATATAAGAAAAAAAGGACATCATAAAAATAATTCCATCATTACATAATCAAATCAATGTAAAAAATAGGGATAGAAACAGAACCCTATATTATCTTATATGGAAAATAATTTTGATAAAACACTTGAACACCATTCTTGAGGAAAATATCCTTTCTACTTCAAAAACAGTTTTCCTTTCTTAACATGTCATATAATTTTAAACTAAAAGAATTTGATTGAAAATAAACTTGAAAACTTGTAAAGGAATATTCATGGAAATAATGTTTTATGAAATCATAAAATCCATTCATGTCGTATAAGTTAAAAAAACATTCTTCTCGTACTTTGGCCGGAAAAGTCAAAAAGTACCTCATACTAAAAACAACAAAAGATTCCTTTCGTATCTTTTACTAAAAACTCACCAATGGGTAAAATTAGATTTAAACAATTTTAAGAGGATATAAATAATATTACATATTGAGGAAACATGGATGTGGATGACAAATATTCCCTATTAAATCCTGAAGTATAAACAATCTCGGATAAAAATGAGATTGTGAGATTTTCCCTTACCTTAGGTCAGATTTGCTTCGTACGTGTCCGAACCTCCATTATAATGATTTAAATAATGTTATTGATTTTTTCTAGAATCTTACTAATTGTTATGATAACATATATGGTCATATTCTTTACTTCGTATTTGTAATATTTCATTGCTACTTGTTATTCGGGTGTTTATTGCTTTTTGTTCTTATGCGTGTTCTGTCGAATAAATTCTTATTCTTATTTTTATGTTATAGATAACTCATTTAAATAATGGTATTAGTGTACTATATATCATATTTATTCACTCAATTCATTTATATAATCATTATTCAATGAAGATCATGTAGAACGAGTCGCATCAAATCGTGGAGACGGTAAGCCGTACGTATGCACGAGTGATGATATCGTTCCCATGATCGTGAAATTGTATTGAAGTGTATTTATACTATTTGATAATCAATATCACTTTACAATAATCATATATAGTTATTCTCTACACCATTATACCCATCCATGTAAGGTGGTGGTGGAAAATAGTTTACACCACGGCGTGGAGACTGTATTCCATACATAGGCACGCGCGATGATTTCGTTTTCCGTAGGATGGATAGAGGGTGAAATAGGGTTGTTTCATACTTATAATAAAATATAATTATATTATTGGTACTTATGTTATTACTTCATAATGAAACAAATAAAGAAGAAGAAGTAGAAGAAGAAATAAAGTTGAAAGAATCGGTAACGGACATTACCTCTTCTTTGGAGCTCCTCTTCTTAACCTCCTCTTAGGGCACTAAAGATGGTCTTTGAAGAAGACCAGGACCTATAGGATGTTTATATAGAAGTGGATAAGAGAAATTGGTAGGGGTTTTCCGAGCTTGAAGGCTCAAAGTGGTGTGAGGAAGAGAGGGAGGAGGTGCCCTTTTATAAGGGAGGAGAGGGGCACCTTTGGAAAAACTAAAAATATTATTTTATTATAAAGTCATATTCGGTTTTTAATTGCTCCAAATTTATTTATTTAGAATCTAAGGAGGGTATGGGTCTAAATCCTCTCAACCAATAGATTTTAGACAAGTTTAGGTTAGTATTTTAACCTTATCATTTAGATTTAACTTTAAGTTAAATAATTTCACTTTTACCGTGTCTTCTTGTTTTATTACACTCTAAGGTTAATAAACTTATTATAAAAAGCCAAAAGAACCCCAATTTGTTAATTATTAAAATATATAACCTTATCTAAGTCATTTTGCAGAACCTTATATTTTTAGGAATAAAATAACAAATAATAATATAATATTTGTTTTAAAAACTATTTTATGTCAATTTTGACACTATTTGGTATTTGATTTTTTTGACACTCATAACAGAATTATTAGCTCGAAAAAAGTTAATTAAATAAATAATAATATGTCATATAAAAAGTCTCAAATTACATTTATTTGGGTATTTATAATATCAATTATGTTAATATTTCATTAATAAGGTAATTATTGTATCATCATTGTGTCACAAATAAATTAAATTATCTAAAGTATAAAAAGTATAAATAAAATACCATTATGTAGTAAATATTTTTATCTTTCTAATGAATATTTATAGTCGAATTTATCTTATGTATAACCCTATATTAAAAAAAAATTAGTTATTAAACTTTGATTTTAACTATTTTAACTCTTCTTTAAATACAATAATATTAAATGTCCTAATCTAATACAAGTGGACCTAAATGGTCATATTTTATTCATAAGGTTGTTTTTGGTCGAATTAAACTTATCCAATAGAATTGGGACATGTTTTAGGGTAATAATAATATCATTTATACCCTTAATTACCATATTTACTTTTAACCGTGGTAAAAAAAAGTAAAAAGTTATTATTCACCAAAAATTATTTTTATCTTATTGAACCAAATTTTACTCCTTGATATTAACCTTGTGTCACAGATTTTTGAAATTCCACTCACAGAAGCGGTAAAATTATGTTTTATGTGAATTTGAAAATTCTCCTAGGAGGTGGGTAAAAGACGGTGAAAAGTTCAATAAAATTTTTATATATCTAAAATTATTATAAAATGACTCCAATGAATTACTTTGAACTTATATAGGTATTATGTATCAATTTTGACCTAAAATAAATTTAAATAAATAATTAATTAAAAAGTCTGTTTTTAAATAGTAACCCATTGTTTTCACTATTCATCAAAAATTGACAGTTTTCAAAAAAATACCAAAATTTCACCCTAGGCTAATTTCGATATTCTGAATCCAAAAATGAAGTCCATTTTGAAAGATAAAATTTCAAAAAGTGGGTATTACTATTCATAGCGGCTAGTTTTAATAATATTTTAATAGCATATCGTTGTATAGTGAAACTCGGTATTGCATACGACGCAAGCTATCGAGGAAGGTCGCGATTGCATGTAAAGAAAGCCAAGATAGTGTTGTGTGTTGTGAATGATTCATTTTATGATAAAAACAAAATATTTCTCATAAAAATATCAGTTGTTACATACTACCCCCCTTAAAATGAATTTCACCCTCAAAATTCGTCACTTTGTAACAAACAGATGAGGATACCTCTCCTTCATCATATCCTCAGGCTCCCATGTAGCTTCTTATAATTGGTGGTTCCTCTATAAAACTTTCACCAAGAGAGTGGTCTTGTTCCGTATGACTTTTTCACTACGATCCAGAATCTCTATCGGCTATTCTTCATAAGAAAGATCTTGCTCTAGCGGTATAACTTCTGAGCTGAGTACATGTGAAAGATTGGGTATGTACTTTCTCATGAGAGATACATGGAACACATCGTGAACTTGGGAGAGATTCGGTGGAATTGCCAATCGGTAAGCTACCTTCCCAACATGATCCAGTATTTCGAAAGGACTGATATACCTAGGGCTCAGCTTTCCCTTCTTTCCAAATCTCATTTCTCTCTTCCAAGGAGATATTCGTAAGAACACTTTATCACCCACTTCAAACTCTAGGTCTTTTCTTTGGTTTTTGGAATAATTTTTTTGTTGACTCTGAGTTGCTCTAATGTTTTGTTGAATAGATCAGACCTTTTCTTCCATCTCATCAACAAGATCATGTCCTTATAGCTTTCTTTCCCCAACTTCATCCCAGCAAGTTGGAGTTCGGAATTTCTTTCCATAGAGGGATTCATAAGGAGCCATCTGAATACTGTATTGAAAGCTATTATTATAAGAAAATTCCACCAAAGGTAGGTGTTCATCCCAACCACCTTTGAAATCCATAGAGCAAGATCTTAACATATCTTCTAGAGTTTGAATTGTTCTCTCAGACTGACTGTCTGTTTGAGGATGATAAGCAGTGCTGAAATTGAACTCTGTATCTAGAGTATGCTGAAGAATTTACTAGAACTTTGAGATAAACCTCAGATCCTGATCAGATATAATGGAAAGTGGTACTCCATGCAATCTTACCACTTCCTTTACATATATCCTGGCAAGCTGATCCAAAGAGAAATCCTATCTAATAGCAATGAAGTGTGCAGACTTTGTAAGACGATCAAATATGACCCAGATAGAATTATTGCCTTTGGATGTTTTAGGAAGTCTAGTGACAAAGTCCATAGTGATGTTTTCCCATTTCCATTTAGGTATGGGTAATGGTTGTAACATCCCCTTAGACTTCTGTCTCTCAACTTTAACTTGCTGACAAACCAAGCATCGAGAGACATATTCAGCAACATCTCTTTTCATGTCATCCCACCAGAAGTACTCTTTCAGGTCCCTATACATCTTTGTGCTTCCAGGATGAATAGATAATGAAAAACTATGAGCCTCATCGAGCATATCCTTCTTTAATTCTGGGATGGGAGGAACCCAAACCCGATTTCTGAACCTTATTATCCCATCACAATCAAGGTTGAATTCAGGAACATTTCTCACCTTCTTTTGTAACTCAACATCTTCTTTTTGTGCCTCTTTAATCTTCACATGTATTGATGGTTGAATATTCATTTCAGAAAGATAATATTTCTCCCCTTCCATTATAAATCCAAGATCCATCCTTTATAAATCCATAAATATTGGATCTTTTGTGATCCTCGTCATGGATAAGCTAGCATTGTCTTGTCGACTTAATGCATCTGCCACCTTATTTGCTTTCCCAGGGTGATAATGAATTGAGCAGTCGTAGTCCTTAATCAACTCCAACCATCTTCTTTGGCACATATTCAGCTCCTTTTGTGTGAAAATATACATTATTCTTTTATGATCAGTATAAATATCACACCTTTCACCATAAAGATAATACCTCCAAATATTTAATGCAAAGATTACCGTAGCTAACTCCAAATCATGAGTTGGGTAATTTTGCTCATGGATTTTCAACTGTCGTAAGGCATAAGCTATCACCATACCATTTTGCATGAGAACACACCCCAATCCCTTCTTGGATGCATCACTGTAGATCACAAACCATTCTCCACTACAAGGCAATGTGAGCACAGGTGCACTGGATAACATTCTTTTTAACTCCTTGAAATTATCTTCACACTCCTCTGTCCAAACGAACTTAACTCTTTTTCGAGTCAACCTGGTGAGTGGATTAGATAATCGTGAAAACTCTTTCACAAAATGTTGATAATATCCAGCCAAACTAAGAAACTTTGGATCTCAGTTACTGTTTTTGGTCTCGACCATCTTTCAATAACCTCTATCTTTTTTGGATCCACATATATCCCCTCTTTTGAGATTATGTGACCCAAGAATGCAACTTTTTGAAGCCAAAATTCACACTTGGTAAATTTGGCATAAAGCTTATCCTTTATCAGGGTCTTCAATACAATTATCAAGTGATCTTCATGTTCTTCCTTGATCTTTGAATAGACAAAAATATCATCTATAAAGACTACCAAAAACTGATCAAGATAGTCTCTAAAGACTCTATTCATCATATCCATGAAGATAGCAGGGCATTAGTAAGACCAAATGGCATCACTATAAATTCATAGTGTCCATACCTTTTACGGAAAGTTGTCTTTGGTATATCCTCCCTTTTGAACCTTAATTGATGATACCCTGAATGAAGATCAATCTTGGAAAAGTATTTATCTTTTCATAGTTGGTCAAATAAGTCATCAATGCGTGGGAGAGGATATTTTTTCTTGATAGTGATCTTGTTAAGTTCTCGATAATCAATGCAGAGTCTCATTGATCCATCTTTCTTCTTAACAAACAGAATAGGTGCTCCCCAAGGTGACGCACTAGGACGTATGAATCCCTTATCAATATTCTCTTTGAGTTTCTTATTCAATTCCTACAACTCAATTGGGGCCATTCAATAAGGTGTATTTTAAATAGGTAAAGCACCCAGTACGAGTTCTATTGAAAACTAAACTTCACGATTTGGTGGAAGACCCGGTAATTCCTCTGGAAAGACATCATCAAACTTACGTACAATGGGCATATTATTAATCATGAATTTCTCTCCAACCATTTGAGATAAATAACCTTAATTTAGTGGAATCAAGACCCATAAGATGGAATAAATTTCCACTGGAAGGTTATGGTCATCCTTGAATCGATAGACAATCATAGATTGATCTAGAATATGAAATGTGACTTCCCTTCTTTGGAAATTATTATGAGCTCCATATAAAGAAATCCAATCCATTCCAAGAATCACATTAAATTCCACTATAGGAAGGATCACAAGATTTGCAGGAAGCACTTTCCCACAAACTTCAATTGGAGAAGAATTGTTAACTTTTGATGTGACTGTTGTGCCATTAGGGGTTGTCACAGCTAACTCAATATCTAATTATTGAGGTAATACTGCGATACCCTTAGAAAATTATTCAGAAATAAAAGAGTGGGTGGATCCAGAATCAAATAAAACATTTTCTACTTTAGAATGGATGGTAAGTATACCTTTCACCACTTCATTCTCATACTCCACATCACTGATAGAAATTGCATGTGACTTTCCTTTTTCTTTAGCCTTAAGAGTTTGTTGATGTCGATCATCATCAACAACCCTTGGATTAGGGCATTGATTGGTATAATTCCCCATTTCCTTTCACTTGTAACATTGAAGTGTATGAGGTGCACTTTGTGTAGCCTTTTCTTTGTTCGCATCACTAGACATCTTCTTCCCATCATTGCGGCATTCAAATTCTCGATGACATTCCTTTCCACATTTTAAACATTTACTTGTCCCTTTAAGACAACTCCCTCCATGTTTATTTCCACACTTTGAGCATAAGGGAAAAATCATCTTCTTTTCAGTGTGCTCTTTAGATTTTCCTTTTAATTCCATTTTCCTCTTCTTATCAAACGAATATGACTGATGGGTTACTCTAATCTCCATCTCAACCTTGAGAGCACATCGAACGATTTCCTCATAGCTATTGAAGTCCCTTATGGATAACACCCTTCGAAGACTTGGTTTTAATCCACTAAAGAATTGATCAATCTTACTCTCAGGTTGGATAATAATCCCAAAAGCATACCTTGCAAGTCTTGTAAAATTTACTTCGTAGGTACCAACAGATTCATCATCCTTTTGCTTCAGTTCAAGAAACTCCTTATCCATATTTGTTTGAAGAATAAGAGGGAAGTACTTATTGAAAAATAAGTTCTTCAACTCGTCCCATTCCATGGAATCAATTTCATCTATTGGCCTCGTATTCTTGATAAGATTCCACCATTGATCAGCTTCACCTTCCAAACGATATACTGCTAAGATGACTTTGTCATGTTCAGAACATTGAAGAACTGAAAATATCTTTTCAGTAGTACTGATCCATTGTTCAACAACTAATGGATCAGTAGACCCACTGAATGAGGGTGGATGCTGCCTCATGAAGAATTCAACAGAATTTTGCTCCTTCCTTTTCTCGTTTGGAAGTCCTGCATGATTCATAGCTTGAGAAAGTTTTGTGAGCATGGCTACAAGATTTTTCATTCCAACTCACATAACGTTTGGTTGCTCAGGAGGAAAATCATTGCATTGTCCGTCGCATTCCGCATTAACACGGTTCCTTCGGGTTCCATCCATTGACTAAAACCAAGAAGAATAGTGTGAGAAACACTAATTATAATAGGAAAACCACATAATCAAGAATAAAATTTCACACTTAAGGTCTTATCATAGGTTTTTCATGGCCATTTCTAAAACACTAAGATTGATTTCTATGCTTAGACGTATCCTTAGGGTTCTTACTAAGGCTTTCACATCCTAATTTCCAAAGGTTGACTATACCTTTCCTCTGATACCAACTATAACGACCCAAACTTTACATACATTGTTATTACTTTAGAATTGAAGCGTACTTATTACAACATATAACAAAACTATGAAAGGACCGTATAGGTATAGTGTCTTTAGAAACTGGGAAACATAAACAACTGGTTCATAAATCATCTACATTGTCTCCATTTTATTTTATCATATCTAGAGTCCCTTTTTGGAATATCTTACTTAATAACCTTCTTCCTGACCTGGGGAAAGAAAACATACAAAAGGTTGATCTCAAATGCTCATTAAGGGTAAACAAAAGAAATATCAATCACATCATATTCATAAGAACATAACATTTTGGAAATCTGAACCTGCAAAAGAGATCATAATATCATAATGTGGGATAAATCATAGTGGTGAAATGTAATCCCAAATAATCATAACATAAAACATGAAAATTTGTGGCATGCACACATAATCATAGAGAATAATTTCTTTGTAGTCAAGACTCATTTCCAATACTATCTTAGCAGACAAAGTCCATTTCTAAATCGAGTTCACTCCTCGTTTCAGTCCTGTATCACTGAACCGGGTTAACCTGACGTTCTACCCATGTCTATCTCATGAGATATAAATAATTACCCAATGAATTGTAGGGAGATATAGGTCTCACCCATCTCATAATGAAACCATTCTTATGCGTGCCACAAAATCATAAATCATAGCATAACCCATGTAATAAAAATGGGATTCTTAAACATCATGTCATCATAACATAATCCATATAAGAAAAAAGGACATCATAAAAATAATTCCATCATAACATAATCAAATCAATGTAAAAATAGGGATAGAAACAGAACCCTATATTATCTTAGATGGAAAATAATTTTGATAAAACACTTGAACTCCATTCTTGAGGAAAATATCCTTTCTACTTCAAAAACAGTTTTCCTTTCTTAACATGTCATATAATTTTAAACTAAAAGAAGTTGATTAAAAATAAACTTGAAAACTTTTAAAGGAAGATTCATGTAAATAATGTTTTATGAAATCATAAAATCCATTCATTCCGTATAAGTTAAAAAAACATTTTTCTCGTACTTTGTCCGGAAAATTCAAAAAGTACCTCGTACTAAAAACAACAAAATATTCCTTTCGTATCTTTTAATAAAAACTCACCAATGGGTAAAATCGGATTTATAAAATTGTAAGAGGATAGAAATAATATTACATATTGAGGAAACATGTATGTGTATGATAAATATTCCCTAGTAAATCCTAAAGTATAAACAATCTCGGATAAAAATGAGATTGTGAGATTTTCCCTTACCTTAGGTCATATTTGCTTCATACGTGTCCGAACCTCCTTTATATTGATTTAAATAATGTTATTGAATTTTTCCATAATCGTACTCATTGTTATGATATCATATATGGTCATATTCTTTGCTTCGTATTAGTAATATTTCATTGCTACTTGTTATTTGGGTGTTTATTTCTTTTTGTTCTTATGCGTGTTCTGTCGAATAAATTCTTATTTTTATTTTTAGGTTATAGATACCTCATTTATAGAATGGTATTAGTGTATTATATATCATATTTATTCACTCAATTAATTTATATAATCATTATTCAATGAAGATCATGTAGAACGAGTCGCATCACATCATGGAGACGGTAAGCCGTACGTACGCACGAGCGATGATATCGTTCCCATGATCGTGTAATTGTATTTAAGTGTATGTATACTATTTCAGAATCAGTATCACTTTACAATAATCATATATAGTTATTCTCTACACCATTATACCCATCCAAGTAAGGTGGTGGTGGAAAATAGATTACACCACGGCGTGGAGACGGTATTCCGTACGTACGCACGCGCGATGATTTCGTTTTCCGTAGGATGGATAGATGGTGAAATAGGGTTGTTTCATACTTATAATAAAATATCATTATATGAGTGATACTGATTTTATTACTTCATAATGAAACAACTAAATAATAATAAGTAGAAGAAGAAATAAAGTTGAAAGAATCGGTAACGGACATTACCTCTTCTTTGAAGCGCCTCTTATTAACCTCCTCTTAGGGAACTAAAGATGGTATTTGAATAAGACCAGGACCTCTAGGATGTTTCTAGGGAAGTTGAGAAGATAAATTGTCAGGGGTTGGCCGAGATTGAAGGCTCAAAGTGGTGTGAGGAAGAGAGGGAGGAGGTGCCCTTTTATAAGGGAGGAGAGGGGCACCTTTGGAAAAACTAAAAATATTATTTTATTATAAAGTCATATTCGGTTTTTAATAGCTCCAAATTGATTTATTTAGAAGATAAGGAGGGTATGGGTATAAATCCTCTCAAAAAAATAGATTTTAGACAAGTTTTGGTTACTATTATAACCTTATCATTTAGATTTAACTTTAAGTTAAATAATTTCACTTTTACCGTGTCTTCTTGTTTTCTTACACTATAAGGTTAATAAACTTACTATAACAAGCCAAAATAACCCCAAGTTGTTAATTATTAAAATATATAACCTTATCTAATTCATTTTTCCGAACCTTAGATTTTTAGGAATAAAATAACAATTAATAATATAATATTTGTTTTCAAACTATTCTATGTCAATTTTGACACTATTTGGTATTTGATTTTTGTGAAAATCATAATAGCATGATTAGTTCGAAAAAAGTTAATTAAATCAATAATAACAAGTCATATTAACATATAAAATTACTTTAATTCATAAAAAGTCTCAAATTACATTTATTTGGGTATTTATAATATCAATTATGTTAATATTTCATTAATAAGGTAATTACTTCATCATCATTGTGTCATAAATAAATTAAATTATTTAAAGTCTAAAATTTATAAATAAAATACAATTATGTAGGAAATCTTTTTCTCTTTCTAATGAATATTTATAGTCTAATTTATTTTATGTATATCTCTATATTAAAAATGTTTTAGTTATTAAACTTTGATTTTAACTATTTTAACTCTTCTTTAAATAAAATAATATTAAATGTCCTAATCTAATCCATGTGGACCTAAATGGTCATATTTTATTCCTAAGGTTGTTTTTGGTCTAATTAAACTTATCAAATAGAATTGGGACATGTGTTAGGGTAGTAATAATATCATGTTTACCCTTAATTACCCTATTTACTTTTAACCGTGGTAAAAAAAAGTAAAAAGTTATTATTCATAAGAAATTATTTTTATCTTATTGAACCAAATTTTACTCCTTTATATTAACCTTTTCTCTAGTTTTTTCGAAATTCCACTCACAGAAGCGGTAAGATTAAGTTTTATGTGAATTTTCAAATTCTCCTAGGAGCTGGGTAAAAGACGGTCAAAAGTTCAATAAAATTTTTATATATCTAAAATTATTATAAAATGACTCCAATGAATTACTTTGAACTTATATAGGTATTATGTATCAGTTTTGACCTAAAATAAATTTTAATAAATAATTATTTAAAAAAGTCGGTTTTTAAATAGTAACCCAGTGTTTTCACTATTCATCAAAAATTTAAAGTTTTCAGAAAAATACCAAAATTTCACCCTAGGATAATTTCGATATTCCGAATCCAAAAATGAAGTCCATTTTGAAAGATAAAATTTTAAAAAGTGGTTATTACTATTCATAACTACTAGTTTTAATAATATTTTAATAGCATATCGTTGTATAGTGAAACTCGGTATTGTGTACGACGCAAGCTATCGAGGAAGGTCGCGATTGCGTGCAAAGCAAGGCAAGCTAGTGTTGTGTGTTGTAAAAGATTCCTTTGATGGTAAAAACAAAATATTTCTCATAAAAATCTTGGGTGTTACAGTCTATAAGAACCATGATCTCAATCATGTGTTGGTACCTCATACCTCATACTTTAACATCAATATTAATGTTGTCTTCATAAGGTATAAAAATCCATTAAAATAAATAATGGTACTAAGTTTCATAAATATGACCGTTAGAAATAATTTTGAATTTAAATGACAAAGGAATTAATGAAGATGTCTCGGGATCAGTATTATAATAATGATAGGTCACTCTTTTTGTAGGTCAAATTGATGGTGACTCAGCTATCGATAGGTCATTCTGAATGTTGGTCCACTTGATGATAGGTCATCTATTGATAGCTTGTACTCAGTGAAAATTCTTAACATCGGTGAGTCATTCTATTGGAAACTCCTGCTGATAGTGACTTCTGCCATTAGTAAATCATCTTGAAAGGTGACTCATACTTATAAAAAAATTATGAAATGCAATTGGTAGGTTTATTTATTGGTTCCTCAGTGCATCAGTATCCCAATTCATCGGTGACACATATCGATGTCTTGTCCTTTTCCATATTTCAGTACTCGTACTGATGGCGAGACAACTGATAGTGAGACATATCATCGGTAGGTCCAAAAGTGATTCTACACTAATGGTGACTCATCCTCAATGATAACTTATCCTTAGAAAAATTTTGATAACCCATCTTATGTAGTAAAACACTAACATAATTTATTAAACATATATACAAACATAATTAAACATTAATAAAGATAATTAAACTTGATCGAACTTAATATAACATGATTTGTGGGCATTAAATCTAGAGGAGTCCAACAATCTCCCCCTTTTTGGTGATCACATATCATGGCATTAACAACCCATTCATAATGATTAAAGGAACCATTCAACATAACAAATCACACTGATCATGTGAGATTAAATTATGAGAAAATACATACTCAAATTAAATACCATGAAAATGAAACTAAATTCAATTAAATCCACCCCAACCTCTAAAATCCATAATGAGTTTCTATTTTAAGTTAAATTTCATCTCATATTTCTCCCCTTTTGGGATCATAAAAATGGGAACAAATAATAAGAGATCATATCACAGATGAAAAGATAATATATTTCATGATAAAAGAGAGTACAATAGATAATAAAAAGTCAAAATTACATCCCTATGAAAGATCAATCCAATCACATCTTCTCTAAATAAGGATCCATGGGTGCCTTACCCATATCAGAAGTAGTAGATGGAGGAACATTAGGTAAAGAAGGGGGTGCGGTATACAATTAATGAATGAGGACTCTATAATGTACATGAGGTGGATGATTCTGTGTAGAAGATATAGGAGATATGATTTCCCTATATATAATAGGTCTTAGATGAATAAGAGACTATTCTAAAAACATCGAAAAAGGTTAAAGGGTTGTTGGTGGAGGATAAAAAGGGTTTCTAATCACAACAACTCTGAACTGGGGATTAAGCGAATGGTAGATGGACACTGAAGGAAAATTCTCAGTCACTAGAGTAATAGAAAATTTCAATGGTGCTATCATAGAAGTACTCTTAGGATGTATATAAGGCTTAAAAACATTTATAAAATCCATGATTATCTACCCACCTTTTTCCATATGATTTGATAATTCATCCTTATTCTCCAAAAGCAACTAAAGAGTAGGTGTTAACTCTTTGAGTTGTTGGAATTGTTACTTAAAGTCTTAAGTAACATGAGGTATTTAAAATTATCAACCAAATAATTAAAATGATTATCTATTTGATTCTTAGTATATATCCTTTTAAATTTGTAATATATTTTCTTTTTAATTTCATCTTGATCATTAGTGGACCCATTTGTGAGAAGCCTTACCATGTCATATTTATGGTCACTATTCTGTTGAATTTTTATTAGGATCTTCTAATTTGTGCCACCCATCATGGTTGGAAGATATTCTCTAACTACTAATCTGATCATATCAACATTAGGATTCTAAATAGTAGGATCATCCGAGGTTGAGTCATTTTTAATGACATCTTTGGAAATAGATTTTAAAATAGCTAGATCAATAGTTAGAGGAGGAGTAATGATATCTTACTCATAAGATGCATCCTCAAGATTTTTTGAAACTTTTTATAGGGATGATTCATACTCAACTGATATACCTTTCACATCTAGAATGAGAACAAACAACTCATCACTTAACCTGTTATTATACAGTCTCACTTCTGAAAGTTCTAAAACCAACTGAAGTTCAATATGGGAAACAAACGTTTTTGAAAGCACCACTACATCAGATTAACTAAGACTTTCAACAAGAACTGGTTGATGTTGTAAAATGACTTTAACCACTAAACCCAAATGTTCTTTAAACATTTTGAAATATTTCTAAGTCACATAGCCTATAGGTACTGGTGCAACATGAGAAGCAGAAACAGGATCAGGATAACGAGCTACTGCAAGAGTAGTTGCTATTTCTAGAGTTGTTCCAACTAGAAGTATTTAAAAATTATCTTCTTATCCAACCAATGATCACTTAGGATCAGATTCCTCATCATCTGAATAAGGATAGTCCAAGCCTAGAGTGACATAACCAGGGTGTTTTCCCCATTACTCGACAGTCACATCATATGGAATGATAGTATCAACTTGTACACTTTTTGTCTATTTCTCCCCATAAATAGATACTTCCTCTTTAATAGGTGATTCCCTATAAATAGTTTCTTTATTTTTGACATAAACAAGTTCTTGTACAAGATAATCTTGAACTAATTCTTTATCATGAACTATATCATGAATATGAACATCTAGAGTCCTTTCCTCAGCCACAACTGGCTTGTAAGCTTCATGGGATTCTGAAACCGATTCATGTTCCACTAAAGAAGTATCAGAAGTATGTAAAGGCTTAATATGATCTAGGGTAAGATCAATGGGTTCTGCGATGGGACTTTTATCATCGTCAGGATGGTATGATCCACTATCAGATTCAATAATTCTTTCTTCTTCCTCATCAATTGCATCGTCTGCATTTTCTTTACCATATTCTTCTCCTTAAACTTCATATTATTCATCTTCATCACTATACTCCTCTTCTTCCTTATTGTTATATTCTTCATTTTTACCATTAGACTCTTTATATTCTTCATTAAAACTTTTACTGACATATTCAACATTTTCGGGTTCATCAGTCTCTTCATCATCATCTTTCGGTAGTAGAGGTTCTTTTGTAGGAAGATTCTTAGAAGGTCTATTAGGTCCATAGGTCATACTTTATAGGCTTCCTTCAATATCCTGGTCACCTCTATCATTAATAATAGATTATTATCCTTGATCTACTTCGGCTTCTTCTTTTTCTTCTTCTTATTCTTCTTCATAATAACCTACCACTACATCTGGTCCTAGACCAGGATCAACCAAGTCTCTTGGCCTTGAGGGGTACTCAACAAGATTGAATGCCTCATTTATATTTTCATTGTCTAAAACCCATTATTTCTTCCAGATATTCCAATTGATCTTCATCCTCATACAAATGACCTTTATGATGAAAAACACATCACAATAATTTGTTCATCCTTCATCCTAATTCACCAAACCTTTGACTTTCAACATTGTAGAAATAAACTTTGGATAAAATAAAATATTTTACTTGGATTAGGGTTTTATTATTTCATTCATATGAACCATTAAATACCAAATAAAATTAATATTGTGTCCCTTTTTCATCAGATACAGAAAATACATATCCTGGTATTTGAAATGGGAAAACCCTACTTTCTTGTATATAACTGGTGCTGGATAAGTTTGAACAATAACTCATATTCACCATAAAGATTTGTTGTTATTGGCCTTATGGAAACTCTATTTCTATTAAGCTCTTCCAATGCTTCTTCAAAATGAAAATATCACTATCATGTGGGTAACTTCCCTTGAAATCATCAAAGATACCTGTATTAGGTACCTTTAGGCATTCGGCCCACTACTTTGAAGAAAATGAAACTCTTCACTGTTTATCCAAGACTTAATCCAAAACTCCTTTGTACCTTCGAAAATAAATTTCACATGAAAATAAAATTTTTGTATAAGATTAGGATAAAATAGTATTTTTTGTTAGAGAACCACTCCAACCACCCTTATTCTTCCAATATTTTCAATACAGGTGACTTATTTTACAGTAACCATTCAGAATGAACTTACTTTTTGGAGTAATGATTCAGCTCACGAGTTTAGGATGGATAGGTTTAGGTTTAGGTTTATTGAATTCACCTTTATTCTTCTTAGAAGGATTCAAATCATCCAAATAATTCTCAAAGACAGGCTTAACTTGATCCATTGGTGAGATTTGAAGGTTTTTGTTCAAAGAAGAAGGGTAGTAGTTTGGGAGAGAAGAATGAGAGATAAGGAGTGTGAGAGTGAGAAAGTAGGTTTGATCGATTTGATTTTTATCATTTAGGGATTTTGAAATCAAAAATTGAGAAATAAATATTAAAATAAAATGAAACAAATAAAACTGTGACATTTTGACTTCCATACAAATAAATAAATAACAAAGTGTAGAACGGTGTGACATAATAGTGAGTCATATCGGTGAGTCATAAATGGTGAGACAACAATAGTTAGAAATCAATAGTGACACATCAATGGTGATACATCAACAATGAGACATCAATGGTGATACATCAACAGTGAGACATCAATAGTGAGTCATCAAGGTTGATTCATCAATAGTGAGTCATCAATGATGAGTCATTAATGGTGATTCATCAAAGGTGAGTCATCAACGATGAGTCATCAAGTGTGATACATCAACGGTTATTTACTCAAAATTGTTAATCCCTATCTCATGTCTGATATAGCTCATTATTTCATAATTTAAAGGCATAGTAAAAATATTAGCAAGTTGATGTTCAGTGCCAATGAATTCTAGAGTTATATGAACTTTTTGATAATGATCTCTCAAAAATTGATGTCTTACTTCAATATTCTTTTTTCTTGAATGAGAAAATGGATTCTTATATATGTTAACAGCACTTTTGTTATCACATTTTATAGGGATATGTATAAATTAACATCTATAGTCTAGTAATGTGTGTTTCCTCCATAAAATTTGATCACAACAACTACCAGAAGCTATGTATTCAGCTTCGGTTGTAGATAATGCAAAAAAAAATGTTTCTTACTACACCATGAGACTATATATTTTCCCAAAAATTGACATGTTCCAGAGGCACTCTTTATATCTAACTTTTAACCACCAAATTAAGCATCATAATAACTAACTAGGTCAAATTTTAGTCTTCTAGGATAGAATAGTCTTGAGTTGGTATTATATTTGAGGTGTTTGAAAATTCCTTTAACAGCAAGTAGATATGACTATTTAGGGTTTTATAGAAAATAAGAACACATATAAACACTAAAAATAATATCAAGTTGACTAGTAGTCAAGTAAATAAGACTTCTAATCATACCTATGTATTTTTTTTTATTTACTGATTTTCCATTTTCATCAAGATCAAATTTATAGGCAGTACTCATAGGAGTATCACTACTTTTAGTGCTATCCAAATTAATGAATTTTAAAATATATTTAGTTTATTTACTATGATTTTAAATAATACCTTCCTTATTTTGAAAATTTTGAAATCCAAGAAAGAATTTGAGTTCATCCATTAAACAAATTTCAAACTCCTTTTTATCATTTTTGAAAAATCAACACATAATGAATTTATTGAAGATCCAAAAAAGTATCAAAAGAATATATTTTAACAACTAAAAAATCTTTATAAATTCTTTTTATAAAAAGATTAGGATCATTTATTCCTTTGGTAAAACCATTAGATATAAGAAAAGTGTTGATTCATTCATACCAAGATCTTGGATTCTATTTTAGACCATAAAAATATTTTGTTAATTTAAAAACATGATTTAGAAAATGAGGGTTTGTAAAACAAGGGATTGTTAAAAAAAATATCCTCAACTATATAACCATTTATGAATTAACTTTTTAAATCCATTTGATAAATTTTGAAATTAAGATATTCTACGTAAGATAGAAATATTCTAATGGATTCAAGTCAGGAAATAGGTGCAATGGTTTCTTCATAGTTTGTTCCTTCTTATTGACTATAAACTTGTGCAACTGGTCTGGATTTATTTCTTACTATAGTACCAGCTTCATCCACCTTGTTTCTAAACACCCACTTAGTTCCTATTTTCATGGTCTCTTTGGGTCTATCAACAAGTTTCATAACTTACTTCTTTCTAACTAGTTTAATTTCTCTTGCATAGCCATCATCCAAAATTCATCATTAATTACATCATTGTTTTTTTTAGGTTCATGATATGACAAAAAGGCTTGATGTTCAACCTGGTTTCTTAGAGAATCTCTAGTCTTTGTTTATTTTTCTAACTCTCTAACTAAAACATCTAAAGGATGGGTTTTTAGGGTTTTAATAGATCTTGAAAATGAAGGGAGGATTATTTAGGTTCATCTACAGATTTTGGTTAATTTTCAGAATCTATAGAGTTTCCAAAACTAGATTTTTTACTTCTTTAACAGCAAAATCTAAATCTTTAGGATTTATATCTAGATTATACATATTGTCCTCAAGATTTTATAGGGAGGGTTTGGAATCATATATATCTGTTTAATCAAACTTAACATGCATAGATTCTTTCACACACTTAGTTCTCTAATTAAAGACATTATAGGATTTACAAGAGATTGAATAACCTAGAAAAATCCCTTCATCACTCTTGGAGGAAAATTTGTCAAGATTTTCTTTTGTATTGATAATAATGACTTTGAAACCAAAAACATTGAAGTAATTAACCTTGGGTTTCCTATTATTCTACAACTCATATGGGGTCTTCTTTAGGATAAGTCTAATTAAAACTCTATTGATTATATAACAAGCTTCATTCATAAATTATACCCAAAAATAAATAGGTAGATCATATTTATTAAGTGTATTCCAGTATATTTCTTGTAAAGTTATATTTCTTCTTTCTACAACTCCATTCTGGTAGGGTGTCCTAGGAGAAGAGAAGTTATCACTATAGCCATTTTGAGTGAAAAAATATTCAAATTCTTGATTTTGAAACTCACGGATATGATCACTTATTAAGGATTTTATTTTAAGTCTACTTATATTTTCTACTGATATATCATACTTACTGAAATGAGAATAAGATTCACTTTTGTGATTTAAAAGAAAGTCCAAGTATACCTAGAAAAGTCATCTATTAAAACATAGACAGAGTGCATCCCATTTAAACATGAAACTCTAGAAAGTCCAAACAAATCCATGTAAACCAACTCGAGAGGCTGATAAGTTGAAACTTTTTTCTTTGGTTTGAAAGATATTTTATGATGTTTTCGTTTTTGACATGCACTACAGATTTATCATTTGTAAATTCTAGTATAATTAGATATTTGACTAATCCTTTTCAAATTAGCTTTCTAGGAGAGTGAAAGTTATAGTGGCCTATTCTCATATTCCAAACCCAACACTCTTTATGAAATAACATTAATAAAAAACATTCTAAGAAGCTATTAAATCCAAATTAACATCATATACATTTCTATTTATAAAATCATTAAATACTAAATCATGTGTAGAATTAAAAACATTACAAGCATCATTTTCAAATTTAACATGAAATACATCATCACATAGCTGTGAAATTCTATGAAGATTATACTTAAGACCATCAACAAAAATAACATTAGAAATTAAAACAATGTTAATGTTACCAATTTTGATAAGGCCAATAATTTTCCCTTTTACATTGTCACCAAAGATACCATTTCCACCATTAATCTTGATAAGATTATTGAATATAGAGTATTACCTTCTCATGTGTCTTGAACATCCACAATATGAGTACCACAAGCTCTTATAAGAACTCTTCAAATAGCTTTCCTAAGAAAACATTTTAAACAAGAAGAGGCTTTGGTACCCAGATTTTCTTGGGTTTAGTAACATTAGTAATGAAAGATTTTGGAACACAAATTTTCTTCATGGGTTTCCTATAGGTAGTGTGAAATGTTTACAAAAAATAAGCTCTATTGGTTCCAGAAGAACTAGTAGTAGTAAAAGATGTTTTACTGCTAGAAATTTTAGAAAATCTTCCATATTTGGGTATAAAACCAAATTTTCTAGAATTAGATACAAAATTGGTTTTAAAAAATATCTTTTTCCAGGTTGATAACCAATAATAGTAGCATATTTTGAAGAAACATATTTTCTAATAATTTGAACTAAGGTATCTTTACCATTTTTAAATCTTTATAAATACTTATATAATTTCTCATTGGAATGTTTATGTTGAGTATTTTCATTTAGAAGTTGAGCCTTATTTTCCCTTTCTATAGTAAGTTCAGATTTAAAAGAAATAGAATGAGCATGATGATTTTGGAGAGTTTTATATTTATCCTTCAACTCATAGAAAGTATACTCAATAATTTTACAATATTCAAAAATTTCATCATTATTCATATTTAAAAAAAATTTAGAATTATATTCTTCTCCAAAATAATAATAATTTTCTACAAGAGATTCCAGGGTTACCTTAGATGTATTTTTCATAAAATACATTTTGGATTTGTTATCCTTCTCATCATGTGATGATTCTAAGTCACTAGAGTTATCCTCATAAGCACTCTAGGTAGCCTTCATTTCATTCTTGTACTTTATATCCTTTTCCTCATAATTATTTTTTTACATTAATCTTGGATAGTCATCTTTTACATGTCCTCTTCTCTTGAACTCACAGAAGACTATCTCATTTGCATTGTCACTTATCTTCTAGCCTGTTTTCCAATTTACTTTGTTGTCATATTTTCCTCTGTATGTAAGTTTTATAAATAACATCTTCTTCCAATAAAACTTCTTAAATCTCCAAGATAGTAGAACCATTTCCTCATCACTGTCACTTGATGTATCTTCATTGATGGAACTTTCAGCATGAACTTGAATTGTATCATTTTGTTTTAATGTAGTGATTTTTAAATCCACTGAATTTCTTTAGCCTCATCATTTTATTCTCTGTTAACTTTCAGTTATTCCTTGTACATCATATTCTTACCTATCAACTCCTTTATAGGTAGTGATTCAATGTCACAAGATTATCTAATTGATACTAAGGTCCCTATCCACCTTTCTGGAAGAAATCTCTAGATCCTTATGATCTGTTCTTTTGCAGTGACACTATTTCCTAGTGAGGTCGTCATATTCAAAATATCATTGAACCTAAGATACATGTCAGAAATAGGCTCATAAGTCTTCATTTATAGATTATCATATTTAACAATTTATGTGTTCATCCTTATTTCCATTACATTAGTGGTTCCTTTATGTGAAATAGCTAGAGTATCCTAAATTTCAAAGGCTATTTTACATACAGAAATTCTATTGAATTCTTTATGACCTAAAGCACAATAAAATGCATTAATAGATTTTCAATTATTATTATTGTCTACCTTAGTGGCATCATCTAAATTATTTCTAGTAGTATTTGGATTCTTATATTCATCAACTATAGAAGACCAGATTTCAAAACCCATTCTTTCTAAATGCAGTTGCATTTTGAGTTTCCACTAAGAATATTTTATGCTGTTAAAATAGGGAGGCTTTTTGGTAGCAAAACCTTCCAATATTTTGTCCATTTAAATCAAATGTTGAAGAGCTACAAATTTTGAATTGACATAAATTTGGAGATCTTTAAAATCACAACTAAAATCATAGTTGAAAATATTTTTGAAAAATATTTTAATCCTTTGATATCAAATGTTAGTCAGATTAAGACACTCAAGAGGGGGATGAATTGAGTTCCTATAAATTTTTTCTATCTACAACATTTATTTAAAAGTTCTCTAATTTTAAAGAAAAAATTTCTCAGTTAACCAAAGTAGCAGATTTATAAAAGGATTGTTTTTTAAAGATTTATCAAAGAAAGATTATTTATTAGTTAAAGTAATATGGATTGTTATTTTAACTTTTGAAATCAATATACTAAATCAAATTATTATACAAACATTATGTAATGTTAACTATTCAAGTGAAGTACGGTTTTCTGGTTGAAATAAAATAATGAAAATAGAATGTTGAATGGAACAAAAAATTTAAAACAATGGGTTCAATCTCAAGATGAGACTTTTTACTCTCCACTTGGTGATCACCTACCACCTATAAGTTTATATAAATAAACATGATCCACACCCTAGATCAGGGTACACAATAGCATACACATCTATCCAGGCCAACAAAACCTCTTCCACAGTTTTTGTGTGAGTAAAAATTACAACAGGCCATACATGGACCTCTTACACTATTATTTGTGGGAGTATAAGGTGTAAAAAGATAGGTTTGTGAATATATCAATGTATCCTCTAGTTTTTATTAGGATTCAGAGTGTATTTATAAAACAAAGATACATAGAATTATGGTAAAGTAAAAATAGTACATAATCAAAGAATAAATAATTTGAAAAGAGTTAAAAGGATCTGTGTGTTTGTTTATATAGATCTTGACTCCTCAAAGTTGTGTTGAAATATAGTTGATTTCTGGAAATAACCAACAAAATAAAGTATCATGAGAGATTCTACCTTCTTATTCTAGTGAGGTAATGATGTGTTCGATGAATATTATCTTCTTTTCGTTTGTTGCTTTAAATGTTATTCATTTTTGGTTCCCAACAATTTCTTCATGTATGCATAGCAGGTAATTCTCACTGTATGTTTCCTGGATGTGCGAATTCATATATATTTTTATCTCTATTTATCTTTTGGATCAGATGTTTTATTTATATACTGCATGGTCGACAAGAAGCATGATCTCAATCGTGTACTAGTACCTCGTACCTTGTACTATGACATTCATATTAATTTTTTCTACAAAAGGTGGAAAAAGTCATTAAAATAAATAATGGTACTAAGTTTCACAAATATGACCGTTAGAAATAATTTTTAATTTAAATGAAAAAGGATGGAATGAAGGTGTCTCAGGATCGGTACCTCCAGAATCATAGGTCTCTCTATTGGTAGGTTGGACTGACAGTGAATCCACTATTGATAGGTCATTCTGATTATAGGTCTAGTTGATAGTATATCAGCTATCGTTAGATAATACTTTTAGAAAATTCTAAACATCTATGAGTCATTTTATTGGTATCCCATGCAGATGGTGACTCATACCATTGTTAACTCAGATTTAATAGTGATTTTTCCTTAGAAAAACATTATGAAACATTGTTTGTAGGTTGATGTATCAGTGAATTAGTGCATCAGTAGCTTGATGCATCAGTGCCTCATATTGGTTTTTTTCCTTTTCCATATTTCAGTATTTGTGTTGATGGGGAGATAGGTGATAGTGAGAAATATCATTGGTAGGTACAAACATGATTCCAACATGATGGTGACTCATCCTCAATGGTGACTTATCTTTATCCAAATCTTACTAACCTATCTTATGTAGTAAAACATGAATATAATATATTAATCTTATATGTTAACATAATTAAACATAAATGAACACAATGAAACTTGATCAGACTTAATAGAACTTGATTTGTGAGCATTAAAGCTAGATAAGTGCAATAAATATCTTATCATTCCTTTCTCCACAACTAATGATTATATAATTTTATGGATTTAATGAATCTAATATTCCACCAGTATCTTGATACCTTTATTTTGGTAATTTTTTTATGGTATCCTTGTATATGGACCCACATTAAAAATTACTTAATCTTGAGATACATCAATAATTTGATGTTAATTCACATTGAGGATCCATTTAGGTTTATATCTTTAGAGAATTAGGTCGTAAATAAAAACATAAATATTACAAGTAGACACCTCTATTCACTATCCATTTTTTCATAAAAAATCATTAAAAAACATGGTTTCAACAATATAACTTTTCCTTGATCCCATACTTGGCTCTATTATTCTTTAAGTCTTATGAAAAACATTTAAAACTTAGGATGAGCAAAAAAAGAACCATAAGGGATACATAAAGAAAGAAAACTGTTAGCATTTTGAAAACATGTCAACCAAGAATAATTTATCATAAAGTAATACTTTTCAAATTTATGAAGTAGTAAATACTCTTCACTAAATTCAAGAAAATTTCATACCCTATTTGTAACCAAAATATTTCCATAAACCCATAAAAAGCAACATATAACATATAAAGGTAACTTGGGAGATAAACATACTTTAATGGAATAACCATACAATCAACTTCCAAATACATCACTAAATAGAATAGTCATACGACTGACTTACATACCCAATGCATTGGAGGTTATAATGTAACCACATGTCAATGGTTTATCATGGAAGCACCCATCTTTGGTTTATCATGTAACCACCCATATTTGGTTTATCATGTAACCACCCATCAAATTTACAAGTACCATAACATAATCATACTACATTAAAGATTCTAATTATCAATATTTCACTCATAAAATTTCATTTCCAATCACAAGAAATGATTTAAAGAAATTGAAATAGTAAAGACACTTTCAAACCTATTTTAATTACCAAAACCCCCAAAAAAGTGTATAAGGGATTTCTTTTCCTTTTAAAAACAATATGGCTAATAGTGGAAGCCAAATATCAAATTACTGTTATGGTGTCAGAGAATTTGTTGTCGCCGCATACATTAAAAACATTCATTTTTGTCATTTTTGTAAAAACCTTCATAGAAAAAATATTCCCTCTAAATTAAATTTAAATTCAAAGGGTTTAATTATAAACTGTATAAAAGAAGGTGGTGTATAACATCAATATATACCTCAATGAATAGAGATTGATATGAATCCCCTTAAAAAGATCATATCAATATATTAAGGATAAATCAATGCCATAATTATGTGTGAAAAATATAAATATACCCAATATAAGTTCATATTTAGTGTAAAATAATCAGGTATCATTCACACATATTCTTGTAAATACAAAACCAATGACAAGGATATTTCACTCAAGGAATGGATATTTAGTTAATATTTCCATTACAAAGAGCATTTTGTTAATAAAATAGATTGATTATGTGAATTCACTATTGATAAACATAAATTAATTATAAATACAAGATATGATATCAAATTTTATTTCTTACATAATCATAGTATGATATAATCAATAAGTAAAACATTAACCCAAAGAATGGAAATTGGGTTAAGAAGTTCCTTACGTTGAGTCTGACTCATCATACACAATTGTTATGTTCCTGAATAATATAGTTAGGTTAATTTCTACTTGATTGATAAAAAATTTCAAGTTTATTATTTATTTTATATCAATTATTACCATGTTATAAAAATTACATAACTATTTAAGTTCATACCGCACGTTTTTTCGATATTGAGTACTTGAGTCAAAAATGAACTTGTTTTGATGTGAATTGTCCATGTGGTCAAAATTCCATCATATACAGAATATTATTCATGATTTAAATATAATATATATTCATTATATATTTATTTATAATAATCCATACTATTTGGAGATAAGAAATGAAATGCATCGTTCATGGAGAAGGTAGGTCATACGTACGCATGAACACTACTTTCATTTTCTTCATATTAGAAGATTAATAATAAAATGAAATAAATTTATATTATAATACTAGTATTATATTAAAATAAAATATATCTCATAGGTTTAATAAAACTATCATTTATATGTTCCATTTATAGTGGGAACGAGTCATATCGCTTTGAGGGGGTGGTAGTCCACAGTTCCTCAAACAAAATTATCGTATTTATAAAACATCGAAAGAATAAATGTATATTATAAATAAAAATTATAGAACCCTAGATAAAATATAAATATAATATATATCATATATAAATATATTTTCCATCATAATTTTCAACATTAGAGGTGGTAGGGGGAAATTGAATAATCATCATTTCGTAAGGAAGTAGTTTACCATACACAGAAGCAACATGTGTGTTACCCATTAAATAGAGGTGTGTGTAAGTGTATGTTAAAACCATATCATAAAATAATTAAATTATATTTAGGATACTGGTTTTGTTATGTAATCATAAAATAATAATAATTGTATAGTGAGTGGATAAAGGAAAAGAAACTAAAAAGCATGAGATAAGTCGTTACCGCTTAATAAGGTTACTTCTTTTGGTTTATACCAAAAGGCTTCCTTGGGAGGCCTTCTGTCCTAAAGAAGGATTCTAGGATGAGGAGAGAGATTCTAGGTAAAGACCTGGATTTTATATGTAATTTTTTTTAATTATATGGAATTATTATGAGTCTTTGAAAATTGATAGTGCGTGATTTTGAGGCCCGGTGTGCCTAGAATGAATTTCTGAACTTTTTTTCAGGTACGTTCAGTAAACGCATGAGCGACATTTTCTAACATTTGAACCATTGTTCGGATTAAAAATATGAGGGAACTGTTGAATCTGCAGCACTAGGATTTGATTAAGGGGGCTTTAATTTAACCACAGTAGGTCCAGAGAAGAAGTCAATTTTGCTAACTTTAAAAATAAATGAAATAAAATAATCTCATTATTTTATTTCTTTTCCACCAACAAACAAGCGGAGTGTGGTACCCATGGTGAGTTAGGACAATGAATGGATTGACTTTCCAAATCTTAAGTAACAGTGTCGTTGGGGGATTAGGAAGATTCCTAGATTATGAACCCCATTAACTCCCCACGTTGTGACTTACTCTCCCCCTCTTTTATAAATAAAGATCTTAGGGAGGGGTATCGGACAAGCTTCGCCAAGAAAAAAAGTTATTTTGGAGTTTCATAATGTCAAGCCCTTAGAGGATGGAGTTGACCCCAACAGGAGGTGACGTGCGACACCGAAACCCCGAATCAGAGTTTAACATTCGAGCGGTGGCAAGGACAACTTGTTACGGGGATGGTGGACAACAAGACTCCCTCAACCGTGAGCGCTCTCCAACATTTCAAGGTAGGGGTTATTTTTTTGTGCGTTTTTTATTCCCTCTTCCCTGTTCTTGAAATTATGCGAAGAACACAGGTCAACCGACTAATGGGTTAACCCACGATTCATTCGTCTTTGTGGGAGGATTATTACAGGGAATCCTTTTGGGGTTTATCTCGTTGTTTAATTAAATTGATTATTCAACCCCTTAATATCCTCCATAATACGAGATAATGTGGAGGGTGTGGCCCTAACGAACCCATCCTGAACCCTCCGCCTTCAGTGGGTTCCGCAGCGATCTAGTAATGCCCACGCGGCGCCACCGCCTCACCAATAGAATGTCCTTCGGGCCGTTCGGGAACCCCGAAGACCGGGGGGTTACACACCTCGTGTCGGACTGAACCGGGTGCCTCCCTCGGAGCTTGGTTGCCACCCTCACCCTGGGATGCCACCCTCAAAGCAGGTTTCTGCCCTCAGAGCAGGCCTCCACCCTCAGATATGGGCCTCTTCCCTCATGTCAGGTCGCCTCCCTCAAAGCAGGTCGCTGCCCATGGAGTCGGGCCGCCACCCTCACGCCGAGTCGCCACCCTCACGTCGGGCCGCCGCCCTCATGCCAGGTCGCCACCCTCGAGTCAGGTTGCTTCCTTCGAAGCAAGCCACCGCCCTCAGACCAGGTTTCCGCCCACTGGGCCCCCACCTCCGGACTGGGCCACCACCCCAACGGGCCCCCGCCCCCAAACTGGGTCGCCGCCCTCGGATGAGGTTGCCACCCCAGCGGGTCGCCGCCCCCGGACTAGGACACCGCCCTCAAACTGGGCTGTCTCCCTCGGACTGGGTCACCACCCCAACGGGACGCCGCCCTTGTACTGGGTCGCCGCTTCAGCGGGCCGCCGCCCCCAAACGGGGTCCCCGCCATAGCAGGTCACCGCACCACGCGAGTCGGGCTGCCCTATTTGGGTCAGGCCGCCCTTATAGACCGCCCCTTTTCTTGGGCTATATTGTACATCGGCTCAGCGGGCCGAGTCCACCTCAGCCTAGCCAGACCGGGTTGGGTTGGGTCAGTCCGACCAGGTTGAACTGGACCCGGGACTAACCGGGCCCAGAAACACTCAAAGGACCTTAACTTGAGAACCGAATGCCCGTTTGATGAACTATCTACGGTTTTGGGACCCTTCGAGAGAGAAAATACTTTTTCCTTACTCTATTAGAGTTTTGGAGAAACTTGGAGTACTTCCGGGTTGGATAGCACCTGAATCCAATCGGGCCCTCAGCACTAAAATGCCAATAATGCACAGACCGAGCGCTCGACTAACGCGCTGTCTATTGCATTGGAACCTTTATGAATTGACAGATCATTGGGTTATATATTTCTGAGACTTCGTGCTGGTTGGGATACGACTGATGGCTTGGGGATCAATTCTCCCAAGCGCACTATGTACGGAACCCTACGACTGGCTGAGACCATACGACTGCTGACTTTTCGACTCTGAGTGACTTGACGGTCACGGTACGCAACGGGGAGGATTACCTTCATAGAACATGATGGGGGTGAGTAGATCTATATGACCTAGCGGGCCATGGTGGGGAGCGGCCACAGTACGTGATGGGGAGGAGTACCTAAGCATATCTCGATGGGTGTGGATGGTTCTGTGTGACCCAGAAAACCCACAGTACGCGATGGGGAGGTGTACCTAAACAGTTCAAGGTTAGTGGGAAGCAACTCGGAGTGACATGGAAAGCCCAATATACTATATAGAGGTGGATTTCTCTAGCAGCCGATGTGTTCGACATTGTTATTGGGGATGTTACTTGTTACTACCCCTAGAATAAATCCTGGTGTGAGCTATCTTTACCTTGTGCTTGTGATTGAGGTTATGCTATGTTGTAATTTGCCTGTGCGGTAATCTAGATTTGTGGTGTTACCCTATGGTTTTTCTTTGTGGAACTCTAGGAGACCTTCGGGGTCTCGGGTCCCTACTGAGTATCATTATACTCACCCCTACATGGGCTTCACCAGCACCTTGTTGTTTCTTGTGAAGATGACGTACAACATTGATCGAGGCTGAGGGAGCCAGGACTGGACAGTGCTCAAAGGTGGATCATTCGGCGTGATGTGACGCAGAGGATATGAGCAGACGTGGAGTACAGTAGAGGTGATATGTACCTACCCTTCTAGTAGGAACCTCAAAGATGACCCAGTAGCTGTTTTCATTTTTCTTTCAGTTATACTATACTTTTAGTCGTACTTGTAATTTTATAGCAGGTCTTGTATTCCAGCCCCTTTTACTTTTAACACTCATTTACTGCAACATTTTTTTTACAATTGCTTCTTGTTGTGTTCTTAGACCGTGTGTTTGTACAGGTTTAAAGGAAATTCCTTTCTGTTTTAGGGAATATGACTTTCAGTGCTAGTTGGAAGCCCCTGGCCTATAGAAGGAGGGCTTGGGGTAGTCATGGCATGGGCCCTAGGGGAAGGGTCGTGACAAAGTGGTATCAGAGGAGTTTGGTTCTACCAAAGAACTGGGACTCTGATCTTTTCTATGTGGAAATAGTATTAAGTTTTTTTAATGTGTTTTTCAGTTTAGGGAGTCCAGTGTTGGTGCAGCGGTCGATGTATCCATACACCAGGACCCTGAATTCTGATTTCTAACTCAGTGCATGAAAACACTGATTGCATGTGTTTTGAAAAGTCTTTCTTATGTTTTCATGAGTTAGATCACCAGGTATAACTTTTAATAGTGGAACACCTATTTAATTTCAGGATTCCACCACGAAGACATCCACCCAGGTTTCCTGAGAGAGTACACGATGACATCCCAATGAGCGATGAGGCCTCGGTGCAGGGCCCTCTCACAGCATTAGCACCTTCAGGTGGTGTACCAGCCGCACCACTTCCCGTTGGGAATCCATTACCACCAGCCCCACCATCAGAGGATGCACGTCGACCGAGCGCATTGCACGAGTTCCAGAGGTAGAGGACTCCAAGTTTCCAAGGTGAGATGGACCCGCAAGCGGCTGAGGACTAGCTAGAGGTTGTGGCTAGAGTTTTTCACTTAGTTGGGAAAACAGTTGATTTTATGGTGATCCTGGAAACAAGTCCTTTTCAGGAATCATTAGGGAGATGGTGGATTCTGATGGTATAGATACATGATGAGGTTACCCTCATCTGGGTGGACTTAGAGGGCTTTTTTATGGTAGAGTTCATCCCAGTGACCTTACGCTCTGTGTGTATACAAGAGATGGTGCACTTAAAACAGGGCAGCATGACAGTGGCCCAGTACTCAGTGAGGATCACTGATCTCTCCCACTACTCTAACTACATGGTACAAGACACTTTCTTTAGTGCCTGGACCTTTGAGCAGGGTCTCTGATGGGAGATCAGAGCATCGATGGTATCACTCATAATTCTAACGCAGGATGGGGTGCTTGAGCGGGCACTTTTGGTGAAGAGCTTCCTAACTGAGTAGGCACCGATAGCGAGAGCTACCACTAGATGACAGGTAGTCGAGTCATCTGCAAGAGGTAGTAGGCAGATGACACAGAGGTCCAAGTGGACTAGACCTTTGGGTGGATGACCCCAGGATGCAGGGTCAAAGGTGCAAGGCTCAAAAGGTAGAGGGAGACTGGTGATGGTCACATAGAGTTACACATGTGGCGGGCAGGGTCATATGTCTTATGACTGCCCAACCCACTATACCAACGACCAGAAGACGGTTGAGGGACTATCGAGGTAGAGGCAGAGGTTCGAACGAGGAGTTCCTTAAGGTGGTGTACGTGACAGAGGAGTTGTTCATGCATCATGCGGTGGGTGACGTTTCGAGATTCTACCACCACCACCTCCAGGTGGTCCTCCTTGACCATAGAGAGTAGGAGGACAGGAACGAGCTCAGCTCTAGGAAGATAATGCATGCAACCATGGTGCTCTAGATATGATTAGAGGTATGATTTGTGTCTACTCTACCTTATCTACAGTACTTATAGACACAGGTGTCAGTCACTCTTTCATTTCCACGACCCTTGTTCGGAGCTCAGATATTCTGGTGGATCCGTTGGCTCAATCCTTACAGACAGAGACTCCTAATGGATTATATTTGATGATTATACACTGGTTCTAGTAGCATGATCTTACTCTAGGAGGTGAGAGCTTCGGCTGGGATCTCCTAGTAGTGATGTCGAGGCCTAACGACGTCATTTTGGGTATGGATTGGTTATCCACTATCCATGCTCAGATTGACTGTATTAGACACAAAGTGTGGTGTGTCCACATAGACGGGACCAAGTTTTCCTTAACCAGAGTGAAGGGAACCATTGAAGCAAAGAATGGACCTACCCAGAATAGGGTGCAACCGTTTACTCATTAGTTGGCTAGCCTTACCCTCAGAGCAGTTGATGTTGAGAGTCGTATCTATCCTATAGTGGTGGACCAATATGCTGATTTCTTTCTTGATGATGTTCTAGTACTACCTTCACTTAGAGAAGTAGACTTTTACATCGACCTATACCCCCAGGATGGCACCGATATCTACACCATCATATCGAATGGCTCCCACGGAGCTTCGTGATTTTCGTGTACAGTTGGAGGACTTATAGGGAAAGGGGTTCATAAGACACAGTGTTTCTCCAAGGCCAGTCCCGATTTTGTTCACCAAGAAGGAAGATAGGGGTTTGAGACTCTAGGTGGACTATCGGCACCTAAACCAGGTGACCATTAAGAACAATTATCCACTCCCAAGGATTGATGATCTTTTTGATCAGCTGAAGTGAGTTCACTGGTTTTCAAAGATAGACCTCCTATCAGGCTATCATCAACTCGGGATATGAGGTGAGGATGTGTAGAAGAATTCCTTTAGATGTTAGTATGGCCATTATGAGTTCTTGGTTATGCCTTTCGGCATGACCAACGCCCCAACAGTGTTCATGGGACTCATGAACAATATCTTTCAGCCATACCTCGATCCCTTCATGGTGGTGTTCATCGATGACATCTTGAAACACTCAGCGACGGAGGAGGAGCATGCCTGTCATCTACAGATAGTTATGAATACTCTGCGAGAGCACCATCTTTATGTTAAACAAACTAAGTTCTAGTTCTAGATATGATAGGTCCACTTTCTAGGAAAAGTTATCTCAAAGTCTTGAGTTGTAGTGGATCTAGCGAAGATAGAGGTTGGGTTATCTTGGGATCCACCCATGAGTGAGATGGAGGTGCGTAGTTTTCTAGGGTTGGATGGATACTACCATAGATTCGTGCTTGACTTTTCCAGAGTTTCAGCACCCTTGTCAGCTTTGACAAAGAAGTGGAAACCTTTCCTGTGGATAGAGAGATGCCAACAGAGTTTCCAAGTGCTAAGTCAGATTCTAATGAGTGCCCCCATCTTGAGGTTTCCAGAAGAGGGTGTTGGATATGTAGTCTACTTATATGCATGAGGGACCAGGCTTGGATGTTTCCTAATGCAGGAGCAAGTAGTGATCGCTTATGGTTCATGAAAACTGAGGTAGCATGAGCAGAACTACACTACCCATGACCTAGAGTTATCAATAGTTGTCTTTTACTTGAATATGTGGAAGCATTACTTGATCGGAGAACGTTTTACAGTCTACTCTGATCACAAGAGTCTCAGGTATATCTTCTCTTAGAAAGACCTGAACCTGAGACAGCGGTGATGGCTAGAGTTCCTCCAAGACTATGACTTTGAGATAATCTATACTCCTAAGAAGGGGAGCGTGGTAGAATATTCACTCAGTAGGTTGTATGTTCTATAGTTGTTGAGTGAGGTGACAAAGCATCTATCCATGTTGCAGATATCCTTCGTGGATAGAGACAGAGCAGCATAACTCCAGTCTATGACAGTCACACCCCCACTCCTTCAGCGAGTCAGGGAGGTGTAGCTTGGGGACACTGACTGCGAGGCTCGACGTGCTTAGATATCCTTAGGTCAGGCATTTGATGGATTTTCTAAAGATGGATAGCACGTCATTCTCTTCAGAGGACTTACCATGGTAACAGTGGTGCTATGGGAGGAGGTGTTGAGGGAGTTCCATACGTCCCCTCTCGTAGTACATCCTAGTGTGGTGAAGATGTACCAGGACCTCCGATGTCAGCACTGGTGGCCAAGGATGAAGAAGGCAGTGGCATAGTTTGTTTCACGATGCCTCACTTGTCAGAAAGTGAAGGTTGAGCATCAGGTTTCAGCAGTCTTAGCTCAGCCACTAGAGGTTTCATAGTGGAAGTGGGATGGGATCTCTATGGACTTCGTGATAGGGATTCCACATACGTCTAGGTAACATGATTCTATATGGGTGATTGTTGACTAACTCACCAAGTCGGCCCACTTTCTACCTATCTGAGAGCAGGGATCAGTAGAGGGCTTGGGACGCCTCTACATACAGGAGATCGTGTGACTTCATGGGGTGCCAAAGATGATCGTCTCTGACCATGACACATGTTTCACATCCTGGTTGTGGAAGGCATTGTAGGAGGAATTCGAGACTTAGCTACGTTTAAGCACCGCCTTTCATCCTCATATGGATGGTCAGATGGAGCGGACCATTCAAATGCTTGAGGACATGATTCATGCATGCGTCCTAGATTTTGGTCGCAGTTGGGAGGATCACTTTCCCTTGGTTGAGTTCGCATACAACAATAGTTATCACTCCACCATCGGTACAAAACCATTCGAGTACCTATACGGAAAACCCTACTGATCACCTCTATACTGGACAAACATAGGGGAGTCATCACTTATGGGTCCAGAGTTGGTACGGGCTACCACTAAGAATGTGCAGATCATCCAGGAGTAGATGAAGATTGCATAGAGTAGACAGAAGTCATATTTTGACAGAAGATGGAGACCTTTGGAGTTCTAGAAGGGGGACCACGTTTTCTTGCGAGTCTCTCTTCAACGGGGACTGTGGGGATTTGTCCGAGGAGGTAAGTTATCACTGAGGTTTATCGGTACATTTTTGATACTTCAGGTGATAGGTGAGGTGGCATATCACTTGGAACTTTCACCATAGTTGGAGAAGGTGCATGACGTCTTCCACGTATCCGAGCTGAGGAGATACGTTCACGACCCATCTCACATCATTTACCATGGCGAACTGGACATAGATGATGGGGCGACGTATACGGAGGTTCCTGTAGAGATTTAGGATCGATAGAAGTGGGTCCTTTGTGGGTGGTAGATACCTCAGTTGTGTGTTCGCTGGCAGCACAGGAACCTCTAAGAGAGCACATGGAAGCGGGAGGCTCAGATTCGTGCTCAGTACCCCCATTTGTTTTCTTAGTCTATGTTGTGGATTTCAAGGACACAAAGCCCTAAGGTGGGGAGAATGTAAAGAACTAGATTTTCCATGTAATTTTTTTTAATTATATGGAATTATTACGAGTCTGTGAAAATTGATGGTGCGTGATTCCGAGGCCCGATGTGCCCGGAATGAATTTCTAAACTTTTTTTCGGGTACGTTCAGTAAACGCATGAGTGGCATTTTCTAACTTTTGAACCATTATTCGGATTAAAAATCTAGGGGAACCATTGAATCCACAGCACTAGGATTCGCTTAAGGGAGGCTTTACTTTTACCGTAGTAGGTCCGGAGAAGAAGTTAATTTTTGTGACTTTTAAAAGAAATGAAATAAAATAATCTCATTATTTTATTTCTTTTCCTCCAACGGACAAGCGGAGTGTGGGAATCACGGTGAGTCAGGCCAATAAATGGATTGACTTCCCAAATCTGAAGTAATGATGTCGTTGGGGGATTAGGAATCTTCCTAATTTATGAGCCCCATTAACTCCCTGCATCATTACTTACTCTCCCCCTCTCCTATAAATATAGAGCTTGGGGGGGGTATCGGACAAGATTAACTATGCAATGAAGTTCTATTGGAGTTCGATAACACTAAGCCCTTAGAGGACGGAGCCGACCCTAGTAGGAGGTGATGTGCGACACCGAAACCCCGAACCAGAGTTTGACGTTCAAGCGGCGGCGAGGAAAGCTTGTTGCGGGGATGGTGAACAACAAGACTCCCTCAACTGTGATATCTCTCCAACATTTAAAGGTAGGGGTTATTTTGTTTGTCTGTTTTTGATTCCCTCTTCCCCATTCTTGAAATTATACGTAGAATGCAGGTCAACCGACTAATGGGTCGACTCGCGATTCATTCGTCTTTGCGGGGGGATTGTTGCGGGGAATCCTTGTGGTGTTTATCTTGTTGTTAAATTCAACTGATTATTCAAACCCTTAATATCCTCCATAGTATGAGCTAACGCAGAGGGCACGGGCCTAACGAACCTGGCCCGAACCCTATGCTTTCTTGATATCCTTGGCCACCTTGGAAGACCGCAAGCACGTTGATGCATGCCGCAAGTGGAAGGTCGTGGCTCATCAGCTGTGGAAAACGGAGGAGGCATCATGCATGATGGCCAGCCACGGGAAGGGTGGCGGCGCGGCAACTGCACTACCGGCAAATAGAATCCACGGCCAAAGCCGCAGCAAAGGCCGAACCTGCCTTCGGTGGGTTTCGCGGCGATCGAGCGGCGCCCAAGCGGCACCACTGCCTCAATAATCGAACAGCCTTCAGGCCGGTTGGGAATCCAGGAGACCAGGGTGGTTACACCCCCCACGTCAGACCGAACCGGGCCATCGCCCTTGGAGTCGGGCCACCGCCCTCATGCCAGGCCATCGCCCTCAGAGTAGGGCATTGCCCTCGGAGCAGGCCGCTGCCCTTGAAGCCAGGATGCCTCCCTCACGTCAGGCCACCACCCTCGAAGCAGGTCTCCACCCTCGGAGTCAAGCCACAGCCCTCATGTCGGGCCTCCGCCCTCGAGTCAGACTACTGCCCTCAAGTCGGGTCGTCACCCTTGGATCAGGCCGCCACCCTCAGACTGGGCCACCACCCCAACAGGCCACCGCCCCTGGACCTGGCTGCCGCCCTAGCAGGCTGCCACCCTCAAATCGGGTCACCACCCTCAGACCGAGTAGCCGCCCCAGTAGACCGCCACCCCCAAAACAGGCTGCTACCCTAGAAGGTCTCCTCCCTCATATCGGGTCGCCGCTCTCAGACCGGGCTGTCACCCCAGCGGGCCACTGCCTTCAGACCGGGTCGTCACCCTAGCAGGTCGCTGCCCCACGCGGGCCGGGCTTCCCTTGAAGGCTGCCCCTCTTAAGGGTCAGACTGGACATCGGCCCAGCGGTATGAATTTCCCTTGGCCCAACCTAGATCGGTTCGGGCCAGGTCGGTCCGACCGGGTCGGACCGGACCCGGGCCCCATTGGGCCCATAAACACTCAAAGGGCCTTAACTTGAGAACCGGACACCCTTTTGATGAACCATCTATGGCATTGAGACCCTTGGAGCGAGACGGTCCTTTTTCCTTACCACATTATAGTTTCAGTGAAACTTGGGGTATGGCTGGGTTGGATCGCACCAAAATCCAACAGGGCCCTCAGCACTGAAATGCTAATAATGCATAGACCAGGCGTCCGACTAACGTACTGTCTGTTGCGTTGGAACCCTTATGACTTTATGGATCATCAAGTTACATATTTGTGAGACTTAGTGTTGGTTGAGATACGAATGATGACTTGGGGACCGGTTCTCCCAAGCGCACTATGTACAGAACCCGGTGACTGGCTGAGACATGACGACTGCTGACTTTTCAACTCGGAGTGACTCGATGGTCGTGGTATGTGATAGGGAGGAGTACCTTCGTAGACCATAATGGGGGTTATTGTTTCTATGTGACGTGGTGGTACATGGTGGGGAGTGTCCGCAGTACATGATGGGGATGAATACTTTAGCAAACCACGATGAGGGTGGGTGGTTCTATGTGACCCGGCAGACACACAGTATGTGATGGGGAGGTGTACCTCAGCAGTTAAAGTTTAGTGGAAAGATGCTCAGAGTGACCTGGCAGGCCCAATGTGCTTGATAATGGAGGATTTCTCTATCAGCTGAGACATTCGACGTTGTGACTGGGGATGTTACTTGTTACTACCCCTATAACAAATCCTGGTGTGAGATGTCTTTACCTTGTGCTTGTGATTGAGGTTATGCTATGTGGTACTTTACCTATGTGGTAGTCTACCTTCATGGTGTTACCCTATGGTTTTTCTTTTTGGAACTCTAGGAGACCTTCAGGGTCTCGGGGTCCCTACTGAGTATCATTATACTCACCCCCACATGGGCTTCCCATGCACCTTATTGTGTCTTGTGCAGATGACGTACAACATTGATCGAGGTTGAGGGAGCCAGGATTGGATGGTGCTCAGAGGTGGACCATTTGGAATTACGTGACTTAGAGGAGATGAGAGTTCATGGGGTGCAGTGGAGGCGATATATACCTACCCTCCAGGTAGGAACCTCAGAGGATGAGTGAGTAGCTGTTTTTCTTTTTCTTTTAGTTATTCTGTTCTTTCATTCGTACTTGTAATTTTATAGTTGGGATTGTATTCCAGCCCCCTTTACTTTCAATACATTTTTACTACAGCATTTTTTTCACAGTTTCTTCTTGTTGGGTTCTCGGACCATGTGTGTATACAGGTTTAAAGTCAATACCTTCCTGTTTTAGGGAATATGCCTTTCGGTGATAGTCGCCAGCCCTGGCCTATGGAAGGTGGTCTTGGGGTAGTCACTACACAGGCCCTGGGGGATGGGTTGTGACATTCTAGTAAGTCTTTTAGGAAGATATTGTCCAAACCAAAACACTTTAGAGGTGTGAGACTTAGAGAAGAATCGGCGCCTTTTTATAGGAGCAGGGAAGGGTACCCTTGGAATTATAAAAGTATTAAATTAATATAAAATCAATTTCATTTTCAAATAGTCCAAAACCAAATTATTTAGAAGATAATATGAATATAGTTTGAAATAATCTCATCCAATAATTTTAGACATGTATTAATTTTATTTTAAACCTTATCTTTTTGGTTTACCCTAAATTATTCTCTTAATTTTAATTATGGTAACACCATTTTATTTATTAAGAGGCTATTAATTTTACTTATATGGGATAAATTTCCCATATATAGACACTTAATTAACTTTTAGACCTTAAATTAGCTAATTTTTAATTTTAAAATATTTTTATGATTTTTAAATAATTTAAAAAATATTATTTTTATAAAATATAAACAGTGATAATTTTTAGACTATTTATTTCATTGAATTTAAAAGAAAATCCAAACATAGATATAACATATAAAAAAACATTGAATAGTATTATAACATGTAATATTCACCTATAAAAAATGTGGATGACATAAATTATTTCATATAATATTTATTTTAATATTTATAATATCATTTCTTTTATATTTCTCTTGATAAAATAATTACTATATCATTGTTGTGTCAATATTTATGTTAATTATTTAATCTCTAAAAATTAAAAATAAATTCCCATTATATATATAAATTAATTACATTTCTAGAGACTATTTATTTTTGAAGTTTCATCAAGTTTATCACTACATTAAAATTATTATACTTTTAAGAGATAAGAGAGTGGCATGTTTTCACTTTTTTTGTTTTAATAATAATTACATCAATTTCATTAAAAAAAGTCCATTATATGAATAAATTCAAACCCTTATATGATATTGTTCAACTTTTATTTATCAAATATGATTTTGGAAGGTTTTAGGCTAATTTTATTATATTTATCATATTGTTTGTTACCCTAATTTACCCAATTTACCTTTAACTGTGGTAAATAAAAACTACTGAAGTTACTACTCATAATGTCAAAAATTAAAAGTAACCAATTAAAATAATTTTAGACCACTGATTATAAATATGGAATCTAGTTTTAAAAATTCAAAAAAAAATTCATTAATTAATTTAAAATTAATTCCTGTTTTCAAAACGAGAAAATATGGTTTTTTAAAAGTAAAAACCATCAAAATATTAATGTGTGTTTATATATTTTTTCAATGTGAAATTATGTTCAATAACCCAAATTGAATTAAATTATAAAAACAAAAACTATTTATACTTTAAAACAAATTAAATAAATAACCTTACTATATAAATAAATCAGATGAAAAAGCAATTTTAAATTAAAATGCAGTATTTTTCACTATTCATTAAAAAATTAATATTATTAGAAAAATACCAAAAATTCAACCAATGTAAATTTTTATGTCCCTATTCCAAATAAAAAGTATATTTTTTCAAAATTAACTTATAAAAGTGTAAGAAACTATATTTAAAATGGGTTCTCCATCAAAAGGTGGTAAAACTACATTTTTAGAAAAATGATCATTTTATCAGTAAAAATTGAATTTGTTCTTATATCATATATAGAAAACATATAAGATGAATTTTAAAATTTTAATTGAATTATTAAATATATATTTCATTAATAAAATCAATCAAGAGTGATTTTATTATTTTATAAACGCACTTATTAATATTTATAAAGTTTTTCAAAAAAATATCCTTTATATACAATTGGCTTCTACTTTCATTTCATGTTAATTTAGTAACAAATGAATCATTATATATGCATCAATAAAACATATTTTCATATTTACCTTAACACTGTTCATTCCATCCACTCTAACAGCTAGATGATAACTACCATATTAAATAATAATATTTAGTTGTTCGTTTAAGCTCGATGTGGCGTATCATGTACGCTATCAAATATTATGTCCCATTTAAAATAAAGTTAATATATAATTCATAAAAATTAATAGATATTAAAATTTATTAATCTATAAATACCTAGGATGTTACACCTAGTTTATTTTAGATATTATAATGATCGTGAGAACCATCTAAATTTTAGTTTTCAAATATTAAGTAGTCAATTACTTTATGGGAATCTATTAAAATGCAATTTATGGATCTTATTGGTGAATTCCATGGGTTATATGATTTCATAACATATACTCTATACTAATTGTGAATATTTTGAGGTTTTCTTTTTGTGGGAAGAACCACATAAAATCTTTGAGATACAAAGCTTCTCGTGCCCAGATAGATATTATTAGTGGTGTTTAAGGATTTTTCAAAGATGGAATCAACATTTAATTATCTTACTAAGAAAGGGGTAAAATTTTATTGAGATGTTATGTGTCAATTATATTTCAATGTGTCAAAATTATTTTTTACATGGTATCCCATCATTATCATTAAATAAACTATTAAGGAAAACAATGTTCACTATAATGCTTTTGATATTGGTATGTGGTGTATGCTTATACAGGATAACAATATATTGGCATGTGGTTCATGAAATATTCGACCGCATGAGAAGAATTACCCCACTCATGCTGTGAATCTCACTATTTTTATGCATGATCTTAAGTGTGGTAAAAATAACTTTTCAAGGGGAGGTTCATTGTCTTTTATGAAAACAATATCATGAGTTTAATATTTTCTTAGAAGGACTTGAACATCATACATTTTTAAGGGTGGAGTATCTCTTTAAATTTTACATTGACATCACATATTCCCTAGGGAAGGGTAATGTCATCACTGACACTCTATGTTAGAAAATTACATCTTAGGTAGTCATGAAATTAAAAATAGGAGTGGAACCTTATGGATTTATTCACTAAATTTAATCTCGATACTTATAAGATTAAATATTATATGGTTATTACTAGTGTTTATGAATCATAATCTCCACTTGAGTTCTTTCTACATGACCAAAAATAAGATAATTCATTTATAGGATTCATAAAATCCATATATAGTGGGTAGACAACACCTAGTCAGTCTCTCCCCTTGATAGGATTCTGTAGTCTGGGTGTTGTTTCATTGTCTCTTTATATTTAATGATTTTTTTTCATGCTTGTCAAAGTTATTAATGGTCCATTTACCCTAGAATAATGATGATTTATTATGACATGAGAAAATATTACTAGTGTTTAGGGATAAAAAGTGGAATTTCTGATTATGTGTCCCACAATTACACATAATAGCTTATTAAAGTAGTAAAACTAAACCATAATTGGTTTCTCAAGCCTTTGTATTTGTTATTATGGAAATGAGATGCGGTGTCCATGAACTGTATCATTTGATTACTATAATTCCCATGTGAAATAATTCTATCTAGGTGGTGATTGAGCGATTTATGAAATAATACCACATCATTCCAATTAGGTACACCACTAAGGATGGAGATCAATGTAACCTATACATACAAGAAATTATATTTTTATAGTGTCCCATTTTCTATTATCTCTAACAAGGATTACATGATTACTTATTAGTTTTGGAAAACTATCCAAGATTCAATGGGGACTTAAATCAGATTGAGTACAACTTGAAATCCATATAAGAATGTCTAGATAGAGCATATGATTCAGATTCAAGAGGATATGATCTATTATTAAGTCATGGATTTCAGCGGATATTCAAATAGTCAATTGATAGAGTTTGTGTTTTCCTATAATAATAATTACTAGTCATGGACCAGGATGGTGCCCATCAATGATTTTTATAGTCACCCTGTGCAAGTAATATATTTATTGGTTAAAAGAGGGAGAGGCCTCTCATATGGGACCAAGTCTCATTTATAAGACATTAGAATGGATTCAATGTATATGATGATTCTTGGATATATTAAATAGTAAAAAAAACTTATTCATATCATAGATAACATCCTTTTGAGTTTTTTTATTGGTGACCATGTCTTTTTAAAGGATTATCCTTATATGGGTCACTGTCATCTTGGAAAATAGGGGATTATGGCTCTAAGATATGTTGGGATGTTTTAGATCATTGAATATAGAGGATTATTTTCTTATCAGTTTTAATTTCCAACATAATTGTCATGTATTTAGGATGTTTTTGAAATTATCTCATCTCAATAAGTATTAACCTAATCCTTCCCATGTTTTGAGTTGGGAGGAGATTGAGATTGATCAACAAGTTTCAATTGTGAAACATTCAATGGAGATAATTTAATTTTATATGAAATTTATATAGATGGATTATATTCCATTGGTTAATGTTTTATAGTGGCATGGATTGGATTCTCATGAGACATGGTACTGTGAATCATTAGTGAGGGATCAGTGGCCTCACCTATTTCTAGAGAATCCTTCTTCTTCGTGAAATTATATGGAAAAAAATCATATGGTGGGGATAATTATGAAATATTAAACTAGGTATCTTGACTCATTATGTATAGGAGGTCATCATTCAAGTTCGATAGGCATTAGAGGTGAATTAGTGGTGTTTCGAGAGGTCCTAGCCATTTTTTTGCTGCTGATGGCCACCGGTCAACTAGTGGGAGATATTGGCCAACCAATGGAATGTTATGAGATTGTGGTTCCTAAAATAAATACACTAGAAAAAAGTGGTAGTCCTCTAGGAAACTGATAGGGATATCCATGATAAAAAAAATTATTACTATATTGACTGACCATATCATAGAAAATGTGCCACTATAGTGGCCACCAGCCTACTAGTGGCTATCACTGGGTAGCCAGTGGCCTCTGGCAATTCTTGTTATGTAAGGGTGTTTTTTTCTATTTTTTCAAAAACCCCTAATTAACTAATTTATATATCCTTATCATACATAATTCATCTAGTGCTATTGGAGAGGCCTTCTATTAACATTATAGAATAATTCAATTTTCCCCTCTATCTATTTAGATCTCGAATTGGTTGGTCATTCATTCATTGGTATGTCTAATTGAAACCTTCTCATTCCAATAATTTAAATTGTAATTGGTAGTTTTTATATTCTATATTTTTTTAATCTATTGATCATTTTATGATCCCTTTCAACCCCTTATATATTCTTTAGTTTTTTTCTCTAAGATTCCAGATCTCTTATTGATTGTGGTGTAGTGAAAGAGATCCATGAGGTGTGTATTTATCTGTCTTATTTTCCATAAATTTTCATTTAAAACACTATTCTATGATTCAATAATTGATTCTTAGGGAATCCCCTCATTTTCTCAAGTGTTTCCATTACTCCCAGTGTGGGGATCCCATTATTCTTAGCATTCGACCCATGTCTGGGGTAATATATTCCATCTCTCTCCTATGTTTGATGAACCGTGAATTTTATTTGTAATCTAAATTATGTTATAAATGATAAGTATAATGATTCATTATTTTTTTTAAATGCATGTATAAATTAGTTTTTTGATAAAATATTATTTTCCCCTTATATTTTTAAAATAATTATTGTTGAACCCTCTGTGAGATCGTTATTTTAATAATCACAAATATTTGTTGTCTTTGTTTATAAGTCAATTTAATCAATTATTCATTCTGTTCTAAATGTGTTTACTATGATTAATCATGTTTATAGATGTTTATCAATGATTATTTATGGTTTACTATTGACCTGGAAGTGTTCTGGATTGAACAGACACTTTGTGAGAATTTCATGTTTTTGACTCACCGTTAGTTATTTTCTTGAGTCACCGTCAGTTAAAGGATGACAACAGTCGCACTGATGATAACGGTCGCACCGATGAGAACCGTCGCACCAATGACAACGGCCACACCGATGACAAAGGTCGCACCGATGAGAACGGTCTCACCGATGAGAACCGTCGCACCAATGACAATGGTCGCACCGATGACAACAGTCACACCGATGAGAATGGTCGCACCGATGACAATGGTCGCACCAATGAGAACGGTCGCACCGATGACAACAGTCGCACCAATGAGAATGGTCGCACTGATGACAATGGTTGCACCAATGAGAATGGTCACAACGATGACAAAACTTGTACCGATGACAATGGTTGCACCGATGAGAATGGTCGCACCGATGAGAACGGTCACCCCGATGTTGATCACATGTCCTACCGAAGCTGATGTTGATCATGTGAATTACCAACGCCGATGCTGATCACATGACCTACCAATACTGATTCAAATTCAAATGACTTATCGATCTCATGACTCACCAATATTCATGAAAACTGTTTGAATTTATATTAACTCTTATTTAATTACAATGGTCATATTTTCTTAGTTTAATGCACCTGCTATTAATTAATGTCAGTTCTTGGATGTCAGGAAACCATTCCTCGTACCTGTAAAAAGGAAATCATTCTTTTTTCCAGATCTCAAGGAATAAAAAGGAAGATATGCATTGAATAAGAGAGAGCTGAACAAAAAGAGAAAAATGCAAGAAAAGAAAATGGCATGAGTGTGAAGACTCACGAAAAAGCGGAAGAACTTGAAGAACACCTATAAAAGTCAGAGAGCTTCAAGATGATCTTTAACCTAGAACAAACAAAAAAGACGAGTTTTTGTGACTTGCTAAAGATCATATTCACAAGTCTGCATAACTGTAGCTGAGAAGAACAATGATACTCTATTTTGTGTCATCCTCGCCAGAAAGGACTTGAATTACATCTGCAACATCAAAACGAGTCCAGAGCTCATCTGTAATTACACAGAGCATTTTAAACTCCTTTATTTCCTCTGTTGTATCCCTTTGCTTAACATTTTGAGTAGTGCATGTGCATCTATTTATTTTGACACACACTGACTCCTGGGATGAACTAGAGTATTTCTAAATCCTCACTCAATCTTTCTCTTACACTCTTATATACCACTATGGATAGTGGTAGAGGTCAAGTGTGACCTAGATCACCTATGTGATATTGTTTTATTTTTGGTTTTTCCCATGTAGAACTGTGGTAGAGGTATGAGGACCTGAACAGTCTGAGTACTGTTGTAAAACCTCGATCTAGGGTGTGGATCATATTTTATATAAAATGTTTGAGAGGAATAAGTCTTGGCTTGAGACCGAACCTCTTGTTTTACAAATTTCTGTGCTTTTTATCCTTTTTAAAACCTATTTTGAATATTCCGCTGCTAAGTACTTTATATATAAATCTATTTTAAACTAACTCTGATAGTTGAACTAGCAAGTGTTTGTACTTATTTTGAACCAGTAAATTAGTTTCAAAATCTAACATAATCTTTGGATTATGTTAACTGAGAAGTAATCAATATTTGAGAAGCTGATTAAACATTTACAATCTTTATAAATTCACTACAGTTCAACTTGTTTTATGAATTGGGGGATTTTTATACAAATCCTTTTAACAGAAATTTTAATTGCAACTCAATTCACCCCCCTCATGAGTATCCACTCTGACCAACATTTGGTATCAAAGGATGGTTGTTTGTTATTAATAAAGGATTTCCAAATACTCTTTTTTTCAACTGTGATTTTAATTATATCTTAAAGATCTTAAATTTATGTTATTTCTAAATTTTATCTCTTTAAATATACTTGCTAAAATATAATTATGGATAAAAGATTAGAAGTTTCTGCTACCAACAGGCCACCTTTCTTTAATGGTGTTAATTATGCCCAATGAAAACTGAAAATGAAAATTCCTTTAGAAAGTATGAGATTTGATATCTGGACTGCTACAGAGACTTAGTATAAGATTCCAGACACTAAAATAACAACTTGGGATAAACCTACGAAAACTTCTTATAATAATAATTATAAATAAATGAATGCCCTGTATTGTGCTTTAGGAGATGAAGAATTTAATCAAATATCTTCTTGTAAAATTGTTTATGAAATTTGGGATACTTTGGGTGTTTCTCATGAGGGAACAACTAATATTAAAGAAATGAGATTGAATACCTACACTATTAAGTATGATAATTTGAAAATGAAGCCTGATGAACCTATTTCTGACATGTATCTCAGGTTCAATGAGATAGTTAATACAATGAGCTTACTGGGAAAGGTTGTTCCAGAAAAAGAGAAAATCATGAGGATACTAATATGTCTGCCAGAGAGATAGAGAGGCACATCAGTTTCGATAAGAGAATCATATGATATAAGTTCACTACCTGTTAAAGAACTGATTGGTAAGTTAATGATATAAGAATAAGAACATAAAGTGAATAAGAAAGAATATTATGAACCAAGGAAGAATTCAGTAGACTTCAAGAAATATTCTTCAAAGAGTAAGGACAAAGATAAAATTCAAACTACAAGTGATAGTTCGAGCTGTGATGAGAGTACATCTGACAGTGATATAGAGATGGCTCAAATATCCAGGAGATTCAAGAAATTCTACAGGAAGAAGAAATTATTCATAAAATCAAACTACAAAGGAAAATATGACAACAAAGGTCATTGGAAGAAGGATTAGAAAAAATCCGATAGGGGTGATGAAATTGTCTGCTATGAATTCAAAAGGAAAGGACATGTAAAAGCAGACTATCCAAAGTTAAAATTCAAGAAGAAATATGACTACAAGGACAATAAGTACAAGAAATATATGAAAGGAAATTAGAGTTCTCTAGAAGATAGTTCAAGTGATTATGATTCTACTAAGGATCAAAAATCTCAAAAAGCTAACATGTGTTTTATGACAAACACATCTGAGGTAACATTGGATACTCCTGCTTTAAATTCATATTATTCTGGAGTTGATTCTGATTTTGAATATGAAATTATGTCTAGTGAAGAATTATTTGAATATTGTAATATGATAGAATAAACCTATAATGAATTGAAGGACAATTATAAGACCTTGAAGAAATAGCATGTTTTGACCAGCTCTGTTAAATCTGCACTTGATGTAGAAATGGAAAAGAATGCTCAATTACTTAAGGAAAATACTAAACTGAAATTGTCTAATGATCTATTAAGGAAGGACTTAGAGAAATTCACAAATGGAAAAGGTACACTTACACAAATTCTAGGAAAACAAGTAGCACCAAAATATACCACTAGAATAGGTTATCATGTTGGACAGAGACAGATTACTAAAACTAGATTTATTCCTAAATCTGGATAGACTGCTGCTAGTTCTAGTTCTGGAAATTCATATTCTTCAACTATTTATTCACATGGTTATAGATAAAATAAAGTTCATATTTCAAAATCTATTGATTATGTATATTGTATGAAACCCATTAGACAAATTTGGGTACCAAAAGTTTTACTCTCTAACCTGTCTGGACCTAAGAGAATCTGAGTACCAAAATCATTTTCTATCTAAAACTGCTTTATAGGAAACTTGCTTAAAAAGTTCCTATAGGAAGACATGGTATTTGTACAGTGGATGTTCAAGACATATGATAGGAGACTTTTATGTTTTAAGAGCTTAGTCATAGTTTATGGAGGACATGTCACATTTTGTGATAATTCAAAAGGAAAAATCATCAGTCTAGGCCAGATTGGTAACACTGATTCAATTTTAATTTCAAAAGGTTTACTTGTTGATGGATTAAAATACAACCTATTGAGTATTTCTCAGTTGTGTGATGATGGTTTCAATGTTAAATTTGAAAATAATTCTTGCAATGTTTTTAATTTGAAAAATGTCTTAGTATTTTCTGCATTAAGAAATTAAAATATATATGTAGTAGATTTAAATTCTTTAGCCAAACAAAATGTTACTTATTTAAATGATTTTCATAAAGATTCTTGGCTTTGGCACAGAAGATTAAGACACTACAATGTACATTCACTTAGAAAACTGACTAGGAAAAACTTAGTAAGAGACCTACCTAAACTTGAATTCCCAGCTGATAAAGTTTGTAATCCTTGTCAAAAGGGAAAGCAACATAATGTTTCTTTTAAATCAAAGAAAGAAGTTTCACCTTCTCAACCTCTTGATTTGGTTCACATGGACTTGTTTGGACCATCTAGAGTTTCTAGTTTAAATGGGAATCACTATGTTTATGTCCTAGTATATGGCTTTTTTAGATATACTTGGGTATACTTTTTAGCTCACAAAAGGGAAGCTTACTCTTATTTTATTAAATATTTCAAGTCTGTAGAAAACCTTAGTGGACTTAAGATTAAGACCTTGAAAAGTGATCATGGTCGTGAGTTTGAAAATCATGAATTTGAATCCTACTACTCACACAATGGCTATAACCACAATTTCTCCGCCCCTAGGACACCTCAACAGAATGGTGTAGTTGAAAGAAGGAATAGAACCCTTCAAGAAATTGCAAGAACTATGCTCAATGAATATGATTTAACTGATTACTTTTGGGTTGAATCTTTCAATACATCTTGTTATATTATAAATAGAGTCTTGATTAGACCTGTTCTCAAAAATATCCCTTATGAACTGTGGAATAATAGGAATCCTAAAGTTAGTTACATCATATTTTTTGGTTGCAAAGTCTTTATTCTCAACACTAAGGATAATCTTGATAAATTTTCATCCAAGAGTGATGAAGGAATCCTTTTAGGATATTCAATTACTAGAAAAGCCTATATATTTTTTAATAATAGAACCAAATGTGTGGAAGAATATGTTCACATCAAATTTGATGAAACTGATCCACATGAACCTAACACCCCTCTTGAAAATCATGAAGAAGATTTTTCAATTCCAAATATTAGTAACAAAAATAGTGACCCTGTTGTCAAGACAACCAGTTCTGGAAATACTCTAGAATCTACTACTGGTGAACCCGAGCCTAGAGAAGAACCTAAAATTTATAGTCCTACCTTTACTAGATCAACTAGGATTCTAAATAATCATCCTTTAGATGTTGTTGTTGGTAATCTTGATAGAGGGACACAAACTAGAGATTCTCTATGAAATTAGGTTGAACATCAAGCCTTTCTTTCATAGTTAGAACCTAAAAATATCAATGATGCATTCCATGCTGAATTTTGGGTAATGGATATGCAAGAAGAGTTAAATCAATTTGAAAGAAACAAAGTCTGGGAATTAGTAGAAAGACCTAAGTACACCTTGACCATAGGTACGAAATCGGTATTCAGAAATAAATTTGATGAATCTGGAAACATCATTATAAACAAAGCTAGATTAGTTGCACAAGGATAAAATCAAGAAGAAGGAATAGACTATGAAGGAACCTTTGCACTTGTAGCTAGATTAGAATCCATTAGGATCTTACTTGCTTATGCATCTCATCTGAATTTCAAGTTATATCAAATGGATGTCAAAAGTGCATTTCTAAATGCTTTTATAATTGAAGTTGTTTTTGTTTAACAAGCACCTAGATTTAAAAATCCCCATTTTCAAAATCATGTTTTTAAACTTTCTAAAGCTTTATATGGTTTAAAATAGGCTCCAAGAGCTTGGTATGATAGACTAACAAATTTACTTATCTCTAAAGGTTTTACTAAAGGAATTGCAGATCCCACTCTTTTTATTAAAAGAATCTCTAAAGATGTTTTTATTGTACAAATATATGTTGATGATATTATCTTTGGATCTTCTAAAAATTCTTTATGTACTGATTTTTCAAAGATTATGAAAAATTAATTTGAAATGAGTTTAATGAGAGAACTCAAGTATTTTCATGGTTTTCAAATTTTTCAAAAGAAATATGGTATTATTTTAAATCAAAGAAAATATAAAAAGGATATTTTAAAACTTTTTGGTTTGGATAGTAATAAGGGAAGTGACACACCTATGACTGCCACCTATAAGTTGGATGATGATGAAACTAGGAAACCAGTTGATCAAAACAATTATAGAGGATTGATTGGAAGCTTACTTTACCTTACTGCTAGTCGACCAGATATCATGTTTAGTGTATGCATGTGTGAAATATTTCAAGTTAATCCTAAAGAATCTCATTTACTTGATTTTAAAGGTATTTTAAAATATCTCAAACATACTACCAATTTAGGTTTGTTTTACCCGAAAGGACAATCATTTGAATTAATGAGTTATTCAGATGCTGAATTTTCTGGTTGAAAGTTATATAGGAATATCACATCTAGAACATTCCATCTTTTGGGAAAGTCCCTGGTATCTTGGTGTAGTAAGAAACAGAACTCGGTTGCATTGTCTACTGCTGAAGCAGAATACATTGTTGCTGGTAGTTTTTGTGCATAGATTTTGGGGATGAAACACACTTTTTTGGACTATGGATATCAATTTAGACATGTATCTATAAATTGTGATAACACTAGTGAAATTAACATCTCAAAGAATCTCATGTCTCACTCTAGGACTAAGCACATTGATGTCAGACATCACTTTTTGAGAGATCATTATCAAAAGGGTGATATTTATCTGGAATTTATTGATTCTGAACATCAATTAGCTGATATTTTCACCAAACCCTTAAGCTCAGAAAGGTTAGATTTTATTAAACAAGAGTTAGGTATGATCGATCAGTGAAACCGATCAGTGAAACTGATCTATGAAACCGATCAGTGAAACCGATCTGTGAAACCGATCAGTGAAACCGATCTGTGAAACCGATCAGTGAAACCGATCTTTACTAACATTTAAATTATACAGTATATGAAACTGTTAGTGTTTACTAAAATGACGTTGTTTTACTTAATTGTTTTTATTGTTTATTATTGTAACCCTAAATGATAAAATTTATGACGCATGGATATTTCTTTTTCTAAAAACTGTTGACCTTCCATCTCTCGCTGAACTCTACTTTTTCTGAATCCCGAACCATTTGAACACTTCCAACCTATCAAACTTCTCGAATCTCAAAATGGAAAAGCAAAATCAATAAATCATGGAATATGAAGGTTCCTCTCCTATGAAACGCACTCGAGTAGAATTAAGCAGCACAACTCAAAGGTCAGTGAACCGGGAGTTGGAAACTCGGGTGGTCACCGTAGAAAAGGAAGTGAGTTCTGAATGGGTGTTATCTAGTAAGTATTTACTCTTAAAAGTATTGAAGATGCAAGGATGGAAAGACTGGTTTTGTGATAATAACTAAGTCTACTACCCAAATCTAGTTCATGAGTTTTATCTGAACTTAAATATTGTATTGGATAGAGCAGAAGCTGCGAGATTATCTTCAGTGATCAAAGGGAAAAAGATAACCTTTTCATCGAAGTAATGGGTTGAATATTTGGGGGTAACACATAATGGTAGATATTAGGATTACACTGGTAACATTCCTCCTACAACAGAATATTTCTCTCATGATCTTGATCTGGAGATGTTAATTGGAAAGTCTGAATCGAGAAGAATAACAGCTGCTGAGTTAGATGGAGAAAGTAGAATTTTGTTTAAGTTTATTCAACACCAAATCTGTCCCAAAAAAGGTGATTTTGTTGTTTTAAAGTATCAAGATGTTTTCTTGTTATTTTTATTATTGAATGGTGATAAGACCAACTTGTGTAGATATATTACTGTTCATATTGATGAGATGGTAAATCCATCCAAGAAGGCTACAACCTTGTTCTATTCTAAGAAAATCTCTGTCATGATAAAGTTTTTGGGTTGTGTTGAAGATGGAGATAAGTGTATCTCATCAAGTAGTAGATTTTGTATCAACAAGGATATCTGCAAAATAATGAAAATCAACTGGAATCCATGGAAGAAGGAATGGGTTGCTTATGAAGATAAGTTGTATGACTCCTTTAATCATTCTGACCACTCTAAGAGACCAAAGGGGATGAGAGATCCCGATTTAAAGCCTAATGAGGAAGTTTTCTACTCTGATGAAGAAGAAGAAATAGAAGTTACTAAGGAAACTGGAGAGTCTAGTAAGAAGGGAACAAGGGAAGCTGAAGCTGATGATGATGTGGATACTGAAAATGAACCTGAGTCGCCTCCTGATGACAGGAGTGATCCTGATACAGTAAGTCCTAAGAAAATAAGAATGGAATTTGGACCTGCTAGTCCACCTCTTAAGTTACCTGAGTCAGAACCCCTTCTAGGTGATGAAGAAGAAGCTGATACTGAAGTATCAAATTTTGAGCAGTATGAATCCAGTAGCAAAAACAGTACCGATGAAATTTCGGTAAACGATAATGGGCATGGAAATAATGATGATGGTGATGATGATGATGATGCAAGTTCTCGACCAGTGGATGGTCACAATGTAATCCAAGCTGATCCAAAACCTCATTTAGATGAGTAAGAAGTTGTTCCTGAGGCTGAATGGACAATGCAGATAGAGATTGATGTAGGTGAGGAAGTCTCACATGAAAATTCTAGAAAAGCTGATTTTGTAAATCCTCAGTATACCTCTTGTAAAGCTGCATGGGAGGAACACCCAGGTTTTGTGGTTCTTGGTTTGGATTATTCAGAGTAAGAGGAAGAAGAAGTTCATATCGCAAGGGTAAACCATCCAGTTAAGGCTAGAACAGTTGCTAAAGATGTTCAAATGATAGCATAAATACCTGGTCCTTCATTTTCTAGATCTGATTTGGACAGATTTAAAGATGAGTTGCTCTATGCAGTTAGATAGATAATAAAATAGGAACTATCTAATGCCCCTTCTCCTGCTCCTGTGAATTTATCTGAGGCTTCTATGGATTCTTTAACTCAAAGAGTGGTAAGTATTATTAAGCCAGACCTATGAAATACTGTTGAGATGATTGGCAGGCATATTACCTCTCTAAATCAAGCACTCAAAGATTTAGGCAATGACTTAGTATCTCTGTCAGGTGAATTTAGATCAACCATCACTGGTATGATGGAATTTTTGAGAAATTTGACAGAACACCTGAAGAAATCTGATTTGAGAAAATTGAAAGCTGAGATAACTCAGATTGATTCTCAAAGAAGCTCCTCCAAAGTGACCAAGATTACTAGACATGAGATCAATTCCTTACAAGATGTTATAAAAGAAGAGTTAGCAGATCTTGGACAAATTATGGATTCGGACTCATTGAAAAAGATGAAAGAAAACAGTGATCATATTCACAAGATGGTAAAGATTTATTCAGCCGATGCTACTCAGGCTCAGAAAGAGATCAAAGAAAATGTGGATCGCTATTTTTCTAAAATGTATACAAGCATGAGTTGAACCATCAGTTTAAAGTCCTGGATGAAAATTTAAGGCTTTATCCAGTCACTCAAGACTTTAAGGCTCAAGTCCAACAGTTTAAGGATTTTAGTCCCACTCTAGATAGTTTTATACAGAACAAAGATGACTTTGAGAAGGCCATGAAATATGGTGGTGAAGTAATTCAGGATTTTATAAATCTACTCAAATCATATCTTCATGTGCAAGATAAGGCAATTGTTTTTCCCACTAATGAACCTCTCAGTCCATTCAGTGTTGCTCCTGGTCAGATATCAGTCTCTCAAGCTCTATACAATATTCGTCCAGTCATTTAGCAGCCGCTTTCTGGAAGATCTTATACTCAACCACAAGTGACCTTAGCACCCACTATGCTACCAACCCAAGTTGTGCTACCTCCTCTCTCCATTCGTCCAGATCAACCTTCCACCAAACCACCCTCTGTCCCATCCATTCCTCCATCTGCTAAAGGGAAAGCTCCTTTTCACCCCAAGAAGTAGTTGTGCCTATAATTTTTGATAGGGTGTATTTTTGTGTCTCTTTTTATTGTACCTTTTTTAGTGGTTGTTACAATGGAACCTTCTTCTTTTTGCTCTTTCTGCTCTATTTTTCTTTTTGATAATCCCAAAAAGTGAGAAATGATGACTAATATATATACAAAGGGTAAGAAATGAATACTTATATGAATGAATACAAAGATTAAATATTTTTATATAAAGGGGATATCTCTATAATCTGATGCTATGTTGATATACTCTCACATTGTTTATGATCTAATGCATTCTCTGATGACCTGTCTATCTTTCTTCATATATTCTGTTTACATAAGAGGAGCATACTGAATGTTATATCCTCTCCTCCCTCTTCATTTATGCCATAGATTTGTGATTATCAAAAAGGGGGAGATTGTTGAACCCTCTATGAGATGGTTATTTTAATAATCAAAAATCATTGTTATCTTTGTTTATAAGTCAATTTAATAAGTTATTCATTTTGTTCTAAATGTGTTCACTATGATTAATCATTTCTACAGATGTTTATCTATGTTTATTTATGGTTTACTATTAACCTCGAAGTGTTCTAAATTGAACAAACACTTTGTGAGAATTTCATGTTTTTGACTCACCATTAGTTATTTTCTTGAGTCGTCGTTAGTTAAAGGATGACAACAGTCACACCGATGAGAACGGTCGCACTGATGAGAACCGTCGCACCAATGACAACGGTAGAACCGATGACAATGGCCACACTGATGAGAACGGTCACACCGATGAGAACCATCGCACCAATGACAATGGTCACACCGATGACAACAGTCGCACTGATGAGAACGGTCGCATCGATGACAATGGTTTCATCGATGACAATGGTTGCACCGATGAGAATGGTCACACCGATGACAATGGTCGCATCGATGAGAACGGTTGCACCGATGACAATAGTCGCACAGATGACAACAGTCGCACTGATGAGAATGGTTGCACCGATGTGAATGGTCACCCCGATGTTGATCACATGTCCTACCGAAGCTGATGTTGATCATGTGAACTACCAACGTCGATGCTGATCACATGACCTACCAATACCGATGCAAATTCAAATGACTTACTAATATCATGACTCACCGATAGTCATGAAAACTATTTGAATTTCTATTAACTCTTATTTAATTCCAATGGTCATATTTTCATAGTTTAATGCACCTGCTATTAATTAATGTCGGTTGTTGGATGTCAGGAAACCGTAACTCATACCTGTAAAAAGGTATTCATTCTTTTTTCCAGATCTCAAGGAATAAAAAGGAAGATCTACAATGAAGAAGAGAGAGCTGAACAAAAAGAGAAAAATGCAAGAAAAGAAAAGCGCACATGTGTGAAGACTCACGAAAAAGAGGAAGAACTTTAAGAACACCTGTAAAAGTCAGAGAGATTCAAGATGATCTTTAACTTGGAACAAACACAAAAGACGAGTTGTTGTGCCTTACTGAAGATCATATGCACAGGTCTGTATAACTATAGCTGAGAAGAACAGTGATACTCTGTTTTGTGTCATCCTCACCAGAAAGGACTTGAATTACATTTGCAACATCAAAAAGAGTCCAGAGATCATACGTAATTACACAGAGAATTATAAACTCCTTTATTTCCTCTATTGTATCCCTTTGCTTAACATTTTGAGAATTGTTTGTGCATCTGTTTATTTTGACACACACTGACTCCTGGGCTGAACTGGAGGATTTCTAAATCCTCACTCAATCTTTCTCTTACACTCTTATATCCCACTGTGGATAATGGTAGAGGTGAAGTGTGACCTGGATAGCATATGTGCTATTATTTTGTTTTGGTTTTTCCCACGTAGAACTATGGTAGAGGTCTAAGGACCTGAACAGTCTGAGTACTGTTGTAAAACCTCGATCTAGGGTGTGGATCATAGTTTATAAAAACTTTTTGAGAGGACTAAGTCTCGGTTTGAGACTGAACCTCTTGTTTTACAAATTGATGTGCTTTTATCCTTGTTAAAACCTATTTTTAATATTCCGCTGCTAAGTACTTTAAATATAAATATGTTTTAAAGTAACTCTGATAGTTGAAATAGAAAGTGTTTGTACTTATTGGGAACCGGTAAATTAGTTTCAAAAGCTAACTTAATCTTTGGATTATGTTAACTAAGAAGTAATCAATCTTTGAGCAGATTATTGAACATTTATAATCTTAATAAATTCACTACAGTTCAACTTGTTTTATGAATTGGTGGATTTTTATACAAATCCTTTTAACAAAGATTTTAATTGGAACTCAATTCACCCCCCTCTTGAGTATCCACTCCGACCAACAATTATGTTTTCAAAGAATCATGAAATGGTTTATGAAATTAGCTTCCAAAGCATCAATTTGGATGAAAAATGGATATATAGAAATTGTTTTGTGTAATTTTATAATCCCTTTTGAAATTATTTGACATACGTGGCACTTAGGAGCATTGGGTACCTAGGTGTGGGAACTAGTGTGGGGCATTGTCCTTTAACATCATAAGGTGGTACAATTTCTAGCGACTTCCTTTATTCTTATATTGTAGATTAATTGTATCATGGAATGTGTTCATAACACTATTAGGGGGTTTTATTTCTTGGGTGTACCTCCATGCCTAGATTTTAGATTTCTCGGCTCCAAAGACTTTATGTGCACACTATTCATTATTTTTTGGGGGGTTTGAGTGACCTATAAAGCCCATATCTATGATATGGTAGGGGTGATATAAATTATTATTTGATTTTTATTTTTTGGATTTGATATTATATACATAGGATTTTATAAATTCAATATGGTTTATTTTTAAATATTCTTTGAAACTATGTTATTTAGATTTACTTAGAACTGTAAAAAGAGGAAACATTTTTCCATAATTTTCATTAAAATTGTGGAAACTATTAATCATGAAATATATTTTTTGGTTGAGGATATTGGGATTAATTGATAGAGACTTGTTATTTAAAACCAAGGTTGGATCCTACTGAGCCTATTTAGCTCACACCGTACACAATCAGTCAGGGGTGTGGATACCTTGTTTTTTCTAATGCAAGAAAGGGAAATGAGACACAGTGAAGAAGATAGGTATATTTCAATTGGGAAAGGGTAGATAACATTTAGATTGTGGGACATTATGCACCAATCAAATAAATTAAATGTTTTCATTTTTTGTCTGATTTAATTGGTTTTCATATAATGTATAATTGGATTTTGACTTTATAACTTAGTTTTTTTTTCAATAGATGTTACTCATTTTACTATGGAATATTTATTTTATGGTTATTTTTCTCTTTGTGTACGGATTGAATATTATTTTGGGAAGATAAAATCATTCCCCCTAGTTTTTGTTGAATTTATATGTGCTTATCTCTATCTCACAAGGATTAGGAACACCCTTAGGGTCTTTCCGAAGTCTGGTTTGGTTCCATGATAGACATGTTATGCAAGATTCATCATGAAATCCCAAGAATAAAATTAAAACATTTTAAACATGTATAAATGGTAAATGGTTCACTCATTTAGTTATGGAAAGTAAATCATGTCCCATATAAGAATTTGGGAATGAAACCCGGTCCACATATAAACTTATTGGCATGAAACAAGGTCCACAGATAATGTTGTGAAAATTAAATCAGGTTCACGAATAACATAGTTATCTAATGAGTTATAAAACTTTACAGAATGCATTGATGATATATAATGTACATTATAATCACATAAACTTAATCCATAATTGTGATATAAGACTATATAAATATTCACAATTTCATAATTGTATAACCCAAAAAAAATTAGAAGGATATAATCATAACATAGTTAACCCATAGACAAGTTACAAGTTTTATAGAATCGTCCATAAAACTTATCTATAATAAACGTTCTAGAAAAAACAAGCAGATGGTATCATGAGATCGTATCCATAGTGAAAAATAATTAACCAGAAATTATGTTATTATAGATGAAAACTTATTTTACATTATTAATGAAATATTTTATGAGAAAAATAACCTTTTAGTTTTGAAATCAAATATTTTAAATCTAAAAATTTACAAATGATAGTGATTTTTTAAAGGAACATTGAATCTTTTTATTTAAGTATCAAATAAAACAACGGTTATGAGGATGGGAAAATACATTCTTGTGATATATGTAAAACTGAGGATGTTTTTCACACCTTTGGAGAAAATCCCCTCATTTTGAAAACAAAAAAAATATTATTTTTATACCTTTCATAGAAATTTAAATATGGGTAAAAATTACTTTAGTAAATAATTTTATAGTATAAAAAATATTCTTAAAAATATATCAAATATAATATGAAAATGGAAGAAAAATATTCCCAACCATAGAGGAAATAATGTTTCTTATTCTTAAAAACATATTTTTGATCCTTTTGCGTACAAAAGACAATAAAATTTTACTATTAATTTAAAATTAAATTAATAAACAAAGGATAAGAAAATGGATGGTATTTAAATGAAAACATTCATAAAAAATTTCTTGCTGAAAAATTTAGTAGAGACAATCCTCAAAATAAATGAAATTGCAAAATAAACCATTACCACCTTGCTAATATCTAAATCAAAATGACATGAAAGAGTGAACCTTGTATGGATTTTTAAATCCCCAATATTTTATTGAGAATAATATTAAATTAAATTCATGAAAATTCTATACATCATGAAAATGATTTTTTTTTTGAATATTTATTATGTCTCATTGAAATAAAAGTGATATGGTGAACCCTTACCTTAGGTCACATTTTTCTTCATATGGGTTCAAACATCCTCTTATTTGAGATACCATCATCAGATTACACATTAAAACTTCTTAGGATAGTTTTAAGGTAACACCAATTTCTCAATAAAGAAGGTAAAGAATCTTCGAAGGTGTTTGGATATATCACGGTTGAGCTAGAGTGCAAAGTGTTTTTAAATAATATAGGAGAAGGGGTTCCCATATATAAGTTAGTTAAATGACACAATCTGAATTACAAAAAATATTTAAATATAATATATGTCATAATAAAGTGAAGTGGAATGAAATTTATATATTTTAGAATGTAGAAGATATGTTCAAAATATTTTTAACCAATAAAATTAAGATATGTTTAGGATAAATTTTAAACCTTTTATTTTGAATTTAATCACCTCATTAATCCTTTTTATCTTTTGACCATGGTAACCCATTTTTTAGCATTTATGGGTCCTACATTTACTTCAAAACTTATATTTGGATCAAATATATTCAATGGAAGACATTATTGAACATTTCCCATCACACTTGTCCTATTGTAATATTTTTTCATTTTTAAATAATTTAATAAAATATTATTTAACATAAATTATCATTAAAGTCATTTTTAATAATATTCTATTAATTTGACTTCAATAACATTACGAAAACAATAAAATTAGAATCTAAAAAAAACTAAAATAATTTATATATCAATTTTTTTATATCATGTAATGACACAATTCATTCAAAATATATTAGTTTTATTATTTTTAAAATCAGTTACCTTCGTTTTTCAACAGCTTTCCCAAGAACCATTTCAGAGTTGTGTATGTATTTGAATTAATTATATCATCATAAAAAAAATAAAAATAAAATCATAAAAAGATGAATTTACCATAGAAATTAAAATTTATTATCAATTATAATATCTTACTATCCTATTAAAAATATATTATAAATATTAAAACAAATAGAGTGAAATTTTGTATTTATTGTTTACTTAAAATAATATAAATGTAGTTTTCAATTGAAAATAGAACCAAATTGCCATAAATTCAATTTTCAGATAACTACAGTAAAAGGAATCCCATCAAATGAAATAATAAAAAGTATAGGGTTAATTATGAGACCTTTTATCATAGTTTTAACTTAATTTTACCATTTTTTACCTTACTGATGTTTCTAATATTTACCATGGTTAATATGTATTATAACCAAAAATAAAATGGAAATATTTTTCAAATTTGAACCTCTTGATTTCAAATATGAAATAAATTTTTTATTCAGTTTTTATAAATTGTAAAAATAAATTTTAATATAAATAAATAAAATGTAATGAAAATAATTTTAAGAAATTTTTTTATTAATTATAAGAAGAAACTTACATGAAGATAAAATAAAATATTGATGCCTCCAGAAATATTTATATTATCTTTAATAAAATCAATCTTAGTTTACTTTAAAACCAAATACAAAGTATAATTGAACTTCTAAATTACGTTATTTAAAAAACTTGAATTATAATTTTTTTCAAAAATCATCATTATTCAATATTCAATTTAATTTTTTTTTAAATATAAAAACATCATCCTAAGTCTATAATGGCATAAAAATATCAATTTTTTCTATTTTCTCAAATTCAATTTATAAAAGTGGCAGTAATTAAATATAATATTCATTAACAAAATGAATTAAAAACCACTTTACTAGAAAATTTTAATTCATGGCATAAATTGAAATTCCTAAAAATTTGGTACTTAATTATTATGAATTAATCATTTATTTTTCATTGAATAAAAACATTAATTTTTTCATAATTGAGTTATTCAAATTCATACCAAAAATTAAATAACTACGTTATAATATAACAGGGTTTATTTTAACCTCAATGTTGGGTGTTAAGTAAGTTATCAAAAAATTATATTTATTCAAGGAGATATATATTCTGAAATATCAGGTAGTTTCATTCTGCACCACTTGAATAAATTGTACCCCCAAATTTTTAATAATATCATAATATAATTAGTTTATTGGTGCATAGTAATCTAATGTATATTATATCATGATAAATAATTTTCATAATAACATTATGGAACTTAGTATTTTTTAATTAAGTGTTTGTAAGAGAAATTATGGGTTATTATAATACTTATGAGTTTCCATAAACATAACTTGATAGCTAAGAAAAACATTCAACATAAGACTTCGTAGATTTATCTAACTCATAATTGAGTTGATGAGATCAATAACCATCAAGGAAAAGAAAACAATATAACATAATTATTTGATTTATTTACACACCATAAACATAATTTCATCCTTTTATTATGATTGAATATGTTTTTTATCCTTCTATTATTTCATATTCTATATGATAAACAATCATGATGATTTCTTTCCTTACTAAAGCACCAAAATTAACATTTAATAGACCACATGATCCACAAAAGAATAAAAATTAATTCCACCTATCTCTAAATGATTACCAAATCCAAAATGGTTGGTAAAAATTATCCAATATAAATAAAAATTCATACAATAATCAAAAAAATTACATCATAATACCAAAATATTTACTAGCCTTAAAAAATTTCAAAATATTACAGAAAAAATTGAAAACCAAAGATTAAAAGGATTTGATCACATATTCTTTAATGATTTACTTAAAATTATCTTAAAATAATATCAATCACTCGCAGGGTAGTATATAAAGGATTTATATACCTTAATATCATACACCCCCATAATATACTAATTGTTCCCATAAATATAATAAATCCCCATAATTCCCAAAAAATCATATATGCTTCCAAAAATTAACTTTACACAAACTCTATAGTTTACATTACCAATATCAATCATCTCTTTATCCCAACTAAACATTTTTATTTCAACATCAAAGCAATATTAAAGGGTATGTATCCTACAATAATGAATTTTTTAAAAATATAATCTTACCACTAAATCAAATTTCTATGTTATCATTACCATTTAATATATGCATGTAAATACTTAAAGAAAAACTACTATAGAAAAATCCATGATTCTAATATCTAAAAAAACATTGATAAAAAAATTCTAAAACATAATTCTCGAGTCCCAACACATTAAAACCTCAATCATTCGACTTCAATGATTAGAATTACATATCTCATTCCATAGTCTAAGAGTTAGCCCTTGCATTATGGAATTGACTCACATAATTCAAAAATTCAACACACATAATACATTAAACTATAAATATCACCATTGGATGAAATTCATTTCTCTCAATCAAACCCTTTCCTTTTTTATCATAAATTTATTTTTTTTCATTATCATTCAAACATAATACATCTTTCAATTTATATTTTTATTTCCATGGGTGATTCATCCTACACACTTAACATGTAAGAAGTAAAATCTTCTTCCCTCTATGGTATTTATCAACTAAAGTCCCATAAAACTCTATTTTTCTCTTATTATGTGTGGTAGGAAACTCACCATGTTGGATATTGTTAATCATATAATGAGATAGATGATTTGGATCAAAAGGTTTCAGATTCTAGATCATATTTCAGTTGTTTTCTAATGAGGAAAATCATTCTATTTTCCATCACATGCAGTATTAACATGATTACTCTTAGATCATGCTATTGTATTAAACTAACAATAATAGTGTGTGAAAAAATAATCATAGTGAAAAATCATATAATCATGAAAAATAATATGTAGGATGTTTAAATCATGAAACTTTGTTTTCACTATATGACACATTATGTTTGACACAGGCCATTGATGGTGATTATCTATTCAAATACTTCATAATTTTTCATGAATAAAATGTGAATTAACCTAGGAATATCCCCTGAAAGTGTCTAACTAGGTGTGCAGTATTATCCTCACTCATCAAGTACAAATGATGATCAAATTAATACCCAATTTACCTCTTTTAATGTTTTTACTCATTTATATATATGTTCCATAGCCTCATCCACTTTCTAATATCCAAAATAGGATTTATTTTCATGGTGAACCACACAATACATACTTTAACAAAGCCTCAATGTGTTATCATAAACATACAATTTTCCCTGTGATTTTTAAAAAAGTTATATAATTCTAATATACAAAAATAATTCAACCTTTATTTGATACCAACAAATGTGACCCAATAATTTAATATATAAATAATACACATTTTTTATTAATATTAAATACATAACACAATTATTTATTCTCTGGAATTGAAAAGGTCTAGTTTCATTGAAGATCAGATATATAATCATCTTATTTAAGTATAATATTTGTCATCTCTAATATATTTCATTACATAAGGTGCCTTCAAATACTTGTCATATATAGTACACTTCTTTATTGCCTAGGAAAAAATTTAAAGCATAAGAAGGGGTGATCTAGGATGCTCAAAAAATGTAAACATAGGATATACAAATCAATGTTCATAAGTGAGAATAAGCCTATGAGAACATGATCATAACATAATAAAGACATTCCCAATAAATTAAATGTCATTCATCATGATTCCTAAAATAAGGCTTTGTTATAATAAAAGACAAATTTCTTGAGAGTACAAAGTCATCAATAATCAATCATGAGACATGAGAGCATATCATAAACATATTAATGTGGCACAAGAATAAGAATATAACATTTTTAACTTGTGTAAATAGTAATATGTTCACTCATTAAGTGAAGGACATGAAATCAGGTCCTCACATATACTTATGATCCTAAAATCAGGTCCTTGAATAAAATTATTTACATGAAACTAGGTCCACACATAATGTTGTGATCATTAATTCATGTTCCGGAATAACACAGTTATCTCGTGAGTTATACATAATTATACAATTCATTAGAGGGATATAAGTGATCCACCTATAACATAAAATTAATCAATAAATTTTCCACAAGATCATGAAAAAATTCATTTTTGCGTCATCATATGAACCATGAAAAAAGTGTTTTAGAATAATTTCATCTTAACATAGTTTAACCATACACAAGTAATGGGTTTCAATGTTTCATAATTAAATCATTTTGATTGTAAATCATCCATAGATAATAAGTTGATGGTATCAATGGATCATATACCCAATGAGACATAAGTATCATCGATGAATGTTATCATCGAGGAAAATTTATTTTAAAAAGATCACTTTAATTTTTTTTAGGAAAATACCCATTTAATTTTGAAATAAATTTTTTAAAATCAAAAATATTCCAAAATATTATGGAAAAAATTCTTTCAAAGTAATCATGGAATATTATAATGGAGGTTTCAATGAAAAGAATAATCTTCATAGAGAAAAAGGTTGTTCATGCAGTACATGTCTTGACATACACTAAATGACCTTTGAAAAATCTACAAGAGAAGAAATACGTGAATCATGGGTACTATTTTACCCATAAATCAAATGAAGAACAAGGGATACAAAACTAAAAGATCATGTAAACCTCCAAAAAACATGTGATCTAATAGCCCTTAAAAGGCCATGTGAATGGATCAAGCACAGTGCATGACCTCCTTCAGATCACATGGGCCCCCTATATAATCATCTAGTTCTTGATAAGACATCCAAGACATATTATGATCATGTGTTGGCTTCCAAGTGAACTCCTCCATATCAAGAGACTTTTCAATTAGTAGATTCTTGAAAAACAATCCAATGATTCTTGAAAATAATAAAAAAGTTATATAAAATATGCAAGACTTTTGTAGTCATACATCTTCACATGACATACCCACATAGTCTGCAAGACACCTCAAAGGCCCTAGAAACATGTCTACCTTATCATGCATGAGCCTGATGGCATGTCACCCTCATGACACGAAGGGATTCATACATTTCTAGTCAGTCGTGCACTCCCCCTTCAGATCCATAAGACAAACAGAGGGGTTGTCCGTGAAAATGATTGAGCATCAACATATGAACCTTTATTGGTTAGAAAATGTATCACGGATAAAAATGTGTTTGTCTTAAAAAATATTTACATAATTTTTCGATATCCCCAACACTTGTAAAATAAATATGAAAATAAATGGGGAAATGGTAGAATATTCTTCCAGAATGAGATACGATGGACCTCGCACAAATGGGGTTATACGTCCTGGGTGATCATCAATGATCACATGACCCACCGATAAGATGTCATGATACAATGAGACCCCTTGGTGTGTCTTCATGATCTCGCAAAGGAACCCTGACCATCCACCTTTTTCTCATGAAGGATCCCTTAAAGTTATCTCAAATCAAGGGAAATCCTTTCAATAGGAATCATAATCTCACAAAGGCCCCTAGACATGACATCTTGACCTAGAAAAATCTCCATGGAATGTCATCATAGTTAGGAAAGTTCCCTTGGATTTAACAAAATTCAGTAAAATGGTGTGCCAACAGTATTTTCATGCATTTTTTGATCATCATGTCATTCCCTTGAATAACTAATGGCTGAATCTTGGATAGATAGTAACACCAAATCCCTCCACTGACTCCAGCCTGAATCTATGATATACATTCTGCATAAGGAGGAGTATAACTGGGATGGAGAGGCCTATAAATCCCTCCCCCTAAACATAAAAAAATCAATCTTTTCATTTACACATTGGAAAATCTTGGAATTGAATAAGACTTCTTGGAGCATCCAATCACGCAATCACAAAGGTTTTTCATAGGGTAACATCTGGGGAACAACCTATGGGATCACGAGGCATGCTTCGAAAGTTTACATGATCACTTAAGATCACATGAAGAACTTATGTAATGTCATATGAGTTATGTGAATGAGGACCATCATATCTTCTGAATCAAGAGAAACCTAAAAAATCTAACATTGTAAAAATCTAAGGCATGTATTCAATAAAAGCTGGAATAAAATCTAAAATACAAGATACTTACATGAAAAACATACACTTTGATCCTCATGTGCTTCACATGACTCATCCAAAGCATACAACAACACCAGAACATGTCATTCAAATCAGGTGATGGTCCAATTTGACATGCCATTTGGATCATGTGATGTCGTCTTGATATGACAAGGAAGTCACAAGACTCCCCCCCCCCAATAACATAGCCCGAGTCTCACAAAACCCTTTGGAATCATTATCTAGATCTATAAATGTCCTTAGATAGGTTTTCCAAGTAACATAATGACACCAATATGTGTGAGGTTGGCCTCATGAAGTCCTTCAGGATTACTAGCCAGATCATGTGACACCCCCCAATCATATCATGCATGCTTCTCAATGACACCAAGATAAGGTGTCCTGTCACATGAGACCCTCCAGACATGTCATCCAAGATCATGTGATGGACTCCAGGACAAGTCATCCAAGCCTTGTGATGTCCTCCAGATAAGTCATCCTTGATAATGAGATGACATTGAAACATTTCATTCAGATTTTGAAACTTCCTTCAGACAAGTAAATTGGATCATGTGATTGTATTTGGAATTGTCCACGATACAACCAGATATTTCCAGATATCCTCCAACATGTTAGGAAGAAAATCAAGTAGGTCAGGAAGACAACCAGGCCATAGCAAATAGGAGTTCTAGGATATGATAACCTTGTTTGGTGTGCATATTAGTGCAACCTCAGTGAGTAAGCCCAGCTTAGTGGAATGATATGACTAACCCCATATTAAATAAACCTTAATGTATAATCATCGATCAGTGGAATTATATAACTAACCCCATATTAGGGAAACCTCAGTGTAAACCCTTAATCAATTACATGATATGATTACCCCCATATTAGTAGGGAAACATCAAATTTTTAGCCCCAATAATTGGCATGATATGACTACACCCATATTAGGGTAACCTATATGTGTAATCCCTGATTATTGGCATGATATTACTACCCCAATATCTGAGAAACATCGGTGTTTTATACCCAATCATTAGGATGATATGACTGCCCCACATATTAGGGGAATATCAATGTGTAATCCCCAATCAGTGGCATGATAATACTACCCCCATATTAAGGCAACCTCATTGTGTAATCCCAAATCAGTGGCTTGATATGACTAGCCCATATTAGGTAAACCTTAGTGTGCAAGCCCTAATCAGTGGAATGATATTACTGCCCCTATTTCAGGGAATACATAGTGTGTAAACCCTAGTCAATGGCATGATATGACTACCCCCATATTAAGTAAACCTTATTTTATAAGCCCTGGTTAAGGGCATGATATGAATGCACCCATATTAAGGAATCCATAGTGAATAAGCCCTAGTCAACTGATCTAAGAGAACTTTGATTCATGCTATAAATAGTATATATAAGATTCCTTCCTAAGGACTGAGCCCAAATGGGCATATACTTCAATGTATTTCACCCCATGTCTCTAACATTTCAATGACCAGGACCCAATCTCTCTCATGTGAGGACCATGTTTCCACATCCAACAGAAAACATAGAAGTCAAATGAACTTTGATAACTCTAATTCCTACCATATCTAAGATATGTTAGACACCTTCGTAAGTCTCGATATCCATATCAAGAATCAAATGGGTTTCCCAATCACTCAAGTCCCACATCTATATATACTTAGACTGATTACTTGATACCCCTTGTTTCTCACACTAATTATGGAACATGTGGGATTAGGGAGATGTAATGGTTATATCATTCACATCATAAATCTTCACCAGTCTGAGCAACCTCAGTTTGAAAGATCTAATAATTATCATGATGTGGTTGTCCCCATATAATGGAATCTACCTTGGGTCCAATTCTAGGTGCGTGATAAAACTACAACGAATATGATTCCTTCCATAACTAGGATATGTAGGAGGCCTCACCAAGGGTCAATCTCAATACTCAGTGCCTAAGTGGCCTCATATATGTGTTTTTTACTACATTAAACTACACAGGTTTAACAAACTACATGGGTTTTGATTATTATTATAAATAGGATATGTAGGACATCTCATAGAGGTTCAATCACATACTCAACATATTAATCACCTCTGTGGATGATAGCATACCACAGAGTGCCTAGTTATACGGATTCAACATATAAGAATCTTCCCATTAATGGGAAATGGAAAATGAACCTGAAATACATATAAATGGAATCACTAATAGACTCCACTTTACATATAAAAAGATTCATCACATGATCATTTTATTAGGGTGACCTACTTTATCTTGGAATTAGGAATACATTAATAAAAAAATATTAAATCTACAAGATATTCTTAGAATACGAAATAATTACCCACAAAAGGGTGTGATGAACGTGAACTCCCATCCTCTAAACCCATGTTAGTTCCTAAGTTTCATTGGATTTGAAACCCCAATTTACCACCTACCAATGGAAAGCAGGTCTATACTCAATTATGGATATTTGAACTATTGGGTGCTTCAAATAAAAGATAAGAAAAAAATGGTAAACCGACATAGATAATTGTGAAACATGTCAACCCCCAACAATCAATCAACTTAGAAAACCTAAATAAATCTTCCTAATATTTGGGTGATTTTTTAATATTTTAGAAGAAATAAAAATGGTGAACCCAATGTGAAATCATTTTACTATAGAATCGTATTCACAAGATAAAAAGGGATAGATTTCCTAGTTCTCATCGAACCTTTTTTATCCATATGAATGATACACTTATGTTTTGGATGAAAAAATGGAAAACCAGACATGAATATATCAAATAAAATGATTATCAGTTTACCATGAATTAATCCATTTTGTTTACATATCCTATACAAAACAAATCTGTAAAAACAGACATGAATCTTAAGGATGGTTCTCAATAGTTGGGGTTCTCATGAAATATCTCCATCCTCGCTTTGACAAGTCCACAGGATCATAATGGATGGATGGGGAATAAGAAACGACAATTGTGTTACCCATACATATATGATTGAGAACATATCATGCCTATAATGACGAACTAATTGATGAAATTGTTTCTTTTTTACTTCTTGACTATATATACTTATCTCGCAAACAATACATGTCCTAAGAAAATGTCTTCATCCAGCAACCATTCTGGAAAATCAGATGCAACTACAACCCCTATGGGCCTTAGAATGACCTCACCCACCTAAAATCTTCATCATAGGGTTGAGAATGAAATTATCTAGGTATACCATCAACATGGTATGATCCAAACCCTTGATTCTTAACATGAGGATCTCCATGTTTTGAAATTGATTGGTCTTCATCATAAAAAAAAAGTTACGATAAAACCATTATCACTCATCTCCACTGAAAAATGCTTCGGAAGATTAGACCTTGAGTATGACAATCAACACCTTCAATATCTGATTAATGTGGAATAAGGAGTCAATTATGGATCCCTTCTAGTTTTGGGGACACCAAGGAGGGCTCATATCAACCTATGTCACCAATTCCATCACACTGATTCCCTTCATTCACTTGTTGAGGTTACCACCCAACACACTACAACCAATGATACCCATTCATGATAAATAAGGAAGGAAAATCAGGAATAGAAGGCTCTGGATAATCTTGAGTGGTATCATACCCCCACTCCCATTTCTATATGTATTTTAGAGGAAACCAATAAGATTGCTCATATTTCTGCTCACTAAGAAGATGGTTGTGGGAATATTCATAAAAAAATCATGAACGAGGCACATATTCTTACCCCTAGAGATGAATCCCATCATCATATTTTGATGGAACAATGAAGACATAAGTAGTCTCATATCCCAACAATCAATTTAAGATATTTATAAGTATATTGTGGAGATAAAAAATGTGTAGTATTACATTTCTACGCACAATTTTCTAATGTTTCATTACATCTTGGAAATACCTAAAGAACTCTACAGGGCATATTCTGGAATTGGTATAGATACAGGGGAAGGTTCATATTCCTATCCATATAGAAATGGAAGAAAAGAACACTCTAATAAGTATGAAAAATTGGTTACTATTAAGAAATAATATATTCATGATTCTTCTTGGGAGGATTATTGGCATATTCCAATAAAAGACCAGGTGCTAGACCAGGATCATATTCCCATTCCAACTAAGGATCACCAAGTGAGAGAGGAACATGTCTTGGTATATGAGCACATTCCTATTGAAAAAGATCCATGGTATATTCCAAAGGTCCTAGATCATGCTCATATCCCCATTATAGTAGGGGATCACCAAGTGAGAGTGAAACATTCCAAAGGATAGGCTCATATTATTATCAAAAAAACTAATGGTGTACTCAAAAAGCTTAGAATTGGGCTCATATTCCCATTTTGGATGAGTATCACCAAGTGAGAGTGGGACATGCTTTAGAAAAAAAACTCCTATTTGTATCTGTGAATATACCTAGAATATTTATGTTGATCATGTAAGCTAGAATTGTATCCATAATTCTACCAATAAACAATTGTACAAGAATAATTATGAGGCCATACATGAGGAGGCTCATATCCCTTCCCCCATTCTGGAGGTCCATTGAAATATTCAAATATATAATTCCCAATTAGTTGGGGACTATATTCTAGTTACAACTAGGGAACACCAAGTTAGAGTGACACATGCCTCCTGACATGCTCATTTCCTCTTAAGAAAGACTGACAATATATTCTAATGGTTTAGGATCAGTCACATATTTCTATTCCTAATAAGGCTATCCAATTGAGAGTGGCACATGCCTCGAGGAAAGATCATATTCCTTAAAATAATGAAGAATATCATTGGAATATTAAAGACACTTCTCTTCATCGAGTTCGTATTCCTATAGTACCATATGGTTATCAATATATTTTGGCAGAAGTCATATAGTTGGCTTATATCCATACAAAGTTCTAAAAGGTTGGTCAACATATTCTAGTAACGATGAAGAAGGAAGATTATATCCCTAATTTTCTCAATGAAATTGTTATTGAGGTTGTTCAATTCACATTTTCATCACCTCGAGGGTATGTTAACTCTTCAATAGAAGCTGAATGTGATCATTACCATGATAGTCCTCCTCGTGGTAGTATAGAGACGGATCATAGGGACTCTACTCTTGATATCCTCCATGACAAATTTCCCAAGGTGATATCTCCTATAAAAATTGAAATAATCCCCTTTCTTAGACACCTATTCATAGAGAGGTTATCAAAACATAGACTCCTTTGTATATAGAGGTGATTGAAACATCATGTTCAACTATATTTATTTCCCCATTATCATCCATCCACACTCCACTCCATTCAGCAGGTGACCCTAAGAAATATCTTATATGGTCTAACTAGTTGGTGGAGTGTATGTATGATGGGGTGGAGGAAAAAATTCACTATTGAGAGATTTATCCAAAAAAATCCTCCCCATAATGTTCTATCACCTTTCCACTTTTGACAATGAGATCCCAGATGAGCTAGATAAGGAGTTCATTTCTTATATACACCAAAATATGTTGGGTACTCCTTAGTAGTTGAAGGCTAGACACTTACTTTATCTAGGATATTAGGATCGCCTTTATACCATCAATATAATCTATTTTCAGCTAGACCTATCTACTATATCTATAGATCGGGACCCAGAACAAGAAAATCATAATAGAAATCTACAACACACTTGCCTCCATTACATCACAACTATCTAGTAACTGATCTCCAAATCCTCATCATCCTTCTATTTTCATGGGTGGAGAAATTATGGAGTTTTTCACTTTAATGTACCCCTAGAACAATAAAACTCCCTACATATGATGTCGTATAATGTCATAGACTCTAGAAAAGTCTGGGGACCAGTTAACACACAAGAAATTTGTCCACTACAATGGAATTCCCCCACTTCAATGATGTCAAGAAATCTCGAATAGAGGGAGAGGATATAAAATAGTTCTTCGAATTGGGACCCTAATAAAATGGGAATTCATTTCGGATAAGGATGTAAAAGTTCTAATAAACTCATCAACTTCCCATATAAATTGACTCACATCATGACCATCCATTCCACCTAGATTCTTCATGATCACAGTTTTTCCATATAAAACATGTTATAATAATAGCTTCTATAAAATTTATCTAGGAGTGAACACATCCCACTATACCAGGGGAATATATACCCCCTCCTCCACCCCTCATATCGTCAATTCCTAAGAGTATTTAGGACATATCAACAATAGTAGTAAAAAAACACCATCCCACTGGGCTGGGTTCATATTTATCTAAATTTCCATCACCATGTTCTATCATTATCATAGATTTTCATGGGGAAATCAATGAATATTCTAGATCAACTCTATCCCATTGATATGGGTGAATTTATATCTCAATATCTATACCAGGAATCATCAAATCCTCAACTGGAATCTTGGAATCCTCAACAACAGGATCAATAAATTCAAATTGTGAACTCAAATAGTCCCTAACCCATAGGGATGAGAAATTTTTATCATCATCATTATCAAATAGGGAATTATTCTTCACCAGGTTGGGAGGTAAATATCAACAGTCGACATCCCATCAGTTCCACCCGCCTCAAGATGAACCTCTACTATTTGTGTCTCATTCAAAAAACACAATAAGAAACTCCATAAAGGTAACTATAAATGGACCTAGATGGAGGAAATGTATGGATAATTAAATAAAACCCCACTGGAGTTGAAAGACAAAGAGGTATAATAAGGACAAGGGCTCAATAAACAACCCTAATGTAGGCAATGTAAAATCATCCTATTGCATTGAGTGAAATGAGACAACAACCATATCTCAATGCACCTTTGTGAATGTTTTCATTGTCATCACAACTGATAATGTGGGTCATAAAATAGATTTATAGGGATGAAATATAGGAAATATACCATGATATAAGGATTTAGATACACCAATTGAGGCTTGACATTCCGAGAACTAGAGAAGGATAAAAAACATATCACTTCTATATATTGAGTTGTCAGCTCTATGGGAAAACATTTTCAAAGATAAAGGGAAAGGTCTAGATACATCCCAAAAAGAACCCAAAAGAAATTAAATTACTTTTATGGGGAAATGATTATAATAATATTATAATTAGATAAAAACTCTCAAACAACCTAATGTAGAGCTACTCGACGGAAACATACCCACCGGGAATCATCTTCAGAAAGAGATGAATATTATCCATCCCAAAACTGATCCTTTTTTAAGAGTGAAATTTTATTATAATACCATCTTTGGATCCAAGAATTCATTCTACATAAATTAGGATGTTGAAAATGAAATTAATTATCTATAGTGTGACAATATACTATACCTATCTAGGTTGATCATTTAAAATTTTCATAGGTTTCTAATTAGTTGGAAATTAAAATAGGGTCATCTCATCAAACCCCACCCACTCCCTAGGTACAAGAGGTAGCTCAGGCAGTAGTACCTCCATAACTACTCAATGACATCAAGTCCCTATAAAACATGAATGGAATCCATGGAAGTGAAATGTGGACCACTATATCCTGAGAGAGATCCATATCCCAAATGGGTGTACGACACCTTCCCCCCACTCAATTTTATTAATCCCAACTTTTATGCCTTTGATGAAATGGGAGACCTAGAAAAACATCTCACACATTTGTTATCCCAATGTGATTGGATGATGGGCCCCAATACCAATAGGAGGAAACCAAGATCATGTATTTTGTACAGACTATGATAGGGCCAACCATTTTTTGGTCCAATAGTCTTCTATCAATATCTATTGCAATACGGGAAGACATTTTTTTCAATTACTTTACTAGTTCATCTCAACACTTGGGAAAACCAAAATAACCAACCTAAAGAACTATAAAAAATGAATAAATAAGAATATTTACGACTTCATATTCAGATGGAAATGTTTAACCTATTCACTTATCATCCCTCTCTCATGGGAGTAATTGGTGGAACTCTATTTTGAAAATATTCAGAATGAGTTGGAGACATGTCTAATCCCAATGAAATAATCCCAAGTATTATATGAGTTTTCAGAAATGGAACAACTTTTGGAATATTCCATCAATTGGACCCAAACTAAATTTTTACTCATTCCCTTAGCATAGTGGAAAAGGCTTGTCAAGTTAGAAACTATTATTTTTACCCTCAAACCAGTAGCAGTTCCTATTCAAGCAACTAGGTAGGTCCTGAACCACCCAATGCCTCCTATTGAGTGCCACTAACAACTAAATTAACCTCTACTATATAAAAAAAGAGTTCAAGGTCACCTAATATTTTAGGAATGGATAAATAAAGAATACTAATTCTAAAATTAACAAGCCCCAATTATTTTCTTGTAGTTATGGATAATAACCTACTCATGCTTCCACAACCCATGTATCCCAATGAATTAAACCTCACTAATCACTCTACTACTACCCTTTCCATACAAGTAGGGGACATAATATCCAAGATTTCATTATCTCTAAATAAATCCTACAAATCATGGTCAATTCTAGATAGGTGTAATTAGATAACTCTTCATAGTAGGTGTCCTACATAACCATTTCCCAACTAGAATAAGAATATGATGGAAAAAATTTATGGTCAATTCCTAGGCATAAGTTCGATGCCCGAATGACTCTAAAGATAGTTGACTGAGATCATGCCACCATGAGAGCACAGATTCACAAACCTATAATGGGCCTATCATCTATGGAGGACACATAAAATATGCCTCCTGATGGTGGAAGTAACCCTTAAACACAGGACTAAACATAAAAGGAAGAGTCATTTTTAGCTCTAAGGTATGATCTGACTCTTGCATATTTCATCCATGCAATATACAATGCATAGAAAATTCCCCAAAAAATAAAACCCTCATCAGAAGAATAATTCTTAATTTTCTCTATTAACATGATAAACATAGAATACTCATTCTTTGATGATGGATATGATTCAGGGTATGAGTTCTATTATAACAAAACTAGTCTTTATTACATACTTAAACATAATTTATTACATAAACTTGCACTTAAGACAACTATAAGGATTGAGAGGTCTAGTATCTTGGGAAATTAAAAACATTACTTAACAATATAAAACATAAAATAACACATATTTATTGAAAACTTCATTTACATGACCAAAAAATTCCTTCATACTTAACACTTCATGGGATAACCTAAGGACATACATGATAAAGGGGTTAGCTATAAAGCCCAGTAAGGGAGTAAACAAGGAATAAAATGAAGAATACATTACATTTTAGGAAATAGGAATATCAATGGAGCACAAGAGAAACATGAACATAAAGGCATGATATAGCATGATTATCATAACACAGAAATGTGGAAACGACATACAACATTATATTAGCATGATACAAGGATCATTGCACATGGATTATCATGATTAAACCCTCATTTCACATAAATTATCATGAGTAAACCCTCACTGCACATGAATTATCATGAGTAAACCCTCATTTAACATGAATTATCATGAGTAAACCCTCATTGAACATGAATTATCATGAGTAAACCCTCATTTCACATGGATTATCATGATACTAAACATTACCCAATGCATTGGAGTGCTATCAGGGCACACCCTTTATAAAAATTTCATTTCATGCATAAGTGTACCACATTGATCATATGACATGGAATCATTCAACATAACCATTTATTCCATGATAAAGTAATGTGTAATACATACATGAAACTCTATAATCAATAATTATATTTCCATAAACTTGAATACCCTTGATACAAAAATGGTAATGGTATTCACTATATGATGATTTTGGCATGTAAAATCGTCGTGCAATTTTGGCATCATAACGATGTGACATAACAATTCATAAAAATGTTTGATGAGAGATAAAGGGATATATAATCAAATTTACATGAAATTTAAAGTAAGGGGGTAATATATATACATTTCCCAAAATATTAAATTTGGAAATAGAAGTTGTAACATAATAAAGAAACTTGAAAAGGGAGGATAAAGGGAATAACTATTATGAAATTTTGGCATGGTAATGGGTGTACATGGGAGGGATTAATGAGAGAAAAGAGGTCTCTCATAATTAAAACATAAGGAGGGAAGTATGGGGGAGGTTAGAAATCATACCCCAACATTTATAATTGAAAATACAAGGGTATAACATCATAAAGAAACTTGGACAAAATTGAGGAAGGAAAAAATCCCTTACGAAAATTCGGCATGGTAACGAGTATACATAAGGGTTCATAAGAGGGATAAATTAGAGTGATAGAGGATATCATCATTTATACATAAAATGGGTGGTAGTATATGTAATAACATATCTCAACATACGAAGAAAATAAATTCAAAGACATAACATGAAAAGAATGCTTGATAAGAGAGGAGGGTGGAAGATCCCTTATGGAATTTCAGCATAGTAACAGGTGTTTTTAAAGGATAGGGGGGTTGATGAGAGTTAAAGGAAGATATCATACTATATAAATAAAATGGACAGTATGGGGGTCCTGGAACATCATAACCCAACATATAAATATGTAACTTAAGAAGCATAATGTAATAGAGTATCTTGAATGGAAATGAGAAGAGTGAAATCGTTTACGAAATTTTGGCATAGTAACGGCTTAGGTAAGGGTAAAAATTTAGGAGGATAAATAATACCTAATTAAAATAACATCAAATGGATAGTAATATAATTATTATAAAATAATAACATTATAACCATTCAAAATTACAAGAACTACTTTCAAATAAGAAGAATGATTTTGAAAGGAGGAGAGGAAAGTGAGGATCCCTTACTTGGAAGTGTGATCCCAAAGGATTAGGAGAGTATTATTGGGAGCTTGGGGAGCCTTTTTAGGACTCTATGGAGTATTTGGAATAGATTATTCTAGCTAAAAATTGTTTGAGTGAAGAGGAATGGGAGGTTGGGTGGGTTTATATAGGAAATGAGAGGGAATTATTTATTATTTAGTTTTGGGAAACTACACAATAAACTAATCAAAACCACAAACCATCCCATGGTTTTTTCCCATGGTTTCTACCAAATGATAGTGGTACACAATATTTTATAAGTCCAAGGGATGAACATATAAAATATTAGGGTTGCTTATGTGGAGGTGAGTCACACTCTCAAGGAAATCATTTTAAAATGTTAAAATATTTTATAAGTCTTAGAGGTTCCAATAAGGCATTATAAAATTAATAAAACAAATAAAGAATCACAATATTTTAAGGTAAAACATATATTGTACAAATAAAACTTTTGTAGTATTTTATTACATCACTATTGGGTCATTATGATGTCATAAAACACATTATATATTTATTTGGTATTTAATTTTTACCCAAAAATTTGACACTCAAAAAATTATGAAAAATTCACCATTGAATAATTTAGAAGTATTGATTCAAAAAATAATATTTATTTTATATAAATAATTTTTTAAATATGTGAATTTTCATGTTTAAAATAAAAATTCACATTTACTGAAAATTGACTGGTTTTGAAAAAAATAGTTTTTAACCTTAATAAAAATTACATTTGACTTAATAAAATTTATATACTCATTTATTATTCCTAAAATTAATTTGATATTAATATTTTATTAAAATATTAATTATTTCAAAAATTCATTAATTCGTCAAAAAAATCTTTAATTAAAAATACAATTTCTATTTTATCATATAAAAATAGAATTCTTATCAAACTGAATACTTAATCTTTTATAGAGTAAAAACAATAAATATAATAATAATTTATAATTAAAAGGATTTTTATTATAACACTATTATAATAACATTATTAATAACAACTTAGTTTAATATAATAATTTATATATTTCTAAAAAGTACCATTTTACCCCAAAATTCAATTTATCTAATTCGTTATATTTTTAAGAAAAAAATCTCATAAAGGAACTGATGGTTTAAGAATTTTATTTTTAAAATTTATTACACAAAAATTAACTAATACCTTATTACATAACCCCTTATAACACCCGCATAAGACCTAAGGCTAAGGTGTGAAATTGTGACAGACTCTTAGGGCGGCTTAGATAACATCACTCAGGTGGTAATCTCTATTAACTTCCAATTCTCCCATAGGCAATTCTGTTCAATCTTAATGTTTTGAATCTCGACTTTGGTTTGGTCTAAGTAAAATCCCATAAATTCTATCTCTCTCAAAATATCCAATCAGTGGGCTTCAAAGGGGACGATCCTACTAGTCAAGGCCATAACTTCCTTTGTCTATGTCAAAAAAAATTCTTAAAACCATATATATATACTAGTCATGTGATAACTATTAAATGACTATATTATCAACGATAATCATACTTAATGGTTATTTAAACCCAAAAAAAGTGCATGTGTTTTCTACATCCCTAATATATTTAATAAAATAAAATTAATGGAATTTTATTCATGAATGTTCCGGTCGTTACAACCTTCCACCATTAAGAAAATTTTCCCTTGAAATTTTCTTTTCCCACTCTAAAATAGATGAGGGTAATTTTACCTCATCACTTTCTGTGGTTCCCACATTTCTTCTTCAAACTTTTGGTTTCTTCATAACACTTTGAATATAATCATTTTTATATTTTTTAAAACATTTCTTCTACGATCTAAGATCTTCACCGGCTTCTCTTCATAGAAGAGGTCATTCTCCAATGGTACCACCTATAGATTGAGTACATGTGATAGGTCAGGTAAGTACTTCCTCAAGAGTGATACATAGAATATATCATGTACTTAAGATAGGTTCAGTAGGAGTTCTAATTGATAGGATACTACTCCAATGCAATCAAGGATCTCAAAAGGGCCGATTTACCTTGGAATAAGCTTTCCCTTCTTCCCAAATCATATAACTCTCTTCCATGGTGATATGTGGAGGAATGATATGTCTCTAACAACAAACTCTAGTTCTCATCGACTATTATTAGCATAGCTCTTTTGTCGATTATGAGCAGCTTTAATGTGCTACTTGATGGTCTTAACTTTCTCCACCATTTCTTCGACCATTTCTAGACCAAGGAGTTTTCTCTCCCCAACTTCATCCCAATAGTTCGGTGTTTTTCACCTCTTCCCATAAAGGGCTTCATAAGAATCCATTTGGATTCTTGAGTGGAAATTGTTATTGTAAGATAACTCAACCAAAGGAATATGTTGATCCCATCCTCCTTTGAAGTCCATTGAGCATGCTCTCAACATGTCCTCAAGTGTTTGGATAGTCTTCTCAGATTGGCCATCAGTTTGAGGATGATAATTTGTACTGAAGTTCATCTTAGTATTCAGAGCATGTTGGAGACTCTTCCAAAACTTATAGGTGAATCTTGGATCTCAATCAGATACAATTGACAGTGGAACTCAATGCAACCTTACCACTTCTCTGATGTATATTTTTTCCAGTTGATCCAATAATAAATCCTCTCAAATTGAAATAAATGTTGTAGTATTTGTAAGATGATCCACAAAAACTCAGATATAATTGTTTCCTTTGGATGTATTCAGAAGTTTGGTGATAAAGTCCATAGTGATGTTTTCCCATTTCCATGTTGGTATGGGTAATGGTTGCATCATCCCCTTATAATTATTCCTCTCAGCCTTCACTTGATGACATACCAAGAACTTTGATGTATACTTAGTGATATCCTTCTTTATGTTATCCCACAAATAATTCTCTCAAAGATATCAATACATCTTTATGTTTCCTTGGTGAATGAAGAAATTATAACTATGTGTATCATCCAAAAGTTATTTCTTTAACTCTTAATTTGATGTAACATGTATTCTAGACCAAAATATCACAATTACCTCTTCATTAAAATTGAACTATGAGGATTTCCCTTTTCTGATAGTTTCCACTTTCTTCTGAATTCCCACATCATCCTTTTGGGCATCCTTCAACCTATCCAAAGGAGACGGTTGAGAAATTAATTATGAAAGGATTGATGATTTTTCCTTCTTTATGATTACCATGTCCATCCTCGTAAAATATTAGAAGATTGGATCCTTTTCAATTCTCATCAATGATAGAATCACTGGGTCCTTTCTACTTAGAGCATCTGCCACCTTGTTCACTTTCCTAGGGTGGTAATGGATTGAGTAGTCATGGTCTTTGATCAGCTCTAACCAACTTCGTTGGCACATGTTAAACTCTTTCTATGTGAATATATACTTGAGGATTTTTTAATCTGTATATATTTCACACTTCTCCCCAAAGAGATAATGTTACCTGATTTTTAATGCAAAGATCACTTCTACCAACTCCAAATCATGCATGGGATAGTTTTTCTCATGAATTTTCAAATTCATTGAGGAATAAGAAATGAATTTTTATTTTTTCCTCAAATTCCATCAAAGGTAGATTTATAAAATTTTAAATAACATTCCCAAAAACTTCAACATGTGGTACAACACTTATAAAAGTTTTTCCCTAATGATTTAATATCATTTCTGTTGTGGACTCAATGTTCTTAGAAAATATAAAAGATATATAATAGGACATTAATTTAAATACATTATAACACACACTAATTTGAAGTAGTGGTTACATGTAATTCATTCATAATTATCCATCTTAACATAGTACTTCTCGTACTCCCTTGATCATGGAGATTGTTGATGCTCATCATGCTTCTCATCCCTTGCAATAGAGCATTATCTTGGGTAATGCCCAAATTCTCCACATTTATATCATAAAACTATGTAAAATTCCTTAGATGGAAATTTGTTTCCATACATCACATTATCTATTATTTCATGAAAATTGGATAAATTTTCCCTTCCTTTCCTCACTTAAAACATCTCCTAAACCCTTTGTGAGATTTCCCTTGGTGCCTCTTTCCACACTTTCTGCATGAAGTAAATTGGGTATTCTTCCTCTTATCAAATTTATTAGATGGAATTTAATGATATTTCATCTTCCACTTTATTTCTTTGGGTATTCTAAAAAGTGACAATTTTTAATCATGATTTTTGATAGTTGGTTTGGCATAATCACGATATGTCTTACTTGAGCTCCCATTTGATTGGGAATCTCACTAGAACATTCATCATGTTTCCCTTCACATCGTTTGTTAGACATATTCCTCATTTTACTGGCCATTGTATAGAATAAAATGAAAATTAGGGACGATTATCTTAAACATTTTAACACGTAAAGGGGAATCTAATGACATTAAAGGGATAAATTCTAAATTACATTTATCTCCTTAACTTATAAATTTCTAGGCTTCAATCTATGTTATCCATGATATATCTTCTAAATTATATTATTATGGTCTTTTTTCTCCCTTAATAATGGTATGTACTAAGCTTATGAGTTTACCAAAGCTTATCCCCTAGGAGTATAGAACCAAGATTGCAGCAAGACCTGTTGTCATGAACCAGTTCGCATTCAAGTCTAAATCAAAGCGGTGTTTCCGGGTTTTACCCCTAGATACATCTATGCCAGAGCCACCTCTACTTGTTCATATCAAGATATGGATGTATTTTCTTGATAAACCACTTACTCTATACTCACCATAATTTAGGGATATTTTTCTTATACTTATTCTTATCCTTAAGTATTTCACTAGGGTTTTATAATCCTAATACCAAAAATAATTAAACCTCCCTTTGATACCAACTATAATAACTTAGGTCTTTATTACATACTTAAACATGATTTATTAATTAACATGCACTTAAGAAAACTCCAAGGATCAATAGGTATAGTGTCTTGGGAAATTAGGAACATTACATAACAACTTAAAACATAAAATACTACATTTTTATTGAAAAAATAATTTACATGAACAACTAATTACTTCGTAATTAACACTGCATGGGATAACTTGAGGACATACATAAGAAAGGGGTGAGCTATAAATCCCAATAAGGGAGTAAAAAAGGAATAAAATGAAGAATATTATACATATTAGGCAATAAAATATCAATAGAGACATGACCCTGGATGACTTAACACACAGCAATGGAATGTCAAGGAAAGGAGCATTAAAGAGACAGAATAGCAGTGCAGAGGTCAATCCCAATGGGCCAGTCTGTTATGATGACTGATTTGATGATGACTTAGGTTTTGATGATTCTGTTTATGAGACTGTTGGTGCGAAGGCTACCTCAGACCCAAAAGCAAACACAATTTCCGCTGGCAGGGTCCTTCCGGCTTGGTCATTGCCTGGAAACAAAGCTCAGTGTAGAAATGATTATCTCTTTGAAGAGTACAGCTTCAAGGGATAGGAGTATTTATGGCATGCATGGTTATTCTTATAACCGTCTTGTGTACAATTGTAGTTTGGATTAATGTGGCTAACGCTGAAGGGATTTACCTTTACCCCTCTTTTATGTAGGAGAATCTTTATTTCCTACAATTTAGCTCATGGAATGAAATTGGCATGATTAAACTCTAATTACACATGAATTAGCATTAGTAAACCCTCATTGCACCTGAATTAGAATGAGTAAACCCTTATTGCACATGAATTAGCATGATTAAACTCTCATTTCACATGAATCAGCATGATTAAACCCTTATTGCACGTGGAATATCATGATACTAAACATTTCCCAATGCATTGGAGCACTATTAAGGTGCATCCTTTATAAACATTTCATTTCATGCATATGTGTGCCACAAGGATAATATAACATGGAATCATTCAACATCATCATTTATTCCATGATAAAGGAATGTGGAATAAATGCATAAAGATATATAACAAATAAGTATATATGGATAAAGGTGAATACCCTTGATATAGAAACATGCATGGTATTCACTACATGATGATTTTGGCATGGAAAATCGTGGTGAAATTTCGGTAGCATAACAGCGTGACATAATAATTCATAAAAATGGTTGATGAGAGAGAATTGGATATCTCATCACATATACATGAAAATGAAAGTAAGGGGTTAATATATATACATGTCCCATCACATGAAATTTGGAAATAGAATACATAACATAATAATGAAACTTGAAGAAAGAGGAGAAAGGAAATAACTCTTATGAAATTTTGGCATGGTAACTGGTGTACATGAGAGGGATTAATGAGAGATAAAGAGGTGTCTCATCATTAAAACATAAGGAGGGAAGTATGAGTGAGGTGATAAATCATACCCCAACATTTTTAATTGAAAATACAAGGGTATAACAACATAAATGAACTTGGACAAAAATGAGAAAGGAATAAATCCCTTATGAAAATTCGGCATGGTAACGAGTATACATATGGGTTTATAAGAGGAATAAATGATAGTGAAAGATACTATAATAATTTATAAATAAAATTAGAAATAATTAGGATATATAATAACATATCCCAACATATAAATAAAATAAATTCAAATACATAACATGAAAATAATGCTTGATAAAAGAGGAGGGTAGAAGATCCCTTATGAAATTTCGACATAGTAAAGGGTGTGCGTAAAGGATCATAGGGGGTATTGATGAGATTGGAAGGAAGATATAATCATATATATATCAAATTTATAGTATGGGGTCATGTAAAATCATAACCCAACATATAAATATGGAACTTAAGAAGCATAATGTAAAAGAGTACCTTGAATGGAAATAATAAGAGTGAGATTCCTTACAAAATTTTGGCATAGTAACGGATTAGGTAAGGGTAAAAATTTGGGAGGATAAATAATTCCTAATTAAAATAAAATAAATTGTACAATGATATAATTATTATAAAATAATCACATTATAACCATTCAAAATTATAATAACTACTTTCAAATAAGATGCTTGAATTTGAAAGGAGGAGAGGAAAGTGAAGATCACTTACTTGGAAGTGTGATCCCAAAGGCTTAGGAGATGATTCTTGGGAACTTTAGTGTGCCTTTGGAGGAATCTAGGGAGTATGGGGCAGAGGTTGGTAAATCTCCAAATGGTTGGAGAGAAGATTAATGGGAGGTTGCGTGGGTTTATATAGGAAATGAGAGGAAATTCTTTATTATTTAGGTTTTGGACACTACACATTAAACTAATAAAAAACATAAACCATACCATGGTTTCTTCCAAAGGGGGGTGTTATAAAATATTTTATTATTAAAAGGGCCGAAAATATTAAAATATTAGGCTTTCTTATGTGGAGGTGAGTCACACTCTCAAAGAAATCATTTTAAAATGTTAAAATATTTTATAAGTCTTGGAGGGTCCACTACAGCATTATAAAATTAATCAAACAAATAAAAAATCATAGTATTTTAAAGGTAAAAAATATATTGGCCGAATATAACTTTTATATTATTTTATTACATCACTATTGGGTCATTATGATGTCATAAAACACATTATATATTCATTTGGTATTTAATTTTTACCCCAAAAAATTGACTGTCTTAGAAAATTATGAAAAATTAAATGTTTGATAATTTCGACGTCCTAATTACAATAATAATATTTATTTTATCTAAATAATTTTCTAAATATTTTGATTTCCACTTTTAAAATAAAAACTTACATTTACTGAAAATTGCCCGGTTTTAAAAAAACAGTTTTTAACCTTAATTAAAATTACATTTGACTTCATAAAAATTATATAATAATTTGTTAATAATAAAATTAATTTGATAATAATAATTTATTAAAATATTAATTATTTCAAAAATTCAAAAATTCATCAAAATAAATTCTTTATTTAAAAATATGATTTTTTATTGTATAAAAATATAATTCTTATCAAACTGAATACTTAATATTTTATAGAGTAAAAAAATAAATATAATCATAATTTATAATTAAAAGGAGTGTTATTTTAATACTATTATAATAACATTATTAATAAAATCACTATTTATTATAATAATTTATATATTTTTGAAAAGTACAATTTTACCTGAAAAGACAATTTATTTAATTCATTATATTTTTAAGAAAAACTATTCTCGTAAAGGAATTGATCGAATAAGAATTTTTTTATAAAAGGGATTACACAAAAAGTAACTAATACCTTGTTACATAACCCCTTATAACTCATAAATAAGACCTAAGTGTAATATATGCGATTGTGACATACTATTGGGTCGGCTTGGATAACATCGCTCAGGTGGTAATCACTATTAACTTCCACTTCTCCTTTAGGAAATTTAGTTGAAGCTTAACGTGTTGAACCACGTCTTGGACTTGGTCTAGTAAAAATACCAAAAATGTTTTCTCTCTCAAAAGATCTAATATTAGGGCTTCAAAGGGAACAATCCTACTAGTCGAGACCATCAATTACTTTGTCTGTTTCAATAGGATTTGTTAAAACCCTATATATATACTAGTCATGTGATCACTGTTAAACAACTATATTATCAATTTTAATCATTATTAATGGTTATTTAAGCCCAAAAAATGTGCATTTTGTTTTCTATATCCATAATACATTTAATTAAATAAACAAAAGTGAATTTTATTCATGAATGTTCAGGTCATTACATCTATGTACCTGACCAGGGAGATGAAGTATGAAGTCACATGAGTTTAGGGTATATATGATAGCAAAGGCATGGTGAAACACAATATTTTAGTCATGTCCTCATAGAGGATATATTTGTATATGTGACATGTGTGAAATCACTCCAGTATTCCTAAAATAGATATGTTGGTGTTTGAGAACCCTCCAATGGTATCCCATTCCTAGGTGTCTAAAATGACCGCCTAGCAGGGGTACGATTATCTGATCTACCCAAACAACAGGGAAGGTTAGTGTGACCTACGACACTGGAAGAATACACTACCTCAACCTCTGTGCAAACATCAGTCATGTCTATCTCAAATGCCTCATCTCTTGAACCACATAATAAGAAGAAACCCCACCTTGGGAATCACCGACCTATGGAACAAAAGTATGATATTATGAAATAATTGTCCATTTTCCCAGCCAAACTCTAAATCATGGATGTGATCCATCTTTCAATAGAACTTAGGGAGGCACTCATTGAATCCCACTAGAGACCAAAAATTTTTGAAATATATGTTACTACTGCTGAGGTTTATCATGTGGAGACCATGACATCATAATTCCATTCCGCCATCTCATTCAAAGATCAGGATTAGGGAGAGTTCATCAAGGGACACATCTGGCCCCAATATGTTTCTGGTATTCTCAATAATGTCTCTATATGAAGTTCCTTGACTGAAATTTTTTTTGGGATCAACCATATCCCAATTTGGATGCTTCAACATCTGGTATATAGTGAAGGATAATTATTTCCCACAAATATGACAGTTCAAGGGTATGATAAGTGTGATAAAATTCCTCTTGGGAAGATCAAGATCAATTATTAGTTTGGTGGACTCGAATTTAATGCTTATTTTATGGTTATCCATCAAGATACCACCTACATTATCTTACCTATAAGGTCTTATCTCCATTTCCACATAGTGGTACCTTCAACATTTCATCAATGTATAAAATACCCCGTTGATGGAAATTTTATCATACTAAATGGTAAAAAATAAACTTAAGATTATGTGAATACACATATGGTGAGTCATGTTTCATTAAAATGGAAGTAAAAAAAGAAATGGATAATGAAAGTAAAAATATTTTATCCTCAAATGTCTTCAATACCACCTCTGAAAATTCCTAGATTAATATTGACAGTAATTATGTACTACACATCAATCTAATTGAGGAAATGGATTGAATCATAGACGTATATGCTTATTTTATCCCCAGTGATAGAGTGAAATAAAATCTTATATGGAATATCTTTGCAATGACTCTTATAGTAAAGAAAGAAAATCTCTCTTAACATGGCCTCTCTCATTCCAATGGTAAAAAAAGGATATTATATTGCCTATATAATTTGAAAATTCCTTCATATAGTTAGAGGTAGATGAAAAATATGATGAACTCATAAACCCCTTCACCAATATAATGATGAAGGGAATCAATTATCAATGGTATTATGATTGTAAAGAAGACATCAAGAGTATCAACCATTACCTTCTACACCCACTGGCCTTGATTTAACCAGTTGAAGGATGGACACTCATATTATATGTGACGACCATGTAAATATCACTTGGTTCTATTCCCAAAGAGAAGAGTGATGTGGGTAATGAGAACAGTCTCTACTACCTTATCCAAATCATGATATGTATCTAGTACTGATACATGGATGTCAATAAGAACTATCTCACACTCATCTTTAAAGGGAAGAAGTTGAGGTATTTCTTGTAGCACCAATAAGTCCACTTTGTCTATCATATTGATCCACTCAAGTAAATCCTTGTACTTCCCATTTGAGCTAGATTTTTAACCCAATGGTGGTTATTCTACAATAATATGACATATATTTAATTTCATAGAATTTCGTGCAAGGGGATTCCCTGGTTTATTTCTTTCATGGAACATCCCACCCTAGAATTTACACTAGTAGATACCAAGCTTCCAAATGAATAGGTTTTCTATTCCTATGATACTCCTCAAAAATGGGAGATGTATTTTTATAGTGCCTCCTGAATCCCTATCGGTAAAAGAAAAAAATCCCAAGACTCATTAGTGTTGTATTAAGTATTTTATTTGTTTCTCTGGACAAAGAAATTATACCCTACTCTTTCTCATTATCTGAAGGTTGGATGAATAATGAGGCGGAATACCAAGCCATCATTAGTGGGTTGGAACTGGACTTACAACTAAAAATATCCTACCTGAACATCCAAGGGGACTCATATGTAGTGATAAGGATGATCAATAGTTAATATAACATCAAAAATGATGAACTATCCCCTCTCATTGGATACATATGAGGTATAATGGTAGAGTTCCCTTTTGAACAAACATTTCAATATGTTACCCAAACACAAAATGTTCATTTCGACACATTGGCTAATGTAGAAAGAGTCTTGACTGACCCTGATTAGTAGGAAGTGATATTCCTCATCATGCATTGAATAATGATCTCATCCATCATCATCTGTGGTATGGAAAAAATCAATCAGGTTATAAAACGTCCCCATCACATGATGAATTGATATCCACCCCTACATAGATGGATCCCATAATTATTTATCTTCTAAATGTAATCCTCCTAACAGAATGAACTCTAAGGGAAAAAATTTGATGTTGAGTAGGAAACTTCACCATGCAGGATGGTCCAAATGATCATAAATCCCTATAAAAGAGATAATTTGATAGAATACTATGAAAATTCATTGTAGAAAGATATATTTTCACCATCATGGAAGAAGTCTATGGAGGCCCATGTGATTCTCATCAGTCTGGGAAAAGGTTCTCCCACCAAATTAGGAGGCAATGTTATCAACTATAAATCCATGATACTGGAATGTATTGAATCCACTAAGAAATTTCATGCATTTCAGATTAATGAAAAATTCATCTGTGAGCCCCAAAAATTTCTACATACATCTAAATATCCATGGTTGTTGGCTATATGGGGAATGGATGTGGTGGGTTCATATCCCCCAGCCACATCCAAGTATATTAAGTACATCCTAACTATTACAAACTTCTTTTCCAAGTGGGATAAGGAAATACCCCTCATGGAATTCGGGATAAAGAATATCATCAACATCATGAAGCCCCATTTCATTACTAGATCGGAAGTACCTCACAAAGTATCAAAATACAATAGCACCAAAAAAAAATTAATAGAGTTGAGGAAATATTACTAGGAGTATAACATCAATTCCAATCACTCATCCCACTACCATGTAGTAGAAAATGGACAGATAGATGCCTCAAATAAGACACTATAAAATATACTCTAGCAGATGGTGAATGAGGACAATAAGTCTTTATTGGAAAATCTTGTCCATTCTTTATGCTCCTACCATACCACCACACATACTTCTACATATGTAACTCTATATTAATTGGTGTATAGAACCAAGACTATTTTTTCCATAGTATTCTAGTTACCCTCACATTGAATAGAAATTTGTGGGAAACTCTCAGATGATGAGAAATAATAAATGAGGCTAGATGTGTTGGAGTGGCTATATGAGAAGAGGTTGTGTAAATTGTACAACATTATTGTCTATTATAATCAGATGACATGAGACCTTTATAAAAAAAATTCCTCCATTAGTTCCTTTAAGAATAACTTTTATGTGTTCTCAGAACCCCAATGATTTTAGGAAAGAAACCTCTGAAGCTGGAACCCAAATTGGAAGGGCCTTATATCATACCTAAGGTCTATCACAACAGAGCTTACTCATTGGCCATAGTGGATGGAGAGCATGTCAAACACCCCAATAATATGAGTTTTCTTGAGAAATACATTTCATATCTACCATCAAGATTCATTCATACTAACCAAATGATGTTAAACTATACAGAACAAGTCCGGGACACATGACATTAAACTATATGAAACAAGTCCTAAAAAAGAGGTTAAACTAAACTATGAATCATATCCTAGAAATTTGATGTTAAAATTCACATCATCTCTCATCATTAAAAAATTATGTAAAATTACACAGATCCCCAAAATTTGTGTTTCTCATGTTGGGTGAACCTCATATTTACCATATGATGTTAAATTGCATGAATGATGTCCTTTCCACATGACACTAAACTACACATGTTTTTGAGAACTACGTACGACTTGATTATCATTCCAATGAGATATATAGGTATTACTAGATCCTATATCTTGTCATAGACACCACATGATACAAAATTCTTCAATAATTTCATTGAATTTCCTCCTTGTCTAGAGGATCCTTTTCCATTCCTTATTTCTCACACCAAGTACAGCTCATGTGAGCTTATGAATTTTGGTAGTGTATTCCACACATGATCGAGAAATGCTAGTTTATAAAAAGGTTAGCATAGTCCTAAAAGAAATGCCCTAAAAGGAACATTGTGAGTCCTTGCTGCATGACGTTAAAATTCATGGTTGATGTCTCCCGCAAGACACAAAACTTAACATTATTGTAGACCTCGCCCGAGAGGGAAACTATACTTAGTGTTGGTCTCCTACCACAAAAACATTATACAACTACATATTTATTGATTCCTATCATCACAGGATACATAGTGACACCCATACCACCAATCAGGTGTCCATCTACAACAATCAATGGGAATGATGCCCCCTGTGCAAATGGGTTAGACCTAAGCAGACAGTTTCTGGTTCAAGAACTACATATGGATTGATTCCTATCATTATCAGATATAATGTGATAGTTGTATCTTCAATCATACATATAGATACAATAAAAAACCATAAAAATTTCCCCCTCTATGTATGGGTCAAACTTTCTTAGAGAGTTTACCATTCTACAACTAAATGTTGATAGATTCCTGCCCTTACTGGATACATAGTGATTCCTAAATCTCTAATTCTTGGTTCCATCCATTATAAAACATAAAAACCTCCCCCCTCCCTATATATGGATTAGATCTACATAGGGAACATCCACACAATAACTATGTGTGTCTTGAATCCTATCATCTCATGATACATAGGGACACCTACATCCCTGATCATGGGTTCATCCACAACAGATGAAATGATAAAAATAACCCATAGTTGTATATGTTACAAACCCATGTATTGAATTTCCTTTCTTTAGTATATTAAGAAACATGATAGAATCAGAATATATCTCCTTTAAATAATGTTCAAGTAATAAAATCTCATTTTTACTACGCATGAGTCAGATTTGATTATGGATTTCTTGCGCACATGATAAATTGGCACAAGAAGGACACCAGAATATGGCTATCCTTCAATAATCCTATTCATGGATAAAATATTCCCCCTACATAAAAATTATGTTGAACAATGCAAATTTCCTTTAAGGAGGTCTTTCACAATTTTTCACATTGGTTCCCACATCCTTATTGCATGATGTTAAACTAAAAGGAAGCAAGTGTGTCCCCACTACCAGACATTTAAATGTTTATCCAATCACACATTATCATTCCTTATCAAAGGACCACAAAATCCTGACCTTGTTCAACCAATGTACGAGGTTCTTCTATCATCTTTTAATACCCTCATCCCATAAATCACACTTCATGTCTTGAGTGCCTCTAGTTGTCATAAACCTTTCATAAATCCTATAAAGGAAAAGTGATGTCTAGGTTTGACCATTCTATAGATTTATAAGTGCTCAAACCTACCAACAAGAGACATCATGGACTTATATGAAGGGATTTTTTATCATTGTTAGCCCAATGTCACTGTGACAGGACTCATAACCAAAGGGTGTTCCGGGCCATCCTCGACACGATTGTCCCATATCATTACTCATTACTTAAGAACCTAGACCCATTATTTTCAATATTTTAATCTCCCACTCATAAGGAGGTTGGAGTACTCTTGAACATGGTTATCCTAATTATGTACTTGTGTATCATTCCCCTCATATAAGGTCCATGTGCATCATGGCCTTAAACTACCTTAACTTTGGTAAAAGTTTTATGACGAAAAAATTTTATCCTATGATGGTCTAGATGGTAAGACTCCAAACCACTACTGAAATAGACACAAATCATGTCAGGTTAAAAACCCTCAAAGGGAGGCATGAGTAAATGTAAAGTCTCCACTATATAAACTCTCCATCTCTAGTCATTAAAAAGAAATTATAGTGAAAATAAAAATGCATTAATCTCATCGGTCTTACATTATATCCCTAGTAAAATAAAATATATACTCACTAAACATCCTAATATAGAAAAAGGATAGAGTAATTATTTTTCACATCTCTTCTCTGCAATAACATGTTCACTTGGAAGAGATGCATATTTTAGGGTTCTAACACCCTTCTTGAATATTAAATTCTTCATAAACCACTATTTTACCTTTGAATTATGAATTGACATGAACACTTCCCTCACTTGATATCCTTGGAAACCCATAGGCCATGGGCTTCTTTTCCCTTTGATCTTCCTTGTAGTAGACTTGTAACATGTACTAGCTCCTCCAAATGGATAGTCAGATCCCAGAGAGGCCACCTTAAACCTAGGAGTTATTTTCCTAACTGTGTAGAACATTAGAGGCTCATAAAATTACCAATGGTTGAATTTTACCTATCAGTTACCACCTCTAGTTAACTCATATATTCATATATAATGATTTATGTTCCCCATAACCAAATTATTCAAGATTATTTGACATCCTCGATGTTATTTCACCATGTATTGTACCATTTCTCAAAAAAAGGAATGTGACACTCCATTCCCAAACCTTTTGATGGCTCATACCATGTGACTCTAGACCACATGGTGTGGGGCCTGATCATACCCATGAAAATATAAACTAACCTATTTTTTCATTATCCTTCATGGATAGTCCATTTCTCCATACCCCACTTCATTAAACATACATTTGATTCTTCACAAATATTTTGTGGACCTGGGAAAAGATTTTGGATCAACTCTACTTAACCATGAATGAAATCCCTATAGACTCATGAATATGGGATTTGGCCTACCAATTAGAGGAATATCCTCTTTATAAGGAAGGAAATTCAAACCAGGTGATTCCTGGTGACATCATAGATGAAATCAAAAATATAGAGTGTGTTATGTCTCACTTGGTATGTATGAACCATTCCATGATTGATCGATTAAATCTCCTGGGAACATGATTTACACAACCCATATTCCAACTATATAGGTGGACCTAACTTCCAAATATATTTTTCATTCACCCATACCATTTCTGAAATCCTTCATATACCTTGAAAAAGTGTGGATACACCTCTATTTTACAATGCTACCAAAATATAAAGGATTTAACTTACCAACCAAAGGCACCACCTCCTTCAAGGAAAGGAAGTCCAACCCTAATGTGCCCTAGAAACACTATAGATGAACCCATAACCTTAGGATTTCTTGGGTAATCCCTCACATGTTTACTCCATATTATATATTCATCAATCAATTCTTAGAATCAAGACGTTCAAGGAATATGAAGGTACAAGTTGAAAGACCCTAAAATATAGTAAGAGAATGACTGAGCTAGAAAACCCCAAACTACAAAAAATAGAAGGTATGATCTAAAAGACCCTAAACTTCATCAATAAAAGGTCCAAGATAAAATTTTATAAACTAAATTAAATATAAGGTATGAGATAAAAGACCCTAAACTATAATAATATAAGGTCCGATCTAAATTACCCAAAACTGCCAAAGTTGAAGGTCTGAGCTAAAAAACCCTAAACTATACCAGTATAAGTTCTGATATGGATGAACATAAACAACAACATAACAATGATTTATTTTGGAAGACTGTAAAAAGGCACAAAACCTATCAGGTCGAAAACATGTAAAAGGGAGACCTCAACTAAAGTCGAGACCATGTTCGCCAAGTCTTATACTATATGACTCTTAATAAAAAAATGGAAAATATAACATTAATAGATGTAAATATTGTGAGGCCCACCATATTTTCTTAGAAAAACTCAATATATACTCTCTAGTTCCACTCACTTCAAAAAAATATAGAGCAACCTACCTTCAGGATATATATTCTTCTTGAATTATTGTTTTGTGAGTCAATTAATATCAAAATAACTAGAATAGATACATCAATGAGGAATCTCTTGTTGGTGGGAATTCATAATAATTACATGATAAGAATATACTATGATTTAAACATTCAAATTTAGATAGTTAGGTTCCCTTTATATTATCTGAAGGATGGGAAACATTTATGATTCATACAATATCAGATCCATAAGATATAATGAACATCATGAATAAAATGAAACTGGAAAAAGAAATATGATGTTCAGAATATCTGTTCATTGATATAATTATGAAGGAGGGATATCCACATTTTGGAGCCTCATGAAAGATTTAATAAAAACCAAATATACATAGAAAATCAAACTACATTAAGATTTGATTGACTGAGCTGGCCAAGTCAACAACAGTTTGATGAGAAGTGTCAATTTAATGATGAATTGTTTCTCACCATACTTCTTCTACTTCTAACCAAGGATGAAGGGTCTCGATAAAAGTAGACAAATCCTAAAAACATTTCTATATGGTTTCTAGAGAGGACGATGAAATTGATTGGTCAGACATTGAGAAAGTCAATATCTCATCATATCATCATATACATATTGTAAAGACATCCATATGGGAATGAAGCTCAGATATAAACTGGCGTCTCTATTCAAACTCCTTCAAATATTTCATCATCAGTTTTTTAGGGGAGGCCTGTCGTCAAGGTCTTACAAGACCGTCTCCCTGGTAGACAATTCTGGCCACATCAAAATAATTTTTCACATGATTTCATAAAATTTTTGGCGGTCAAAACCTTCCACCCCAAACCATAAAAAAGTTGACAATAATGTTATTCTTGGGTGTGAAGCATTCCCAATGGAGTCTCACTAATTAGAGTTTGAATCTATTTCCAAACTAGTCAGCACCATGTCTAATCCTCTATAGTATCTGGAGTAGGTACATCAAAAATGGAATCAACTTCTTGGTCTAATGAGGTAACATGAAAGGAATCCCTATATATTATTCACTCAAAGGACACATCATCTTTCACCCTCAAGGAAGGGATAACTTCCCCAATGATCTCTAACCAAATGACAGGATATACATTATTGGGATGAGAATTCTTCATCAATGGATTTCCCAAATGTTAAATAAAATCCATCTCTTCTAAAAACACGGGGTTGGTGAGGACAATGGTTTTCCACATGATGGACCAGCATGTTCATAAATCCACCTAGGTAGGATTATACCCAAGCCTGAGAAAGATTATAAGCTAGGAATACAGGGGTTCCAACAGGATGATGAATGTTCTTTGCATTGGTATCATCATGCACCAATGTTATCCAAAACTAGATAATGGTCCTAGGATGTCACTCACCCTGAAAAACAACTAAATAGATAGGGAATTCCATTTGAATTCATCCTAACTAGAGATAAAACTAATAAGGGGTACACAGTTCACAAATGATCAGCTCATCCATCCTGACCACAAGTGACCCGTCCTGAAGGGAGATCTTTTATGACCTTTCATCAAGATAGTTTCCATTTTGATCAATAATATTTCTAGCCAGTGCAGGATAAGGTGATAAATCAAAGCGATCATGTGAGATCAACATATCAGTAACCACATTAGGTCCTAATAGAATGGAATCCACCCCAAAAATGTCTAGTAACCTGGGGTGAAATAAGGAACCAGGGATCCTGGTGGTGTTTTTGTATCTGTAGCAGTGGAAATTATCCCCTATATAGTCACATAAAAACTGAAAAGGACCACCAATCATATAGGGTATGTTTCCCTATAAAATGTGGTTGAGGGGTTGGTAAAGGTGTGCATGTTTCAGTACCACCATATTGAGAGGTCATCCCTTTGCTAGTTGTGCTTCCATCAACATCCTAGTAAATCAGATTTTTGAGTGCACATCCCATACCAAGAAAAGAAACTAGTTTAGTAACATGTACATGAAACTTTCCATCCTAAGGTTTAACGATATCTCCTTCATTCCTAAGTATCCCTATGTTTTATGATCTCTAGTTTCCAGGATGGACTAGTATGAACTAGCGCTATCATGATCCATCTGAGAAGGGAATCAGTGAGGGAATATAGCAGTTAGTTGAGCCCTGCTATGGTAAAGGAAAATGATGATACAATATTTAAAAGAGACATTCTAGTTCATAGTCATGTCCTTTTTTAACATTTACTTCACAATATTGACAATTTACATTTATAATACTGGAGTTTGTGATGGGTTATCACAGACATTCATGGTAGGAAGGAACTCTTCATATGTTTACCCAAGGGGGATATCTAGTGCAGTCGATATATATCCCATAGTATGATTCCTACTTAACCATAGAACAAATGTAATTAGTTTGTACTAGGGAACCAAAGGATCACTAGTTCTATGAGAAGATCAAAGTGGGGATAAATTATGAATTGGAAAACCCATATAAGTTCATAAAGATGGATGATGTGTAAATGGATGGAAAATTAAAAGAATATTTGCCTAACACATAGTGGGCATTCCCACACATCAGAAAATTTTTCACTATAGATAAAATAGAATTTTGAGTTCCATCCACCACTTGGATTATTCAAATAAGAGACAAATATATTGGAATAGATATGAGCTATGTGATAGTTGGAGAAATAATATCCATTTAGACCCAAAGGGGAGTTCTTTGGTATATAGAAAAACCCCTGGGAACATGCTATGACTGGATGGACATCCTCAAAAAATATTATCTGAATGAAAACAAGGTATGTTGACACCCATCAAGATGGTAGGTTTTAGTTAGGGGAGGGGATCGAAACATCATCTAGTAGGCCAAATAAATACAGATGAAGTTGATGTGATAAAGGATAGTCCTAGAGTTTGGATAGAATAAGATCTTTCAGAACCTCATTTTCAAGGTGTAAAAGATATCGAGGGTAAGCATTATGGTTCCAAGTAACCATGTCCCTCTGTTTAACCATGATGGATGAACAATGATGATAGCTGGAAGCTATCTGCACAAAAGAAGGAATCATATGTTAGTCAAGTGAAAATCCTATCAATAAAAATTCATAAATATGGAAGCATCACATGAATCACATGATTCATAATTGGGATTCACAGTGACATATAGTACATGTGAATAGTCTAGATCATAGAGACATCACAGACCACATAAACTCACAAGAAATATCACAACTGCATGACCAGTCATTATATTCATGATCACATGACCCTAACATGGTTACACAATCCACATAATAGTTAAATGGTCATGTATATGAACCAACATATCCTATAAAATCTTCAAGACATCTACACTATAGTATCTCAAAGATTCAAGAAATTACAAAAGATATTTTCATTGTTGATTCTAACTTGTGTAGGGAAAATAAAGACATGGGAAGTAGTTCTAAAAAAACATTATTGCAGACCAGTCTCGTGATTGGTTCTCACATGAAGGATTACGAAGAGGTTACACGATGATGGAAGAACAAAAGAGTTTGTAGAATTGGAGTGGTTGATGAATGATTATCCCTATGATCTCATATTTATAGGCTCTTATTTATAATAATAATAGTTTCCCAAAAAACCAAACATCGCCAAAGATACTGATTGGTGGAAACCCTAAATACTCATATGATAATTTACTTTCCTTAGAATCGATCCCTTGCCCCCATGGATGGTGATCTTGAGGGATGTCATTTTTTGATGCCCGCCAAATGAGAATTGACAAATATTCAAGGGAATAAATACCCAAAACATAGGTATTATTTTCCCTAAAAAAGGAGGAAGAAGGTTTCCAAAACTCATGGATCATGTAAACAACCAAAAACTAACAATTGCATGGACTTTATTAGGCCATATGAATGGATCACACAGGATTCATGACCTTCTTCAGATCACATGGGCCTACATTAGAGAATACTTTGGTCCTTATGATGGAATCCATGGCATGTGTTGATCATGTGGTGGATACCATGTGAAGACCTCTACATCACAAGAATTTTCAATCAACAGATGTCTGATAAACCATTCAAAAATCCTTGTAAAATAAGAGGGAATATTTAAAAAAAATGAAATCCATTAAATTCATATAATTTCATGAGACACACCCATGTAGTCCTCAAGAAACCTTAAAGGCCTTGTAAATATGCCTACCTTGATGTACAAGATCCTTTTGTCTCATCACCTTCATCATACGAAGGGATTCAGACATGTCCAGTCAATCCAGTGATCCCCCTTCATCTCCATATGAAAAATGGATGGGTTTTCCATGACAATACTCACACATCACCACATGACCCTTTATTAGACTCACAATGCATCATGGATGAGGAAAGTGTTTGTCTTTGAAAACATTAAAATAATATCTCAATATCCATAGACCATGTAAAATAAAAAAGGAAATAAATGGGGAAGTGATGGAAGCTTCTTACAGAACAACATATGTGAGACCTTACGTGAATGGGTTTATATATCCCAATAAATCATGAATGATCATGAGAGCCCCCCCCCCCCCCTCAATAGGCTAACATGATCCTTGAGACACCTTGGTGTGTCAAACTGATCTTGTAGAGGCCCTTGATAAGCCATCTTTTTTAATAGAGGATCCCAAAAAAGTCATATCAGATCATGAAAACACTGTTCAATAGGCATCCTAATCTCAATAATCCCCCAAGACATGTTGGTCAGACCTAGTTAAATCCCCTTGTAACGTACAAATGGTTCGGAAAGAACCTTTTGAATGACCAAAACTCTATAAAACATCGTGCTAATGGTATGTTCTGATGATCATTGATCATCAAGTGATGCCCCCTAAATAACTTACAGAAGAATCATGTGAAGTGCATAAATCCAAATCCATCCACCAAATGCAACCTAAATATATGATATTCAGGCTACATAAGTCAGTGTATAACTGGGATGGAGAGGCCTGTAAATCCCTCCCCTTCAGCATAAAAAAATTGATCCTTGCATATACACATTGATATATCTAGGCATCAGAGTGGACTTCTTGGAGTGTCCAATAACATTATTGCAAAGTTCTTCTGACATGAAAAATCTAGGGAACAACCTAAGGAATAAAGAGGCATGTGTAGGAACATCACATGATCACTTGAGTTCACATGATGAAATTCTGGTGTGTTAGTTGCGTTGTGAAAAGTAGGTCCCACATACATGGTGAATCCAAAAAAATCTAAAAAATCTAACGCTATACAAATATAAGTCACATATAAAATAAAATCCTAAATAAAAATTAAAATATAGGATACATACATGAATAACATACTCCCTAAGACTCATTCACTTTTCATGAATCATATAGATCATGTGACAACACTGGGGCATGTCTCTCAAATCATGTGACACTCCCTTCATAATTCCATTTGCATCTTGTAATTTCCTATGGATATGTCAAGTAAGTCACACGATGCCCCTGGGCATACCTCTCTAGTCTCATGAATCCCTATTGGATCAACAACCAGATATTGCAATTTTCTCATACAAGTATTCTAAATTACACTATGACACCAGTATGTGCTAGCTAGGTACCACAACGTCCTGTGGGATTTCCAGTCAGATCATGTGACACCCTTAAAGAATGTCAGTAAGGTTTCATGATGACACCAGTAAAATTCATCTAGATCCCATAAGACCCTACAGACATGTCAACTGAGATCATGTGATGTCCTCCAGGACATGTCATTCAGGTCTTGTAATTTCCTCCTTACAATTTATCCTTGATCATGTGACACTATTCATACATTCAATTCATATTATGAGATTTAATTCAGAAAAGTAAAATGGATCATGTGATTGTATTTAAAAAAAAATCATGATACACCTAGATATGTCCATAAATCCTCTGACTTATTAGGCATACAATAATGTAGGTAAAGTATATAACCAAGATAAATTAAGAAGGCGTCCTGGGAAAAGATAAACTTTTTCAATGTGAATATTATGGAATCATCAGTTTGTATTCCCTGATTAGTTTCATGTTATGACTTCCCAATATTAGGGAAACCTTAGTGTGTAAGACATGATAAGTAGCAAGATATGACTACCCCGATATTAGGTAAACCTTGGTGTGTAAAACACAATGTGTGACATGATATGACTGCCCCCATATTATAGAGACCTTAGTTTGTAAGCCATGAATAGTTTCACGATATGAATACCCCCATATGAGGGAAACCTCGGTGTGTAATCCCTAATTAGTGGCATGATATAACTTCACTTGTATCATAAAAACCTCAATGTGTAATACATAATCAATAGCATGATATGAATGACCCTATATTTGAGAAACCTCAGTTTGTAAGCCCTGATTAGTGGCATGATATGACTACCCTAATATCATGGAAACCTTAGTGTATAAGCCCAAAATCAATGGCATGATATTACTACCCCATATTAGAGCAACATTAGTGTGTAATCCCCGATCAGTGTCATGACATGACTACCCCCATATTAGGGAAACCTTGGTATTTAAGCCTCAACTAGTGGTATGATATGACCATCACATATTAGATAATCCTCAGTGTGTAGGCCCCAATCAGTGGCATGAAATAAATTTACCCATATTATGGTTGCCTTTGTGTGTAATCCACGATCAACTAAACTACGAGATCTCAAATTAATTCAATAACTAGGATACGTAGGATGCATTTCTAAGGCCCAAGACCAAATGATAATCCAATTAATTATAAGTCCCCCAGGTGTATAATATTCCAACCATCAAGACCCAATATCTCTTATTGGATGGTCATACTTTCTCATACATTATTGAATAAATAAGTCAACTGAACTATGAGAACTCTAATTCCTACCATATCCGGGATACATATGATGCCTTCCTATGCTTGAGCTCCATATTAAACGTCCAAAGAGTTTTTCCAGCACACATGTCCTACATCTATATGTAGTGAGACTAATTACTTTCTACCCTTGTTTTCTCACATAGAGGATGGATCATGTGGGCTTAGGGAGTTACAATAATAATATAATTCGCATCATAAATCTCCATCAGCTAGAGAAAAATATATATGTAATCCCCAATTAGGGGCATAATATGACTATCCCTATAGAATTGAATATACCTTGGGTCCAATCCCTAGGGAATGATCAAACTATGGAGACTATGATTCCTTCCACAACCTGGATACATAGTACACCTCCCAGAGGCTCGAGATCAATACCTGATGCCTATGTTCCCTTATATATGTATTTTTCAAATGATTTTGAACTTAATGGGTTTAAAAAACTATGTAGTTTTTTATTTTTATCCTAAACAGGATACGTAGGACAACTCATAGACGTTCAATCCTATCCTCGACATATTAATCACCTCCTTGGAGGATAATAGACCCCGATATACCTAGTTATATTAAATCAACATATAATCAGCTACTCACAAGTGTGAAATGTATAAAATTCCTTAGATACATACATATATACTTTATAAAAGATTCACCTTCACATATAAAATTAATTGACCTGTGATTATTTTTGTAGGGTAACCAGTCCCGCGTCATGATTAAGAAGAGATACATGAGCATATACTAAATATTTATGAGAGTACTGGAGAAGGAAAAAATTCCACCCAAAAGGGTGTGATAATCCTGAAATCCAATCCTCTTGACCAATGTGAGTTCCTAAGTGTCATTAGGTCTAAAACACCAACTGGACACTTGCTATTGGAAAGCAGCTCTGTACCTAGTTATGGAAGTGGGAACCGTTGGGAATATCTGTTAAGAAAAATAATGGTGACCCCAATGTAAATAATTGTGCAAGAAATTGACCCCCCTAGAATAAATCATATTATTGAAAAAAATAGACCATAAATTTTATCTTTTTTAATGACACAATATGTTTATACAATTATCTAATTCATGCCTTTAGTGAAAATCACCTCATTCAGAAAACAACATGAATATTATTTTCAACATTTTTATATAATGTAAAATGTGGGTAAAAATGACTTCAGTTAATAATTAGATAATTGTAAAAATATTCAACAAAATAGTTCAAAGAAAATATGGACATTTGGAAAAAAAATATTCCTAACCAAAGAGGAAATAATATCTATTTTCATAAAAAAATATTTTTGATCCATTAAGTACCAAATAGAGAAAAATTGTACTTTTAATTTATAAACTCCATGAATAAATAGAGGATAGGAATATAGATGGAGTTTAAATGATAAGATTTGTAAAGTTTCATTTAGTTTAAATTTACATAGAAAATCATGAAAATAATTGAGATTGTAAAATAAACCTTTATCTCCATGGTAATCTCTAAATTAAAACATCATGAAAGAGGAAACCATGGGTGTATTTGTAAATCCCAATAATTTTTATGAGATGAATCATAAAATAAATTCATGGGTAGTATATGCACCACAAAAAAAACAAGTTTTGAATATGGATAATGTAACATACAAATAAATATGAGATGAAAAACCCTTACCTCAAGTCCTATCTTTCTTCATATGATTCTAGTAGAAAATGAAGATTCTACATCAGAGTTTTAATGTATTTTTTAACAAACCAATATTAAAAGTGATGTAGGAACCTTTTAACATATATTTTCTATTAAAATAATGTTGAAAGCTCTTCAAAATTACCTTTAATGTTAGTTTTGTAGAAAACTGATGTTAACGGAAATAAATTATTTTTAATGCTAATTTTATAGAATGATGATGTTAAAAGTATTTAAAAAATACCAAGTGTCCTGATGTAACATCACGACCCATTTCACCCCTAAACTGGTGGCCAGACTGGTCACCACATGAGCTCAAGTGCATCTCCCTGTACGCCAGAGGCTACTGACTAGAAGCGAGGGTATAAGGATAGTCAGTGGGGAGAGTATACCCTCTTATCAGAGTTTCACAGCGGTATATCAAAGTAAATAACAAACAATGGAAATAAATAGCAGAATCGGTCTAAAAAAATGATAAAGTAGTGGAAGGCAGATTTTATAAATCTTGTACAAAAAAATGGACAATGCCAATTATACAGTAGATCCATGCATGGCATGCTAGTGATACAAAAATGCAAAACAATGAAAAAACAACATTATGAACATTCCATTATAAAAAATAAATAAACACTTACTCTAAGCCCTGAGGGCAGTCTCCTCGAGTATCCTGAGCTTTCGCTCGGTCTTTTTCTCCTATCTTCTAAGTAAATGAAAACAGCACAATCCTACAACCAAATAAAATCTACTCAGGTACCCCAGTGCAATGGCAGCCCGAGTAGGGCGTGAGATATAAATCTCAGTAGGTCGGGACCACCGGTGTCTACCCCAAATCCATACATTTAATAAATAATTTAAACCATGTGAAAGCACGCATAAATAAAGTAATTAGTACAAAGTAACTATATAACCAAGTACCTACTTCATCCCTCAGCTGGTGTCTGAACGTGCATTATAAATTTTTATTTCATAATAAACAATCATTACATAATCATTTTTATTTTTCAACTAATCAAACCTCATTAAATTATGAAAGTCTCGAGATTCCTCCTAAGCCCGAAATCCTTCGTATAAGTCACTAAACACAGATGTATCTAATGTCCATATAAGTAATCAAAGTAAAGACTAAATCCAAGCTTTTTATTTGTATTGGATAATGTGTCATAAGTTATTCACTTTAATCTTTTATATACTATGTCTGAGCCCATCCACTAAAATAGTGATTCCCTCCCAGGTCCATCCACTAACAGTGATTCACCAAATTCATTAATAATTATGAACCATTTCTCGTATTAAATTCACAAATCATTATGTCATAATAGTTTTCATTAACCATTAATTCATTTCACGTATGACCAATTGAACCGACGGTACAATGTCAATTAATGGGTGTAGAACATCATGTCTCGCACCCTCATGAGTATTTGAAGTGTCAGTCCTTGTCTCACAACCCATGGGTATTTGGACCATCAGTACCTAACCAATAAAAGAAAATATGCATGCAAGATGGGTGTAGAATGCCATGTCTAGCACCCCGTGAGTATTTGGAGCTTCAGTCCTTGTCTCACAACCCGTTTATCAATCATACATATATATTTATCATTGGTGTAGAACACCATGTCTAGAACTCCGTGAGTATTTGGAGCTTCGGTCCTTGTCTCACAACCCGTTTATCAATCAAACATATATATTTATCATTGGTGTAGAACACCATGTCTAACACCCCAAAACCATCCCTTAATTAATTCATAAATTAAATGATCCAATCCTTTAAACAATTCAACTACTAATTAACAAAATAAATAACCCATCAAATAAGTCAAAAACTAATTATCCATTCAACATAACAACAGTAAATAATTAATTAACAATTAATTATTCTTAGCAAGCCAACTAAATAATAAACTCAACATTTAATTATCCAAATTCTTTAACAAGTCTGAACTCATCCACTCAATTAGTGATTCATACAAGAATTTAACATTTTACATGCATGTTATAATCATCTCAAAACATGATGAACAAAGCCCAGATATTTAGCAACCATCTCACACAACATATCATATTTTTTTAACAACTCCATCCAAGACAAATTAATCCATGGAAAATAATACGCATAAAAAGGTACCCATGGGCAATAGTTGTAACAAATAATCAATTCACAATATTAATTTAATGCATGAAAATTAATTAATTCAACAATTAATTAATTAATTAATTAATTATCTATTTAAATAATAATCAATTAATTAACCATTTACCATTTAACACGTAATAATTAATCTATCCATTAATCATTACCAGTTTCCAAATTATATTCCAAACCCATCAAATATTCAATATTTTAAATAATCAGTAAAAGACAAAATTTTATTCCAACTCATGACTTGATAATTAATTCTACAATTAAATAACATGTTACCCATTCTTACCATCCTAATCATTTAACTGTTTAAACATATAACTTTAACCAAATTTTCAAAACATGCTTAAAGCCAACACATGTTCAAGTCCTCGTTTATCTCATGTGGGCGGCATCATTTAATAACATCAAAAGTTTCATGCATCGACATATCATAATCAAGTAAACTCACATTCTCAATTTATTTAAAGAATCTATAATTCTTAAATAAAGTGTTAAGGATTTAGGACCCTACCTCGGGGTGGCACCATTTTAAATCTGAAGCGCTTTAATATACTTAGTGGAAACCAGTCCACAACTGGTCCGAAATCGCACGCACACACACCTTATATATATATATATATATATATATATTCACACACACGTCTTTAAAAAATATAAATAAAATTCAAAATATTAAACAAGTATTCATAATCAAAGCAGTAAAGACACATGCACCTCTAACTAGGTACTGGTGACTCATATAAATTATCAAACCCATAATTGAATGATGCAAAACCAAACCATGTTTATATAACCTTACCTGAAACATCAAAGAAAATAGAAAACTAAATCATTCGTCTCGTCATTGTTGGAAGATGCCAGAATACGGTCCAAAGGGTCTAGAGGAGCCCCTTGCACATCCCTAGAACCGAATAAACAAGGAAACCCAATAAAACTCGAACCTTGGGGTTTTTACTGATAAAAGAGGGAGAGGGAGGAGCCAAATGTCCAATTTGAATCACAAAACAAATGTAGATGGACTTACCTTGCCGAGACAAACAAGATTTGAGAAGACACTGGGAGGATTTGATCGCGCGAAGAGGAGCTGGTGAGGGGGGTGTAGCATGCCTCAAAGGAGGGGCCTGGTGCATTTTTTATGTCCCTCCAATATGGTGGTGTGCCACCCTCATGTTCTCTCCCCCAATTATCAATTACACCCATGATAAACTAATAGTAATAATATAATAATAATAACATTTATTATTCTCTTTGAATATAATGTTACTTCATTAACTAACATTTAAATAATTGTTTCATAATTAATTATGAAAACCCCCATTAATCATCCAATAAAATTAATAAAATAATAATAATAATATCCTTATTATTATTATTATTAAATATTTCGTTTTATTAAAATAAAATAAAAATAAATCAATTTACCAACCAAATAACCGCACAGCTGACCCGCACCATTTGACTACCTGTGCACAACCTGATATCTATATTTAAAATGGTTTAATTAAATTAAACCCAACTCCACGTTTATTCCTTATTTAATATTAACATTTAAAATTACCCTTATTCGATAATTCCCAACTCATAATTATTTAATTAATTATCTCAACACAAATTAATCAAATAAAAACCTCTGCTTCGTAGTGATTGATTAAATTTTTATTGACCTTTAATTTAATTAAATGAAAACCCCAAAAAATATATTATTATTATTATTAAAAATAATAATAACAACCACTCATAAAACCATAATAATTAATAATTTTATTATTATTTTTATTATTATTCAACCTTAGATAAAACCCAACACGTCTTATTAAATAAAAACACTTCTTTATTAATTATGAAACTCCTTATTTAATTAAACATTTCTTTGAGATACCCAAAAGCCTCATTAATTTCACATAAATATTATACCTCATTAAACATCAAATTAAAATCTTTTAACATAAATGTTACACCCCATTTAATTAAAAAGGCTTCTTCGTTCATTATTATCTTAATAAAAATTTCATAATTAATTATGAAACTCCCAATTTATTACAATATCATTAATATGATAAAAACTCCAACCCATAACCCCTAATTTAATTTCCATAATAATAATAATTATTACATTCATAAAACTAAAATAATAATAAACTCATTATTATTATTTTTCAAACTTTTGATAAACCCAACACCACTATTTAATAACATCGCTTCATTAAATCTGAAACTCCTAATTTTATTAAATGTTTCATTGAGAAGATAAAAAAGAATAATTAAATTATCATAAATAATATACTGATTTAACATGCAATTAAAATATCAACGCATCAAAATAATTTATGACACCATAATAATAATAATAACATTATTATTATTAGCACATTCCTCCGTTTAATAATAATTGGCCCTTTAATAATTCTGAAACTCTTCATTTAAATAAAATGGTTCTTCGATAAACCCATAATCCACATTAATTTATTCAATCATAATTTAATTAATTCTTTAACATTCATTTAATTAAAAAACCACAATAATAATAATAATAATAATAACTTCATTATTATTATTAAAACCTTCTTTTAATTAATTACAAACTCTCATATAATATTATTTAATTAAATTAAATAATTTATTAAACAGGGTAAACTGAACAGGTTGGAACGCAACCGTGCGCTGCCCGTGTAGATCCATTAAAGTGGACTTTTCTGAAATCGGTGTTCCCAAGACTCTTCGGGACACCTATGAAAATTATCAGGTAATTACACAAGTCCAAAAATGACACCTTTAGGTGTTACAACACTCAAAATAAAATTCCAAATCTTGGTTTAAAAGAAACGACCCGTTGATGAAATGAAAAAAAAATTCAAAAACATTCATATTTTAACCTGGTTCAATAACCTGAGACTTTACAATATACCCACCTTAAAAACTTCTCATCCCCGAGAATCCATTGGGAACCACTACTAAAACAACCGACCTACCATGGTCATTTAATCTTATTAGAAGTGACGTGTTGTGTTCCTAATGCCAAACTCACCTTTAACCCTTTACAAGCCTAATGGGTAAGCCTTTAAGACTAGAACCAATGCTTAGTTTATAGCTTAAACATCGTAACAGTTCTTATATCTTAGGTTATTAGAGGGACCTCATCAATGAAAATGGTTAAATCTAGATCAATCAACAGAACAGGTTGCACATGCTTCCCTCGAAAGACGTTGCGGACCCAAAACCCTATTTCTCCCTTTATCAGACGATGTTCCTTTAAAACTATCCAAAACCATACTAATATAAAACGAAGTCCTTACCCGACCTCTGGTAAAATTTCCAAGTCAATTCATCATAAGGATATTTTAAAACAACCATTCCCCAACACAAAAAAGAAAAGTATCCCAAATAATCAACGCATCTCGCGTACTACCCAGATAACAACCACTCATCAATCCCAACAACATTTAAATTGTAGCACGGTGTAAGACCAATGCTATCTTAGTTTCTCCATGAAAAAGTCAAGATAGGGGTAATTCTCATCATATTCAGAAGAGAGTACTAAGATAAAAAACCAAGGTCATTAAGAAGATCATTCAAACTATTACCAGACAACTCTATTCTAAAAGCTCGACATCACCTACTGACACAATTATCGAAAAAGATGTAACAATACCCACCTTCAGATTTTCTATGATGTCGTAAGAAAATATCATCTGCTCACCAGTTCATATTTTTTGAACACATTAACACATGTGTGTGACATTCCTAGAATCATGATCACCACATCAAACATTGATCATAAAATCCATAACATAAACCTATCGACGTGCCAAAACTAATGAGTCCCAAGAAGTCCTCCCGAGTAGTGGTACGAACTTACATTAATATCCTAGAACATTCTATGGGTACTACCTACCATGGGTTATCCCCTTACAATCATTAATTTTGACCCTCTCTCTTGGTCACAAAAAATCAAAAACACAAGATTCAAATGCTACCTTTTTCATTTTAGCCATTTTAATTATTTCATTTCAACCTTTCATCATTTGAATGAATATCAAAAAACACACAAGTACTTTTTCACAAAAATCCACTTGGTTTTAAAAACAATTCCCTACGGAAAAATAAGAATGGTATCATAAACATCCTCTTTAAAAAAAATTACATTCAGTGTTATTCAAATATAAACAGACAATTTAGCATCTAAATTCTTTTTACCAAAAAGGAGACCTCCAAAAGTCCCATTTATTGAATCCAAGATCTTCAAAAGAAACCCCACAATGGTTCATTACAATCAAAACTCAGTAGTATTACATTCATAACAATTTTAAAAACATATTATGGTTATATGGTTTAGTCACATGGGTGGATATCTACCAATTGATAAGGTGCCCATACACCTTATCACTGGCAGTTGGCTCCCATTTATCACAGTCAACATTCATTTAACATTTTAACTTTAGCAGCCCTTTAATATATCAAAACATCAATAGAATGTTAGCATAATAAGTAACACAACAACATGCTATAACATAGAAGCATGGAACAACAAAAAATCATGCTAATAACTAAGGCAGTATGGCATATAATCACTCAAGCATGTTAAATCTATCACCGAAACATGTTATCTAGAGAGGCATGTTAAAGAAAATCAAAACATTGCATTGCACCCAAGGAACACAATCCAAATTAGCAGGCATCCTACTAATGCAACTACATGGAATGTTATACGCATGACATGTGAATCTCTAAGTGACTAAGATGATTCATTTATGAAACTTCCTTGCCATATCAGGCTAAGAAAATTATTTTTTTCAAAATTCACAAAATCAATAAACTGTTGAAAATACACAAGTCACTCAAGGTGAAATCATATCAACAGTAACCTATAATAGTAAAAACATCAATTCTCATCCCTATCCACTTGGTCATTTCCCGTACATGGGGTGATCAGTCCCAAGTACAGCAATTAACCGAATCACTGACACATTCCTAGTCTCCTGTCTACCAACCCCAAAATAGTAAGACAAAGGAAAAGAAATCCTCTGATACCACTTTGTAACATCCCAACCAAGTTCACCCATAAACTGGTGGCTGGACCGGTCGCCACATGACCTCAAGCGCATCTCCCCATACGCCAGAGTCTGCTGACTAGCAGCGATGGTCTAAGGATAGTCAGTGGGGAGACTATACCCTCTTATTAGAGTTGCACAGTGGTATATCAAAGTAAATAACAAACAATGGAAATAAATAGAAGAAGTAGTCTAAAAAATGATAAAGTAGTGGAAGACAGATTGTATAAATCTTGTACAAAAAAAATGGACAACGCTAATTATACAGTAGATCCATGAATGATATGCTAATGATACAAAAATGGAAAAGAATGAACAAAACAACATTCTGAACATTCCATTACAAAAATTAAATAAACAATGACTCCAAGCCCTGAGAGAAGTCTCCTCGAGCGTCCTGAGCTTCCACTCGGTCCTTTTCTCCAATCATCTAAGTAAATGAAAACATCACAATCCTGCAACCAAATAGAATCTACTCAAGTACCCCAGTGCAATGGCTGCTCGAGTAGGGTGTGAGATATAAATCTTAGTAGGCCGGGACCACTGGTGTCTACCATAAATCCAGACATTTAATAAATAATTTAAACTGTGTGAAAGCATGAATAAATAAATTACGCAGTACAAAGTAACTATATAACCAAGTACCTTCTTCAGCCCTTAGCTAGTTCCTAAACGTGCACTATACATTTGTATTTCATAATCAACAATCATTACATAATCATTTTTATTTTTCAATTAATCAAACCTCATTAAATTATGAAAGTCTCAAGATTCGTCCTAAGCCCGACATCCCCCGTATAAGTCACTCAACATAGATGTCTCTAAAGTCCATCTAAGTAATCAAAGTAAAGACTAAATCTAAGCTTTTTATTTGGACAGGATAATGTGTCATAAATTATTCACTTTAATATTTCATATACTATGTCTGAGCCCATCCACTAAAATAGTGATTCTCTCTTAGGTTCATCCACTAACAGTGATTCACCCAATTTATTAATAATTATGAACCCTTTATCATATTCAATTCACAAATCATTATGTCACAATAGTTTTCATTAACCATTAATTCATTTCATGTACGAACAATTGAACACACAGACCAATGTCAATTAATGGGTGTAGAACTTCATGTCTAGAACCTTCATGAGTATTTGGAGCATCAGTCCTTGTCTCACAACACATGGGTATTTGGAGCATCAGTCCCTGACCCATAAAAGAATATATGCATTCAAGATGGGTGTAGAACTCCATGTCTAGCACCCTGTGAGTATTTGGAGCTTCAGTCCTCATCTCACAACCCATTTATCAATCATACGTATATATTTATCATTGGTGTAGAATATTATGTCTAGCACCCCGTGAGTATTTGGAGCTTCAGTCCTTATCTCACAACCCATTTATCAATCATACATATATATTTATCATTGGTGTAGAATACCATGTCTAACATCCCAAAACCATCAATTAATTAATTCATAAATTAAATGATCCAATCCTTTAATTAATTCAACAACTAATTAACAACATAAATAACCCATAAAATAAGTCAACAACTAATTATCTATTCAACATAATAATAGTAAATAATTAATTAACAATTAATTATTCTTAGCAAGCCAACTAAATAATAATCTCAACATTTAATTATCCAAATTCTTTAACAAGTCTGAACTTGTCCACTCAATTAGTGATTCGTCCAAAACTTTAACAATTTACATGAATGTTATAATCATCTCAAAACATGTTGAACAAATCCCAGATATTTAGAAACCATATCACATAGCATATCATATTTTTTTAACAACTCCATCCAAGACAAATTAAGTCATGGAAAATAATACGCATAAAAAGGTACCCTTGGCCAATAGTCGTAGCAAACAATCAATTCACAATATTAATATACTGCATGAAAATTAATTAATTCAAAAATTAATTAATTAATTAATTATTATCTATTTAACCAATAATAAAATAATTAACAATTTACCATTTAACACGTAATAATTAATCCATCCATTAATTATTACTAGTTGCCAATTTATATTCCGAACATGTCAAATATTTAATATTCTCAATAATCAGTAAAAGACACAATTTTATTCCAACTTATGAATTGATAATTAATTCTACAATTAATTAACCTATTACCCATTCTGACTATCCAAATCATTTAACTGTTTAACCATATCACCTTAACCAAATTAGTAAAACATGCTTAAAGTGAACACATGTTCAAGTCCTCATTCATCTCATGTGGGTGACATCATTTAATAACATCAAAAGTGTCATGCATCTACATATCATAATCAAGGAAACTCACATTCTAAATTTATTTAAACAAGCTATAATTCTTAAATAAAGTGTTAAGGATTTGGAACCCTACCTCGGGGTGGCACCATTTTAAATCTGAAGCGCTTTAATTTACTTAGCGGTAACCAATCCAAAACTGGTCAGCAATCGTACACACATGCACACGCACCTTATATATATGTATGTATTCACACACACGTCCTGAAAAAATATAAATAAAATTCAAAATATTAAACAGGTACTCAAAATCAAAGTAGTAAGGACCAACACACCTCTAACTAGGTACCAGGGACCCATATAAATTATCAAACCCTTAATTGAATGATGTGAAACAAAACCACGGTTATATAACCTTACCTGAAACATGATGGAAAAGCAAAAACGAACTCATATATCTCGCCTTTTTTAGAAAATGTCAGAATACGGTCCAAAGGGTCTAGAGGATCCCCTTGCACATCCCTACAACCGAAGAAACAAAGAAACACAATAAAACTCGAACCTTAGGGTTGTGGCTGAGAAAATAGGGCAAGGGAGGAGCCAAAAAGCCGATGTGAATCACAAAACAAATGCAGATGGAGTAAACTTTCCGAGACAGACAAGATTTGAGAAGACATCGGGATGATTTGATCATGCGAAGATGAGCCAGAGAGGGGGGTGTAGCGCGCCTCAAAGGAAGGGCCTAGTGCATTTTTGATGTCCCTCCAATATGGTGGTGTGCCACCCTCATGTTCTCTCCCCTAATTATAAATTACACCCATGATAAACTAATAGTCTTAATATAATAATAATAATATTTATTATTCTCGTTTAATATAATGTTACTTCATTAACTTACATTTAAGTAAATTTTTCACAATTAATTCTGAAAACCCCTATTAATCATCCAATCAAATTAATATAATAATAATAATAATATCCTTATTAATATTATTAAATATTTCTTTTATTTAAAATAAAATAAAAATAAAAATATTTACAAACAAGATAACCGCACAGCTGACCCGCACCATTTTACTACCCGTTCACAACTCGATATCTATATTTAAAATAGTTTAATTAAATTAAACTCAACTCCACATTTATTCCTTATTTAATATTACCATTTAAAATTACCCTTCTTTGATAATGCCCAACTCATCATTATTTAATTAATTATCTCAACACAAATTAATTAAATAAAAACCTCTACTTTGTAGTGATTAATTAAATTCTTATTTACCTTTAATTTAATTAAATGAAACCCCCAAAAAACCATTATTATTATTTATCAATAATAATAATTACAACCACTCATAAAACCATAATAATAATTATTGCATTATTATTTTTATTATTATTCATCCTTAGATAAAACCCAACACCTCTTATTAAAGAAAAACACTTCTTTATTAATTACGAAACCCCTTATTTAATTAGATGTTTCTTTGAGATACCCAAAAGACTCATTAATTTCACATCAATATTATACCTCATTAAACAAAAAATTAAAATCTTTTAACATAAATGTTACACCCCATTTAATTAAAAACGCTTCTTCATTCATTATTATCTTAATAAACATTCCATAATTAACTATGAAACTCCAAATTTATTACAATATCATTAATATGATAAAAACTCCAACCCATAACCCCTAATTTAATTTCCATAAAAATAATAATTATTACATTCATAAGACTAAAATAATAATAATCTCATTATTATTATTTTTCAAACTTTTGATAAACCCAACACCACTATTTAATAACATCGCTTCATTAAATCTGAAACTCCTCATTTTATTAAATGTTTCTTTGAGAAGCCCAAAAGCATCATTAAATTCTCATAAATAATATACTCCTTTAACATGCAATTAAAATATCAATGCATCAAAATAATTTAGGACACCATAATAATAATAATAACATTATTATTATTAGCACATTCCTCCATTTAATTATAAATGGACCTTTAATAATTATGAAACTCTTCATTTAAATAAAATGGTTCTTCGATAAACCCATAATCCTCATTAATTTCTTCAATTTCCATTTAATTAGTTCTTTAACATTCATTTAATTAAACAACCACAATAATAATAATAATAAATTCATTATTATTATTATTAAAACCTTCTTTTAATTAATTACAAACTCTCATATAATATTATTTAATTAAATTAAATAATTTATTAAATAGGGTAAACTGAACGGGTTGGAATGAAACTGTGCACTGCCCTTGCAAATCCATTAAAGTTGACTTTTTTGAAATCGGTGTTCCCGAGACTCATTGGGACACCTCTGAAAATTATCATGTAATTACACAAGTCCAAAAAATACACCTATAGGTGTTCCAACACTCGGAATAAAATTCCATAGCTTAGTTTAAAAAAACGACCTGTTGATAAACTGGAAAAAAATTCAAAAACATTCGTATTTTAACCCGATTCAATACTACGAGACTTTACACTGGAAACCCTCATTTTTTCAATTAGAATTTTCAAAAACCACCTTGTCTCAACCCTTGAATGAACCTAATGACTCTCAATCATCACTTTGATTTTTTTCTTCATATTTTCACATTTTTTCTGCTTAATATTCATTCCATGTTCATTTATGCATGATCATCCACATTATTTAGCCACATAAACCCCAATACGGTCAACCCACAACCACAGTTTAAAATTATGGTTCATTATTATTTTTACTTCATTTTCATAAACGTTTCTCTTCAATATTGAATCATTCACCCTATTTCCACATCCTTTGAGTGTGTTTATCAAAATTCAGGATCTATTTTTTATTATTGACCTCCAAATTTTGTATGTTATGTTTTATTTTGAAAGATAAATTAATTTTCAATTAGATAGAAATTTGACTCATCCCTTCATCTTTTTTTATTCATTTTATTACCAACTATAAATTTTTATATTAAAATTTATATATTCATATATAATTTTTATGATTATAAATTTTTTTCTATTGTAAATTGTTTCACTTTTTGACTACTTGTATTTATAATTTTTTTATTTTTTTAGTTTGTTAGTGGTTGAAACAATTTTATTTCATTATTTTTTTCATTAAAAATATGGTTTTCATTATAAAGTATTTTGATTAACTTTTATTATAATTTATTTTTATTTTTAACTTTTTTAAGAAGTAAATTATATGTTAAAAAAAATTATGCTTGAATTTTATAAATTTATATATTCTTATATGTTTATCATAAATCATAAAATATTGCCCCTATTTCCACTGCCTTTAATTGAGTTCGTTAGAATTCATGATATATTTTTCATTACCAAACTCCAAATATTTTAATTAATTTTTCTTATTTTTAAGATAAATTAATTTTCTGTTATTTATAAATTTTATTCATCCATTAATTAGTTTTTATATATTTTAGATCTAATTATAATTAATTTTGTTAAAAAAATTTAATGTTATAATTTTCTTATGATTATAAATTATTTGTGACTATATATTTTTTGGTTAAAAATTTTTCTAATTTGAATTCTTTGTATTTATAAAGTTTACATCATTATAATTTTTCTTTAGTTTAAATATTTTTTTCTTCAATTTTTTAAATATAAAATCTAATTATCTTTATTATTACTTTTTATTTTTTGTAATTTTTTTTCTTTTTTAATGGTTTTTATGATATAAATTATATATCAATTTTTTTTTCATTTTTAACTTCTTTTTTATATAATATTATATGTTATAATTTTATTTGTTTATATATATGTTTAAATTTTTGTATGTACTAATATATTCATATATTATATTCTGATTTTTTTAGGCAATTAATGGATCATTATCAAATAAATCAATGAATAACTACCAATGAAAATGAGAAATGGGTTGGCAGTTTCATATAATTTATTAAAAAATCATAAAAGTAAGGATTTGGTTTTCTATATATGCATGAAATGTTTGGATATCAGAAATTACTATATAAAAAAATAGAACATCACATGATTTACAGTGGTTTTAGTAATAATTATGCGCCTTGGATCTGACATTGTGAAGTAGAAAAAATGTCAAGGTCTAATGATAGTGATGTTTTTCATCAGTTAAAGGATCGTCTTTAAAAATTAATTAAAGGTTTAGGTGTTGAAACCAATGAAAATTAATGTATTTACCAACTATATGGATATATTGAGAAAAAACTATTCTCGGGCTTCAAAAAATTTATAATGTTATCGAAAGTGCTAAGAATAATTAACTTGAATGAAAGAAATGGTTTTAATGATAAAAGTTTCACTAAATTTCTTGAACATTTAAAATAGATACTTCGTTAAGGCAATGAGCTTCCAGACTACAATTATGAGTGAAAAATATTATGTCTATTGGGATTTGGGTATAAAAAGATACATTCTTTCCCTACTAACTATGTATTTTATAGGAAAGTATATGAAATTTTATCATAATTTCCTAAATTTGGGATATCATTATATAAAACTGATAGAAAATCCAATAATTATTCATTCTTATGAATAAGGACCAAACCTACCTCTAAATAAATATTGTATCTTATAATTATTCCTAATTTGGATATTCTATTTGTAAATTAAAATGATTCAAAGAGGATAATATTTCATATAGATGTGCTCATATTTAATAAAAACCTATTTTGTCCTTATAATTCATTATAATGGAAAACATTTTATCACAAACTTTTTTGATTTTGAAAATGATGTTATAAATCTTATAATGGATTTGTGTATAAATGGAATGAATCCTTATCGGATACTCATTATTCAATATTGTTCATTGCCTATTTTTTTGGTTATTAAAACTTGTACCCATAGATATGTAGGTAGAGGAATAATGTGATGTTTAGATTTATAATTTATGGATCAAAATATACTGAAAATGATATCAATGATTATCTATTACCATTGATTAATGATTTGAACTTTTTATTAGATAAAAGTGATATAGTATTTGATGAAGATAAAAAAAATATCATTTTATTATTATTGATATGATGAGGACAAGTATAAAATAATTTATTTCATATGGAAACAAGACTAGATGTATTGTTAAATGACAAAAAAATCATGTCCAAATTGCGAATAGGGGACTTTATAACATCAATTTCAAAATGGATGAAAAATAGTGTATGTGGGACATATGTAATATTTTCAAACGGATAATACTTATAGAAAATTATAATAGGAATTTAATGATTTGTAGTAGTATAATTCTACCCAACAACTATGTTCAGCTGAATAATGTAACAATAAGGTGAAACAAAATTGATGCCACATCTAGAATAAAACAATTTTTTGGTCGTTAACTAAATACATAGAAGATAATGATCTATTTTAATTAAACTACTATATTTGATTTTTTTTATAAAACATTACATAGATGTTAGGTATATCGAGAAAAAAGTTTTTTATAGGCTATTTGGAAAATTTTTAAAAATTAAAGGAAAGACAAAAGATAGATTGTAATCTTTACTAAACTTAATAAGAATGGGAATACGTTTGAAGTTTTCTCCCACAACAAAAGGAAATAGAAAATATTTTCTCCCAAATTTTTGTACATTAATAAATTTTGATAAGACACGTTTTTGAAAAAAAATCATGGTATTGAAGTCCCTATATTTTTTTCTTCAAATAGAAAAAATTGGGTATCATTGAAGTATATATTGTTAATAGGTATGAAATATTATGATTATGATGTATTGATGTTACCATTTCAACCTATTTCATTTCATAGTATCTTTAAGATACCTATAAAAAATAGACAATCAGGATGTGTTACTTTTTCAATTAAATTTATAAAAAAAATCATAGATGAAAATTCATTAGATGTGTTGGAGAATGAATATTTCATCATACATTGTCAACTAAAAATGTATTTTCTACAATATTTTTTAATATAATGGATCATATGTTTATCATTTGGTTAAAGATAAGAATATTACATCTTTTTTATTTACATTAGATATATCCATTTGAAATATACATGGATATTTTAAAGGGATATGTTAAGTATATAGATAGAACAGAGGCCACTATTGTTCAAAAATATATATCAGAAGGGGTAATTGAGTTTTGTTCTGATTATTTATCTGAAGTAGAGTATGTTTTTCATCCGATATATCTAAATTTGATAGTTTATAGTGAAATTAAATTGATTCATGAATGAAAGGTAAAGTTAATTCCATGTGAGGAAGTGATTCATGGACATTTGAAAATTTTGAACAACCTAAGTGATGGTCAAAAATATATATCATAAAATATTGAAAGATTAAAGGAATAATATTTAAGAAGAAATGAAAATTGGATGATGAATAAACATAAAAACTCATTTTTTATGTTTTAATTAGAAAATCAACATTGATTTAACCACACATGAAAATTTAAAATTGTAATTAGGGGGACCAATTTTTAATATGATCATGTGGTTAGGTTTTGATATTAATAGTTAAAAAATTTACACAAAATACCAAGACAAAAAGAGTACCATTAAAAATAGTGGATTAATTTTTTTTGCTAAATCACTATATTTTTTAGTGCTAATGATAAAGACCCAATTTATGTATCAACATAATATTTTTTAGTTTTTGAAGATATATTGGAGATTAAAAACACTAAATTTTAGGTACCGGTATTTATGTGTACATGGGTCAATAATAAATTTTGGGTGAAAAATGATGAGTTTGTATTTTCATGTGTTAATTTAGAAGGATTTAGCTACAAGTAAAAATAATTTCTTATAGAGGTTAATTAAAAAGATTATTACATATTGATGAACCATAAAATGTTGAGTGTTATGCTGTTTTTATTGGGGAAAAATTCATTTGGGTGATGAAAATATTAATGATGTTGAATAATCATCTAGTATTTCCCCATAAATTACACGATTACATGAATATAATAATTATTATTATGTGGAACTTTTATATGAAACACAAAATGATCAAACATATGGGATATTTGAAAACACTCCATTACTCTCCTCAATAATTAGTCAATCACTTTTTTTATGTGAAACTAATAGTGTTAAAAATCATATTTTTTATCTTTGATATTTGAATATATAGATGGTTAAAATTATAGTTTTGTTAATATTTTTTAATATTCATTATATTTTGATATCCATTTATTAGTGTATTTTTTTATTTATCATTATTTTGGGACTATTTTCTTTAAATTATTCATTTTTTGGTATATGATTTTATTCCATAAAATATTTTTAATTTTATTTCTGTTGTGATCTTTACATTTTTTTTTTCTTTAATTAAAACCACATTTCAGTGGCTGCCTAACAAAGCAAAGGAAGTTTGATGTTTTGGTGGCGCTTTCCTTCATTTTTCTTCCGACTGCCCGAAGACGCCCCATGGAATCGATACTGTCTCCCTTTCCAAAAAAATGAATTATGAAAAATGTTTGATATTTTGTGGAAATAAAATTGAGGTATTTTGATATGATTTTTACTTCATTTTATATTTTTAGGAGTAAAAAATAATAATTATCTATACCTTTAGTATGGTTTTACATGTTGGGATACATGAAAGAAGTTTTTCACTAATCAGTGGGTGAAGTCCTTTATGGTAAGTTCAAAAATAATATATTTAATTAATTTTAATTAATTTATAACTTATTTATTATTTATTATTTATTATTCTTCTAGGAAAATCACCATGATATATATATCCTAACCATTTATACCCTCATAAATTTTAATAAAAAATTACCCTTTATTAGAGAATCAAAATATTGTGGAAAAAGTTGGTGAATTAAGAGCCAAGTCAAGTAGTGGCATTAAAGATGTTCCACATGCCACTTCATCTCCTCCTACTAATCATGACAAGTGGAAAATAAAGAGAATTAACAACTATATAGTATATTAATAATCCAAAAAATGATGTTTCTAATAAGATAATAAATAATTAATTATCACTTTTCATCAATTTTACTATTTAATAAATTTATGTCACTAATATTTCACTCCAAAATATTACATCAGGATGCCCCTCAAGAGAAAATTATATATGATACCATTCTCCTTCATTATAGGATGGATATTCTTTCCACTTATTTTAGAAATCAAGAATGCATGGGTCATGTTAGAGGGTATCTGGATGGTATTAGTTTAAAAAATGTATTTGGCTATGCCCCTATTCTGTCATTAAAAGGAGAGAAATATAAGGAAGAAATAGATTCTTTCAAGGATGAGATATTAAACTTAAATAATTCAATAGAATATTGAATTGATTAATCTACATTAGTTTTACTTTTATAAGAGATAAGAAAAACTCATTATGCTCATCCTTCCTACCCAGATCCACCACCTCCTTGTTCAAACTTGTTTGTGTAATGTGATTTTCCTAATGGGTATCCCCATGTACATATTGTACAATATGAAATTATACATAATATTGGATATTCTGTACATAATCAGATTATATAGTTAGGTCATATAAGAGTAGTAGGTTGTTATTTTATTTATCCAACTTATCTAGGGTCACTTCCTACTAAGGAGGTGTCCATAGTTAGTGAGGATAATGATCATTTTTTTACTCTAGCTATCTAATATTTTCTGTCAGATGACATATAAGTTCTTACTTATTTTTAATTTTAATTTATCATTAAATTTATAATTAATTTTAATATTTCCTTACACTTAACTTATATAGGATTATCTAAAATTGAAGAAATCACTATAAAGAAAAGTTTAATTTTAAGTTCTAGTACCTTCATATACTCCTTGGGAAGATAATTGGGAAACAAATTTTTCACATGTTCATTAAATATTAGATAATTATTATACTTTTCTGATAATTTATCATGTATTATGAATATATTATTCATTAAATGTTTTTAAAAATTACATTAGGGATGTTTTAAGGGGTTCTCAGCTCAATGTACATGTGTCGCAGTTGTTTTCCTAGTATGTAAATTTTATTTTTTTAATTTATTTTCATTAAGTAAATGTATATTATATTTAATTAATTAATTAATTTTCTAATCATGGATATCTATAGTCTTTGGATCCAATATTATTTCATTTCTATTTATGATTTTATAGACACAAAATACATTTCAATAGGGGTGAAGTACATGAACCATAAATCCAAAATTGAATATCTATATGAAAGATTAAAAAACACAAAGGTTACACGTTGGTTTTCTCCATTACTTGATTGGTAAGAATAAATATATAATTATGAACCACTATTTAACATATTATTTTTAAGGAGTGTTTTTTATATTTTAATTAACATTGTATGTTCTATGTGTTTTTTCCAAAAGATTTTAAAGAATATTCATTATTATCTTTATTGGGTGGTGTTCAAAAAATATTTAGATAGTTGGTGAATAAGTAAGTTTTATTTTATTCTTTTAGTTCTTTAATCATAAATTTAAAATTTTTATTTAATTTTGATAATTAATATTTTAAAGTGAAAATGGTCATGGATTAAGTTTAAAATGGATCAATATTCAACAGATGAACAAGAAAAATTGAGTATGAGACTGCTCAGGTATCTTACTCTTATATTTGTGAATATATCTTTTTTCATACACATATTGTATTTTATTTTTAAACTATTTTTTCATAAACCTAGTTTCATCATTAAAAAGGGTAAGTTCAATGTATGTTTTGTGGTTCATTTATGAGATTATCATAACCAAAGTAATATTATATTTTGAAAAGGTTAGCTTTATAACACTTATAATTATAAAAAACATGTTATTTATTAAATTCATAGCATAATATTCTATAGGTTTTTTAATGAAGTTTCCCCATATACATCAAAAGAATTAAAACCCAATAAAAATTTATTTGTGACATATTTTTTATGCTTGACTAATTTTTGAGTTTTAGTTTCATTTATCCATATATTTTTAAAATATTTTTTAAATTTTCTCAATTAATTTTACTGATATTTTTCTATTTTTGCTTATTTTTACTACTTTTGGTTTTCTATTTTAAATTTTAAGGCCTAGGATCATGTTTTTTAATTTTTTAATCTATTTTTACATGATTTTTTTTTAAGAAAATGGAATCTAAAGGTGTCTTGTCTTTTATTAAATATTGGTCTTACCAAAAAATGACATTGAGAGACAACCATAAAGACATTCCATGTTGGTTTTATATAAACTAATATGAAAATTCAACATTTGAAGGATTTAAATATGAGTTTTTCCAAAAAAACATGTTGAATGGTATCCATAAAAAATTTACATGTTGATTTTATATAAAAATGACATGAAACGCTTGGTTTGGGGGAATCCAAAATTGGTTTTACCAAAAATTGACATTGAAAACCTTCTATATTTCAACTTTTATTAGAGTTTTAAACATAATTTTATAAAAACTATTGGGGAGTGTACAACTTTCAGTATCACCTATTTTAATGTCTCTTTATAACTAACATTGAAAGTTAAAAAACTGATGTTAAAGGTGTTTTCCCACTACTGTGGGTCCAAACTTACTCTTCTTTGAGAGACATCCATTATCATGAAATTTAATACTTATTTGAATGGTCCTAGGGTAAGACTATGATCTCAATAATGATGGTAAGGATTATAGTAGTATGTTTTGATAGATAATATTTAAGAAATAATGCTCAAATTTTGTGAATAATGGAGATTAATAAGTTCACTTTTATAATTGGGGAAATGAAAAAAATAGAATTACCTAAAATATTTAAATATAATATTTACCATAATCATGTCAAGTGGAACCAAATGGATAAAATTTATGAGGTAGGACATGATATTGCCAAAATATCTTCATCCAATAAAATTCAGGCATGTTTATGTTTCATTTTGAACCTTTTGTTTTGTTTAAACCCCTCATTAATTCTTGTTAACATTAATTAGGGTAACATAGTTTTTAGAATTTTAGGGTCTAAAATTTAATTATAAGTAGATATATGGCACAAAAATGATCAATGTATTAAATTTATGATCATTTCCCATTACACTTCTCATCCTTTAAAATTTTAAGGATTTTTAAATTTTTTAATAAAATTTTATTTAACATAGAATATTATTAAGGTACTTTTTGGGACAATTCATTTAATTTAAATTCAATGACATGGGAAAATCAATAGAATTAAAGTTTAAAAACATTGACCATAATTTATACCTCATAATTGTATATGATATTCATGTAATTCCATAATTCTAAAAAATAAAATAATTTTATTATTTTTAAATTTATTTAACTTTAATATTCTACTATATGTACAACCATTGTATCAACGTTGAGTAAGGGTTTAAGCTAATTATATTATCACTAAAAATTAATAATAAATTAATTTCATAAAAAATGTATTCATATTACAAAAAACTATTTATAACCAATCTTATCATCTTTTTATCAAAGTAATAATATATTATAGGTATCAAAATAAATAGAGTGACATTTTATTTTTATTATTTTTATAAAATAAAATAAATGTCATTATTTAAGAAAAATGGAATCAAAATTCTATATATTCAAATTTAGGATTAATATATTTGAGATAATTCCATTCAATGAGATAAAATAAATTGGCGGGTTGTTTTTAAGAGCTTATCTCGTAGTCTTATCCTAGTTTTACCCTTTTTACCCATACTAAATTGAAAAATAATTACCTTGAATACTATTCATAATGAAAAAAAATAAAGGGAACATTTAAAAATAATTAAAATTCTAGATTTAAAATATGGATCTAATTTTTCATGATTAAATTTCTATAAGTGATAGAAATAAATTTTTCTATAAATGTGTAAATGCAATGAAATACAGTTTTTTTATAATTTCATTTTTGAGCATAAAAAGGAACTTACACTAAAATAATATATAAAGTTGGTTACTATGGTATTATTTAGATTATGTTTAATAAAATGAATCTTGTGTTGCATTAAAAAAATTAAAAATGGAATGAGACTTAAATTACTTCATTCGAATAAAAACAATGATAGTTTTACAAAAATCATCATTTTTTAGTATTCACCAAAAAATAAATCTTTTTAAGAAAATAAAAAAAACTATCATGAGCCTTTTTTGAAATTATGATTAAAATTTTATTTCAATTTTTTAAAATAAAATTTCTTAATATGGACATAATTATTTAAAATATCCAAGAAAGAAATGAAATAAAAACATTTTTGAAGAAAATGTATTTTGAGGCATAAAATTACTATACTGAAAATTGAGTAACTATTTATTATGAATTAATCAATAAATTTTAATTATATAAACACATTATATATATTTTTCTTAAGTTGGTTATTCCTATTCATACAACTAATGTAATATGTTTTTTATAATAAAACATGATTTGATGTGGCCTTAAAATCTATAGATTTTCCACATATTTTTATTAAGTTATTAAAGATTTAATTAATTAATTTTGACCTTTTTAATAATTATGTTTAGTTTTGTAATTTAATAATTAAATTCAATAACTAATATGTTTTTATAATTAACTTTTTATTAATATCCATTTAAAAATTTAATTCTGTCTTTTTTGTTTTCAGGTTCTTTTATTTTTTAATTAATCTTTATACGTTTTTATTTGGCTTTACAAAATAATTTTAGATTTATTTATTTGTATTAATTAATCAATTAATCAATTTAGTTTTTTTAAATCAACTAATCTTTAATTTAATCTTTAATTTTTTCCCTAATGTAATTTAAACATAATTAAAAAATCAAGTAATTAATCTAATCTCAATAACTAATTTAATTATTAAAATTTAATGATTTAAATTAATTTATAAACCCAATATCAAATAAATTAATTGCTCTGATTTTTAATATTAGTTAGTTTTTTTATTTAACCTTTAGTTTTAAAACTATTGTTTCCTATTTTTGTTTTTAATTTATTCAATTGTTTTCAAACTATTTTAATTAAATCCATAATTATAATATCATTTTAATAATTGTGTGTATTTTCTCTTTTTTTATTTTTAATAAAGTTTGTTAAGTCATCGCCAGATTAGTGATATTGTTGAGGGAACCCAACAATGACTTATTTTACTTTGTCAAATTTTTATTTTAATGTGCCAGCGGTGAGTCATTACTCATTATCAGCCTCTACCTATAGACCCCTAGACACACCATTGGATTTTTCCCTTTTCCAAATTTCAATTATTTTGGAAAACTAACGAAGAGTCACCTAATTGACCGTTGCCTCCACTGTCTCACTATTGCATCCACTGTGCAATGAGCCACCGTCGGGCCTTTTATCCTTCAACGGTGTCTCAGAGTCACCAGTGCCTCCATTGTCACACCTCAAATCCTTTGAAGATTTACCACCACCAGTCCTATCCCACTCACCATTGCATTCCCACCCTGTTGAGGAGACACTGATGATCGAGTCACTATCGCCCCCTACAGCAGTTCCACCACACATTGTCACTCTATCACAGTGTCTCAACTCACTAGTACCACACCTGTTCTTCCACAAACTCCTAATCACCATTCCTTGCAGTGCTAGAAATCCACAACCCACCAGCGCAAATCCTCTTCTCACTGCCAAATCAAGATCTAATACCCATCGTTGCAGATCTGTTGCCACCACACATCCACCCATTACAAATCCTGATAAATCCAAAAAGCATAGATATAAAAACCAAAATTCTACTTAGATCTGAACAACCTAAAATCTGAAGACTTCCCCTCCCGTGCCACATAGCTAAGGGAAATTTAGGGGAGAAATAAATTAATAAAAAATAATAATAAACAAAACATCAATAAAAATAAATAATATTATTATTATTAATAATTAAAATATAATAATAAATTAATAATAAATTAATTTTTAATATAGATAATATAATCAAATAATATTCATAATAAATTGATTTAACTAAAATAATAATTTATTAACCTAATTGAAATTAAATTAATAACTTTAATAATTATAATATAGAATAAATAATTATAATTATAATTAAACTTTTTAAATAAATCCATTATAATACCAATAATAATAATATCTAATAAAAAAATAATTAATAAAATAATAACTTTAAATCTTAAAATAAAAATATTTTATAAAGATATTAAAATATTAACTTTAATAATGTTAATTAAATAATTTAATTAATAAATAATAATTAAAAAAATTAAATAAAATAAAAACAATTAAATTAATATTTTTCAATAATTAATAATTAATTATAATTATAAATAATTATAACCTAGATAATTTTATAATAAACAAAATAAATATGTATAAAAGTTTAATCTTTTTGTTAAACATTTATTTGTTCATTGTTTTCTTTTGTTTTTGTTGTGCAAAACCCACCCCATAATTAAATCTATATTCATGAAGGAATAGAGGAGTGTAGGTTGTTACAAGGGTTTTGATTAGGTCACATGTATTGTAGGTATGAGCAACATGTGTACGATGAAAAAGAGAGGACCAAGAAAAGTCGGTGGAAGATGATGGTGAGAAACAGAGTATCCCAAAGTGCTTCAAAAGAAAACAAAAGTATCAGAAAAAGGGGTGATTGATTTGATCATTGATTCTCTCATTCTAATTATTCATCATACACATCTTAGAGACTTGGGAGAGAAGCATAACATAGACAAATAAGGGGAAAGAAACTTGAGATCTGAAGCATAGTTTCAAGCAGCACATTGCATTCGATGTTTTGGGGAGATTTCTTTTCCCCTATTTTTTCATCATTTCTCCAAAATTTATTTGTTAATATTTGTAAATATTTTTTAATATTAATCTAGGTTTATCATTTTATTTTTGAGGGATTATTAATCTTCTGGGTTTTATCTTTTTTCTACTTCACTTGTTCTTTTTCAATTAAATTTAAAAAATTGCATGTGAATAAATTGACTGTAGTGAAGTAGGTGTAGCAATTTTAAAAATTTTGATTCAAACAGGTTTTCAATAGAGTATAAAAAATGTAATCTAAACACCCTACATAAAAAAACTAGCCATGGGAAATTCCCCCCACACTTAATTCCAAACAGTGAGTGAAATAAAAACAATGTATCATAAAATTTTGAATAATCCAACACTTGTAGTAATAATTTCTATCAAAAAGGCATATGTAGATGTTTATAATGCTTTCATTGGGGAGCATGCATCCTTCTGTGGGAGGACACACTGTTGTTTCCCCGCATTCCCACTTTCCAAAGGCGGGCGACATCCGTCACTTATTCAGGGACGTTTTCTCCTTGATCAAAATGGGATGATGGGATGTCGGTTCCTCCTTATGTGGATTCCTCCTCGAAACTTGTCACCTAGTATGGGTCTCCCTTATAGATTAATACATTGTTCGTGAAACTCTTCCCAGTGCCATGTCTTCATGGATTCCAGTTAATTACACTGCTTCTGTCAGGACATTCCAAGGGGTCTAGTCAGGGCAGCAACCTTCAGTCTGGAGAGTAGTCATATTGGACAACACTGGCATGTCTGGACATTGGAACACTAGCACATCTGGGTTTCTTCCCCTTATTATAGAGATTATTGAGGGCACGAAAGCCTGAGGTGTCCCATGTTGAATGTGGGTAATTATATTCCATATTCATGTCTCTGAGGTTTTCCTTATCTTCCCATATTTAACACAAGGTATGTCACGAGTTTAACGTCTAGCAGAGACAAATTGGACTGATCAGAACACTGATTGGAGTGGATCACATGGGTGCAACCCCTGTAGGGAACACTGGTGATGGGACTAATGCGTGGTTAGTTACCTGATTGCTGCTAGAGGTAACAGTGAAGAGGTGAATGGAATGATCTCACCAGGATGTGGCAGCCTCAGTAAGAATCAGGATAGATGGTGGAGAGTTGAATGAAGTGGTGGGAGAATGAGATGGAACCATTGTGAAGGTGGCGGTAATATTGGTCTTGAGCGTCTAAGAGGCTTCCTACGTATCTATGTGGCAAGGAATCAAAGCCTGCGTAGTTTGGTTGGGTGATGGGACACCTAAGGAGGCAACCCGTATGAAGGGGACCTAGAGGAAGTGGAGATTCTAGGTTGGGGAATCACCTTCCCAAAACACATAGGCTCGATGAAAGGAATAGGATGATACATGAGTGATAGGATTGAACTATAGGGAGGCTTCCTACGTACCTTGACTAGAAGGCAAGGATCAAAGTCCACGTAGTTCAGGACGGGGCCTGGAATCGGGGTGTACGCAGAGGACAATGACCCGAAGATATATTGGGGTTTACACGTGGTTAGCAGCCTGAGGTTGTTCTGATGCTCGAGGGTTGACCAGATATGTGGGTCCCAACAAAGGGGACTACAACATCTTACCATTGATTAGGGAACATGAAGACTTACCATCAATTTGGGTTGACAACGGCTTACCGCTGACAGGAGTTGACAAAGGATTACTACTGATTGGGGTTGACAACATCTTACCACTGATTGGGGGATAGTTTAGTGTCATGTAGGACAAAAAGGGGTGTACAGTTTAACGTCATGCAGGATGGGGGTGGACCAACGTGAATTAGTCGGGACCGATGGGTGTTGGGATAGAACCTAAGGGAGGCTTTCTATGTACCTTACCTTGGCAAGGATCAAAGTCCCTGTAGTTTGGGAGAGGGTATTTGGTGAACCGACCTGAAGGGAATCGGTACCAATGGTTGTTGGTGTAAAGACCCGTAAAATTCAAGGGAAATTTTTTCAAAATTTTCTTTAGAATTTTACAAAAGCGCGGTTTCTGACGGCACCTGATTCCGAGGCCCGGTGTGCCCGGAATCAGTTTCTGAAGTTTGGCTCTGGTACGTTCAGTGAACAAACGAGCGGGTTTTTCTAACTTTTGAACCGGTGCCCGGAATCGAATTCCGAGGGCACCGATGGAACCGCAGCGCCGGTAATTGCTTAGGAACTCCTGTTCCGGAGTTGCGTTTGCTCGAGTGTTGATAATAAAAATTGTGGAAGTTTATTTTATATTTACACTACAATTTTTATTTTTATTTTCTAAGTGTTAGCTCTTGAAGGAAGTTGGGTAACCACCCAACCTCCCTTGGGAGGTTATGAGGGTGGTGGGGCCCACACGAACCCCACCTCTTCATATCCTCTAAAACCCCCCCCCCTCAACTCCCACTTAAATTATGTTAACTTAAGTTATAACCTATGACTTAAATGTAATGAGTTTAATGAGGTGAGTTGTGTGTGGTTATTGAATTTCAAACTCTTGAAATTCAAATGTGTTGTTGTATTAATAAAATAATAAAGAGTCTTATTTTATTTTTGTTAGAGTTTTGTCTGCTTGAGAGAGTTGGGAAAAGTTCTTCTTCTTCTTCATCTTCTTCAACTTCGACGAAGAACGCGAAGAACATCGTTCTTCAACGAAGAACTTCTCCACAGAAGAACACGGTCCTTCCGCGACGCCGTATCCGCGACGCGACGTTCTTCTTCCATGTCGCCTCTTCCGCGACGGTTTTCCGCGACGAAATCGCCGTCAATGACTTCAAATCCTCGCTTCGCGACGTTGATGTTCTTTCCCCGCGACGCGGGACCATCGCGATGCTCGTCTTCCGCGGGTCGTTGACGAACGTCGTTCCTGAACCGAGGTAGGGGATTGTTGTTATTTTATTACATTATATCTGTTCTTGATTCTAGCATGTCGAACTTCGAGGTTAATCGACTAAATGTTATTGTTTAATTAGAGGGGGTCGGACCGCACAAACACAGCCTAACCCCCTCCTATGTTCATGTTTGTTTCCTTGCGGATGGAGCGGAATGGCGTGGTGTCGTCGCACCATGTGGGAATCACACGGCAGGTATTGCGCGGCGCCGTCGCGTCGTGCCATGGAAAGAAATTCAAGAATACGACGCCGTCGCGCCGCGTCGAAGAAAATCGAAGACGTCGCGGCCAGAGCGGGGCCGCGGCGGAGCAAGGTGACCGGCGGCCCGACCGGGCCGCCGGCATCAGAGCTGGAAGGGGACCGGCCATTGCCGGTCTCGTTGAGCAGGAACCGGCCGGCCAGGTCAGGCCGGCCGGAAGGGGAGGAACTGGGGGAATTAAATTCCCCCGGCTGGATTCAAGCGGCCCCAATTAAAGGGGTCACCGTTTTCCATAAAGGAGGGGCAAAGCCCCTCCCTTGGCTCGCGCGCGGCACAAAGGCCGCGATGGCCGCGCCGTTGGCCGGGCCGGGCCGAGTTGTCGGGCCGGGTCTCCGCTCGGGCCGGGTCGACCCGGTTCGGCCAACCCAGGGGGGTACTGGGTCGGGTCGGGCCGGGCCCAGACCCCCTATTTTCAGACTGAGTTGGTTCAAACGCCTATATCTTGGGCTACGAACCTCAGATCGATGCACCGTCAGTTGCATAGCGATCCTCGGAACGAGACGGTCGTTTCAGTATATCTCACTCAAGGTTTTGGAATACTTTGGGTTCGGCCGGGTTGGTTCGGATACGAAACCAACCGGGCCCTCGGAGCGGAAACGCTTATATCTTGAGTTCCGGATGTCCGATTTATGTGCCGTCAACTTTGATGGATTCCTCTAAGTGAGACGGATCTTTTGGCTTACTCCGCTCGAGTTTTGGATGTCGTCGGAGTGCGGTCGGGTTGGTTCGCTCATGAAACCAATCGGGCCCTTGGAACGAAAAAGTCAATAACTCACAGACCGGGCGTCCGTTTGACGCACCGTCTGTCTCGAAGATTTCCTCTTGATGAGACGGATCTTTCGGCATACTTCGCCCAAGTTTTGGATGCAGTTAAGATACGGCCGGGTTGGATTGTACCCGAAATCCAACCGGGCCCCTGGAACGGAAAAGCTGATATCTTTCAGACCGGACGTCCGTTTGACGAACCGTCAGCGGCATTGGTTATCACGTTGAGAAATGGTCCCTATGAGTATACCCTATGAGAGTTCGGGGTACATTTGAGATACGTCCGGGATTGGTTCGCTCACGAAACCAACCAGGCCCCTGGGACGAAATGGCTAGTAACTCACAGACCGGGCGTCCGATTGACGCGCCGTCTATTGCGTTGAGACCCCTATGACGAGGCGGTCCTTTGAGATACTTCTTCGTGGGACTTTGAGATACTTGGAGTATCAACCTGTATCTCATGGAGCGGACCCTCCCAGAGATGAGCGTGCGGAGTACGGAGACCGTGTAGCTGGCTGGGACCTGACAACTGCTTGACCGAGTCGACTTGGAGTGAGTCGACTAGCCCAGTGGACAGAGCACTACTTTCTGAGGTGCAGACCCATGGAGGACGGAGCACTACCTGTGTGACAGTGCAGACCCACGGTACTCGTCCGGAAAGTACCTCACCAGGCTACTAGGGGGTGTGCACTACTGTGTTTGGGTGACATACCTCGGTGGGAATCACTACTGTGTCTGGGTGGCTGACCCGCAGTACTCGACGGGAGGAGTACCTCAGCAGTCTTAGGTTAGTTAGTAGTACCTCGGAGTAGTGACAGGACCAATGTACACTCCAGAGACGGAGCTCTTCAGCAGTTACGATTTCGATAATGAAAATCCTGGTTTGAGCTGAGACTTTTGACCTTTGTGTTTTCCTCATGATTGAGATGGGTCACTTGATAACTTAGGTATATGTATGGGCATATACCTGGGTAGTGGTTATCCGTTGATTTCATAATTCTTGTGTTTCCTCATGATTGAGATGGGTTACTTGATGACTTAGGTATATGTATGGGCATATACCTAAGTAGAAGTTATCTGTTGAGATCTTCTTTGTGGCTATCCTTGTTGGATTTAGTGAGACCTTGAGGGTATCAGGATCCCTACTGAGTATTGTCATACTCACCCCTGCACGGGCTTGCCCGCACCTCGTTGTGTAGGTTGCAGACGATGGCAGTGCTGACGGTAGCTGAGTTTTCGAGGACTGGATGGTACCTGGATGTGGACTACACGACGATTCAGTACCCGGAGGTAGACTACACGACGAGTAAGTACCCGGAGGTGGACTACATGACGAGTCAGTACCCGGAGGTGGACTACACGACGAGACGACACACTGAGGAGGTTGACGGACGAGAGCGTGGAGGAGGCTATCTGTACCTACCCTTCAGGTAGGATCCGTGGTGGACAGCCAGGAGTTGTGCCATCTGTACCTACCCTTCAGGTAGGATCCAAGGAGTACGACCCAGGAGCCACTTCTGTCCTTCCAACTGTTATATTTTCTATTGTACTTTCTTTTGGGTTTGTATTCTGGCCCATTTTCTTTTCAGCACTTCTCTTTGTACTTAGTGTTTACTTCCGCTTGTATTCTGTGGTGTTTGTTTACTTTTATAAAGGAAATGCCTTCCCAGTTATCTGGATTTACGCCTTTGGTGCTAGTCGCCAGCCCCTGGCCTATGGAAGGCGGGCTTGGGGTAGTCACGGCATGGGCCCCGAGGACGGGTCGTGACAAATGGTATCAGAGGAGTTCGGTTCTACCGCGAACTCTGATCTTTTCTATGTGAAGCAATAGTTTTTAGTGTATTGAGTGTGGTTATCAGTCCAGGGAGTCCATTGTTGGTGCGGCGGTCGACGTATCCGTACACCAGGACCCTGAAAACTGATTTCCGACTTTGTGCACGAAAACACTGATTGCGTGTATGTTTCCAGAAGTTTTATTTAAATATCAGCTCAAACCAGGTCATCTCACCAGGTATAATCGTTTGACTGTGTCACGTTGTTTCTTTCAGGATGCCTTTTCTCGGACGACCAGCTAGAGCCCAGAGGGATGTGTGTACTGACAGCCTGTCGAGCGACGAGGCTTCGGTACGGGGCCCTCTTGCAGTTGAGGCACCAGCGGAGGCACCAGCGGTACTACCATACGTTGGGCCACTGATGCCACCAGCCCCAGCAGTAGAGGGTGCACGTCGCTTGAGCGCACTGCATGAGTTCCAGCGCCAGAGGCCACCCAGGTTCCAGGGAGGGACGGACCCGCAGGCAGCTGAGGATTGGCTGGAGGCTGTGGTGAGAGTCTTCAGGCTAGTGGGGACGCCGGCAGAATTCATGGTGATCTTTGCTGCCAGCCTCCTTCAGGCAGTAGTAGGCAGGTGGTGGAGCCACTTGTTTCAGTTTTGTGACGGGATGGCCTTCGCATGGGAAGACTTCGAGACCTTCTTCAGGGTGGAGTTTGTGCCAGTAGCTCTACACCCCGAGCATGTACAGGAGCTTCTGCCTTTGCCGCGTGTTTTTCGATCAGTAGCTGAGTCATCTGTGGGCAGTAGACAGATGATACAGAGGACCAGGAGGACTAGACTAGCAGTTGGATGATATCGGGATTTAGGACCGGTGGTGCGGAGCACCCGAGGTGGGGTCAGAGCCAGGCATGCCAGAAACAGACAGTGTTACTCATGCGGCGGGAAGGGTCACCTGGCACGTGACTGTCCGACTCCTCGTACAGTTGATCCGCAGGCGTTGGAGGAGCCACCAAGGCAATAGAGCTCCGGGAACAGGTGGACAGGAGCAGAACTAGTGGATACGTCCCTTGTACTTCTAGTTCCATGTTGCTGTTGTATTCGTGTCTTTGTACTATGAGCTGCAATATTAAAAAGACACTTATCTTTGTTTGATTTCCTGTCCTTTTGTTTGGTTGATACTGAGTGGTCCCGGTTAAAACTGTTGACTTGACCCTCACTTTCGAGATTTCTACTGGAGGAGACCCAGTGACCTCACACTGATGCCGACCGTGTGACTCGACCCTTGGAGGCGATAGTGACAGTTGGATCTCTTAGTAGTTACGTCGAGGCCTTACGATGTCATCCATGGAATGAATGCATCATTCATGTCAGGATTGACTGTATTAGGCAATGGGAGTGGTTCATCCAGGGTATGAGACAGAGTTTCTCTTTTCGTAAAAAGAGAAATTTTAGCAGCTCTTTCAGATCATAGGCAAACCAGGTGCAGATCATCCAGGAGCGGATGAAGACTGCACAATACGGTAATAAGCAGGAAACCGGCTCCAGTCTTAGAGACTCAAGCGTGTTAAATGTTAAAGAAGAGGAAGCTTAAAGGAGAGATGAGTCTACGAAGCAGCAGACATGGAGGCAGAGCTAGGAGAGTAGCATGAGGTGGTGTACATCCTAACATGGTACAACCACCCGCCTTAGTTATTCTCGTCAGGCTCAGGGAGATGGAGGGCGGAGGAAGAGTGCGGCTACATGCGGTCAAGGAGTGTGACCCAATGGCTCTAGAAATGATTCAAGGGACAGTCTGAGTCCACTAATAGCTGTTGTAGTAACGGACGTCGATATGAATCATTCCTTGATTTCACAAATCTTGTTCCAGACCTAGAGTTTCCGGTAAGCCGTGGACTTGACCCTCATGTCTAGAGATACTTTGGGAGGAGACTCGATAATCACACTTACGCCGACGGTGTGGTAAGACCCTCGAGGTGAGAGTTCTGGTTGGAAATCTCTTGGTGTCAGCGTCGAGGCCTTACGACGTTAGTTTGAGTATGGAATGGGTAATAACTGTCATACTCAAATCGACGGTTTTAGGCAAACGTCGGGATGGGTTTTCCTTGGTCGGTGAAAAGGAAACCCTTGGTAGCACAAGTTAAACTCATACACGGGAGGGTGCGACCGATCACTCTTGAGTCGGCCAACCTTAACCTCATGGCGGCAGTCGTTTCGAGTTCCAGTTCTAACAGGAATTGGAGACCTCTATAGTTCGAGGATGACGATCACGTCCTTATACGGGTCTCACCTCAACGAATTTTACGGAGTTGTAGCCAAGGCGGCAAGTAAACTATGAGGTTCAATGGACCTTTCTAGGTCCATAGCTGGGTAGGCGAGGTGGTTTACTGCTTGACCCATCCACCTCAGTTGCACTAGGTGCACGACGACTTCCACGTATCTCAATTGAAGAGATACGTGCTCGACCCTTCTCATATCATTGACCATGAGAAGCTGGACGATGGTGATGAGGTGTTTTCCACGGAGGTTCTAGTGGGGATCAAGGATCGATAGGAGCGGATCCTACGAGGACGATCGATTCCTCAGGTGCACTTTCTCTTGCAGTACGGAAACCTCCGGGTGAGCACATGGGAGCGGAAGGCTCAGATGCGTGCTCTATACCGCTTTTGTAATCTTAGTTTGTGTTAAAGCTTTACGAGTACGTAAAGCCCTGAGGTGGGAGTAGTTCAAAGACCCGTAAAATTCAAGGGAAATTTTTTCTAAATTTTCTTTAGAATTTTACAAAAGCGCGGTTTCTGATGGCACCTGATTCCGAGGCCCGGTGTGCCCGAAATCAGTTTCTGAAGTTTGGCTCGGGTACGTTCAGTGAACGAACGAGTGGATTTTTCTAACTTTTGAACCGGTGCCCGGAATCGAATTCCGAGGGCACCGATGGAACCGCAGCGCCGGTAATTGCTTAGGAACTTCTGTTCCGGAGTTTCGTTTGCTCGAGTGTTGATAATAAAAATTGTGGAAGTTTATTTTATATTTACACTACAATTTTTATTTTATTTTTTCTAAGTGTTAGCTCTTGATGGAATTTGGGTAACCACCCAACCTCCCTTGGGAGGTTATGAGGGTGGTGGGGACCACACGAACACCACCTCTTCATATCCTCTAAAACCCCCCCTCAACTCGCACTTAAATTATGTTAACTTAAGTTATAACCTATGACTTAAATGTAATGAGTTTAATGAGGTGAGTTGTGTGTGGTTATTGAATTTCAAACTCTTGAAATTCAAATGTGTTGTTGTATTAATAAAATAAGAAAGAGTCTTATTTTATTTTTGTTAGAGTTTTGTCTCCTTGAGAGAGTTGGGAAAAGTTCTTCTTCTTCATCATCTTCTTCAACCTCGACGAAGAACGCGAAGAACACCGTTCTTCAACGAAGAGCTTCTCCGCCGAAGAACACGGTCCTTCCGCGACGCCGTATCCGCGACGAGACGTTCTTCTTCCACGTCGTCTCTTCCGCGATGGTTTTCCACGATGAAATCGCCGTCAACGACTTCAAATCCTCGCTTCGCGACATCGACGTTCTTTCCCCGCGACGCCCGACCTTCGCGACGCTCGTCTTCCGCGGGTCGTTGACGAACGTCGTTCCTGAACCGAGGTAGGGGATTGTTGTTATTTTATTACATTATATCCGTTCTTGATTCTAGCATGTCGAACTTCGAGGTTAATCGACTAAATGTTATCGTTTAACGAGAGGGGGCCGGACCGCACAAACACGGCCTAACCCCCTCTTATGTTCATGTTTGTTTCCTTGCGGATGGAGTGGAATGGCGTGGTGCCGTCGCACCACGCGGGAATCACATAGCAGGTATTGCGCGGCGCCGTCGCGTCGCGCAGTGGAAAGAAATTCAAGAACGCGACGTCGTCGCGCCACGTCGAAGAAAATCGAAGACGCCGCGGCCGGAGCGGGGTCGCGGCGGAGGGGCGCGGTGTCGTCGCACCGCACCAGACGACAAGGGTCGCGGCCGTTTCCGGGCCGCGGCGGAGCAAGGTGACCGGCGGCCGGACCGGGCCACCGGCGTCGGAGCTAGAAAGAGACCGGCCATTGCCGGTCTTGTTGAGCAGGAACCGGCCAGCCAGGTCGGGCCGGCCGGAAGGGGAAAAACTGGGGGAATTAAATTCCCCCGGATGGATTCAAGCGGACCCAATTAAAGGGGCCGCCGTTTTCCATAAAGGAGGGAAAAAGCCCCTCCCTTGGCTCGCGCGCGGCACAAAGGCCGCGCTGGCCACGCAGGCCGGCCGCCGGCCGGGCCTGGTCGCCGCTCGGGCCGGGTCGACCCGGTTCGGCCAACCCAGGGGTTACTGGGTCGGGCCGGGCCGGGCCGGGCCCAGACCCCCTATTTTCGGACTGAGTTGGTTCAAACGCCTATATCTTGGGATACGGACCTCCGATCGACGCACCGTCAGTTGCGTAGAGATCCTCAGAATGAGGCAGTCGTTTCGGTATATCGCACTCAAGGTTTCGAAATACTTTGGGTTCGGCCGGGTTGGTTCGGATACGAAACCAATCGGGCCCTCGGAGCGAAAATGCTTATATCTTGAGTTCCGGACGTCCGATTGACGTGTCGTCGCCTTTGATGGATTCCTCTAAGTGAGACGGATCTTTTGGCTTAATCCGCTCGAGATTTGGATGCCGTCGGAGTGCGGTCGGGTTGGTTCGCTCACGAAACCAACCGGGCCCTTGGAACGAAAAAGCCAATAACTCACAGACCAGGCGTCCGTTTGACGCACCGTCTGTCTCGTAGATTTCCTTTTGATGAGACGGATCTTTTGGCATACTTTGCCCGAGTTTTGGATGCAGTTGAGATACGGCTGGGTTGGATTGTACCCGAAATCCAACCGGGCCCCTGGAACGGAGAAGCTGATATCTTTCAGACCAGACGTCCGTTTGACGAACTGTCAGCTGCGTTGGTGATCACGTTGAGAAACGGTCCCTATGAGTATACCCTATGAGAGTTCAGGGTACAGTTGAGATACGGCCGGGATTGGTTCGCTCACGAAACCAACCGGGCCCCTGAGACGAAATGGCTAGTAACTCACAGACCGGGCGTCTGATTGATGCGCCGTCTGTTGCGTTGAGACCCCTATGACGAGGCGGTCCTTTGAGATACTTCTTCGTGGGACTTTGAGATACTTGGAGTATCGACCTGTAGCTCGTGGAGCGGACCCTCCCAGAGACGAGCGTGCGGAGTATGGACACCGTGTAGCTGGCTGAGACCTGACGACAGCTTGACCGACTCGACTTGGAGTGAGTCGACTAGCCCAGTGGACGGAGTACTACTTTCTGAGGTGCAGACCCATGGCGGACGGAGCACTACCTGTGTGAAAGTGCAGACCCGCGGTACTCGTCCGGAGAGTACCTCAGCAGGCTACTAGGGGGTGTGCACTACTGAGTTTGGGTGACATACCTTGGCGGGAAGCACTATTGTGTCTGGGTGGTTGACCCGCGGTACTCGACAGGAGGAGTACCTCAGCAGTCTTAGGTTAGTGAGCAGTACCTCGGAGTAGTGACAGGACCACTATACACTCCAGAGACGGAGCTCTTCAGCAGTTACGGTTTCGATAATGAAAATCCTGGTTTGAGCTGAGACTTTTGACCTTTGTGTTTACCTCATGATTGAGATGGGTCACTTGATAACTTAGGTATATGTATGGGCATATACCTGGGTAGTGGTTATCCGTTGATTTCATAATTCTTGTGTTTCCTCATGATTAAGATGGGTTACTTGATGACTTAGGTATATGTATGGGCATATACCTAAGTAGAAGTTATCTGTTGAGATCTTCTTTGTGGCTATCCTTGTTGGATTTAGTGAGACCTTGAGGGTCTCGGGATCCCTACTGAGTATTGTCATACTCACCCCTGCACGGGCTTTCCCTCACCTCGTTGTGTTGGTTGCAGACGACGGCAGTACTGACGGTAGCCGAGTGTTCGAGGACTGGACGGTACCCGGAGGTGGACTACACGACGAGTCAGTACCCGGAGGTGGACTACACGACGAGATGACACACGGAGGAGGTTGACGGACGAGAGCGTGGAGGAGGCTATCTATACCTACCCTTCAGGTAGGATTCGTGGTGGATGACCAGGAGCTGTGCCATCTGTACCTGCCCTTCAGGTAGGATCTGAGGAGGATGACCCAGGAGCCACTTCCGTCCTTCCAGATGTTATCTTTTTTGTTGTACTTTCTTTTGGGTTTGTATTCTGGCCCATTTTCTTTTCAGCACTTCTCTTTGTACTTAGTGTTTACTTCCACTTGTACTATGTGGTGTTTGTTTACTTTTATAAAGGCAATTCCTTCCCAATTATTGGGATTTACGCCTTTGGTGCTAGTCGCCAGCCCCTGGCCTATGGAAGGCGGGCTTGGGGTAGTCACGGCACGGGCCCTGAGGACGGGTCGTGATAGTTGGGATTGAACCTTAGGGAGGTTTTCTACGTATCGTGCCTTGGCAAAGATCAAAGTCCACATAGTTCAGAAGAGGTGTTGGTGAACCGACGTGAAGGGGGGTCGGGACCAGTGGTTTTTGGGCTTGAAGATCAGGGAGGCTTCCTACGTACCATGCCTTAGCAAGGATCAAAGTCCCCATAGTTCGGGATGGGGGCTTGGTGAATCGATTTGAAGGGAATCGGGACCAATGGTTGTTAGGCTTGAACCTCAGGGAGGCTTCTTATGTACCTTGCCTTGGCATGGATCAAAGTCCATGTAGTTCGGGAGATGTGTTGCGGCTTGAACCTTATGGATTCTTTCTACATACCTTTCCTTATCAAGGATCAAATCCTCGTAGTTTGGGATTGTTTGGGGATTACACTCTAGGGCGGCCCGGAAAGGATGTTATGGTCGGTGCTTACTCTAATCCGACACGAGTCATGCTCGGTGTGATAAACTAGAGGTAGTAGATACCTGAAGATCACTTCATGAAAGGTGCCTCTATGGGAAAGTGGAATGAGGCTTACACGTGGTTATTGGCCCGAAGATGAAATAGGGTCTTACACATAGTTCACAACCTAGGAGTAAATAGAGGCTTATGCATAGTTTTCAGCCCAGGGAGATGGAGATTGGGACTTACTCCAGGATGAAGGCTCAGTGGTGACAAAGCCCAGTGGGAGAGGGATTTGTCATGGAAGAGAGGAGGGTTCTGGTGCCCATCCCCCCTCTTTGGACTTTGTCCAGGAAGAATATAGGAGGAGCAAGGATGTTGCCTCCCACAATAAAGGATAGGGGATTACACCAAGGTGGTTGCCCTTTCCCTAAGTACAGGCGTCACTCCAACAAAGAGGATCTCATTCCATGTGAATAATATCTCACTCCTGTGGAGACTAGTGGGTATAGAGAATGTCTAGGATGGGGTTCCCCACGTATGATGAACGGGTTGGGGTCATAGTTTAATTTCATGTGCTGAGGAAGATCGTGCTTGGTATTTTAATGTCATGTAGCTCGGACAAGGTGGGTTCACTCTGAACCCCTAAGAATTACATAACTGATACTCACCCACACTTGGGGAAAGGAAGGCATCAGTAATTCCATAGTGAGGGGGTTTCATGGAGTGATATAATCAGGGGCCCACATTAGTGTGTCTATGCGAAGAATAAATATCCATTAGTGTTCCTATGAGAATAAGCATAAGGCTAAGCAACACAATGGGAAGCACCACCCATGGGACTTTGAAATCACTTCATGCAAACCTGGAGGGTCGCACAAGGAAAGGAGTTACGGAGTAAATAGGTTCATAGGTAGAAGCCTCTTGAAGCTCTGGTGCTCCATGTAGTGGAGGGGCTTCATGAAGGGGTATGCTTCGCGAAGCGAAGTGTCCTAGCCTAGGCATAAGGCATAGGTTCATATGTAATGTGCTTCTCGAAGTGGAAAGGCCTTTGTAGAGCAGTGATTCACAAATAAATGGTGCCCTTCGAAGCATAGCATTGCAAAGAAATGTGATTCATGAAGCACAGTGACCCTGCCTTGGCATGTAGGTCACATGGACATGGAGGGTATTTTGCAAAACATAAGTGTTCTGCGAAGACCCGGGTCCCCTTGGGGATCCCCTTCCTTCGCGAAGGCCCGTGGGATCTGTGAAGGGAATCCCTCTTTGAAGAGGGGTTGAATTCAAGCAAAGGGAAAGGCATTTCATGATTCTAAAGTACCTTAAAGAGATCTTGGTTTGTATAGAAAAAAATTCTTTGTGGTTTGGGAGGTAAGAAGGTGAAAGGTCAAAGGATCCATCCTTTGGGATCAACGGGTGCCTGGTATTTATAGACAAGAGTATCTACAAAGCAGAGTTTTTTGGGCATGAAGACATGTGGAATTTTTTTATAAATGTGGATCCTCACGCCTCCTTGCCTCGTGGTGGATTTACAAACATCAAACGGGTTCGCAGAGCCTCCTGCCTCCTTGCTCCGCGGTAGGTTCGCAGAGGGGGGAGATTCATGCTGGCTGCAGGGCTGCGGGGCTCTATGAACAAGCATCATGAACCCACCCCAAAGGTTGTCCATTTGTTTTTCCTCTTCCCAAATTTTGGCACCAATAAATGCCCCCCTCAAACTTGGAGTTGAGGAGAAAGAGAGGGTCAAAGTCTGAGAGTTAATCTCCAAAAATCCTTGGCCAATCGCGAATAGGGATCATAAAGGAGGATCACAAGGTGGAGGGGTGGTATGCGGGCTGAGAGAGCCTCAATTCTCACCATGTTTAGATGTTCCGCGAAGCACAAGGGGACATCTCCTATAAATAGAGGAGTTTGACCTCTCTTTTTTCCTTTCTCGCCTCTAAGTTTTGGCACTTAGTGCTCTTGATTCACGAAGCTCCGCGTACTCTGTGATTTCTCACCATGAATCGAGCTTTTTGCTTCATGGAGCACAGTGAGTCTTTGACTCCAGGACAGTGCACTCTGCGTCTTGCATCTAAAGGTCAGGTCAGGGCTCCGCAATTTCTTTGCTGGGACCAAGCTCCATGAATGATCATCGTGAACACGCTCCTCAAAAGTGCTTCGCAAACCAGAACCAAGAACTTCCAAGTTCCTTATACTGAATGTCTAACCACAAAGATATTAAGGGGTCCTTGTGAATGCTTCTCGAATGGAGGAAATAGAAGATATCTCAGGTATTGGGGGGTTTGTACGAAGCCATTCTGATAATAATTCTCCAGTGAAACTGCTGTCATAAATCCAGAAAGACTACCCATTGTGAGGGAGGCTTCCTCTATACAGATTTGGCCTGATGGATGATGTCTTCATCCCTAAAGAAAGCAGGGATGATCCTGCTTACTAGTTCAGAAGCACACCGTGTCAACGCTAGTAGTTCAGCGCAGTTGATGGTCATGTCTGGGAGGACTTCACACCTATCAACGCTGACTGTCTATACAGTCATTTGAAAAATGTTGATAGAAATGAACTACAACCAGAGACATATCCCCCTTGTACCATACTATCTTGAAGGTAGCACTGAGGAACCCGGAGAGGGGGTGGTCTGATAAGTGGGATCTGCGCCAGGGTGGCAACTTCACAGATGAATGGGCCTGGGCCTACCGGGTAGGTGCATCGTGTGAAGAATTTAGGGCAGATCTGAGGAGAGTGGGCATGTATGAGGCAGCTTGGGCCTCCTAATTCTATATTTATCAGCTGACTCAGCTAATTCCAGAGTTGTTGAGTAGATGGTCGTCGAGGACCAATACCTTCCATTTGCACCATGGAGAGGTCGACATCAGTCTATGGGACCTGCATCAAATCTTTGGGGTCCCAATACTGGGGGTGATGTATGATGAGTTCCTCCTCATTATGGGTGCATGGGAGGATCCAGATCAGATTCTACCACTAGAAATGGAATTGATGGACCTACTGTCGGGATAGGACAAGCATTTGGTGAGGGACGTCCATTTAAAATGGGGGTTTAAGAAGTTATTGAACTTCTTGGAAAACAGGGAGTTCCCTGTGAGGCATCGGACTTTCCCAAAGGGGGCCCAACAAGGTAAGGATCACTCGTACTAGCGGCTCTTGGAGGATATCCATTGGAAGATATGGGGATTCAGTGTCAATACTGAATAGCATCCAGTATTCAGGTTGGCTGCATTCATTGCAGTGCTCGTTTATGGTTGGATCCTTCCAGTGAGAGAAATGAACATGGGTGTGCGACCGAGCATGTTTATCATGGCATCTATGTTGGTGATAGGGGGATGGATCAACCTTGGGATCTTGATGCTCACCAAGCTATAAAAGATTCTATGGCATATCAGCGAGGGGAATAAGCCACAGAGAATATTCGGTTCATTCCACCTTCTATATGAGTGTATAGCACTGCATATCAGAGGGATCTATGAGTATCCAAACCCCATCTCCCCTCTAGGATAGAAATTCTGCCCGCCCATTCTGAATGTTTTAGGGAGATTTCTGACAATGTTGATCGTACAGGCGGTACTGAACTAGGTCTGGAAGGAAGAAGATTTCAATTTCTACATGTTCCCATTACCAACAGGTGTGTTCACTAATGACGGTCGGGGAACGAAAAATCATCGGTCCTACCTCCTGGCCGTTCAGGGTGGAGTCCTAGTAGCACGGGTGGACCACAAGTCCCTTCGTGAGCAGTACACCTTGCATCTATTCGCAATGTAGTTTTGGTGTATGCATTGTTTGACCTCGCAGGTCTATTTAGGGTGTGCTACGAGGATCACATGTGTGTAATGAGGCAGATGTGCCTCATGTTCACATGGGAGGATGGGATGATGCAGAATGAGATGCCTCCACCCACGGTCATCTTTAGGCTGGTGAAGTAGTACGCCAAGAGTTGGGAGGTGGCCTACCCTGGGGAGATGCTGAAGCAGCCAACTGTTTCGTCCAATGATGGGGTACCTCCCCAACCTCAAGGTCGGGGCCAAAAAACAGCAAGGACATCTCGTGCTGGCAGGCAGAGCCACAGTGGCGGCGAGGCCCACACTGGTCAAAGGGATGGTAGTAGTGGATCCAGTGGCGACAGTGGACCCGAAGATCCCAGAGTAGAAAATTCATCTAGAGGAGAGGCCACAAAGTGGATTTTGCTGGATATCCACTCGGGCTCCAGGGAAGCAGCTGCGCCATATAGACATACCAGAGAATGTTGTCTTCCCAAAATCTTGGGAAATTTGGGATATCAAACGGAAATTCATCAACCTATCCGAGATGTGGCATCACCTAAACAATCTCAGGATGGATTTTCCAGGGATTGGACCTGTCAGGGCTGGCTTTTCAGTATCCCAAGAGGAGGCGAAGCAATACCTGGATGAGTTGGAGGACTTCGTGCACTCCTGGGGTGCCTCGCGTCCAATGAAAAATTGGGTAAAGGTGTCGATGGATCGTATGAAACCTCTGCATTTGTCAGCTTCTGAAATAAGGGAGCACTTCCCTTTTCCAAAAGAATCAGATGAGTCCTCTTGGGGGGAGGAGGCCGGTAGAGGGAGCCCTTTGGAGGAGGGTGAAGTTGGTGATTCAGACCCAGAACGTGAAGAGTTTGCAGAGGCTCTCGATGTAAAATCTTGAGTCCCTTACCTGGGATCTTCTTCCAGGTTACTTTGGACCCCTTACTAATATTTGAACTATGGATTAGGGCCTCATATTCAGAACCCATTCCCACCCTACAGTAGATGCAGATGCAGGGCCTTCAGGATCTACACCAACAGCTATGGTGATTACTATATCCAATGGGGCCAGGACAACCGAGTTGGTTCCACCGGAGTTTATAGACTTCCCAACAATATAAGGAGGGTCATGCCTCAGGTTCCTGATGGCAACAACCCTAGATAGAGACCTAAAATTTGATCTCTATAAGTCTCCTTTACAAAACTCATGTCAGCCACCCATTGATCATGTTAACTAATGTCCCTGAACTTATTAGTATGCACAGTTCTTCAAATGGCATGGGATTCCTTGGAAAGGTTGGTTGGTACTCCCGGCGGCATCTTTCCCAGGGGAATGCTGGTGGTCATAGAAGCGGATGCCCAAACTGACCAAGTTGTGGCGTTCCTGATCACTGGTGGGACCATTAGCAGGACAGAGCCTGAGATCATTGAGGTGGGATCTGATGATGAAGATCGATCAGACAGCATGGATCTTACCATACCCAATCAGACACTAGATAAATACCCTACTTACGAGTTCTTGTGATCGTTTCATGCATATTAACCTGTTGACCTAGCGAATTGGGACGAGACGGCCTCCGATGAGGAGGATAGAAAAATCACCCTACATCGGTCATGGAAGCTGATTAAAAGATTCATTGATGACACCCCTCAAGAAAAATGGATAGACCAGATGGGGAGGCTTTGGTCCCAGTTGCGTGAACTGTGTGTTGGGGGAGTGGATGCCCAATGTCCTCACATGCTTTTCTGGGATCACATGGCAGAGAATATCGGAGAATAGGACCATGACCTTGGTGTGGGTTGGCAACAGAGAAAATCAATGAACATCAAGAGGCTTTAGGAGGCAGAAAATGAGATTCAAAAGCTGTAGGTTTGGGCAGATTATCATTCCTCATTCCTCATCATGCAATCAGAGCTCATATCGTGGCTAAAGGCCCGGGTGGTAGAGGCCGAAGAGAAGATGAAGAAAGCCACCATGTAGGTGGCTATCATTCGGTGTGACGAGGAGTAGACCTGGATTTCGGCTGACAAACTGTGCCCCATTGATTCCGAGGAGGAGCGAGAACTGAATAGGTGACAGCAAATCAGGGACACCATAAGCCAAAGGGTGGCGGAGCTACAACGCTCTTTTTACGGGGTCAACCTGTCCATGGGAGGGGTCGATCCTTGGGTATTGTGATGCATGTAACCTTTGGATGCACTTTCATGATTTGATTATTTATTATAGATGCATGCATGAGTTTTGTTATTCATTTTTGGTCTATTTCATTTCCATTACGTTCATGGAAAATACAACGATCAATCCCTAAGCTCACGTGGGTTGGGCTCGATGCGAGAAACAAGGAATGACCACCTTGTCATTATATCTGAATATAAGAGTGCAAACCAAGCTTTGGGAATATGGGGTTTAAACAACCAATCGGGATTTCTAGGAAGAAAGGGAGAGGCCCGACTGGAGAAGGAAGATCTTAGAACAATCGACGTGACATATTTCTAATTTTCTCTAGTGCATGAGCGGGGTAATTCCAGGGGCGTTTGGAATTAATCTGAACATAGGGGAGTGGGAAGTGTGAATCATGATACCCAAGAATCGTAACACTATGGGGGTGGTGTGACAATGAAGGATAACTGTTGGCTATGTTCAAAACATAGTATCCTTATTGTGTTAGCCTGAAATGGAGATAACAAATGACGGCTGACTATTGAACATGATCAAAACACAGGGCCTGACTCAAAATGCTACCCATTAGTCTTCCAGAACATTGGCCCAGGATAGCAGAGCATCCATACTGTTATAGGGTTCTTTTAGATGTGAAAGAGGACAAGGGTCAAATAAAGGGCATGCAAAGCATGGAGTGTGGAGTGATGGGTTGTTCTAATGGAGTCCAACACTCTTGAAATTACACCACCATATTGAAGACACATTAGGTGGGTGCATCGGTCTGATCAGGGATCATACCTATTTTTGAATAGGAACTCTATGGAGAGGACCCAGAATTCCTTGTAGTTTTACATCATACAGATGCAGATGATGAATGGAATAGTTTAACGTCATATGATCAGGACGTTACACAAAGTTTTATGATCATACTGCCTGGACCAAAGTTAACAGTTTGAAGTCATGTTATATGGACTGTAGGCTCCTAGTTTAAGGTCATAGATAGTGGATCGTGATCGGGGACAAGGGACCAGAAGGGTTAATGACCATAGGGCTGGGCTTGAGGTGTAATGCATGGGCATCGCTACGTATCCCCTAAGGATGAGAATCAACACAAACATAGTTCTTGAAGAACAACATGGTCAAATCCCAACATTGGTAGGGAGAATCATCTCTAGCAAAGAAACTGACACATCCCATGATTAACATGGGGCATCCTGAACTTGTTCAGGGTAGAACCACAGTTTAGTGTCATGCATTGAGGATATATGGACTCGTGCAGTTTAACATCAAATGATAGGATGAGGAGTGAATGGGAAGATCCCAGGAAGGGAGCACGTGATGAGGTAGCCATAAACCTGACATGAATGAGGACATAATATGTCCTCAATACACCACGTATCCATCGAGGAAGTTTTTTTAGTTTTAGGGAAAAAAATTGAAATTAGTATGGGCCCGAGGAAAGGTGCCTGGATATTCCTACATACCCCATTAATATGGGAATCAAGCCACATATAGTTCTGAGAGTGCAGTTTAACATCATGAGGGATGATGAAAGGCATGTGTGGCATGGTTGCACCAGTACACGTCCTACCAAAGCTACTAAGACCATGTCAGTCTTTCTCGATGTGGGAAACAAGTAGTGGTGATGGGACTTTCCTAGAATAGAAAGGAGCACATTATGGGTAGTAGGATGTTAGGTGGGTGACATCCCCATAATGTTGACCTGCCTACTTAACGCACCTATATGTGTGAAGGGGTAAAGATATGTATGTTGGAATTCCACTTGAACATGAGGAAGTGGAAATATGTGAATCATGATGCTTGATATTTGGACCACAATGAAGGTGGAATGATGATAAGGTATAACTATTGACCGTGTTTAAAACACGTTATCCATATCGTGTTAGCCTGGAATGGGGACAGACAAATGAAGGTCGACCGCTGACCATGTTCGAAACACAAGACCTGTCGTAAATGTTGTCTGAGGTCCTTAAGAATGTTGGACTAAGATGGTAGGTAAGCCAATGTGGCATGATACCAGGCCATAAAGGGGGGGTCCCTTCATACATGGAAGGGGATGAGGAGCCAAATAATGGGTGCATGAAGCTTGGACATGGAATGAGGGGAATGTCCCTGTGAAAATTCCACACTTCGGGCTCTTTGTCACAACGCATCTGAGTATGACAATAAGATGTATCAGGTAGAGGGAGTCAAGTCCCTTTCCAATGACAAGGGTATTGGGGTTGCATGCTTCCAGCTTAAGGTTATAGGATGGGATGATAAGGGGAACTTGATTTAATGGATTGTGTGCAAGGTGGTGAAGTAGCCAAACTTGATGTGTAGTTCCCATAGGGAGATCTTAGTTTAGGGTCATAGAACTGTGACTAGATTGGGAAAAGACAAGAGAGACACATGGTGTAGCTATTGAAAAATCTGACATGAATAAGAACCCAAGAGGTATTCGCCACACCACATGTTCCCAAAAGAGTTTGGGCCAAGGGGATAAAGAGAGGGGGTATGATTTTAGATTCCTGGGGCTGGACCTGTAGACAGAATGTATGGGTGTTTCTACATATCCTATGATGATGGGAATCAAGCCATATGTAGTTCTGGGAGATGTCATGCAGTTTAACATCTCGCAGAAAGGAAGAAAAGTGGTCTAGTTTATGGTCATAGATCTCGGACCATAGATGGAACTAGAGGAGGGAGACACGTGGTGAAGTAATTACTAAACCCGACATGAATGAGGACAGTTGGAGTCTGTATCACAACAATGTGCTCCCCAGGAAACTTCTAGGTCAGTGGACCAAAAGTGAAAGTTAGGATGGGCCCGAGGCATAGTGCTCAGGCATTCCTACGTACCCCATGAGGATGGGAATCAGGACATACATAGTTCTGGAGGTGGCATGGTAAGGTACCAGTGCCAGGGATAATAAGGTCATGTGGGTCTGGCCTCAGCACTAAAAGAAGCAGCATTTGATATATCTTGTTTGTCCTTTAGGATGAATGTGTGTGTGTGTGTGTTTTTTTGTGAAGTGATGATCCTATGATGGAGATTCTAGGTGTCGCCACAAGAATCAAGTCGTATACAAGCATTGAAAAATAGTATGTTGGGTGACCGATATCAAACATGATGTCCTCTCTAATGAGGCAACCACAAGGAAGTTCCGTTTTTTGTCGTGCGGCTAGGATGATAATGCCACATTTTAAGGTGATGTGGTAAGACCAACCATGCATTTTAACATCGTGCAGTACAGATTCAACAGCTTAAATTCATTTGGGTCTAATATCAGCATAGTTTAAATTCATATATCTCAGACATATACAGGAGAGATGAGGTTCAAGAGGGGATGTGCACGGTGTGATAAAGCATACCCAACGTGAATGAGGATGAGGTCTGCATCACATCGCACGTGATTCCAAGAAAGAAACCTCGGGCTGAGGGGATAGAAAAGGTTAGAGAATATGGGGCAGAAGAGACTAGATCTCAGTAGGGAAATATGTGGTGAAACTCTTGCAAACCTGATGTGAATGAAGACATAAGTCCACACATGCCACACCATGCACTCCTATATGATTCGGGGCCTAAAAGGATGAACAGAAGTGATAATTAGTGAAATTTGAGCTGGACCCAAAGACGAGATGTCCGAGAGTTCCTATGTATCCCATGAGCATGGGAATAAAGATAGACATAGTTCTAGAAGATGAAATATAAGGAGATATTAGTTTAAGGTCTTAGATCTCAGACCATGAAGAAGCGAAACTCTTCCAAGTGAGCACAGACCTCGATCTGATCCCTAATCCCACATGATTCAAACTCGGTGTGGGAAACAAGGAAGGAAGAGGTCTTTGCAACACATGGGATACCCTTAAAGGGGAATTCAGTGTAAATCCCCAAATGACGCCTTACCACTGCTTCATCCTCCTAACGAGAAAATGTGCACTAGGGGATAATACCAAGAGTGTCAAAATTCCACTTGGACATGATGGGGTGTAAAATGATTTGAATCATGCAACCGACATTTAAGGATTTATGGGGTTGGAGTAAAAATGGAGGATAACTATTGACCATGTTCGAAACACAGCATCCATATCATGTGACCTGAAATGGTAACAAAAAATGAGCATCAACTGCTGACCATATTCGCAATGCAGGACTTGTATCAATTTGTTGTTCGAAACACTCAAGGACGTTGTCCCGTAATGGTAGGAGAGCTCTTGTTCAGAGCATCCATGCCATTTGGGGGTCCCTTTGGATGTGAAAGATAATGAAATCCCAAATTAAGGGTAACATGAATCCTAAAAAATGGGTGAAATCATGTCCTGGTAGAATTCGAAACTCTAGGTTCTAAACCAGAGTACTCCTAGGCACATTGGAAAATCACTGAAGAGGGTTGAGGGACCCAACATAAGAGCAGACAAATCCAAAAGATGATTGTAGGGAAAGGGAGAGAAGGGAGCTTATGAGAGAGAGGTATGTGGTGTGGTTGTTACAATCTCGATGTGAATGGGGACACAAGCTCATACCACACCGCGTACCCCTTCCCTGGAAGGACTCTGGCCAAGAGGCCAGAATGATAAGGAGGTTTCTAAGGGATAGGGATGTACCCAAAGACTATATTTCCAGGCGGTCCTACGTATCCTATAAGGATGGGAATCAAGCCACACGTAGTTCTAGAGAAGTATGTTGTGCAATTTATCATCATGCAGCAAGGACACAAATAGGGGCAAGGTACTCCAATGAGGAATGTGTATGGTGCGATGAGTAGCCTAAGGTGAATGAGGGAATAATATCATACCATATCAGACAATCCTGAATTAACACTTGGTCCAAGAGGCTAAAGAGGTTGAGGGACCTGAAACGGGAAGTCCCATCCATTTCACGGTTTAACATCTTGCAGTAAGGATGATGGTGCTCTTAGTTTAAGGTTGTATGGCTTGGACCATAAATTCCTAGTTTAATGTCATATTAATAGGACATATGAGTAAAGAGGGTGAATCATTGTGCCTATGGAAGACCATGAAATGGAAACAGTGATATATGATAATTATTTACCATGTTCGCAACACAATATTTGTATTTATGTGATCGAAGGTCGGGGGAAAACAATTGAGATTCGATCGTTAACCACATTCAAAACATGGGACTTGTATAAGTTTTTCACTTGAAATACTTGAGGATGTTGGTCCAAAATGGTAGAAGATACCTTGGGCTAAACATCTATGTTGTTTTGGGGTCCTTTCAGATATAAGAGATGATGGAAACCCAAGTGATGGGGCATGAAAAGCATAAAAGGGAATGTGCTCGTAGAAAAGACAATAAATGAAGGAGGGATGTCTCAAGGTGATATGTGTGGCATGGAAAAAATAGCCTAACGTGAATGAGGACGTGAGTCTATACCACACCACATAATCTTAGATGAGAACTTGGGCTAGGGGGACAAAAGGGTCGAGGGACCTGAGGCTGGAAGTCCTAGCTAACTATATCCATATGATCCCTTGTGAGGGTATTACCTTACCTCATATCTTAAGCCTATGTGATCAATGCTCGGTGTGGGAAACAAGGAGTAGGACCGGGCTCTCCCCAGCATATAGGGGTATGACAGCTGGACTCACACCCCTTCCTAAGGCATACTGAAGCTTGAAGAGACAGTGGGGCAGAATGAACCACTACACTCAATATTTGGGACATATGGGGGTGGTGATAATGAAAAATGATAGTTTTTTACCAGTTTTGAAACACAACATGTATATAGTGTGACTTGAAATGGGAACAACAAATGAGCATCGACCGCTGACCATATTCACAATGCGAAACTTATATCAACTTTTCATTCAAGGTCCTTGAGGGCATTTGCCCGAAATGATAGGAGATCCCTTAGGCTAAGTATCCATACCGTTTAGGGGCCCTTTTGGATGTTAAATATGATGGAAACCCAAATGATGGAGTGTTTGGAGCATAAATGTGCATGTGCAATTTAACGTCAAACTGGATGGTGAAAGAAGTGTAAATCCTTAGGGAAGGGGATATATGAGGCGGTCATGATGGATCAGTCATAAAGGAGAGCATAAGATGGAACCACACCATGTTTTCCAACCTGAGGAGAGATTTTGAATTTGGGGTTGGGCAATAGACAAAATGTCCAGGACTTCCTACGTATCCCATGAGGATGGGAATCAATTCATACATAGTTCTTGAAGGCTATGTAGTTTAACGTCATGCGATGAGGAATATGGAGAAATAGAAGAACGAGAAGGGGAACATGGTGCGATCATCATAATTCTAGCATGAGTGGGGCCAAAAAAACTATAGGACACCATGTGGGATTCTCCAAGAGAACTATACCCAGGAAGAAAGTCAAATGAGAGGAGCATGGGGATGGACTTAGGATGAGGCGTCTGACGATAGAGAAATAGAAGAAAAATGAGGGGCACGTGGTGTGATCATCGTAATCTTGATAGGAGTGGGTCCAAAGAAGCCTACATGACACCATGCAGGATCCTCCAAGAGAACTATACCTAGGGGGATAGTCGAATGAGAGGATCATGGGGATGGACTTAGGATGAGGCGTCCGAGCATTCCTGTGTATCCCATGAGGATGGGAATCAATTAATACATAGTTCTTACAGTTTAACGTCTTGTAGGATGACATACAGTTTAATGCCATGCGGGACATAACAGTTTAATGTCATGTAGGACCTGACAGTTTGAGGTCATGTAGGACCTAATAGTTTGAGGTCATGTAGGAACAGATAATTTAGGGTTGTGTTAGACCATAATGTAGTTTAGGGTTGTGTGAGAATGTACATTTTAAGGTCATGCGGGACAATAATGTAGTTTAGGGTCATGTGGGACCGTACAGTTTAAGGTCATGTGGGACCATAATGCAGTTTAAGGTCTTGTGGGACCATACAGTTTAAGGTCATGCGGGACCATGATGTAGATTAGGGTTGTGCGGGACCATATAGTTTAAGGTCATGTAGGACCATAATGCAGTTTAGGGTCATACGGGACCATACAGTTTAAGGTCATGTGTGGCCATAATGCTCAGTCAAATTATTGCTTGAGGAACTTGGCATTGGTTGGAGGAGTTATACGCTCACCATCAATGGTAACCAGGGAATATGCATCATTGGAGTAAACCATGTTAATTATGTAAGGTCCTTCCCATTTGGGCTCCAACTTGGCTGGTTTCCTACCAGGTATCATTGCTGTTCTTAGGTCCAACACCATTTCACCTTTTAAGAAAGAGCAGAGATGAACTTTCTTGTTGAAATATCTAGTTATATTGTTCTAATGCCTTTCTAGATTGTGTAGGGCACAAATCCTATTCTTGTTGAGTGCTTCCAACTCATCCAGGTGGATTTCAGCTACTTTATCTGGCGCTTTATGATCATAGTCAGTTGTGCGCAATGAAGGGAACTAAATCTCGATGAGCAGGATGACCTATGTTCCATACACCAGGGAATATGGGGTCACCTAGGTGGAATTATGAGTCGTCATCTGGTAAGCCCATAGGGTGTTGGGAAGCTTGTCCGGAAAACTCTTCTTGTTCTGACCAACCATTTTCTGAAAAATTTTAGAGAGGGTCTTATTGAACGCCTCTATCTATCCATTTTCTTGCGCATGATAATAGTAGGTATGGTTAGAATAGATATTGTACTTCGTGTACAATTTCTTCAGCTCAGATGCTCGGAAGTTCATGTTGTTATCGGTGAGGACGGCGTGAGGGACTCCAAATTGATAGATGATGTTGGAGCTCAGAAATTCAATGATGGAACAGGCCTTGACCTCCTTGAGAAGGACTGTCTCATCCCACTTGGAGAAGAAATATGTAGCGTTCAGGATGAACCTACACTGGCGAGCTATCACCGGTGGATATGGTCTCAGGACATCGAGTCCCCAGACAGCAAAGGGACAAGAGTACTTGGTAGTGTGAAGAGTCTCTGGAAGACGATGCATAAAGTTGGCATGAATTTGACATGCATGGCACCTTTTGGAAAACTCAATCTAGTCATGGATCTTAGAGGGCCAAAAATACCCAGTCTCTGGATCTGGTGAGATAGTTTCAGCCCGGTCTGATGAGCCCTGCAGAAACCATTATGAACCTCCTGCATGACTTGAGAAATCTCAACTCCTTGAATGAAACGGAGGAGAACCCCATCAAACCCACACTTTTAGATGATCTTATCATGACTAGGACTATCCTAGAGGGTAAACTATAACGCACGACATCGGATTTTCTCACGCTCAGCCCGATCTACCGGGAGATTACTATTTTGAGGTACTTGACAAAGGAGGTTCTCCAGTCATGAGCCACATCAATCACTACATCTGGGGGACCTATAGGTCCTGACATGGAGGCGCCAGTGGTAAGGTGGCTCACCTGCAGGTTGTCATCGTCATCTAGAGTGACAGGAACGATGAATCTCTGGTGTTCCATGTGGATAATCAAATCATCTTATTCAAGCTATGTAAGTGATGTAGCTAAGCTGTCCAGGGTGTCAGCTCGACCGTTCTGAGATTTAGGTACATGAGTAACTTTTGGCTGGGAAGGGAACTGGGCCATTAGCTGGAGAGTGCATTCCAACAATAGTACGAGCTCTGGCTTTCTGAAGACATATTCACCATTGATCTTCTTGATGACTAGTTAAGAGTTCCCTTTCACCTGAAAATGGGGAATGTCAATCTCGAGGGCCAGCTTGAGGCCAATAATGAGAGTCTCGTATTCCGACTCATTTTTGGTGCATCCTTATAAAAACAGGTATGAATTCGGCAGAATGGATTGTGTTGGGGTAATGAAGACGATACCCAAGCCTACTCTGTTGATCCTAGGGTCATTGATCCTTCTACCAGTGGGGCTCCAAGAAGCACCATCAAAGTGAATTTTCCAGTATGGAATGTCTTGGTCTACTGAGAGGATCGCCTCATCGGAAAAATAAAGGTCCAGAGACTAGTCCGCGTGAGTTGGATGGGCGGAAATGAAGTCTGAAAATGCCTACCCATTAATATCCTTCTGAGGAACAAACCTGATTTTGAACTACTAAAGTATTAATGCCCACTAAGCTAGACATCCTGTCAACATGGGGTGGTTCAGAATGTACTTCAGCGGATCTACCTTGGAAACCAACTGTACTTCATGATGTTATAGGTAATGCCTCAATTTCTGCATTGCAAATACCAAATCAAGGTAGCTCTTCTCGATAGGGGAGTATCTGGTCTTTGTATTGAGGAGCATGTGGATGAGATAATAAAGACTATTCTCAGTTATTTCTTTGTTCTTGTGGGTGAGAAGGGCACCGAGGGATCATTACTGGGCAGTAACATAAAGGACTAGTGGCTTTCAGGAAACAGGTGGAATTAGAACTGGAGGCTGTAATAGGTTCCTCTTGATTTCCTCGAAAGTAGTCTAACATTATTTTTCCCACTCATAGACAGTTCCTTTCTTCATGAGTTGAGAAAAGGGCTTACACTTTCCAAACAGATTTGAGATGAATCGGTGTATGTAGGCTAAGTGTACTTGGAAACATCAAAGCTCCCAGAGGTTACTCGGAGGAGACATCTGACTGATATCCTTGATCTTCTCCGAGTCTATCTCTATGCCCATGTATTTGAAAACAAAGCCAAGAAACTTTCCAGAGGTGACCCCGAAAGTTCACTTCAATGGATTCGTCTTCAGGTGGTGGGAACAAAAGAATACGAACACTTTCTCAAGGTCTTTGAGATGGTCCTAACGCTAGAAATATTTGACCACCATATCATCCACATAGAATTCCACCAATGTTCCAAGGATCAGCTTAAATATGTGATACATGTCATGCTGATAGGTGGAATCTATATCCTTTAGACTGAAGGGCATGAATTGGTAACAAAAAGTACCTTGTGGTGCCCTAAAGGCCGTATACTCCTCGTCCACGGGAGCTATTCAGATTTTGTTATACCTAGAGTACCCATCCATGAAAAAGAGGTATTAGAACCCAGTTATAACTTTGATCAATAATTCTGTCATAGGAAGGGAAAAATCATCCTTCGGATACTGACGGTTGAGATCTCGGAAGTCGATGCAGACTCTAATATGTCTGTTCTTCTTCCTAACTGGCACAATGTTGGCTAGCCATTTGGGGTAATGGACCTCATTAATGAAATTGGCTCTGATAAGCTTATCAAATTTGGCCTCGACCATGGCACCGTGAGAAGGGTGCATCTTTCTGGGAGGCTACTTAAACCTGTGATGATTTGTTGGGAGACTGAGGCGATGGATGACTACCTGAGGATATAGTCCTGGCATATCATCATAAATCTAGGTGAATACATCACGATGTTGATTAAGGAAGTCCACATACTGTTGTTTCTCCTCAAGGGGAATGGCGGCACAGATCAATGTGAGTTTCGGATCTGCCTCGCTACCGAAGTTCACCTGCACCAATTCATCGACTGTGGTAGAGACGCCCTCTTCAAAGGTAGGGGGAGAATCCTCTAAATCCTCTTCTTCACTTATTGAGGAGGTATCCTTGGTGGGAGGAGTTTTCTATGAGTTTACAGATCCCTATGGAAGGCTGGTACCAGCCTGAGCGGCAGTGAACACTGCATTGGGGGACTCATGTGATGCTGAAACCATATCAATGAAGGTTGTTGATCTGATCCCATATAGTCTTCATCCCAAGGGGTCACGCTTGATGATATTGAAGAAATAGTGTCGCGCCGTCTTGAGATGGTTTATCCCAGCCTATAAGAACAAGCAAGTATGACATATTATTTTTTCCATGGGGTGGACATCCTGATACCTTATGGGAGTAGGAGGCTCCAGGATCACCTGAGCCTGATTCATGTAGGAGTATGAGGTGATCTTACTACACTTATTTGGCTTGGGAATGTGCTCCCCCTCGTTCTAAAAATAACAAAACATTACCCTATGTCTGGGGTTTTTGTCTCCAATTGGTGGATAAGAAAGATTAATGCATCATCTAGATCTGCCCACGGGTCAGTCGTAGTCGTGGCATGCTCAACCTTGTTAGCCTGAATATGCTTGTCTTTGCTCTTGTAATAGTTGGCATCTAGATATCGGGCTTCACAAGAAGAAAATGGAGACTTTTCACCTTGAATCATGCCCACTTGACCATTAAGTGAGTACTTAAGGCACTAGTGATACGATGAAGGAACCACCGCATGTGAGTGGAGCCATGGTCTGCCCATCAATGCATTGTAGGCGGTGTACTGGGAGACAACTGTGAACTCGGTGTTGGAAACTTGGCCACCGAACTGCATCTTCAAGTAGATTTTTCTGACTGATGTATGATCTGTCCTATCATAACCTTGGATTCATAGGTCATAGGGACTCAGATCAACCTCGAAAAAACCCAGTTTTCATAGTGTCCGAGTCGGGATTAGGTTGATCCCAGATCCTGTGTCGACAAGACAGTAACGAACCTCCATACCATTAAACTGGCTAGTGATGTATAGTGGGAAAATGTTCCCATGTATGGGGGAGCCTTCATCTTCTCTACATAATGAGATGATGGCTTGGAATTCAGCATGCTCGACTACCTCAGCATGGAAGGCTTCTGCGGCTGCTACCTCTATCTCAAACTGGAGGGGGCTTCTTAAATCCTTGGTAAGGGCCTCATGCATATCTGCTAACAGGAAAAGGGCCTCAAGGATGGAGAGACTTGGTGGAATTATAGAAATATGTTTTAGGACATCATTCTTCCGTTTTAGGCATGAGATTATGTTTACAAGAAGTATCTTAATGACATGAGGTATAGTGATATGTGCCGGCTGAATCGGCGGTTGTCTAGTTGAAGCCTGTGAAATATCCCACTGCTCACTAGTTAAAGCATGTGGAGTGACTCCCAAATGAGGTCCCAATGACTGATACTGATCTGTATCAGATCTTGTATGATCACAACGCGATCAAGATGGATCTTCCTGATCCAACAACACAAACGATGGTGAAGGTGGACCTAATAAAACCAGATGAGAAGGTTGTGCATGCAGAGCTCTACGCTAGGCCTGCTGCCTAGTTTTGGTAGCATGAACAGCCTAGATGGAAGTGTTGACCAAGGCACTCTGACGACCTATATAGCCACATCTCCGCCAACACTGGCGATGGTTGGGGATGTTGGGAGGATCCGACTGGTGCTCCTCATCGTCAGGAATCATGTAGGGATTTACCATATCTATGGTATTAACTAAGGAATACCCTTGACCATCACTCGAGGAATTATCCACTACTGTAAAGATCTTGGGAGGAATCTCCATATCTAGGGGCATTAAATTATCGAGAGTATGGTATGATGATGACATTGGTAGGGGACTTTGTTTTCCCTTGCGTCGTCGGTGTTTGCTCTTCTAAGAAGGGGACGACTGAGCCGTTGACACAGAAGTACTGGTGATGGATGGTGCAGCGTATTATAAAGGTTTGGATCGATTTAGGCATATATAGATAATACCATGGGAATGGGTGACTACCTTATGATCCATCCAATCATCATACTTTAGGGACCCATAGTTGAAAACCTGGTGCCACTCACCTTCTCTATCACTGTTGCTTTTTGGGTTCACGAAGACACATGCCACATGTTCCAGAGCTGAGCCTAACCAGACTATATTATTATTCACCTGGTCTTGAAGCCAATATTTAAACACATAGCACTGTTTGAGGTTGTTCCTTGGGATATAGTGATAGGGGAAGTAATTAGGGTGATCAGTGAGGTTCACCTCTTCTGGCCTCCTGCATTCAGGAAAACATACAATCCCCTATTCCAAGGCACTTTGAAAATAATCGGGGACCTAATCCTTGTTGAATGAGTAGGTATGGTTCCTCATGTCAGATAAGGGGGCCATGGGAGCCTGACCCAAACAAGGGTCTAGAGGATCCAATTGAGGAGGTGGAGCCTTGTTATCTTGCCTGGGTAGTGGCAGAGTGTTTTGCAGGGGTGCCTACTGATTCTAAGGTGGGAACTGTTGGGCCGGAGGCTGTGCTTGAGGTGGAGGGCCTCTATGAGGCTATGGAGGCAGTTCCACCAGTAATAATTCTAGTTGTTTTGGGGCCTTTATTTGAGCCACCGCAGAGGGCTCGGACTTAGCGACCCTTATCATGGGGATTGTAGGAGGCAACAGACGTTCCTGGAGGGCCTGTTGCAAGGATTCTTCTAGGCGTTGGGCCTTAACAGAGAAGTCTTGGAATCCCCCATGGTATTTATGGGTGATTAGAGAGGAAAACAGTTCTGTCTTGACCTTACCTACACACATCGTTAGCAGTTTCTTCTGAGTTAGTGGAATGTCAAAGGAGTATGTGAGCCCTTTCCACTGGGCGAAAAAGTTTGCAACATGATCATCAGGCCTCTACTTACACTTGAAGATGTATAAGATGCTCGTCTTCTAAGTGGTGGAACTGAACTAGTAGAGAAATTTCCTATAAAGGTCTTCCTATCCAGCTATTGATCTGATAGGTAGCTGGTTGTACCAGACAAACGCAGGCCCTTCTAATGCCTGCACAAAGCACCGGAGTTTAGTGGCCTCCTGCTGTGCTGGAGTTCCCAACATGGGTCCACACCTTGAGATGAAGTGGGCCAGATGCTTTAGTGGATCCCTATCCCGTTGAAGGGGTAAAAGGTGGTATTTCTGAAACCCAGGGGTGTTGTCATATTATCTAGCTACGCCGGATAAGGATTTCCATCAGGAGTGATTTCCACCTATCGAGTCTCCAACGCCTCGAGATAGGAAATGAGTGCCGCCATTGGATCATCTATGTAGGGGTTCCTGTCTTGATAGTAATCCTTGACCACCAGTGCATTGGCGGCTTCTTTAACATGATAAGCAGGCCCGACGGCTCGTGGAGTGGCTGGAGGGATGACCTACGGAGGAGCTGTGGGAATCTGAGATGGATCTCGGATATTGTCTCATCACTCTGGTGGATTTGGCGAAACATACCACACCCTTTTTCCATAAGTTCTAGCCTCAAACCTGTCTGTGTGGGAAGGATGTTCAGGGTCACCTAGAGGCAATTCATCAAGGGGAAGTTGTGTCTTCCCCTGTTTCCCCAGCCGAGGATCACCATAGTCTAGTTGTTACTTCGCAGTGCATTCAACAAGGAGGTTTTCAACCATCTTCTTGTGTTTTGAGAGTTGCTGATGCAACACATCTTTTTCAGGATCATCTTCTACATTCTGCGATGATCCAGATGGGTCAAAAGGTTTGATGGCTGTGAGGTGCTTCTTACCCTTGTTGGGGTTTCAGCTAAGGACCAACGCCTCGGTGGTCACAGGAAGACTAAGTATATTCCTCTATTAATGATTAATACTTCCTAGTGAATCAAATAGGTGTGAAACTCCCTTGGGAGGTAGGTCCTCTCCAAGAATATCTATCTCATTCTCACCCCCTGGCAGGTCAGCCATATTAACCGTGACCCTGCCTAGAGGCATATCCTCTATGTCGCCAAGAAAATCAGGCTAGTGCCGGATGGAACAGAAATGGAGGGATGCATACTGCCCCTAACCATGGATTTTCATGTGGGGAGAATCCTTCTTGATTATCATGTGGAGCACTTTAAAGATTTTGATGCATCGTTGTTGGAGGGTCCTTTGACGACTTGGTGACTTGGGGCGCTGGGTTACAGGGAGTGCGGCCAAATCAACCAAACAACATTGTTGGTTGATGTATTCATAGTGAGCCTGAATCTTGGGGAAGGCCACTTTTTGATTAAAAAGAGAGAAATGATTCACCCATAGTGTCTGGCGAAATCATCCAACCTCTTCCTAGGTGAGTGCTTATGGTGCCCAGAAATTTGGCACTACAACTGGCCAAAACATCTCTAGGAAATGGTCTGCTCTGAGAATATCCCACAAGATCCTTAGTCCAGATTCAGGGTCTGTACCTTCATAGCCCCACTCATCAATCGGAGGTGGTTGGGGAACTGTTAGCGGTACTGAAGCAGACCACTGAGATGGCAGGCTGGTCAGGGGAGAATACAGCGAGCGAGCTGACAAACTGCCACATCTCGGGCTATCCTCTAAAAAGTGTAGTGACTTAGCCACCACATCACGGTAAGACATACTGAAAACCGTAGTTCTTGGTGTAGGGACTATGGATTCTAGAAATGGACCACGCTATTGTTCGTCCACAATTGGTCCTCATAATAGCTATTTGTGATCTTTGGCCGAGGTATAGAGTGCTTATGGTGATGAAGGTAGTGATTGCACAACCAGAACCTGTGGAGCTACCAAATTTTCATCCTCCTAGATGTACCTATGAAGATAGGTGGGAATACGATGGACCTCACATTCTGGAATTATGAGACTGATGCGCCTTGTTCCTTCCCTGGCCCTAGACATGGAGGATCTAGGCGAGGGTTCCATCACTAAGTCGTATTCCACCTCAGAATCTAAGAAGCATACTGGTTTAATCTCGGTCTAAATCTTCCTGGAATTCTTTTTATGGTGGATATGACCCACCCTCCTTCCCTGGGATGGTTCTTTGGGATAGGGTAAATTTTCGGTGCAATGAAGATCTTCGGCCATACTGGTGTTGAGGCAGAGAGGACTTCTGCCTGAGTGAGCTGGGGTGTGAGGAGCACTTGGGAATATATCGAAAGAAATATGGGGAGGACCTATGTATCTAATAACTAACATGCAGAGATAATCCCCACCGAAAGTTATGGAGCAGGTAGGACCTCCACTGGAACTAATAGAAGCATGGGTTGGACCTCCATTCTTGTTTTCCATGGCAGCGTCAGTGCGAGAAGGGTACCCATACTGGTCAAGCCGAACACAGGTAGGACCTCTGTGATGGGTGCTAATGAAGTGAAGCTGACCTTCACTCCTCTGATTGTTGAGGTATGGAGGACCTTCACCATCTATTGTAAGGACATGGAGAGGGGTCCCATGTTGAAGATTAATAGGATGTGTAACACCCCCACACCGGCGGCCTGCGGCGGGAGGAACAACTCCATACCCGATGTAATGATCATAGGAGAGGCTTTCATACTAAGTGTCACTACCATGGGGAGGAACCTCATTCAGATTAAAGGTGTCATGGGGTGGACCTCCATGTCTAGCTTGGAAGTGGAGAGGACTCACGTTCTCCGTAGTGGTGGTACGGGGAGGACCTATGTACTGGGTGTCATTGTCGCGGGTCGGTCCACGGCTGGCACTACCTGTGCCGGTGACCAAGATAGTTGACCTAGCCTGCCCGTGGGGAAGTTGAGGCCTCAATCCGGGCCAGGTATATTAGTTCCCTTGCTCTGCATACATAGGGGATGATGATATATGTCGGTGGTGGCCTGAGCCACAGTAGTTGTTAATGTTGATTCCCCTTGGTGGGCGTCCTCCTCGGCCTGTGCCCGACACTGGCATCGGGTTAACCGGTTCGGGGCTGGTGGTGCAGGCAGATAGCTTACATGCTCTTGAACCTATGGGTCCAGGTGGCGGTGTTGATGCAGCTTAGTGGGAGCCCACCTTGGGAGCCCCTGAAATGGGATCCCGGTCAGACTAGCCTGGGCATCCCCAACCTCATCGGTGTAGGGGAGGGAGTCATCGAAACATTCTATGGAGAGGCTTCTGAAACGGTTGTATGTTAGAGTGGGAAGCATTGGATCCATGTGCGTCCCTTGGGGGAAGTGGTGGTGATGAGACGTAGATGCCTCTAAATCTTGGTGGGTCATATCCTGAGTCGGGATAATCCCCTCCTTCTCATATCGGAAGATGGGGTCTCTTATCACCCTTCATTGAATGAGCTCAGAAGGGGATATGGGGTGTGGGATCCCAGTAGTTGTGGGTGTGGAAGATATCACAAAAGCAGTGGATCCATGCGGGATTTCCGAGTTAGCACTTCCCCTGCCCTTACGTCAGTGGGTGGGTGGCGATCGGTTTCCTGTTACAGTATCTTGGGTCCTGGAAGTCTGGGAGATTAAATAATTAGTGCTAAAGAAAGAAAATTGATGTCCAATAACCCAGTGCCATTATGTCTTCCATGTCTTGTAAGAAGGATCCACACTGGCAACGTCATAGATTGAGATGTACAACATTTAACTTCCCCAACTTCTGGTGAGTTTCACACCAGGCCCACTATTTTCTTGGTGGGACCTGGCGTCGGATAGATGGATCTGGTGACATGTTATTCTCATGATGTCTCGAACACTACTAATCTCCACATTGAAGAGAAGAAACGACACGTCGGGTTCACCATTTCTATTTCCGGCGCTTTCGCTAGTGTGTGTGCATCCGTCTGTGAGAGTACGTGTTGTTATTTCCCTACATCCCCTCTTTCCAAAGTTGGGAAGAATCTGTCACTTATTCAGGGACGTTTTCTCCTTGATCGAAATGGGATGATGGGATGTCAGTTCCTCCTTCTGTGGATTCCTCCTCGGAACTCGTCACCTCATCCAAGTCTCCCTTATAGATTAATATTTTGTTTGTGAAACTCTTCCCAGTGCCATATCTTTATGGACGCCTATTAATTACACTGCTTCTGTCAGGACATTCCAAGGGGTCCGATCAGGGCAGCAACCTTCAGTTAGGGGAGTAGTCACGTTGGACATCACTGGCATGTCTGGATGCTGTAACACTGGTGTGTCTGGGTTTCTTCCCCTTATTATAGGTCTTATAGAGGGTGTGGAAGCCTGAGGAATCCCACGTTGAATGCGGGGAATTACATGCCGTAGGCATGTCTCTGAGATTTTCATCAGTTTACCATGTTTAACACAGGGTATTCCACAAGTTTAACGTCTAATAGAGATGGATCAGACTGATCAGAACACTAACAGGAGTGGATCAGGTGGGTGCAACCCCTGGAGGGAACACTAATGATGGTACTAACTCGTGGTTAGTTACCCAATTGGTTCTAGAGGGAACAATGAAGAGGTGAATGGCATGATCTCACCAGGATGTGGCGGCCCAGGTAAGAATCGGGATGGATGATGTAGAGTTGAATGAAGTGGTGGGGTGAGATGGAACCACCGTGAAGGTGATGATATTATTGGTCTTGATCCTCAAAGAGGTTTCCTACGTATCCCTGTGGAAGGGAATCAAATTCTGCATAGTTCGGTTGGGCGATGGGACACCTGAGGAGGCGACCCTTATGAAGGGGACCTAGAGGAAGTGGAACCTCCGGGTTAGGAAATGACCTTCCCAAAACACATAGTCTCAAGGGAAGGACTAGGATAATACATTAGTGATGGGATTGAACCTCAGGGAGGCTTCCTATATGCCTTGCCTAAGAGGCAAGGATCAAAGTCCACATAGTTTAGGATGGGGAATGGAGTCAGGGTGTATGTTGAGGATAGTGACCTGATGATATACTGAGGCTTATGTGTGGTTAGTAGCCTGAGGTTGGTATGATTCTTGATGGATGACCAGATATGTGGGTCCCAACAAATGATACTACAACAGCTTACTATAGATTGGGTAACACAATGGCTTACCATCGATTGGAGTGAACAATGGCTTACCGCTGACTGGAGTTGACAATGGCTTACCACTGATTGGGGTTGACAATGGCTTACTGCTGATTGGGGTTGAAAACAACTTACCACTAATTTGGGGATAGTTTAGTGTCATACAGGACAAAAAGGGGCATACATTTTAACGTCATACAGGATGGGGGTGGACCGACATGAATTAGTCGGGACTGATGGGTGTTAGGCTTGAACCTGAGGAAGGATTCCTACGTACCTTGCCTTGGAAAGGTTCAAATTCCTCGTATTTTTGGAGAGGGTATTTGGTGAACTGAAATGAAGGGAATCGGGACCAATGGTTGTTGGGATTGAACCTTAGGGAGTCTTCCTACATACCTTTCCTTGGTAAGGATCAAATTCCACGTAGTTTAGAAGAGGTGTTGGTGAACTGACATGAAGGGGGGTCGGTACCAATGGTTTTTGGGCTTGAACCTCAGGGAGGCTTCCTACGTACCTTCCCTTAGCAAGGATCAAATTATTCATATTTCAAGATGGGGGCTTGGTGAACTGACATAAAGGGAATTAGGACCAATGGTTGTTAGTCTTGAACCTCATAGAGGATTCCTATGTACCTTGACTTGGCAAGGATCAAATTCCACATAGTTTGGGAGAGGATTTGGGGCTTGAACCTCTAGGAGGATTCCTACGTACCTTGACTTAGCAAGGATCAAAGTCCCTATAGTTCAGGATGGTTTGGGGATTAAACTCTAGGGAATCCTAGAAAGGATGTTTTGGTCGGTGCTTACTCTAAGCCCACGTGAGTCGTGCTCATTGTGAGAAACAAGAGGCAGTAGAGACCTGACGATCACATCACGAAAGGTTCATCCATGGGAATTGTAATGGGTATTACACATGGTTAGTGGACCAAAGAGGAAACAGGGGCTTATGTGTGGTTCGCAGCCCAGGAGAAAATAGAGTCTTATGCGTGGTTTGCATCCCATGGAGATGGAGACTGGGACTTACACCAGGATGGAGGCCCAGTGTTGATAAAGCCCATTGGGAGAGGGAATTGGCACAGAAGAGAGGAGGGATCTGGTGCCCATCCCTCCCTCTCTGGTATTTGGCCAGGAAGAAGATAGGAGGACCAGGGATTCTTCCTCCCATAAGAAAGGCTAGGGGTTATACAAAGGTGGTTTCCTTTTCCCTATGGACAGACGCCGCTTCGGCAAAGAGGATCTCATTCCATGTGAGGAAGATCTCACTCCCATGGAGACCAGTGGAAGTAGAGAATGTCTGAGATGGGGCACCCTACGTATGATGCATGGGGAGGGGTCACAGTTTAACATCATGTGCTGAGGACAATGGTGTTTGGTAGTTTAACGTCTTGCAGCTCAGACGAGGCGTGTTCACTTCGCACCCCTAGGACTTACATTACTGATACCCGCCCTCCATTGGGGAAGGGAAGGCATCAACAATTATGTGGTGAGGGGGTGTCGTGGAGTGATCTAATTAGGGGTCCACATTAGAATGGCTATGCAAAGAAGAAATAACCATTATAGTGCATATGTGAAGAAGCATAAGGATATGTAACTCAATGGGAAGCATTGCCCAGGGGACTTTGAAATCACTTTGTGCAAACCTGGAGGGTTGCATAAGAAAAGAAGTTACGGAGTAAAGAGGTTAATAGGTAGAAGCCTCGTGAAGCTCTTGTACTCCATGTAGTGGAGGGGCTTTGTGAAGGGGTATGCTTTGTGAAGTAAAGTGGCCTATCCTGGGAATAGGGAATAGATGCATATAAAAGATGCTTCACGAAGTGGGAAGGATTTTGCAGAGTAGTGCTTCACAAAGCAAGTGTGCCTTGAGAAGTGTAACATTGCGAAGCAATGTGCTTCGCGAAGCACAGTGACCCTTCCTTGACATGTGGGTCACATGTTCATGGAGGGTATTTCGCGAAGCATAAGAGCTCCATGAAGACCTGAGTCCCCTTGGGGATCCCCTTCCTTCATGGAGGCCCATGGGATTCATGAAGGGCATCCCTCTTTGTAGAGGGGTTGACTTCAAGCAAATAGAAAGGAACTTCACGATGCTAAAGTACCTTGAAGAGCTCATGGTTTGTAGAGAAAAATTGCTTCATGATTTGAGAGCTAAGAAGGGGAAAGGTCGGAGGATCTGTACTTTGGGCTCAAGGGGAGACTGGTATTTATATTAAAGAGGCACTACGAATCATAGCTTGTTGGGCATAAAGACACGTGGAATTTTTTCATAACCATGGAGCCTCCTACCTTTTTGCTCCGCAGCAGCTTCACAAATGTAAACCCAGGTCACGAATCCTCCCGCCTCCTTGCTCTGCAGTGGCTTCGCTAACGTCAAACTGGTTCACGGAGCCTCCCACCTCCTTGATCTATGGTGGCTTCACAAACATCAAACTGGTTCACGAAGCCTCTCGCCTCCTTGCTCCGTGATGAGTTCATAGAGGGGGGAGCTTCTTGCCAGCCACAGTGTTGTGGGGATCCATGAACAAGCTTTGTGAGACCTCCCCAAAGTCTATCCATTTGTTCTTCCTCTTCCAAAATTTTGGCACCAAGAGTAGAAAATTTATCCACCAGATAAAACATGTAGAAAAAATATTAAAAATAAGAATCAAGAGAAAAATAAAAACTCCATTTTTATAAATCTTTCTCTTCGTAGTGAATCTAAAATTAATTCCTCCATCTTAGATGAATGAAATCCTACTGTTTATTCAATTAAAATTCTTATAAAATAAAAATAATTACAATATGAAATCAGTTCATGAAACTCAAATGTAACTAAAAACCTAAGGCTTGAGTAAAGAGGATATAAATCCAGTGAGGCTCCAAAGTGCAGCTTCTTGTAATTTTATTTCAATCTGAATGATTATCTTTGATAGACACCAGAATAATTAACCTTATTAATTAATACAAAATAATAATACCAATGTCTCATATCCAGAAAAAATTGAACAAGAGAGAGAGCAATAAGTACTTTATTCAAAACAAACAAAAAAATTAAAAACATAGAAAATCATGGGTTGAATCTGATAAATCAATTATTTTTAAGTCATAAATTAGACTTTATTTAAAGCACAAAATTTGTTTTATTGAAATAAGTAAAATCATGGGTTGCCTCCTATTTCTGATGCTTTCGTCGGGGCACGCACGTCCGTCTCGTTGGGGGACGGTGGCACTGTTTGTTGCCCCGTATTCCCGCTTTTCAAAGGCAGGAGGCACCCATTCCTTATTCAGGGATGTTTTCTCCTTGATCAAAATGGGATGATGGGATGTCGATTCTTCCTTTCGTGGATTCCTCCTTGAAACTTGTTACCTCTTCTGGGTCTCCCTTAAAGATTAATTCGTGGTTCGTGAATCTCGTTCCTTGTTTCATATCTTTGTGTATGTTGGTTAATTAAACTACTTCCGTTAGGACATTCCATGGGGTCTTAACATGGTAGAAACCTTGGGTCAGAGTAGACGGTAACATCAGGAATGTCGGGGAATATCTGGATGCGTGGATAGTAGGGAAGCTGTATTCTTCCTCATAAGAGGTCATTTCAATGGCATAGAACCCAAGGCATCCCATGTTAGTCATAGGTTATCTTATGCTGGAGTCATGTTTCTAAGGTTTTCCTCAGCTTCCCATGTTTAACACGGGGTATTTCGTGAGTTTAACGTCTTTCATAGAGGGTTACGCTAAAGGCGTGTCTTATGAGGTTTTCCTCAGGAATCTCATGTTTAACACGAGGTAGGCCACAAGTTTAACATCTTGTGGAGATAGAATGAGGGTGATCAGAACGTACCATACAGACAGATCAGATTGGTACACCCCTAGGAGGGAACACCTAGAAGGTTTACCAGGTGGATGGATCGGAACACTTGATAAGAGAAGACCCAAGATGGTGTGTCCCATAAAGGGAAAATGTCACACCGTGAAGGCTGATCTGGAAACCACTGAGGGTGGATCAGGGAGTGTGCACCCCAGAATAGGGGAACATCAAGTTTTACCATTTACTAGGATTGAACCTCGTGGAGGTTTCCTACGTACCCTATGTAGATGATAGGGATCAAAACCCACGTAGTTCAAAGGGGTGATGAATCAAGGGTACACAAAGAGACAACAACCCAGAGACATGCTGGGACTTACGCATGAATTGCGGCCCAAGTACTGCTAGGAGCAGTGAGGAGGTGGATGACATGATCCCACCAGGATGTGGCGGTCCAGGTGAGAATCAGGATGGATGATGGAGAATTGAATGGAATGGAGGGGGGATGAGATGGGACCATTGTGAAGGTGACGGTAGTATTGGTATTGAGCCTTGAAGAGACTTCCTATGTATCCCTAGGGTAGGGAATCAAATTCCACATAGTTCGGTGAGATGGTGGGACACCTGAGGAGGTGGCCCGTGAGAATGGATTCATGGATGGGACCCGGAAGAAGTAGAACCTCTGGGTTGGGGAATGACTTTCCCAGAACACATGGGATCGAGGGATAGATTAGGATGAGACATGGGTGCTGTACTTGAACCTCATGGAGGCTTCCTACGTATCCCTGTGGCAGGGAATCAAAGTCCATGTAGTTTATCTGACAACGGCTTGTCGTCGATTGGGGACTTCAATGGCTTACTGTTGAATGAGGTTGACAACGGATTACCGCTGAATGGGGGGACAATGGCTTACCGCTGATTGAGGTCCACAGTTTAACGTCATGCAGGACGGGGGTGAACCTATGTGAAAGAGGACTTGGGGCCTAGATAGATGGTGGTCTTGAACCTCAGGGAGACTTCCTACATACCTTTCCATAGCAAGGATCAAAGACCACATAGTTCAGGTTGGGGTGGGAACCGACGTGAAGGTGGTCGGAACCAATGGGGTGTTGGGCTTGAACCACAGGGAGACTTCCTACGTACCTTGCCTTGTCAAGGATCAAAGAACATGTAGTTAAGGTGGTGGGAACTAACATGAAGGTGGTCGGAACCAATGGGGGTGTTGGGATTGATCCTTAGGGAGGCTTCATATGTACCTCGCCTTGGAAAGGATCAAAGAGCACATAGTTCAGGTGGTGGGAACTGATATAAAGGTGGTCGGAACCGATGGGGTGTTGGGCCTGAACCTCGGGGAGGCTTCCTAGGTAGCTCACCTTGTCAAGGATCAAAGAACATGTAGTTCAGGGGGGTTTGGTGAACTAACGTGAAGGGGGTCGGGATGACCAATGGATGGTGGGCTTGAACCTCGGGGAGGCTTCCTACATACCTTACCTTGGCAAGGATCAAAGACCATGTAGTTCAGGACATGGGGGAATTTGGGGATTACACTCTGAGGTAGTCCATGGTGTTGGTGAACCGACGTGAATATGGTCGAGATGACCAATGGATGGTGGGTGTGAACCTCAGGGAGGCTTCCTACGTACCTTGCCTTGGCAAGGATCAAAGACCCTGTAGTTCAGGTATGGGATGGAGAACTGATGTGAAGTGGGTCAAAGAGACCAATGGATGGTGGGATTGAACCTTAGGGAGGCTTCCTATGCACCTTTCCTTAGCAAGGATCAAAGACCTTGTAGTTTAGGTGGGTAGGGATTACACTCTAGGCTTTCCAAGGTGTTGGTGAATCGACGTGAAGGGGGGTCGTAGCAACCAATGGATGGTGGTCTTGAACCTTAGGGAGGCTTCTTACATACCTTTTCTTGGCAAGGATCAAAGACCTTGTAGTTCAGGTGGTGGTGTGGGGCTTACACTCTGGGCTACCCAAGGTGAATGTCATGGTTAGTGCTTGCTCTAAGCCCACGTGAGTCATGCTCAGTGTGAAAAACAAAAGACAGAAAAGACCTGACGATCACATTGTGAAAGGTGCATTTGTGGGAAGTGGAGTTGTTCTTACATGTAGTTAGCGGACCAAAGAGGAAAAAGGGTCTTACGTGTGGTTCGCAACCCAGAGAGGAAACAGGGGCTTATGCCTAGTTAGTAGCCCGGGGTGAAGGAGATTGGGACTTACTCCAAGATGGAGGCCTGAATGGTGACAAATCCCAGTGGGAGAGGGGCTTAGCACACAGGAAGAGAGGAAGCGCATGGATTCTACCTTCTTCAAGGAAAGCTAGGGGATTACACTAGGGTGGTTTCCCTTTCCCCGTGGACAGACGCTGCTCCGATAAAGAGGATCTCATTCCAGGTGAGGAATTATCTCACTCTCGTGGAGACCAGTGGGCGTGCAGAATGTCCAAGGTGGGGGAACCCCACATCTGACACATGGGGCATGGTCATAGTTTAACGTCATGTGCTGAGGACGATGGTGATTGGAATTTTAACGTCCTGCAGCTCAAACGAGGTGGTTTCACTCCACACCCCTAGGACTTATATAACCGATACTCGTCCTCCCTTAAGGGAATGAAGGAATCAGTAATGTCATGGTTGGGGGTGTTATGGAGTGAACCATTTGGGGTCCATGTTAGCATGGATATGCGAAGAAGCAATATCCATTATCATGTCTGGTGTCGTTAAATAGCAGTAATGGTGAATGGGGCTTATGCATGGAAGCTGCCCGGGTGCCGTTATGGAGTGGCAATTGTGGATGGGGCTTACGCAAGGAAGCTACCCAGGTGCCGCTATGGAGTGGAAATGGATGGTTGGGGATTACGAAAAGAAGATTCCCGAGTGCCGCTATGGAGCGACAATGGTGGATGGGGCTTACACAAGGAAGCTTCCCGGGTGCCGCTATGGAGCAGAAATGGTGGATGTGTCTTACGTAAGGAAGCTGCATGGGTGCCGCAATGGAGCGGAAATGGTGAATGGGGCTTACGCAAGGAAGCTTCCCAGGTGCTACTATGGAGTAGTAGCAATGGTTGATAGGGCTTACGTGAGGATTTTACCTGGGTGCCGCTGTGGAGCAGCAATGGTGGATGGGGCTTAGATGACGATGTTGCCCGGGTGCCACTATGGAGCAGCAACGATGAATGGGGATTACGCAAGGAAGCTGCCCAGGTGCCGTTATGGAGTGTAAATGGTGTATGGGGCTTATTCAAGGAAGATTCCCACCGCAATGGAGTGGCAATTATGCATGGGGATTACTCATGGAAGCTGCTTGTGTGCTGCTATGGAGCGGCAATGGTGAATGGGGCTTACGCAAGGGAGCTTCCCGAGTGCTGAAATGGAGCGGAAAATGTGCATGGGGCTTACGAATGGAAGATGATCATGTGCTACTATGGAGCAGAAATGGTGAATGGTGATTATGCAAGGGAGCTTCTCGGGTGCCGCAATGGAGCAGGAATTGTGCATGGGGCTTACGAATGGAAGTTGCCCGTGTGCTGCTATGGAGAAACAATGGTGAATGGGGCTTATGAAAGGGAGATACCTAGGTGCCACTATGGAGCTAAAATGGTGTATGGGGCTTACGCGAGGAAGCTGCCTGTAAGGTCTTCCTCATGTCTGGCCATGAGGGCATCCCAACCCACTGGTGGATTGAGGCCTTCACCTATGCGCTAGCACACAAGAGGGATATTTCCAAGGGAGTTGGAATCAGTCCAAAAAAAGGTAGATGAAAAGTGTGAATCACATGCCTGATATTTGGAACACGGTGAGGGTGGTGTGGTGATGAATGATAAATGTTGACCGTTTTTGAAACACAGCATCCATATCGCATTAGCCTGAAATGAGGAAAAAATGAGGTTTGACTGTTGACTGTGTTCGAAACATAGGACCTGACTCAAAGTTTCATCCAAAGTCTTCCAGGGTGTTGGCCCAGGATGGTAGGTGAGCCGAGGCAGCATGGGACTAGGCCGTTAGGGGGTCCCTTCGGACATGGAAGTGGATGAAGATCCGAATGAAGGACACTCAAAGCATGAGGAGGAGTGATGGAATGTTTGAATGGATTCCAACGCTCTTGAAATTATTCCACTGTAATCATGGCATTAGGCATCTTATGCTTAGAGCATAAGGCATCTCTTGTTTGGAGCAACAGGCTTCCTATGTTTGGCACATAGGGTGTACTACAGTTTATAGTCATGTAGAGAGGACTATTGGCATCTCATGCTTGGAGCATAAGGTATCTCTAACTTGGAGAAAGAGGCATCCTATATTTGTTATATATTGTGTACTACAGTTTATAGACATGTAGATAGGAATATTGGCATCTCATGCTTGGAGCATAAGGCATCTCTTGTTAGGAGCAAGAGGCATCCTATGTTTGGAACATAGGGGGTACTATAGTTTATAGTCATGTAGATAAGAATGTTCAACATAAGGTGCCTAGCAATGGATGGTGTTGGGACTTACGCAAGGGCGGCCCTTTCTGGTTCATCCTGACATATGAGCCAAGTGATGGGGTTTGGATGAGTAACTTGAGGAAAAGTTTGACTCAAGTTACTTGGGAAATTGATGATGAGAATATCAACTCACGACATGAGAAACAAACCAAGAGGAATATGTCAACTCAAGGTGTTTAATGGTGTGAGGAAGAGTATCTCAAATCATGGTATTCCATAGGTGGAAGGTGGGTGCGCATAAGGGCACAATGGAAAATGCCAACATCCCAGCCCGAAAAGTTGGCGGTGCGACTCTCAATTTTTCATGTGGGTTAGTGACGGTAGTGAAGGGACCAGCCTGAAGGGCCAGGACCACAGTCTGGCACTGACCCCAAGCAGGGGTGCAGGGGCACAGCCCTCATGGTATGGACCGGCGAGCGTGAATGTAGGAGCCTCACAAAGGATTAGTCTTCGCGAAGTAGCTTCGCGGAGCAAAGGGGGTCGTGGAAAATAGGGTCTCACAGAGCATGGACTCATGGAGAATAGACTCATAGAGAGGAATTGAGAAGGATGCTACTCGCAAATCATGGACTCACGGAGCAGCAATAGGAAGGAAGCTACTCATGGAGCATGGACTCACGGAGCAGCAACACGAAGGAAGATTCTCACGGAGCATGGGCTTGAAGAGCCGCTTCACGAAGGAAAGCGGAGCTCCAAGAACTAGGAGATCAGCCACCCAAGGGGCTGAGTGACCGTCTGGGGAATGGGGGTGAGCTGGGTATTTATAGGCAAGAGGCGCTGCGAATCAGAGTTCACTCGGCGTGAAGGCGGAGCTTGCTCCGCAGCAGGTTTGCAAATGTCAACGGGATTTGCGGAGCATCACACCTCTATGCTCCGTGGTGTCTCGCGAACATCAACGGGTTTTGCGGAGCATCCCACCTCCTTGCTCCGCGGTGGCTCACGAATGTCAAAGGGGTTCGTGGAGTATCCTGCCTCTTTGCTTTGCGGTGGCTCGCGAACGTCAAAGGGGTTTGCAGAGCATCCTGCCTCCTTGCTCCGTAGTGGATGGAGCTTCACTAATGGGCTCTGCGAACCAGTTTTCCAGCCCAAATTCAAATTTCCATAACTCCTAATACTTAACTCCATTTGGGCCCTATGACCTGCCAAATTGAAGATTACAAAATGGGATACTCTCTTGGATCATTTATGGGAGAATTTGGAAAATTTTGGGGACTCATTTTCTGGTTTCAACAAATACCCCCCCTAAGAATAGGGTCCAATGAGGACGAGGAGGGCGAGGTAGACCGCATTCTAAGTAAATGATTGAGTAAAATTCATGAATTGGGGTCCATTGTATCTTGATCGTATTGAGGAGATGGTTGACCAAATCTCTAAGCTTGCGTGAGCCATTCTCAGTGCGGGAAACAAGATATAATAGGAGCTCCTGTACGGGAGTGCTAAACAACGGAAGGCGTGAGGGGATCATAATGGGAAATCGATCATCATTTGGAAGAATCCTAAAAAAATATAGGGGTCACATCTAGAGAGAATGGATCTATAGACAGCTGACCTGCTTATCCCACCGTTCTCTGGTGCATGAGCAGGGTAACATCAGGGGAATTAGAATCAATCCAAACATAGGGGAGTGGATGGTGTGAATCACGATACCCAAAATCTAAAACACTATGGGGGTGGCGTGACAATGAAGAATAATAGTTGACCATGTTCAAAATACAGTATCCTTATTGAGTTATCCTGAAATGGGGGTAATAGATAAGGGTCAACCACTAACCATGTTCGAAACACGAGGCCTGACTCGAAATGTCATCCATTAGTCTTTCAGAATGTTAGCCCAGGACAGTAGGCGAGCCATAGGCCATGCATCTATACTGTTAGGAGGGTCCTCTAGACGTGAAAGAGGTTGAGGATCTGAATAAAGGTAATGAAAAGTTTGGAGAGTGGAGTGGTGGGTGTTTCAACTAGAGTCCAACACTCTTGAAATTATGCCACTGTGGTGGAAACACATTAGGTGGGTACATCGGTCTGATTAGGGATCAAACATACTTCTGAACAGGATATCTCTGGTAAGGACCCAGAAGGACCTATAGTTTTACATCATACAGTAAAGATGTTGCACATAGTTTAACGATCATACTACCTGGACCATGGTTAACAGTTTAAAGTCATGTTACATGGACCGTAGGCTCCTAGTTTAAGGTCATAGAGAGTGGACTGTGATCAGGGCCAAGGTTCCAAGAGGGTTAATGACCTTGGAGCTGGGCCCAAGGTGAAATGCCTGGGCATTTCTATGTATCCCATAAAGATGAGAATCAAGACAAACGTTGTTCTTGGGGAACGGTGTGGTCAGAGACCAATACTGGTAGGGAGAATCCTCTCTGGAGAGGAAACTGATGCATCCCATGATTAACATAGGGCATCCTGAACTTGTTCAGGGTAGAACCATATTTTAGTGTCATGAATTGAGGACATATGGACTCGTGCAGTTTAACGTCATATGATAGGATGTGGAGTGAAAGGGAAGATCCTAGGAATGGAGTATGTGGTGCAGTAACTATAAACCCAACGTGAATGAGGGCTTGGAGTCTGGATCACACCACGTATCCCCAAAGGAAACTCTTTAGGTCAAGGGACCAAAAGTGAAAATTAGGCTGGTCCCTAAGAAAAGTAGCCAGACGCTCCTATATACCCCATGAGTATGGGAATCAAGCCATACGTAGTTTTGAGAGCGCAGTTTAACGTCATGAGGGATGAGGAAAGGTACGCGTGGCATGGATGCGCCAGTACACATCCTACCAAAACTACTAAGCCCACATGATTCGTGCTTGATGTGGGAAAAAAGAAGTAGTAATGGGACTTTCCTAGCACAGGAAGTCACATGTTTGGGATGATGGGACACTAGTTGAATGATGTCCCACTGATGTTTACCCGATTATATAACGCACCTAGATGCGCTGAAGAGTAAAGCCAAGTATGTTGGAATTCCACTTGAACATAAGGAAGTGGAAATATATGAATCATGATGCTCGAGATCTGGACCACAATGATGGTGGTGTGATGATAGGGGATATCTATTGACCATGTTCAAAACATAGTATCCATATCGTGTTAGCCTATAATAGGGATAGACAAATGAGGGTCGACTGTTGACCATGTTCGAAACACAGGACCTGTCACAAATGTCATCTGAGGTCTTCAGGAATGTTGGCCCAGGTCGGTAGGTAAGCAAGTGTGGCATGAGACCAGGATTCAAAGGGGATCCTTTCAGACATGGAAGAGGATGAGGATCCAAATGACGAGATCACGAAGCTTAGACATGGAAAGAGGGGAATATCCCTATGAAAATTCCATAATTTGGGCACTTTGTCGAAACACATCTGAATACGACTAGAAGACGTATCAGAAAGAGGGATTCAAGTCCCTTCCCAAGGAAAAGGGTCCTGGGGTCGCACGCTTTCACCTTAAGGTCATAGGGTGGACCATTAAGGGGGGATTAATTTAATGGATCATGCATAGGGTGGTGAAATAGCCAAACGTGATACGCAATTCCCATAGGGAGATCTTAGTTTTGGGTCATAGAACTCAGACCACGCTAGTAAAAGATATGGGAAGTGCATGGTGCAGCTATTGAAAAACTTGACATGAATGATAACCTAATAGGTACTCACCACACCACATGTTCCCAAATGAGTTCGGGCCAAGGGGCCGAAAAAAGAAGGGACAAGATTTATAGATTCCTAGGGCTAGACCCAGAGACAAAAATGCCTAGGCATTCCTACATATCCCATGAGTATGGGAATCAATCCAAACATAGTTCTGGAAGAGATCTTAGTTTATGGTCTTAGATCTCGGACCAACGGGGAAGCGGAACTCTTCCAAGCAAGTGCAGGCCTCGATCTGGTCCTTAAGCCCACATGGGTCAAAATTGGTGGGGGAAACAAGGGCAGAAGAGGCCCTTGCAATACTTGTAATACACGCCAAGGGGAAATTGGTGTGGATCCCCGAATGACACCTTACCATGGCTTTGTCCTCCTAACATGCAAATGCGCACTGAGGGATAGTACCGGGAGTGTTGAAATTCCACTTGGACATGATGGAGTGGAAAATGATGTGAATCATGCAACCAACCTTTTGGGATTGATGGGGTTGGTGTGATTATGGAGGATAATTACTGACCATGTTCGAAACAAAAAATCCATATCGTGTGACCTGAAATGGGAACAAAAAATGAGCATCGACCGCTGACCATATTCGCAACACGGGACTTCTATCGAATTTTTATCTGAGACCCTCGAGGAAGTTGGCCCGTAATGGTAGGATAGCCCTTAGTCCTAGCATCCATTCCATTTGGGGGTCCCTTCGGATGTGAAAGATGATGAAATCCCTAATAAAGGGGAACACGAATCCTGAAAAATGGGCGAAAGCATGTCCAGGTAAAATTTGACACACCAGACGCTGAACCAGAGTACTCTTGTGCACATTGGTGAATCATCGAAGAGGGTCGAGGGCCTCAACCTGAGAGTGTCCGATTTGAAAAGATGAGTATAGAACAAAGGGATAGATAACTCTCATAAGAAAGAGGTGCATGGTGTGGCTTTCACAAACCTGATGTGAATGAGGACATAAGCCCATACCACACTATATATCCCTAAGTGGTAACTTGGGTCGGGGGCCCGAAAAGGCCAAGGGGCCTAAGGCTGGGCCTCGAATGGAAAGTCTCGGCCAGTTTGCAGTTTAACGTCTTTCAGTGACGATGAAGGTAGGGGTAAGGTATCTCACCCAGGGATGTGTACGGCATGACGAGAAACCCGACGTGAATGAGGACATAATCCCACACCACACCGTACAACCCTAAGTGAGAACTTGGTCCAGGGGACTGAAAAGGCCAAGGGGCCTGAGGATGGGCCTCAGATAGAAAATATCGTCCAGCTTGTAGTTTATTTTCATGCGGGACAAGTGCTGAGTGGTTTTAAGTCCTTCAGTTTGGACGGATCCCACAATTTAACAACGTGTGATATGGATGGTTTTGATCTTAGTTTAAGGTCATGGAGCTCAGACCGTTTTCTAGTTTATTGTCATGAGGGATGATAATGAGTAGTTTAACATCATGACGGACAATGATATAGTTTAACATCTTGAAGGACAAAGATAAACAATTTAACATCACGCGGGACGAAGATGAACAGTTTTACATTATACAGGACGATGATGTAGTTTAAAGTCATGTAGAATGATAATGAGTAGTTTAACATCATGACGGACGAATATGAACATTTTAACATCATGCAGGATGATGATGCAGTTTAAAGTCATGTAATACGATTATGAGCAGTTTAACATCATGACAGACGAAGATGAAAAGTTTAACGTCATGCAGGACGATGATGCAGTTTAAAGTCATCCAGGACGATAATGAGCAGTTTAACGTCATGACAGACGAAGATGAACAGTTTAATGTCATGTAGGATGATGATGTATTTTAAAGTCATGCAGGATGATAATGAGCATTTTAACATCATGATGGATGAAGATGAACAACTTAATGTCATGCAGGATGATGATGCAGTTTAAAGTCATGCAGGATGATAATGAGCAGTTTAATGTCATGAAGGATGAAGATGAACATTTTAATGTCATGCAGGATGATGATGTAGTTTAAATTCATGAAGGACAATAATGAGAAGTTTAACGTCATGACGGGTGAAGATGAACAGTTTTAACATCATGCGGGATGATGATGTAGTTTGAAGTCATGTAGGACGATAATGAGTATTTTAATGTCATGACGGACGAAGATGAATAGTTTAATGTCATACAGGACGATGATAAAGTTTAAAGTCATGTAGGACGATAATGAATAGTTTAACGTCATGATGGATGAAGATGAACAGTTTAACGTCATGCAAGATGATGATGCAGTTTAAAGTTCTGCAGGATGATAATGAGCATTTTAACGTCATGATAGACAAAGATGAATAGTTTTAACATCATGCAGGATGCAGGTGCAGTTTAAATTCATGCAAGATGATAATTAATAGTTTAATGTTGTGACAGATGATGATTCAATTTAATGTCATGTAGGATGAAGATGTTTGTGTCACTCAACCATATCAGTACACATCCTACCAAAACAACTAATCCCACATGATTCATACTTATTGTGGGAAACAAGAGGTAAGGGTAGGATTTTCATGACACATGGAAGCACATATAAAGATGAAAGGAGATGTCATGCTGGAAATATCCCAGCGACACTGGCCCACTTATTCAACATGCAAAGATGCACGGAAGGGTAACCCCAAGGGTGTTGGAGTTCCACCTAATCATAGAGAGGTGAAAAAAAGGGGTGAATCATGGCACCCGATATCTAGATCATAATGATGCTGGTGTGATGATAGAGGATAGTTGTTGATTGTGTTTGAAACATAGTATCCATATCGTGTTACCTGGAATGAGGATAGGCAAATGGCGGTTGACCGCTGACCATGTTCGAAACACGGGATCTGTCGCAAAATGTCATCCAATGTTTTTCGGGGCGTTGGGCCAGGACAGTAAGCGAGCCATAGGCTGAGCATCCATACTGTTAGGGGGTCCCTTCAAACAATAAATAAGTCATGGATCCAAATAAAGGTATGCTACAAAGGATATGGATTGAGATTATGTTCATTTAGAGACCAACACTCTGGCTTCTACACCACTTCACATCAGAGCATGTCAGTGGGAAGACGTAGCTGGAATTAGAGTAACAGACCTTGATGTTGAAAATAGTTTAAGGTATTATTTCTTGGACCAAAGGTTCTTAGTTTAAGGTCATAGAGTTCGAACCTATCTAGGACGAGTGATGGATGACATTTAGGGTCACATAGCTATGACCAGGGTTGCTTTAGTTTTAGGTCACGTAGCTTTGACCATGGTTTCTTCAATTTTAGGTCACATATATTTGACCAAAATGTTGTATAGTTTTTTTTATTCATGTGACCAAGATGTTGTCTCGCAGTTTAACATCATGCAACTGGGATGTGAAACCACAAGGATTGTGTTGGTAGAAGAATGGTCATCTCTACCCCATTCCGGTGGGTTGGGATGAGGGGTAAATCTATATGATGGGATTTCCCTAAAATTCCCTGATCGTATGCATGGATGTTCTCCATGCGTGAGCCGGGATACCTCATAATGAACCTTCCACGAACTGGTTTCAAGGACATAGGGAATACCTCTGTGGTTGATGCAATGTGGTAGTTAGGATGACACAGAGTGTCACAAGGGTGATAGGGATGACAATATTCCCTCATTCTGGAGAGGCAATGAATCTAGGATCTTTGGTACGATGGGGCGATGAATCCCGAAAGGCATGGAATCCTGGAACGTAGGTACGACGGGGCGATGGAGCCTGAAAGGCATGGAATCCTGGAACATCGGTACGATGGGGCGATGGAGCCCAGAAGGTGTGGAAGCATGGACATCGGTATGACGGGGCCGATGGAGCCTGGAAGGCATGGAATCCTAGAGCGTTGGTACGATGGGGAGATGGAGCCCAGAAGGCGTGGAAGCCAAGACGTCGGTACGACAGGGGTGATGGAGCCCGAAAGGTGTGGAAGCTCGGAGCATCGGTACGACGGGGGAGATAGAGCCTGAAAGGAATGGAAGCATGGACGTCGATACAATGGGGGTAATGGAGCCTGGAAGGCGTGGAAGAATGGACATCGGTACGATGGGGGAGATGGAGCCTGGAAGGTGTGGAAGCCTGGACGTCAGTACGAAGAGGGTGATGGAGCCCAGAAGGCGTGGAATCCTGGAGTGTCGATACGATGGGGCGATGGAGCCTGAAAGGTGTGGAAGCCTGGAACGTTGGTACGATGGGGCGATGGAGCCCGAAAGGAATGGAAGCCTGGAACGTTGGTACGATGGGGTGATGGAGTCCGAAAGGTGTGGAAGCCTGGAATGTCAGTACGATGGGGCGATGGAGCCCGAAAGGCGTGGAAGCCTGGAACATTGGTATGATGGGGCGATGGAGACCATAAGGTGTGGAAGCTTGGAAGTTAGTACGACGGGGGCGATGGATCCCAGAAGGCATGGAAGCCCGGATGTCGGTACGACGGGGTCAATGGAGCCCGGAAGGCATCGAATCCTGGACGTCGGTATGAAAAGGGCGATGGAACCTGGAATGCATGGATTCCTGGAGCATCAGTACGATGGGGGTGATAGAGCCCAGAAGGTGTGGAAGCCTAGACATCGGTACGGCGGGGTGATGGAGACCGGAAGGCGTGGAATCCAGGAGAGTCATCCCATAAGGCAGGGTAACTTTGTTGATGCAAATGGGTGACCTCCATGATGGTTGAAGTCGGGGACGGGGGGAACCTTCGTGCCGAATGGTAGTGGTGTGGCGAGCACCTCTACAGTAGATGTTGGTGCTGTTGGATACGCACCATTGGATTGGAGGTGGTTTTTCCTGGTGTGCCCTATGAGGGCAGCGGAGTCGGAAAGGAGCGAGTGGAGTTGGGAGGCATATGGCACCTACGTGGCCTCTTTAGGCGGCAGAGTCGGTGAGGAGCCAATGGAGTTAGGGGAAGATTCCCCCTATGCGGACTCTTGAGGCAGCGGAGTCGGCGAGAAGCTGATGGTGTCAGGTGGAGGATGCCACCTGCGCAGCCTCTTAAGGTAACGGGATCAACGAGGAGTTGATGGAGTCGGGGCGGATGCCCCCTATGCAGCCTCTTGAGGCGGCGGAGTCGGCGAGGAGCCGATGGAGTCGGGGGAAGATGCCCCCTACACGGCCTCTTAAAGTGGTGGATTCGGCGAGGAGCTGATGGTGTCGGGTGGAAGATGCCACCTGCACGGCCTCTTAAGGTGGTGAGATCTGATAGGAGCCGATGGAGTCGGGGGAAGATGCCCCCTACGCAACCTCTTGAGGCGGTGGAGTTGGCGAGGAGCTGATGGTGTCAGGTGGGGGATGCCATCTCCATGGCCTATTGGGGTGGTGAAGTCAGCAAGGAGCCGATGGAGTTGGGTGTTGGATGCCACGTACATGGCCAATTGAGGCGGCGGGGTCAGCGAGGAGCCGATGGAGTCGAGTGGCAGATGCCACCCGCACGACCTCTTGAGGCAGCGGAGTCGGCGAGGTGCTGATGGTGTTGGGTGGCAGATGCCACCTGTATGGCCTCTTAAGATGGCGAAGTCGGTGAGGAGCCAATGGATTTGAGTGGTGGATGCCACCTACATGGCCTCTTAAGGCAGTGGAGTCGGTGATGAGTCGATGGAGTCAAGGGTGGATGCCCCCTGCGCTGCCTCTTAAGGCGGCGGGGTTGGCAAGGAGCCTATGGACCACAGTCTTCATACATCTGATGGTACTCATCCTCTCACATATGAAGGAGAGGGGATTCAAATGGGTGATGCCTCAATTTTCCCAACATATTTGTTCTACTCTCTATTGAAGGAGAAGAGATTCACGTCGGGTTCACCATTTATGGTTCTGATGCTCCCATTGGGGAGCGCGCGTCCGTCTCGTTGGGGGATAGTGGTGTTTTTTGTTTCCCCGCATTCCCGCTTTCCAAAGGCAGGAAACATCCATTCCTAATTCAGGGAAGTTTTATCCATGATCGAAACAGGATGATGGGATGTCGGTTCTTCTTTCTGTGGATTCCTCCTTGGAACATGTTACCTTGTCCAGGTCTCCCTTAAAGATTAAGTCGTGGTTTGTGAATCTCGCTCCCAATGCCCTATATTTGTGGATGCCGGTTAATTACACTACTTCCATCAGGACATTCCATGGGGTCTTGACATGGTAGGAACCTTTGGTTGGAGTAGATGGTAACATCAGGCATGTCGGGGCATATCTGAATGTGTGGACATTGGGGAACCTGTATTCTTCATCATAAGAGGGAATCTCAAGGGCACAGAACCTGAGGCATCCCACGTTAGTCATGGGGCATCTTATGCTGGAGGCATTTCTCTGAGGTTTTCCTTAGCTTCCCATGTTTAACACAGGGTATGTCGTGAGTTTAACGTCTTGCGGAGACGGTTACACTAAAGGCATGTCTTCTAAGGTTTTCCTCAGGCATCTCATGTTTAACATGAGTCAGGCCACAAGTTTGACATCTTATGGAGACAGAATGAGGGTGATCAGAACTTCCCATATAGACAAATCATATCGGTACATCCCTAGGAGGGAACACCTGGAAGGTTTACCGGGTGGATGGATCAGAATACTCGATAATAGCAGACCCAAGATGGTGTGTCCCATAAAGGGAAGATGTCACACCGTGAAGGCTGATCTAGACACCACTGAGGGTGGATCAGGGAGTGTGCACCCCGGAATGGGGGAACACCAAGGTTTACCATTTATTGGGATTGAAACTCATGGAGGTTTCCTACATACCCTGTGTAGATGACAGGGATCAAAACCCATGTAGTTTGAAGGGGTGATGAATCGGGGGTACACAAAGGGACAATGACCCGGAGACATGCTGGGGCTTACACGTGAATTGCAGCCCAAGTACTACTAGGAGTAGTGAAGAGGTGGATGACATAATCCCACCAGGATGTGGTGGCCCAAGTGAGAATCAGGATGGATGATGGAGAATTGAATGGATTGGAGGGGGGATGAGATGAGACCATCATGAAGGTGAAGTTAGTGTTGGTATTGAGCCTCGAAGAGAATTCCTACGTATCCCCATGGAATAGAATCAAAGTTTTCATAGTTCGGTGAGATGATGGGACACCTGAGGAGGTGGCCTGTGAGAATGGACGCATGGATAGGACCCGGAGGAAGTAGAACCTCCAGGTTGGGGCATGATCTTCCCAGAACACATGGGATCGATGGATAGATCAGGATGAGACATGGGTTTTGGGATTGAACCTCATAGAGGCTTCTTATGTATCCCAGTGTCAGGGAATCAAAGTCCATGTAGTTCATCTGACGACGGCTTAACGTCAATTGGTGACTTCAACGGCTTACCGCCAAATGAGGTTGACAATGGCTTACCGATGATTGTGGTCCATAGTTTAACGTCATGTAGGACGAGGGTGAACCAGTGTGAAAGAGGACCTGGGGCCTAGATAGATGGTGGGATTGAACCTCATGGAGGCTTCCTACGCACCTCTCCATGGAAAGGATCAAAGACCACGTAGTTCAGGTTGGGGTGGGAACCAACGTAAGGTTGTCGGAACCAATGGGGTGTTGGGATTGAACCTCAGGGAGGCATTCTACATACCTCACCTTGGAAAGTATCAAATACCACATAGTTCAGGTGGTGGAAACCGATGTGAAGGTGGTCGGAACTGATGGGGTGTTGGGATTGAACCTCAGGGAGGCTTCCTACGTACCTATCCTTGGAAAGGATCAATGAACACGTAGTTCGGGTGGTGGGAACTGACGTGAAGGTGGTCAAAACCAATTGGGTGCTGGGATTGAACCTCAAGGAGGCTTCCTACGTACCTCACCTTGGCAAGGATCAAAGACCACGTAGTTCAGGGGGGTTTGGTGAACCGACGTGAAGGGGGTCGAAACGACCAATGGATGGTGGGATTGAGCCTCAGGGAGGCTTCCTACGTACCTTTCCTTGGCAAGGATCAAAGACCTCATAGTTCAGGAAATGGGGACATTTGGGGATTACACTCTGAGGCATCCCAAGGTGTTGGTGAACCGATGTGAAGATGGTCGGGACAACCAATGGATGGTGGGCTTGAACCTCAGAGAGTCTTCCTACATAACTTTCCTTGGAAAGGATCAAAGACCTCATAGTTCATGTATGGGATGATGATCCAACATGAAGTGGTTTGGAGAGACCAATGGATGGTGGTCTTGAACCTCAGGGAGGCTTCCTACGTAGATTGCCTTTACAAGGATCAAATACCTCGTAGTTCAGGTGGGTGGGGCTTACACTCTAGGTTTCCCAAGGTGTTGGTGAACCAACGTGAAGGGGGGTCGGAGCGACCAATGGATGGTGGGCTTGAACCTCTGGGAGGCTTCCTACATACCTTGCCTTGGAAAAGATAAAAGACCTCATAGTTCAAGTGGTGGTGTGGGGCTTACACTCTAGGCTGCCCAAGGTGGATATATTCGGTGCTTAATCTAAGCCCACGTGAGTCATGCTCAGTGTGAGAAACAAGAGACAACAAATACCTGATGATCATATCACGAAAGGTGCATCTGTGAAAATTGGAGTTGGGATTACACGTAGTTAGCGACCCAAATAGGAAACAGGGGCTTACGCATGGTCCGCAACCCAGAGATGAAACAGGTGCTTACGCCTAGTTAGCGGCCTGGGGTGATGGAGATTGGGACTTACTCCAAGATGGAGGCCTGAATGGTGACAAAGCCCAGCGGGAGAGGGGCTTGGTACCCAAGAAGAGAGGAGGAGTAGGGATGCTACCTCCTATAAGGAAAGCTAGGGGCTTAAACCATGGTGGTTGCCATTTCCCCGCGAACAGACACCGCTCCGATAATGAGGATCTCATTCCAGGTGAGGAATGATCTCACTCCCATGGAGACCAGTGGGCGTGCAGAATGTCCAAGGTGGGGGAACCCTACGTCTGATGCATGGGGTTTGGTCACAGTTTAATGTCATGTGCTGAGAATGATGGTGCTTTGCAGTTTAACGTCCTGCAGATTGGATGAGGAAGGTTTACTCTGCACCCCTAGGACTTACATAAATGATACCTGTCAACCCTTAAGGGAAGGAAGGAATCATTAATGTCATGGTTGGAGGGTGTTATTGAGCGAACCATTGGGAGGTCCATGTTAGCATGGATATGTGAAGAATAAATAGCCATTAGCATTCTTGGGTGTCATTAAGGAATGAAAATGGTGAATGGGTCTTACGCATGGAAGCTACTCGGGTGCTGCTATGGAGCAGCAATGGTTGATGGGGCTTATGCAAGGAAGCTTCCCAGGTGCCGCTATGGAGTGGTAATGGATGGTTGGGGCTTACGTAAGGAAGCTACCCAGGTTCTGCTATGGAGTGAAAATGGTGGATGATTCTTACACAAGGAAGTTGCTCGGGTGCCGCTATAGAGCGGCAATGGTGGATGGGGCTTACGCAAGGAAGCTACCCGGGTTCCACAATAGAGTGGAAATAGTGAATGGGGCTTACGCAAGGAAGATTCTCGGGTGCCACTTTGGAGAAGTGGCAATGGTGGATGAGGATTATGTGAGGATGTTTCCTGGGTGCCGCTATGAAGCAGCAATGGTGTATGGGGATTACGTGAGGATGGTGCCTGGGTGCCGCTATGGAGCGGCAACAGTGAATGGGGCTTATGCAAGGAAGCTGGCTAGGTGACGCTATGGAGTGGTAATGGTGGATGGAGCTTATGCAAGGAAGCTTCCTGGGTGCTGTAATGGAGCGGAAATTGTGCATGGGTCTTACGCATGGAAGCTTCTTGTGTGTCGTTATGGAGAGGCAATGGTGAATGGGGCTTACGCAAGGGAGCTGCCCGGGTGTCGCAATGGAGAAGCAATTGTGCATGGGGATTACGCATGGAAGCTACCTGTGTTCCTCTATGGAGTGGCAATGGTGAATGGGGCTTACGCAAGGGAGCTGCCCAGGTGCCACAATGGAGTGGCAATTGTGCATGGGGCTTACGCATGGAAGCTTCCAGTGTGCCACTATGGAGTGATAATGGTGAATGGGGCTTACGCAAGGGAGTTGCCTGGGTGCCGCTATGGAGCGGCAATGGTGTATGGGGCTTACGGGAGGAAGCGAACCATAATGTCTTCCTCATGTCTAGCCATGAGGGCATCCCAACCCACTAGTGGGTTGAGGCCTTCACTTATGCGCTAGCGCACAAGAGGGTTAATGCCAAGGGTGTTAGAATCAGTCCGAATAAAGGGAGATGAAATGTGTGAATCGCATGAACGACATTCAGAACATGGTGAGGGTGGTGTGGTAATGAAGGATAACTGTTGACCATGTTCGAAACACAACATCCATATCGTATTAGCCTGAAATGGGGACAAACAAATGATGGTCGAATATTGACCGTTTTTGAAACACAAGACCTGACTCAATGTGTCATCCAAAGTCTTCTTGGACGTTGGCCCAGTATGGTAGGTGAGCCGAGGCAGCATGGGACCAGACCGTTAGGGGGTACCTTCAAACATGGAAGTGGATGAAGATCTGAATGAAGGACATGCAAAGTGTGATGTGGAGTGATGGAATGTTTGAACAGATTCCAACGCTCTTGAAATTATGCCACTATAATCATGGCATTAGGCATCTTATGCTTGGAGCATAAGGCATCTCTTGTTTGGAGCAAGAGGTGTCCTATGTTTGGCACATAGGGTGTACTAAAATTTATAGTTGTGTAAATAGAACTATTGGAATCTCATGCTTGGAGCATAAGGAATCTCTTACTTGGAGAAAGAGGCATCCTATATTTGTTATATAGGGTGTACTACAATTTATAGTCATGTAGATAGGACTACTGGCATCTCATGCTTGGAGTATAAGGCATCTCTTATTGGGAGCAAGAGGCATCCTATGTTTGGAACATAGGGTGTACTATAGTTTATAGTTATGTAGATAGGATTGTTGGGAATAAGGCGCCTAGCAATGGATGGTGTTGGGAATTACACAAGGGAGGCCCTTTCTGGTTCATCTTGGCATATCAGCCAAGTGATGGGGTTTGGATGAGTAACTTGAGGAATGGTTCGACTCAAGGTACTCAAAAAATTGATGATGAGAATCTCAACTCACGATATGAGAAACAAACCAAGAGGAATATTTCGACTCAAGGTGTTTAATGGTGTGAGGAAGAGTATTTCAAATCATGGTATTCTATAGGTGGAAGGTGGGTGCGCATAAGGGTGCAATGGAAAATGCTGACATCCCTGCCCAAAAAGTTCATGGTGTGACTCAATTTTTCATGGGGGTCAGTGACGATAGTGAAGGGACCGGCCTGAAGGTCCAGGACCGCAGCCCGGCACTGACCCTGAGCGAGGGTGCAGGGGCGCAGCCCCCACGGTATGGACCGACGGGCATGAATGTAGGAGCCTCGCAAAGGATAGGTCTTTGTGAAGTAGCTTCGCAGAGCAAAGGGGCTCGTGGAAAATGGGGTCTCGCAGAGCATGGACTTCAGGAGAATGGACTCGCGGAGCAGCATCGCGAAGGATGCTACTCGCGGAGAATGGAATCACGGAGTAGCAACGCGAAGTAAGCTACTCGCAGAGTATGGACTCATGGAGCAGTAACACGAAAGAAGATTCTCGCGAAGCATGGGATCATAGAGCCACTTTGTAAAGGAAAGTGGAGCTCTGTGAACTAAGAGATCAGTCTCCAAAGGGGCGGAGTGACCGTCTGGAGAATGGGGTGATCTGGATATTTATAGGTAAGGGACGCCGCAATGTAAAGCTCACTCGGTGTGAAGACAGATCTTGCTCTGCGGTAGGTTCGCGAACATCAACGGGGTTCGCAGAGCATCCCGCCTCCTTGCTCCGCAGCGGCTCATGAACGTCAAAGGGGTTTGCGGAGCATCCCACCTCCTTGCTCCACAGCGGCTCATGAACATCAAAGGGGTTCACGGAGCATCCCACCTCCTTGATCCATAGCGGCTTGCAAATGTCAAAGGGATTCGTGGAGCATCCCGCCTCCTTTCTCCACAGCGGAGGGAGATTCGTGAATGGGCTCCGCGAACCAGTTTTCCAGCCCAACTTCAAATGTCCATAACTCCTAACCTGTAACTCTGTTCAGGCCCTATGACCTGCCAAATCAAAGATTAAAAAACTGGATACGCTCTTGGATCATTTATGGGAGTATTTGGAAAATTTTGTGGATGCGTTTTCTGGTGTCAACACCTCCCATGCAGTGCTAGTTTTAAAGTTCCTAGCCGGACTCCCCTAGAAACTAACTATGGTCACTAGATGGGTCTGGTTTTTTAGTAGGACCCACCACATGTTATTTTACAAATTATTTTTAATAGATAGTTGAGAATTATGGGCACTAAGAGATGAAAAAATATAAATTGAACTCTCATAATTTGTAAAAATCCTTAAAAATAACCCTTTAACATTAAGGAACGTCTGAAGTGATTCTTCAAGTTGAGCATCAGATTCATCACCTAAATTCAATTCCTTAGTATTTAAAAGGAAATTATTTTTAGGTGTAAAAGTATAAACTCCCTCAATCTCTCCCAAGAATCTTTTAAGCTTAGACACATCAAATTCATTATTGGTAGTAGTGTTGTCCACTTCTTGGATAAATTTAGATTTGAAAATTTTAAAATTTTCTTGAAGGGATAGAGGAGAACTAAGTGCTTCTAGGGGTATAGAATTATAATTTCAACTATATTTGTCATATTCATCCCAAATAAATTCAAATTCAGGGGTGCTTATGGGTGAGTGTATACTAACAAGTTCAGGGCGGGGAGAAAAATAGTGTTGAAGTGTTAGAATCATTGGAAATCAAATGAAACTCCCCTTATAAACTACTATCAATATCTAGATGGTCTTTTTTCACCCGACTCAGTTCAAGAAAGACATAAGAAACATGAAAGAGAATTTATTTGACCTTTATCAAATTTATGTTTTAAAATATTATAAATTTCTTCCAAAATTTCCTCATCATTAAATAAAAAATCTTAAACTACTTCTTCTGAAAAATAATCTTTGCCAAAATCATCTGGTGTTTGTTCAACCACTTCTCTAAGTTAATATTCCAAAAGTTCATTTTCTAAAACAATGTTTATTGGGTGTTCTTGAAATTTTAGTTTAGGGGGAGAATTGTTCTATTCAGATTAAATAAATTTAAATTCCAGATTTTTCAAATTAAAACAATTTTCCTCAGGTATGAAAACATTTTTCTTCATTTCGGTACACAAAATTTCAGGACATTAACCAATCTTAGAATAATGTAATGGAAGTTTATTATTTGTATTTTATTAAAATATCATGCCATCATCAACTTCATCCAATATCATTTTAGATATTGATGGGTTTAATGTTTCAAAATAGATAAGAGAAGTTTTCAATAGAGGTTCAAGAATTTCAAATTATATGATTTCTAGTTTACTATTCTCTTCTAACCAATTCCCAATTTCAATTAAATTTTCACTGTAAAAGATTTTAGAAAATTAGGGTGAAGGTTTTTTAATATTCAAATTCTCAATTTCTATGTTTTCCTCAACCCAAGTGATTATATTTTCAATGTTCATAAAATAGTGAATTTTATCGAAACTATGGACCATGAATAGAATAGAGAATTATTGTTCAATTTGTTTTAGTCACATTTAAAAATTTTCCTACTCAAATCCATTTATTTTATTAATGGGGTCATTAGAATTTATTTCATCAATATGAGAGTTGGATATTTCATAATTATTTTTTTCTTCAGAATCAAATTCTTCAAAATAAAAAATTTTGTTTCTTTGTTTCAGTAAACTCTGATTCACAATTTCATTATAAAATCATTCATAATCACTTTCTTTATCACTGAATTGAAATTTTTTTTTAATTTTAATATTTACTATGAATCACATGTTTCATTTTGTAATGGTTTCATGGTGACATTATTTTCTTCATCGAATTCATCAAACTTTTCTAAGATTCTTAACATCATTTGATCCAGTTGTGAGTCGTCATTAGGTCCATGTTCATAATTTTCAATGTTTTAGTCACACTGAAGGAGCTATGTTGGTGCATTATAGACGCACTTCCAAGTAGTGTTCCCATATTTACTATAACATACACAATATAATTTAATTTAATGACCCCAAACCCAAAGATTTTCCATTTTCTAAAGAGATCAAAACTAAAACAACAATGATTTCAGAAAACTTAACAGCAAAAATACTAAAAAACTATCTATAGTGAAAAAAATTAAAAATATCATCAAATGGAAGAACATAATATTTTGATATTCCCACGCACAAAAATAAGGTAGGAAATGACTAAAATCATAAGCAACAGTTTTTATTATTATTATTGATTATTGATTTTTCTAATTAATTATCTACCCTATGACACTCAATGCATGCCTTCCCTGGAAATGGTTCCAAAAACATGACCCGATCATTATTGAAATCATTTCAATGTTTAAAAATTTCTATAACCTACTAACTATAACGTACAGTGGAAATTAGGGTCGAACCCATGGGAAGGATAAACAGTGAGATGAGTGACTAAATTTGTTTTCAAAATATTCCCACTAATGTCAACAGTGGGTGAAAATATTTTTTTTACATTTTATTTTTTTATTATAAATAAAAAATGAGAAATTAATATTTAATAGAAAAAACTAGAAATTGAAGTAATGATAAGAAGTATAATTAATAGTGTATCGGAAATAGGGATTGAAACAGTGTAGATTCTAATGAAGAAACAAGACTAGGGAATCTAACTTCACTCGTTTAAAAGAAAACACCTTCACTAGATTGCAATTGAGTTCACAACCTCTAAAAAATGATCAATTAATCTCCCACACTAATAAATTAATCACATAGTTTAGTGATTCTATTTGTTCACCATAGCTAGAGTCACAAACTGTGAAAGAAATTAATCAAAGACATTTGAATAAATCTCACCAATTTAATCTAGTAAAAATGTATTTGATATTTGAAAAGTTGAATCCATGATCTTTTTCAGCAAATGATTAGGGAGTTTTGAAGTTATGTTCTTGATGTACAAAAACAATTTTAATATTAATAATCAGATTCAACTTCTCCAGTTGAATTTTCTTCTTTGTTTGAAATAATCAGGTGAAGAAAACTAATACAATAACCAATAGAAATTAAATCCCCAAAACTCAAAGTATTTACCCAAGAATCATAATCATTACAAAAATTGAAAAGGTTCGATTACAGAGAATGGAAATTGTAAAAGGAAAGGAGAAGAATCTCCCTTTGAATCTTATTCTATTGGGGTGTTCCTGCTCTTTTGGATCTCCAAGTAGTGGTACTTAGAAGGGTCTCCTGGAAGTGATTATACTCTCAATGATGTCTCTACTCTTCGGGTGTCGAATGAATGAAGAGTCTTCCATGATCCCCCCTACTGCTTCCACCCTTTTCTTTTAAATTTCTCTTTCAAACTTTGTTTGTCACCACTAACTTACACCGACTCAACTTGATCTTCCCCAAGTTACTGCACACATGTTTTTTTCTTTTACAGCACTCTTGACTTTAACAACTCCCTCATAACTAAATTCCCAGTGGTTTTTGGGATGCACCTGGAAGCGAACCTGACTCCAACGTGAATCTGCATACCAAAATAGAGTATGATTAAAATAGTTTTTAAATGTAACAAAAAGATTTAATAACTATTTACTTATATAATTAATTGTTATTATTATTTTAAAATTAATTTTATATTACTATTTAATATTTTTTATAGTTATTTGTTATTAACTTATTAATAAATATTTTAATTTATTATTTTATTTATTTAATTTTATGTAAAAATATTATTAATTATATTTTATTACATTATTTATTTAATATTTTAATATCTTTATAAATGATTATTATTAATATTATTATTTATTACATTTTATTAATATAATTTATTTATAATTATTTATTTTATTAAATATTATTATTAAAGTTATTAACTTAATTTTAATTAGGTTTATAAATTTATAATTATAGCAATTTATTTAATATTATTATTTAGTATTTATTTATATGATTAAATATTTTTTTATTTAATAATTAATTTTAACAATTATTAATTATTAGTATATTTTATTTATAATAATAACTATTATTATTTATTTAAATTAGTTTAGTGTTTTTTTTAATTTTTTCTTTATTTCTTGTTCTTCAGCGCCGCCTACCGCCTGGGGGTCTTCTCCAGGAAGCTTCACAACTTGAATCTCCATAGCGCGTCATGAATCTTCCTCCTTAACTATGGCGTAGCACCAACTCCACTTCTAGGGCAGCGACAGGTGGCAGGGGGTACTTCAGCCCCAGCAGCTTCATCCGGACTCGACTGCGTTCCTCCACGACAATGTCTCCAAATTTGGATAAGACCATAGGTCATCACGACCCTCAAAATTAAATTTATAAACCTATACTAGTATAGATGCGAAGGGTCGAACCACAAGGAATGAAGGTGAATGTTTTGGTGTTTATCTTTTTCTCTAAACTATTGAAAACAGTAGAAAATTTATTAGACTGAAAGAGAGAGGTACTGATTTTTAGGGATATTTTTAATTTTTTAATGGAGTTAGGAAATGGTGTTAAGGATAACCAGGAAATAGGAACTTAGAAATGAGGAAAAATTAAAAAATAGTAATTGGAGGAAAAGTAACACTAATGGGTTGATTTGATTCTTCTTTCACTTAAATGTTATTGAATTCACAACCTTGGAAATGATTTGGATCACTCTCCCTCACTAAGAGAGTGATCATGTAGAGAAATGAATCTTGGCATTCTCCACCCTAAGAAACATTAAACTGCAAATAGATTTTGATGAAAAAGTAATCAGAATCGAATTCATCAATTGATTGTGATGTTTTTTTAAATTAGAGTGAGAGAAAAATCATTGAAAGTGATCTCTCCCATCGTTTCCAAGGATTTTATTTTTTTATAAATATCAAAAACAGTTCTAATAAATCCTGAATTGATCTCCTGGTCTATTTTGACGTCTTAAAAAAATAATGTGAAGAAGTAAAGACAATACACAACTGATTAGTTTCCCACAAATAGAAAGTATTTACCCAATAATAAAATTCATTAAGAAAATTGAAAAGGTTTGATTGTAGAGTATAGAAATTGAAAAGGAAAGGAAAAGAATCTCCCTTTCAATCCTATTCTACTGGTGTGTTCCTACTCTTCTATATCTCCAAGTAGTGGTACTCTGAAGGGTCTTCTAGAAGTGTTCATGCTCTTAATGATGTCTCTGCTATCTGGTTGTCGAATGAATGACAAGTCTTCCAAGAGCCCCCCATACTGTTGTCTCTCTTTGCTTTTAATATTCTCTGTCAAACTTTGTTTTTCACAATCAACTTTCACCGACTCGACTTGATCTTCCCCACATTACCACACACGTGTGTATTTTCTTTTACATCCCTTGTGACTTTAACAACTCCCTCATAACTGAATTCCCAACGGTTGTTAGCATGCACCTAAACATGAACCGGACTCCAAAGTGAATCTGCATACAAAAATAAAGTATGATTAATATTTTTTAAAACATAAAAAAAATATTTAATAACTATTTATTTATATAATTAATAATAATTATTATTATTAAATTAATGTTATATTAATATTTTATATTTATTTATAGTTATTTGTTATTCATTTATTAATAAATATTTTAATTGATTATTTTATTTATTTTATTTAAAACTATTATTATTTATTATTTATTACATTATTTAATTAATATTTTGATATCTTTGTAAATGATTATTATTAATATTATTATTTATTAAATGTTATTGAGATAATTAATTTATAATTATTTATTTTATTAAATATTATTATTAATTTTATTAACTTAATTTTAATTAGGTTAATAAATTTATAATTATATCAATTTATATAAGATTATTATTTAGTATTTATTTATTTTATTTAATAATTTTTATATAAAATTGATTTTATTAATTATTAATTATTATTATATTTTATTTATAATAATAATTATTATTATTTATTTCAATTTGTTTATTTTTAATTTTTTCTGTTAATTTTTTATTTTTTTCTTCTCCTTCAACACCGCTCGTGGCCTGAGGGGTCTTCTCTCCATAGTGCGGCACATAGACTCTTCCCCCTTTAATGTGGCATGGCACCGACTCCACTTCCAGGGTAGCAATAGGTGGCATGGGGTACTCTAGCTCCAATGACTTCATCCAGGCTTGGTTGTGCTCCTCGGTCCACGACGACTTCGGCTTCATCTGTGACTCACTACCACAAAACTAGGTTTCTGCAGCGCCACCCTTTAGCAGCGTTAAAAAAAGCACTGATAAAGGGGGGGATTTATCAGCACTTTTTTTAACGCTATTAAAGGGGGGGCTTTATCATTTCTTTTTTCCTACCACTGATAAAGTTTATATTTCAAAAAAACATGAAAAATAATATATTATTATATAAGTATATTTATATTGATATAAATATAATATATATATTTTAAATATGTTTTAAATAATTATAAATAGACTATTACATTTAATATATAAGAAATTTAGTGAAAATGGATTTAAAATATTTTAAAAAATAATATTAATTAATAATTTGATAATTGTCATCGATTAATAGTCATTTAATAACAATTTAAAGGCACAAAAAATCAATAAAATCAATAAAAGATCTAAAATAAGTTGAAAATGTAACTCGAACTTCAAACAGCCATAACTTTTGATTCGGGTATCTGTTTGAGCTCTACAACATATCAAATCGAATCTTGCAACAACTTCTACATGTTAGTAATTAAAGGGAACCTTCTGTCAAATTTTTCAAGGCCCAAAAAGTCCCATAAGGCCTCCAAAACTGAGTTTTTAGTCAGGATAACCCAATTTTTTAACATTCAAATAGGTATAACTTCTGATCTGGATGTATTCTAGGCCTATACCACATATCATATCGAATATTGTTTCATTTTCTTCGATTTGACTGGTTGTGGAGTTTAAACAGACTTCTGGATTAGAAGTTATAGTCATTTTAACATTCTATGGCTTTTCAAACACACACACACACACACATATATATATTTATTCGTAAATATATGTGTGTGTGTGTGTGTGTGTTGTATATATGTATGTATGTATTTATTTATTTATAAACACACATAAAAACATATTTTATAAATTTATTTAAAACTAATCTTATAAATATATATTAATATACAAATAAATATATGGATAAAAAATTATAACTAAATATATATATATATAAATATAATTATAAATTAATATACGAATAAATATATATATATACTAATATATGAATAAATATATATGTATTAATATAACTAAATATATTTATATTAATATGAATCTATATTAATATACGAATAAATATAACTACATTTACATATATAAATAAATATAAATATATATTAATATACGAAAAAATATATATATATTAATATATGAATAAATATATTTGTATTAATATAACTAAAAATATTTATATTAATATGAATCGATATTAATATTCGAATAAATATAACTATATATATATAAATAAATATTAATATATATTAATATATTAATAAATAAATATATATTAATATATGAATAAATATATATGTATTAATATAACTAAATATATTTATATTAATATGAATCTATATTAATATACGAATAAATATAACTATATATATCATTAAATAGAGAAAAAAAATGAAATGACTTAGTGGTAAAGGTGCAGGCGCGTAAGGGGGGAGGTCACAGGTTTGAGTTTGGGTGGAAGCAAGGAGGGGCATGCGGGCTTGTGGGGGATGCACGGGCAAAGGCAGCACATGGGAGAGTATGAGGGGGTCCACCTAGTGCTGATAAAGGGGGGGTCAAGTGCTATTAAAAGACCCCCCCCCTGCATTATATATTCTTTTTAACTTTTTTAATTTTTTTTTTGACTTTTATCTGCACTGATAAAAAGGTGACTTTAATTTACGCTGATAAAAGGTGTCTTTTATTAGCACTGATAAAAGGTGTATTTTATCAACGCTGATAAAAGACCTTTTTATCAGCGCTTTTTTTTAGCACTGATAAAATACCCCTTTTATCAGTGCTTTTTTTAGCACTGATAAAAGGGGCCTTTATCAGCACTTTTCTGAGCGCTGATAAAATGGACCCCCTATCTTCACCTCGATTAACAACGCTTTTTTTAGCACTGTTAATCAACTTTTCTAGCACTGATAAAATCCATATTTGTAGTAGTGACTCCTCCTATTCCATATCCATCGGTGCAAATCCATTATATATGGGATGAAAATAATGAGGATATGGGTTCGAGTGAGTTGGATTGGTTTTCTGTTGCTCAAATATTCAGATCTGTGCAAAGGAGGGTGGTGACAAGGCTCGGACAGCATGCGACGATCTCATCTGCAGACCCTCTCTATCTTTAGTGACATCAACTTGAAGATTCAGCTAAAAAAGAGTTCGAATATGGGTTTCATATCTTCACAGTTGGCTTCATTCTAGATCTACGATGTTGGGTCGCGAATTGGCCGACGATGACTAAGGTAGCGGTGTCTCAATAAGACACCATTGAGGAGGATTTATACTAGAAGAGTCGGTTGAAATGAATAGTAACTCATCGATGGGTTCAATGCTGATTGTGTCTATGAAAGTGTGTCGAAGGGAGCATTGACTGTGGGTGATACATGGGAATGATGATGGTGAGTCATTTTGCTGTTGACGGTGTGTCACAAAACAAAATAATACGATGGTTATGAGAAGAAACACTGACAATATGCTCAGGGTGGATGATGTCATGTGTAGCGGCGACTTACTGATTTCCTGCTGATGGCGCCTCATGGAGTTGGAAGCAGCGGTGTGAGGGTGTAAGGATTTAATGGCGAGTCATGAGGTGGTTGAAAATGAGACACCAAAAAATGGAGAAGGAATAAATGAGTCATCGTCGGGTTCCCAATGGTTACTCAACTATCTAGGGGTGACAAACGTGAATTGACACTGACTCACCTATCATCAGAAAAAAAACATATAGTTATAAAAGAGTTAAAAATAATAAATTAAACTTAAATCAAATTAAAATAAAATTAAAAATTAAAAATAAAAGTTAATAAAAATAAATTTAATTAATTTTTTAAATATTATTTTAATTGTGATTTTAATTAATAAAAACTCAAAATAATTAAATTCAAAAAAAACAAAATAAAATGATTTTAAAACAAAACTTTTAAATTAAAAACATACTTGACTTAAAAAGTAGGGAAATTATATATTTTGAAATTAGAATTATAAATATAATAAAAATAATAAACATAAAATATCTCAATTAAGAATTGAAAACAAATTAAAAACATAAATTAAATAATGAAGTTATATTATATTAAGAAAACAAAATTAAAGGATTAAAAATTAAATTAATAATTCACTTATTTAGGAATTGAATAAGTGCTTAATAACAGAGAATCAAAATTAATATTTTAAGAGAAACTAAAACATAAAAATTAATTATAGAATTAAATATATATAAAAATAAGTAAAATATAAATAATAATTTTAAAGGATAAAATTAGAAGATTAATAATAAAAAAAATTATTAAATAATGAATTTAATTATTAAAATTACAAAAAAAAAGAAATTAATTAACAAAAGTGAAAAAAATAATAATTAAATCATTAATAACTTAATAAAAATCCACATCAAATCTACAGATTTTAAGGCCACTTAAAATTAAATTTTGATATGATGAGAGGTTACCACAACCCTAAAAATTAATTTTATAAACCTACACTGGTATAAGAGTGATGGGTCAAACCATAGGGAAGTAAATTGAATGTTTTAGGGTTTATTTATTCTCTAAACTAATGAGAACAATAGAAAACTGCATAGACTGGTAGAGAGATGTACTAATTTTTAGGGATATTTTTAATTTGTTAATGGATTTTGGAAATGGTGTTAAGGATAACCAGGAAATAAGAACAGAGAATGAGGAAAAATGAAAAAAATAGTGCTTAGAGGGAAAGAAACACTGTTAGGTTGATTTGATTCTTCTTTCACTTAAATGTTCTTGAATTCGAAACCTTGGAAATGGGTTGGATCACTCTCCCTCTCCAAGAGAGTGATCACTCGGAGAAATTAATCTAGTATTTCACCACTCTAAAAAACTTTAAACTACAAATGAATTTGACATAAAATTAGCCAGAAATAATCTAACTAATTATTTCTAGTGTTTTTTAAATCAAATAAAAAAATTAAAATCTTTAGAAAAAATCTCACCTATCATCTCTAATGTTTTAAAATAGAAAGGTCTGAAAATAATTTAAATGATTTCAGAATTGATGTCGGAAATTATGTTCTAAAATTTGAAAAAGAACAAGTGAAGTAGAAAAAAGATAAATCACAACATATTATCAATCCCCCAAACATAAAATGATCAACCTAGATTCATATTCAAAATATTTCTATATAGTAACAAATAAATTCAGTAGAAATGATGAAAAAAATAGGGGAAAGGAAATATCCCAAAAAATGTTGAATGAAATGTGTTTCTTGATACTCTACTTCGGATCTCAAGTTTATGTCATCTTCATTATCTCTGTCATGTTTCTCTCCCGGGTCTCCAAGATGTGTGTGATTAATAATCAGAATTAGATTTCTAATGATCGAATCAATCCCCCCTTTTCTGCTACTTCTATATTCTTTTAAATTCTTTCATTATACTCAATTTCTCACCATCGTCTTCCACTGACTTTTCTTAGTCCTCTATTTTTCATCGTACATGTGCTGCTCTTACCTACAATGCATGTGAATTAAGAAAAACACCTATAACAAACTATGCTCCTCCATTCCTTCATGAACCTAGACATAATTATGGGGTGGATTCTACACAACAAAAACAAAAGAAAACATTTATCAAATAAAATTTTAAATAAAAGATTAAACTTTTATACATATTTATTTTGTTTATTATTAAGTTATTGTAATGGCTCGGACCTCTCCGGCCCATTCCTTTTTCAAAATAAAGTCATGAAGTGTTCTGGAGGGTAAAATGGACTTTTCCCACACTTTTCAGAATTTTGTAACTACACGCCATGTAGTGTGAGTACACTCCATGTACCACCTCGCTGGGTATACCCCGTGTTGAAGCCATTTCCTTTCCGTGTGAAATAAATGAGTACACACCGTGTAGCCCATACTACACGTCGTGTAGTCCCTCCCTGCGTACACGTTACCCTCAAATCATGTGTTGACCAGTCAACGGCCGCGTGCCGTGTTGATGTCGTGTCCTTGCCATGTGAAATAAATGATTACACGTCGTGTAGCCCATACTACACACCATGTATCCCATACTACACTCCGTGTAGTCCCTCCCCGCGTACGCGTTACCCTCAAACCGTGTGTTGACCAGTCAACGATCACGTTCCGCGTTGAAGGCCGTGTTGGAAGTCGTGTGGCAACCGTGTGAAATGGTCGAGTACATGTCGTGTACTATAAAGTACACACCGTGTACTTTAGTTTTTCTCACCTATAAAAGGAGGGGTCCTCTCCTCCTTTTCAACACACTCCTCTCCTCCCCATTCCCTCGAGCAGAGCTCTCCCAAGAGACTCAAAGGCTCTTTCCTTCCATAACTTCTTCGTCCGAGCTCCGATTTATGATCTGTCAGCGGCCACGGGATCGTAACAACAAGGCGGAACTTCTGATCTTGGATCTGTTGTCTTCCCTTCAGCCTTTCCTTCCCAGATTCCACCTGAGGAGGTTTTTCCAGAAACGACGGGCGCTGACGGACGTCTTCTAAAGTTGATCCGGGGAAGCGTTGTGATCAGAACCTATTGAGGTAGGGATATTACCTTCGTCTCTCTAAATTGTGTATCATATGGGTTGGGTGTCCTCTTGTTTACATGAAACACATTTGAACCATTTTAATAAAGATAATAACTGGCTTATATAATAGGGATGGGAAGTTTGTGAATGCAGTTATATGATTTATATCTTGTGATGTTATGTTGTGAATTGAATAGGATTATGCCTACTGAAAATCACGGTCGTTGGGGGCCTTTTCTTGTGCAAATAAATGTTTCCCTATCTTTCTAGACCGTTTATGGATGGAAACTTTGTGGAATGTGGGAATTGGTTAATCATGTAAAGTTGGATGATTTAATGAATAACCGGAACCCTTGTGTGATCACCCCGATTAAACAAAACTGAAATAATAAATATGTGGGTGCTGGTTAGGGTTTATTTAAGTGAAGGGAGTGTTTTGTGGGTTGTTGTGGATCGGGTGAGCAGTGGGGTTTTGGTTGGCTTGGTTGTGGGTTGGTGTGAATGCTATGTTGGTGATGGGCAGCGGGGCTGCGATAAATGGTATCAAGGGATGATGATGTACGGGTTTTGGTGTGTTTTTGGTTATGGTGGTTGGCAGTGGGGCTGCAGGGATGGGTTTTAATGTGAACAAACTATGGGTTGTGAATATTAAATAAAAGTAGAAGATTTAATGAATGGTGGGGCATGGTAATGGAACGGGAATAATAATCAATGGGGTTGGTTAGTTAATAAGAATAGACTTGTTTGTGTTGCTTGTGTTTTTCTAACTTGATTTGTGGATGGCAGAGATATATTTTACGAACAATTGATGTGGTTGTGGATAGTTGCCCAGTAGTTAAGGAACTATGAAACTGATTCTTTTGAAACATGAAAACCTAAATGGGGTTGGGGTTGTTTGTTGTATGCATGCTTTGAAATAGCAGTGCCGAGTCACGTGCTCGGTTTCTCTATTTAGAATCCATAGGTTGGGATTTTTGTTTGGTATACATATATATATCTGTATCTTTATGTTTTGTCACACCCCACCCATGTTGAGCACTTAGTGTCGAACACTCCCATTTCATGGGAGAGGGTGTTTTCCCCTTAGTTACTAGCTCCTTCCTGCTCCTTCTTCCATAGGTTGTGATGGCTTGAGGCAACCTTACACCTAAGACTCTTCAGGTAGGTTTCAATTGGGGTGGTATTATCCCAAGACTCTTCAGGAAGGTTTACTATTTCCCAATAATCTTCGGGATGAGGCCCAGGTGTGTGCGAGTAGGATATGTGGTTATGAGGCCCAAGTGTGTGTGGGCAGGATAAGTGGTTGTGAGGCCTAGGTGTGTGCAGGCGGGATACGTGGTTGTGAGGCCCATGTGTGTACGGGCGGGAAGAGTGTGGTAGCGTCAGGACTTTCGCCGTTAGGAAGAGTAGCTAACTAGTGGGAAATGGTGTGGGGTACCCAATACTCTTGTTCTTATATACTACTACTACTTGTTTTTTGTGTTTTGGTGAGCGTGTATGGTGAGGTTGGGTGGATAAAATTCCTTGATAGGTTTTGGTTTCCTCTTTTGTTCTCACGGGACATTAGGATGTATCCCCACTTGTGCACGAGAGATTTAGGTTTCCCTACTGAGTATACTTGTATGCTCACCCTACGTTTACTTTCAGGTTTCCAGGAGGACTAACAGGGTCGTGTGGGACCCTACTTGTTGGGATAGTTGGAGTTGTTGCAGTTTTATATACTCTTGGTTCTTTTGGTATTATACTTTTGAGTTTTCTTGTACTTGTACCTTGTTTCAGAACTATTTAAACATGCATGTGGGTTTGGTTTGGGTTTATTTACTTGTCTTTCCTTTCTTTTATTTTGGTGTTTGACTCATCCTATATCCCGATATTAAATAATAAAAAGGGTAATGCCTCCCATTTGTGAAAACTCATACCCTTGGTGCTAGTCGCCACTCTGGGGCCTACTGAAGGCGGGACTCAGGGGTCATTATCTCCCTTTCACCATTTCCAGCTCAGGAGGGGCATCTTTGGTTGGAGGGGGTCGTGACAGAATGGTATTAGAGCTGATGGTTGAGAGATAGGATGAAGTCTAGAGTTAAGCACAGTGAGGATTTCATGGGATGGTAGGGAAACAATGTTGGCTGATCTTGGTACATGACATAGGCCAGGGAAGACTGGCTAGGACACGGGATTTTAGGGCCCCCTGTGATCCGATGCAAGGACTCTGAGCCTACCGAACGACCAAGTGAGACTAAATTGATTGTAGGGTAGAGACCCTAGGGAAGGTACATGCATCATCATGATTGTGTTTTACTTGATTTGGGTGTTCTGGGAAAGAAATTGAAATAAAAATGATAAAATAAAACCTTGAGAAATTTCCTTACTACTTGGCCTTAGGTGATCTTTGTTTACCGTACAGCTATGGCACCTGGACGACATCCCTGGTTAACTCAGACGGCCGATGCCTAGTAGATTCTGGTGGTTGATCAGTTGAGGATTGACCAAGAGGAGGAAGATAACCAGTGGCAGAAGACTCTCTGTTCTTTCCAACGATAAACCCTCAAGAAGTACGAGGGTAGTACTTCAGATATGGAGATGGAGGGGTGGATTGAGGAGCTAGGGATCTCTTTTACTGTGATCTGTGCTCCAAGGGAGTACTGGGTTCCCCTAGCAGTTAGTCAGCTGAGAGGTGCGGCACGTTAGTGGTGGACGCTCTACCTCGGAGAGAGGACAGAGACAGAGGTTCCGTGGACTGACTTTGAGAAGGAATTCCGAGAGGAATTCCTTTCTTCCATGATCAAGGCGGAGAAGTGGAAGGATTTACTCTCCCTTCATTAGGGGAGTATGTCAGTATGAGAGTTGGGGATCAAGTTCAAGGATCTTCTACACTTTGATTTGGACCTCTTTCCAGATGAGGAGTCTCGGGCGAGACGTTTGGAGGAGGTGCTTTGTCCTTCGCTCCAGTATGTTGTCACCCCCTTCACCCTTCTGACGTACTTGGCAGTACAGAAGAAGGAAGAGGTTGTAGAGAGGATGCACTCGCAGGGAGGTGTACCACGAGAGGGGATACAACCGGGTTCGTCGAAGGGGAAGATAGTCAGCAGCAGGTCTCCTGCGACAGGACCTTCCAGATCCAGGCCAGTAGGGAGCAGGCCCCAGCAGTTCCAGTTCAGAACTTCCGGTCCTCGTCCCTTTTTCACGAGCCCAGGACCAAAGTGTTTCTCTTGTGGAGGTTTCAGGCACATTCAGAGTCAGTACTTGAACCGAGCTCAGTACGGTGGAGGTGGGCAGGTTTAGCGCCCGCCTCAGCAGCACCAGTTGCCAGCGAGACCCTTCCAGCAGCAGCAGGATCCTGCTCCTCCGAGGGAAGACTTTGCAGGAGGAGGCCGACCTCAGGGTTCTCCTTAGGGACCTCTACCAGGACGTGGTTGGGGAGGTGGACGACATCAGAGAGGCATAGGATCTGGGCGTGGACAGTTTCACGCAGCAGAGTTGGCAGCTCTGGCAGGACCAGAGGTGGTGCGAGGTACTATTTGTTTGTTCAGCACTCTCGTTTCTGCCTTGTTTGATTCGGGAGCTTTACTCTCCTTTGTTGCACCTGGTATATCCCATGCTTTGTTACTAGATGTAGAGAGACTTTATGTACCCCTGGTGCTGAGTACACCAGTTGGAGGCCAGACCAGTGTATCTTGTGTTTGCTGGGGGTGTGGGCTGATGTTGGTACCGCATTGATCTAGTGGGGACCTTCTTTTGCTATAGATGCAGCCATAAGATATCATCCTAGGAATCGACTAGTTATTTTCTGTTAGTTCCATTATCGACTACTTCCGAAGAAGGGTCGTGTTCTCTGACGTGGGTGGGCAGCGTGTATCTTTTGTTGGTGAGAGGAGCTATCAGGTGGGAAGCCGACATGTGAAGCCTCTCCTTTCCTTGTTAGGCGGGTTATCAGTGGTTTCAACTGATACAGATATGACGGATGTCCTAGAGGTTGTTGGGGAGTTCCTTGATGTTTTTTCTGAGGAGGTTGTGACTCTACCCCCCGACGTGACATTGAGTTCAGGATAGACTTACAGCCTGGTGCCCATCCAATTTCGATGGCCCCTTATCGGATGGCACCTTCAAAGTTGCAGGAGTTGCAGATTCAGATTGACGATCTGATGGAGAAGGGTTTTGCTCGACCCAGCGTGTCGTCATGGGGTGCTCCAATTTTATTTGTGAAGAAGGCAGATGGTGGTCTCAGGCTATGCATAGACTACCTAAGGTTGAATCAGGTAATGGTCAAGAACCGTTACCCCCTTCCAAGGATAGATGATCTCTTCGACCAACTGAAAAGAGTAGGTTGGTTTTCTAAGATTGATCTATGATCTGGATATCATCAGTTGAGGTTAAAGGAAAGTGACATCTCAAAGGCGGCATTCAGGTGCAGGTATGGGCACTTCGAGTTTGTAGTGATGCCGTTTGGAGTTACGAATGCACCAGCTGTGTTCATGGGACTTATGAACTTTGTCTTCTGAGAGTTTCTGGACCGGTTCGTCATTGTGTTTATCGATGACATCCTGATCTACTCAAGATCAGAGGAGGAGCACGTTGAGCATCTCAGGGCAGTCTTGGAAGTCCTTCGACACCACCAGATTTATGGGAAATTATCGAAGTGTAAGTTCTTAACACAAGAAGTACACTTCCTTGGGCACGTGGTGTCTCGGCATGGAGTGTCAGTGGACCCATCGAAGGTGGAGGCAGTTGTTTCTTGGGCACCACCCAAAAGTGTGGCAGAAGTTTGTAGTTTCCTAGGGTTGGCAGGTTATTATCGGAGGTTCGTTTCGGACTTCTCTAGAGTTGCTGCTCCATTGACGGATTTGACTAGGAAGAACCAGGTCTTCCAATGGAGCGAGCAGTTCCAGGAAGCTTTCGACTACCTAAAGGAGAAGCTGGTCAGTGCTTTCGTACTCAGGTTTCCAGAGGAAGGGTTGTTGTATGAGGTGTTTTGTGATGCTTCTAGCCTTGGCTTTTGGTGCGTGCTGATGCAGAAGAAGGGTGTGATCTGTTATGGGTCTAGGTAGCTACACCCTCACGAGCGTAACTATGCCACCCATGACCTAGAGCTTGAAGTAGTAGTGTTCGTACTGAAATTGTGGCGACATTACTTCTTTGGGGAGCGCTTTGTGGTCTTCTCAGATCACAAGAGCTTACGTTATATCTTCTCCCAGCGTGACCTGAACTTGTGGCAGCAGATATGGGTCGAGTTTCTCCAAGACTACGACTTTGAGATATCTTACATTGAAGGTAAGGGCAACGTTGTGGTTGATTCCCTGAGCAGGAAGTCACATAAAAAAGTGGTTCGAGAATCCGCTGATGCTTGGAGAGTGATGGGAGAGTTGGTTGCCTTGCACTTGGATGCAAGGATAGAGGGTGTCATAGGATGTTTGTTTCATATGACGGTGCAGTCCTCCTTGTTGCAGTAGGTGGAAGAGTCTCAGTGGGGGAACTCCGAGGCAGAAGTGATGCGGGATCATGTCGATTAGGGAAACGCTCCAGAAGGATGGTTAGAGGACAGCCGACATCGGATGCTTTTCCATGGAAGGTTGTTTGTTCCGAAGGCGATGCGTGAGGGAGTTCTCCGTGAGTTCCATAGCTCAGCCTTGGAGGTACATCTGGGAGTTTCAAAAATGTAACTAGACCTGAGGGAACAGTTTTAGTGGCCCAGGGTGAAATGGGCAGTGGCGAAGTTTGTGGCTAAGTTCCTAGTGTGTCAGCAAGTAAAGGCTGAACACCGTGTTCCCAGTGGTTTGTTGCATCCTTTAGATGTCCCCGAGTGGAAGTGGGATGACATCTTGATGGACTTCATCATAGGACTACCTAGAGCTCAGGGTGGTTATGATGTTATCTGGGTGGTGGTGGATCGACTGACAAAATCAGCTCACTTCTTAGCAATTAAGGAGTCGGGCCCGGTGAGTACCTTAGCACAGAGGTACGTAGACGAGGTGGTGCATTTTCATGGAATTCCAAAGACTATCATCTCAGATTGGGATACTCTGTTTATCTCACGAGTCTTGAGAAGGTTACAACATGTTTTTGGCACCCAGCTACACCTTAGTACTACTTTTCTACCCCAGACCGATGGGAAAACAGAGCGGACTATCCAGACGTTGGAGGACATGTTGCGAGCATGCATTCTGGATTTCAGAGGGTCATGGGTATGACACTTTCCTTTTGTAGAGTTTTCCTACAACAACAGCTTCTACTCTACTATTAGCATGGCACCGTTTGAGGCTTTGTATGGAAGACCATGTCGTTCACCCATTTGCTGGGCAGAGGTTGGTGAGATAGGTGCTCTTGAACCAGAGGTAGTACAAAGCACCACAGAGAAAGTCCAGCTTGTGCGTGAGAGGATGAAAGCGGATCAGGACCGACAAAAGTCTTATGCTGATCGTCGGAGGAGGTCCTTGGAGTTCGAGGTGGGAGATCATGTGTTCTGGAAGGTTTGCCCTCGACAGGGGTAGCAGAGGTTTGGGAAAGGGAGTAAGCTCTCCCCTAGGTTCATCGGACCTTTCAAGGTGCTGAGGCGAGTCGGCGAGGTGGCATATCAGCTAGCCCTAACACCTTAGTTAGAGAAGGTTCATAACGTCTTCCACGTCTCCCAGCTTTGTCGATACTTACACGACGACTCTCATTTTATCGACTGGGGAGATTTAGATATGGGGGACGACGGGACCTTCGAGGAACGACCAGTCAGAATTGAGGATCGTAAAGAGAAGGTGCTCTGTGGACGAATCATTGCCTTGGTTCGTGTGTTGTGGAGGCATGGAGGCCTCAAGGAGAGCACTTGGGAGCAGGAGGCTCAGATGCACGCTCAGTACCCAAAGTTGTTTTGACTTGTGTTTTTCTTTGTTCTTCTGAGCTTTGTTTTGATGTTACACTCTGTACCTTTGATATATGGAATTCTTGGTTTGTCGGTTGTGAGACGTTTTGTTTCCTTGTTCTATGGAAGTGTGTAGCATGTCTGGATGTGTGGGGAAAGGGAAAAACCTTATCCTTAAACGAGATGCATTAATGCGGATGTAATTGAACCCGTGTGGGAGAGTCAGTGCTGTCTAAAGCAGATAATATCTCAACATAGGAGAAAGAATTTCCCCAAACCACGTGTTCGGGCAGTGTGTTGGTTGTACGGTGTTGGGGGAAATGTAAGTTGAAAAAAAATCCTAATGTATGGAAGTGGGAAGACCCAATTCTTAATAGAGACGCATTAATGAGGATGAGATTAAACCCATGCAGGCGAGTCAGTGCCGCCTAAAGAAGATAATATCTCGACATAGGAGAAGTAATTCCTAACACATATGATTAGGGTTGTTGGATGAGTTCCTATTATAATGAGAACCCTAAGAGGTATCTTTTTGGGTTCCTCTGGGTTGGTTTTGAATTCTTGGGGATGAGAATGTTTTAAGAGGTATCTGATGTAATGGCCCGGACCTCTCTGGCCCATTCTTTTGTCAAAAATAAAGTCAGGAAGTGTTCTGGAGGGTAAAATGGATTCTTCCCACACTTTTCAGAATTTTGTAACTACACGCCGTGTAGTGTGAGTACACGTCGTGTACCACCTCGCTGGGTATACCTCGTGTTGAATCTGTGTCCTTGCCGTGTGAAATAAATGAGTACACACCGTGTATCCCATACTACACATCGTGTAGTCCCTCCCCGCGTACGCGTTACCCTCAAACCATGTGTTGACCAGTCAACGGCCACGTTTCGTGTTGATGTCGTGTCCTTGCCATGTGAAATAAATGAGTACACGCCGTGTATCCCATACTACACGCCGTGTAGTCCCTCCCCGCATACGTGTTACCCTCAAATTGTGTGTTGACCAGTCAATGTCCGCGTTCCGCGTTGAAGTCCGTGTTGGAAGTCGCGTGGCGACCATGTGAAATGGCCGAGTACACGCCGTGTACTATAAAGTACACGCCGTGTAATTTAGTTTTACTCGCCAAAAAAAGGAGGCGTCCTCTCCTCCTTTTCAACTCACTCCTCTCCTCCCAATTCCCTCGAGCAGAGCTCTCCCAAGAGACTTGAAGGCTCTTTTCTTTCATAACTTCTTCGTCCGAGCTCCGATTTACGATCCGTCAGCGGCCACGGGATCGTAACGACGAGGCGGAACTTCTGAGCTTGGATCTTTTGTCTTTAATTTGGCCTTTCCTTCCCAGCTTCCACCTGAGGAGGTTTTTCCAGGTTTTTCCAGAAACGACGGGCACCGACGGACTTCTTCTAAAGTTGATCCGAGGAAGCGTTGTGATCAGAACCTGTTGAGGTAGGGATCTTACCTTCGTCTCTCCAAATTGTGTATCATGCGGGGTGGGTGTCCTCTTGTTTACGTGAAACACTTTTGAACCAGTTTAATAAAGATAATAATTGTCTTATATAATGGGGATGGGAAGTTTGTGAATGTAGATATATGATTTATATCCTGTGATGTTATGTTGTGAATTGAATAGGCTTATGCCTACTAAAAATCACGGTCGTTGGGGGCCTTTGCTTGCACAATTAAATGTTGCCCTATCTTTCTAGACCATTTATGGATGGAAACTTTGTGGAATGTGGGAATTGGTTAATCACGTAAAGTTGGCTGATTTAATGAATAACTGGAACCCTTGTGTGATCACCCCGGTTAACAAAACTAAAATAATAAAAATGTGGGTGCTGGTTAGGGTTTATTTATGTTAAGGGAGTGTTTTGTGGGTTGTTGTGGATCGGGTGAGCAGCGGGGCTGCGGTTGGCTTGGTTGTGGGTTGGTGTGAATGCTATGTTGGTGATGGCAATGGGGCTGCGATAAATGGTATCAAGGGATGATGATGTACGAGTTTCGGTGTGTTTGTGGTAATGGTGGTTGGCAGTGGGGCTGTAGGGATGGGTTTGAATGTGAATGAACTATGGGTTGTGAATATTAAATAAAAGTATAAGAGTTAATGAATGGTGGGGCATGGTAATGGAACGGGAATAATAATAAATGGGGTTGGTTGGTTAATAAGAAGAGACATGTTTGTGTTGCTTGTTTTTTCCTAACTTGATTTGTGGATGGCAGGGATATGTTTTACGAATGATCGATGTGGTTGTGGATAGTTTCCCAGTAGTTAAGGAACTATTAAACTGATTCTGTTGAAACATGAAAACCTAAATGGGGTTGGGGTTGTTTGTTGTATGCATGCTTCGAAATAGCAGTGCCGAGGCACGTGCTCAGTTTCTCTGTTTAGAATCCATAGGTTGGGCTGTGTGTTTGGTATACATATATATATATCTGTATCTTTGTGTTTTGTCGCACCCCACTCATGTTGAGCACTTAGTGCCGAACACTTCCATTTCATGGGAGAGGGTGTTTTCCCCTTAGTTACTAGCTCTTTCCTGCTTCTTCTTCCATAGGCTATGATGGCTTGAGGCGACCTTACACCTAAGAATCTTCAGGTAGGTTTCGATTGGGGTGGTATTAGCCCAAGACTCTTCGGGCAGGTTTACTATTTCCCAAGAATCTTCGGGATGAGGCCCAGGTGTGTGCGGGCGAGATATGTGGTTATGAGGCCCAGGTGTGTGCGGGCGGGATAATTGGTTGTGAGGCCCAGGTGTGTGCGGGCGGGATAAGTGGTTGTGAGGCCCAGGTGTGTGCGGGCGGGATAGGTGGTTGTGAGGCCCAGGTGTGTGCGGGCGGGATACGTGGTTGTGAGGCCCAGGTGTGTACGGGCGGGAAGAGTGTGGTAGCGTCAAGACGTTCGCTGTTAGGAAGAGCAGCTAACTAGTGGGAAATGGTGCGGGGCACCCAATACTCTTGTTCTTATATACTACTACTACCGGTTGTTTGTGTTTTGGTGAGAGTGGCTGGTGAGGTTGGGTGGATAGAATTCCTTGATAGGTTTTGGTTTCTTCTGTTATTCTCACGGGACATTAGGATGTCTCCCCACTTATGCATGAGAGCTTTAGGTTTCCCTACTGAGTATACTTGTATGCTCACCCTACGTTTACTTTCAGGTTTCCAGGAGGACTACCAGGGTCGTGCGGGACCCTACTAGTCGGGACAGTTGGAGTTGTTGCAGTTTGTTGTACTCTTGTTTCTTTTGGTATTGTACTTTTGAGCTTTCTTGTACTTATACCTTGTTTCAGAACTATTTAAACATACATGTGGGTTTGGTTTGGGTTTATTTACTTGTCTTTCCTTTCTTTTCTTTTGGTGTTTGACTCATTCTATTTCCCGATCTTAAATAATAAAAAGGGTGATGCCTCCCATTTGTGAAAACTCATACCCTTGGTGCTAGTCGCCACTCCGGGGCCTACTGGAGGCGGGACTCGGGGGTCATTATCTCCCTTTCACCATTGCTAGCTCAGGAGGGGCATCTTTGGTGGGAGGGGGTCGTGATAGTTATTTAGTTTATACTTATTTATAATTATAATTTATTATTTATTATTGAAAAATATTAATTTTTTTATTTTATTTAAAACTTTTATTAATTATTATTTATTAATTAAATTATTTAATTAACATTATTAAAGTTAATATTATAATATGCTTATAAAATATTACTATTATTATTATTATTTGAAGATTTAAAGTTATTATTTTATTAGATATTATTATTATTTTTATTATAATTGTTTTATTTAAAATGTTAAATTATAATTATAATTATTTATTCTATATTATTATTAAAGTTATTAGTTTAATTTTAGTTAGGTTAATAAATTATTTTTATAATTAAATCAATTTATTAAGAATATTATTTGATTATATTATCTACTTTATTAATTAATTTATTCTTAATAATTATTATATTTTTATTATTAATATATTTATTTTTATTTTTTATTAATATTTTGTTTTTGTATTATTTTTTGTTAATTTCTTCACCCCCCCCCCCCCAATTTCCCTTAGTCGCGTGACAAGGTAGGGGAAGTCTTTGGTTTTTAGGTTGTTTGGATCTGGGAAGAATTTGGGTTTTCTAATCAATGTTTTCTGATTTATCAGGATCTGTAATGGTTGGATGTGTGACAGAAACAGATCTCCAATGGTGGGTTTCTGATCTTGATTTGGTAGTGAGTAGTGTATTGTTAACGATGGGTTGTGAATATATAGTGCTGCAAGGAATAGTAAGTTGCACTTTGTTGAAGAACATGTGTGGCACCGGTGAGTTGAGGCACCATGATAGAGAGACAGTGTGTGGTGGAACTAATGCAAGGGGTGATGGTGACTCGATCGTTAGTGGATCCTCAGCAGGGTGGGACTACAATAATGAGTGGGACAAGATTGGGAGTGGAAAAGATTTAAAGGAGTGGCAGTCTGACAGTGGTGGCACCAATGACTCTGAGTCACCATTGAAGGAGGAAAGGCTTAACCATGTCTCATTGCAGAGTGAAGGAAACTGTGAGACAGTGGAGGAATGGTCGGTTAGGTGACTCAGCATTAGTTTTCCAAAATGATTGAAATTTGGATAAGAGAAAAATCCAATGGTATGTTAGTGAATTATAATTAGAGGCTGGCGGTGAGTAATGACTCACCGCTGGAACTTTCAAATAAAAATTTGGCAAAGTAAAATAAGTCACTATTGGGTTTCCTCAACAGTATCACTTATTTGGTGGTGACTTAACAAATTGCATATAAAATAAAAATAGAGAAAATATAAAAAAATTATTAAAATGATATTCTAATTATGAATTGAATTAAAATAGTCTTCAAATAATTGAATTATTTAAAAAAATAGGAAACAATGGTTTTAAAACTAAAGTTCAAATAAAAAATCATACTAATATTAAAAATCAGAGTAGTCAATTAATTTGATATTGGGTTTACAAATTAATTTAAGTCATTAAATTTTAATAATTAAATTAATTATTGAGATTACATTATATAATTGAATTTTGAATTATGTTTAAATTATATTATGAAAACAAAATTAAAATATTGAATTAAATATTAGTTAATTAAATGAAAATAAATTTATTAATTGATTAATTAATAAAATTGAACAAATCTAAAATTATTCAGCAAAGCAGAATTAAAAATTATAATGATTAATTAGAAAAATTAAGGAACCTGAAAACAAAACAAGACAGAATTAAACATGTTAATGGATATTAATAAAAAATTAATTATAAAAACTTATTAATTAATGAATTTAATTATTAAATTACAAAAGTGAACATAATTAGTAAAAACTAAAAAATTAATTAATTAAATAATTACTAACTTAAAAACAATATGTGGAAAATTTATAGATTTTAAGGTCACATCAACCCCCCACACACACACACTTAAAAATTGATTATTCTTAATCAATTTCATGCTTTATTGCCTTTTTTAAAAACATAATAGTGTTTTTATTAAATAGTTCAATTTGAAGCATGTTAAGCAATTTTAAAACAGTGGAAAAAATTTGTAAGTAATGATTTTAAAATGGATTGTAAAAAAGCAGTCCTACCCAATTTCAAATACCTACTGGTAATCAAGGAATAAACTAATCATCTACCGATGATGATGTCATGCTTCATAAATGAATTTTATTAATTAATTACTTCAAATAAAATATAATTCCTAAATCTCAAGGTGACAACATGTTAAAACTAAGTGGAGTTAAGATCTTAACAAAAGACACTTTATACTTTTAGATTCGCCTAGGTTCTAAAAAAAAATTAATTTTTTTGAATCAACTTATTGAAACAACATAAATCGTTTCATATAAATTAATTGTCATCTTCTTCCTCTGGCGTTCATTATTCCCCTCACCTTAGTGAACTCATTTTTGAACACTAGATACTTTATTTAAATTTTCCCGGTCATATTTCTTATGTGAAGAAATGTGCATATCACTTATTGAAATAGAAAATGACTTTTATTAGCAGAAACTCACCCAGTGCCTAGAGTTTCTGATGTTCACCGTGGGTTCCTAGATGACCATTTTACTCCAGTTTTAAAAGATTTATATGAATATAATTTAAATTAGTTCACTAAGGTGGTTATTTTTTAATAATTAAAAAGTGAGTCCCCTAGAAAAAAAGTTCAAAATTCCAGTTCCTAAAGTTATGATCATAACTCTACAAATATGTCTTTCCTAAAGATTATTCCATATTGGTAGTTAAGAGTTTCCATGAATTTGAAACTGGTGAGGATCAATGATTGTTGAGTGATTTTTCTTAGTGCTTTTATGAATGTTCGGTTTAGAAAATATTTTTGAGAGTGATATAGGATACCTTTTGTGGAGTTATGATCATAACTGTAAGAAACAGGAAGATTGAACTTTTTACTAGGGGAACCACTTTTTAATTATTAAAATAGCAATCATCTTAGCGATACAATTTAAATGATATTCATATAAATCTTTTGAAACTGTTGTAAAATGGGCATTTGGGAACCCATGGTGAATCTCCGAGATACTAGGCACAATGTGTGTGAGTAAGCCCTCTGTACAATTTGAATAAGTGAATATGCATAGTTCTTAACACAAGGTACATGGCATTAGAAAAATAAAAAAATAAAGTGCGTAGTGTTAAAGATGGGTTCATTAAGGTGAGGGAATAATGAATGCCAAATGAAGAAGGGGACAATTGATAAGTATGTAATCATTTAGGTTGTATCTGTAGGACCCCGGGACACCCTGAGAGGGGAGGGGTGAATCAGGGTGGCAACTTTTTCTTCTTAAAGTTGTGGATCTTGTTCCCATGTTGGTAGGAACTACTTAAACCTGTATGATCGATATGATCAGCAATTAAACATTCACATGCAGAGACAGATGACACAACTATTTTTACTTGGTTCACCACTGAGGGCTACGTCCAAGGAGTATACGCCGACAGGTTGCCGGTCGTACCTAAATCCACTATGCTTCACTAGCTGCGGATACAAATGTTCGGGTACAGACACTCTGTCCCAGGCTCACTACCTTTACAATTGTTCAGGGATAGCTCACTGCATCCCTCGGGTCACTCCCGTTGACTCCCCCTGGCTCACTGCCGTTGGTGAAGTCTCACTCAGTTTATAGACGTGAAGGTCTCTTCAATAGATATGCATTGAAGTCTTTGTCTCCTGTTCAGCATGAGACTTTGCTTGCATCAGAGTCCTGAGTTGATGCTCTTTTGAAATCAATATTCTACTTCAGTGCAATACCTGAATGCACTAAATCTCATTCTCTTCCTTCAATTCCCAGTTCTGACACCTGAGTGTATCGATATATTTCTCTCTCTGTGCAGATCAGATTTTGGTTGCACGATCGTTCTTCTTCTCTTCGCAAAGCAGATTTGAGAGTGCTAAGCACCTGTCAAAAGGCCTGCGGGACCCCCAAATTTTCCGCTCACCCTTCCCGGGGGCTTGCGCGTAAAATTCAAACCTTGCGCGTAAAAAATAACTTTTGTCGCGTAAAAGGCTTTTCGCGCTACTCTTCTTTTTCGCGCAAAACTTCCCTTTTTCGCGCAACGCCTTCTTTTTCGCGCAACCCTCTGTACATTAATTTTTCTGCGCGCCGGAGCTCAGGATTTGTCTAAGTGTCGAGCCCCGCCGAATGAGAGGGGTTCACCTCATATTTATAGACGTTTTTGATCCTGCGCGTAAAACCGCCCTTCTTGCGCACAGCTAACTTTACGCGCACCAGTTCGATTTTCCGCGCACATGGTGCGAACATCTCTGATTTTTCGCGCGCCTCTTGCCTTTGCCGATTTTCTGTATTTCTGATTCGATACGCTGATTGCGCGAAAAATTCACCCAGCTTTTCTGCGCACAACATTTTTCGCGCACATTTCTGGTTTTTCGCGCACAGCTCTAGTTTTTCGCGCAGCCCATGCCTTTACCATTTTACAACGTTCTGATTCTGAAACACTGTTTGCGCGAAAAACTATTTCGCGCATCCCGCTGTTTTCCGCGCCCAACTTAAGTATTTCGCGCAAGCCTCTTATTTTTCGCGCAAGCCTTCCTCCTAGCGCGCACCTCCTTTTGTAGACCATCCATGTCTTCATTTTCCGATTTTGAGGCCTAAAAAATTGGCAAACACTGGGAAACAGCGCCACCTTGTATCTGCTCTTTTTGTACCGCCTCCAGATCATCCATTCCTTTGTCGACGTTCTCTGACAAAACATGGATCATTAACCACATCCCTCGAACTCGACCTGCCTCCATAGAAACTCTTTTGCCAACAAATTTTTATGTCGTTTGTTTGCTTTGTCGACAAGGACGATCACCTCAACAGCGCTTCATCTTGGTGATCTGTATACTTCAGCAACTCTTCTGCTTTTATCACAACCTCCACTATTGTGATATGTAGTCTTTGAAGGAACAGCTTTAGCATCATCATCTTCTATGACAATGTGATGTTCATGACTATCTCAGAAGTCCAATCTTTGCACATTGTCTTCTTCATCAACCGGTATGATGTACTTCATGCAAACCGATTCAATTCGTCAGGAAGTCTCTTGCATGGTTCTCATGCAATCATGAGTAATTGCATGGACTTCATCCAAAGACCTCATTCTTCTTTAATCATCCTTGGATGGATTATACCTCACATTCTGCATTGTTGTAAACAATGTATCACCTTTGACACATGTTCTTTGAACTTCCGATCAGTACAACAATCGTCTGAATCACCACTCCTCTACTTCATCGGAGTACTTCATGATCTCCTTCATTTTGATATTCCATTGACAACTATTGACAAAAAATACAAACCTATACACAACGTGGTTCCAACAGTATCAATAAGGTCATTCAAAAAACAATTAACTTTGATTTTTTGTTTTGAAACATGGGAGAAAGTCAATGTATTAAGTGACTTTTGTAAAGTTCTTAATTCAACTTTTTCTTATTCTTTTACCAAGCTTGAACATAGAACTTGAATTTGAACTGTAGTAAGTCAGTATGTAGTTTCATAAATGAGGTAAGACATCCTCAAATGTGGACAATTCTTTGTTCTCTTGATCACCCAATGAGTATTTGAAATTGGTCAAGACTTCTTTTGAAATTTTCATGTCAAAAGCATATTTCACAGTTTATTGTCCTCTTATTTTAGATTATTTTACATGCTTCTTAATATGTTTAATAAAAACAAACTTTGTTTTTCAAATTAAATTAAGCATGACATTGATTAAGGACAATCAATTCTTAAGTGTTGGGGGATTTGACGTGACTTCAAAATCTATAGATTTTCTACATATTTTTATTAAGTTATTAATAATTGAATTATTTTTTTCACTTTTTTTAATTAATTGCACTTTTGTAATTTTAATAATTAAATTCATTATTTAATCATTTTAATATTACTAATCTTGTAATTTTAACCTTTAAAATTATTATATATGTTTTACTTATTTTTCTTCCTATTAGATTTTATTTGTTATTATTAATCACTTATTCAATTTTTACATAAATGAGTCACCGTTCCCTTCAACAGACTCCTCCAGCAAAAATCCCCCTCAATGGTGTCTCATTGATACACCGTTGCCTTAGTCACCGTCTTCCAATTCGCAACCTATCATCGCAGATCCAGAACGAAGCCAACTGTGGAGATCTGAAACCAAGATCCGAACTCCTTTTCAACTAAATCTTCAAGCTGATGTCACCGAAGATGGAGCAGGTACGCGGATGAGATCATTGCTTGACGTCTGAGCCTCGCTGCCGCCCTCCATTGCACAGATATGAAGATTCGAGCCGCCATGAACAAATCCAACTCACTCGGCCCCTGATCTGTATTAATTTCTTCATAGATCTGATGATGCTTCTCGAATCTCCAATTTGCGCTGCTAGATCTGGAACAGGAGGAGTCGCGGATGAATCTGAAGCCGCCATGGAGCAGGTACGCGGATGAGATCATTGCTTGACGTATGAGCCTCGCTGCCGCCCTCCATTGCACATATATGAAGATTCGAGCCGCCGTGAACAAATCCAACTCACTCGGCCCCAGATCTGTATTAATTTCTTCCTAGATCTGATGATGCTTCTCGAATCTCCAATTTGCGCTGCTAGATCTGGAACAGGAGGAGTCGCGGATGAATCTGAAGCCGCCATGGAGCAGGTACGCGGATGAGATCATTGCTTGACGTCTGAGCCTCGCTGCCGCCCTCTATTGCACAGATATGAAGATTCGAGCCGCCATGAACAAATCCAACTCACTCGGCCCCAGATCTGTATTAATTTCTTCCCAGATCTGATGATGCTTCTCGAATCTCCAATTTGCGCTGCTAGATCTGGAACAGGAGGAGCCGCGGATGAATCTGAAGCCGCCATGGAGTGAGGAGGAGCGCAACCGAGTTGGGATGAAGACGATGGAGCTGAAGTACCCCCCCGCACATGTCGCTGCCCTGGAAGTGGAGTCGGTGCCACGCCACAGTGAAGGAGAAGGAGTCGCTGTGCCGCGCTGTGGAGAGCGGAGTCCTGAAGCTTCTTAGAGAAGACCCCCCCGGGCCTTGGGCGACGCTCAAGAATAAGAAAAAGAGAAAAAAAATTAAAAAAATATATTAAATTAAACTAATTTAAATAAATAATTATTATTATTATAAATAAAATATGATAATAAATATTAATTAATAAAATTAATTATTACAAAAAATTATCTAATCAAATAATGAAATACTAAATAATAATCTTAAATAAATTTATATAATTATAAATTTATAAACCTAATTAAAATTATGTTAATAACTTTAATAATAATATTTAATAAAATAAATAATTATAAATTAATTATCTTAATAACATTTCATAAATATAAATATTAATAATAATTATTAAAATACTAACTAAATAATGTAATAAATAGTAATTTATAATAGTTTTAAATAGAATAAAATAAATAAAATAATCAATTAAATATGTTTTAATAAATCATTAAAAAATAACGATAAATAAATATTAAATAGTAATATGAAATTAATTTTTAAAAAATAATAATTAATTATATACGTAAATAGTTATTAAATCTTTTTGTTACATTTAAAAACTATTTTAATCATACTTGGTTTTGGTATGCTGATTCACGTTGGAGTCAGGTTCACATCCAAGTGAATTCGAACAACCGTTGAGAATTTAGTTACGAGGGAGTTGTTAAAGTCACGAGGGCTGTAAAATAAAAACACATGTGTGCAGTAGCCTAGGGAAGATCAAGTCGAGTCGGTGTAAGTTGGTGGTGACAAACGGAGTTTGACGAAGAAGATTAAAAGAAAAGAGAGGCATAAATATGGGGCTCTTGGAAGACTCATCATTCATTCGACACCTGGAAAGCAGAGACATCAGTGAGAGCAAGAGCACTTCCAGAAGACCCTTTAAAGTACCACTACTTGGAGATCCAGAAGAGCATGAGTACACAAGTAGAATATGATTCAAATAAAGGTTCTTCTCCATTCCTTTTCAATTTCTATAATATGTAATTGAACCTTTTCAATTTTCATAATGAATATGATTCTTGGTTAAATAATTCATGTTCAAGGGATTTGATTTCTGATGTTTCTTCTGGATTAAATTGGTGATATTTAGTCCATCATATTTGATCAATTTCTTTCACAGTTGGTGACTCTAGTTGTGGTGAAAAAATAGAATCACTGAACTGTGTGATTAATTTACTGGGGAGAGAGATTAATTAATCATTTTTTAAGGGTTGTGAACTCAATAGAAATCAAGTGAAGATGTTTTATTTTTAAACTAGTAGAGTTGAATTCACTAGTCTTGTTTCTTGATTAGAATTTATACAGTTTTAGTCCCTATTTCTTATTCAGTATTACTTCTACTGCTTATCACCACTTCAATTTTCAATTTGTTCTATTAAAAATTATTGTCTCATTTTTTCTTTACAATAAAAAAAATAAAAAAGTCAGAAAAATAATTTCACCCACTATTGACAATAGTGGGCTTATTTTGAAAATAAATTTGGTCACTCATCTAACTATTTATCCTTCTCTTGGGTTTGACCCTACTTTCCATTATACATTGTAGTTAGTAGGTTATATAAAGTCTTTAACTTTGACACAATTTCAATGAATATCGGGTCATAGTTCATTTTTATCCCTGTATTGTGTGTCAAACAAGCTATCGAACAATTACAGTTTATTTAAAGAGAGATATATTCTAAAATATTATGGTGTAATATTATTCATTCAAATTTTTATGGAAAAATGAGTATGAAATGAACTAATATAGATTAGTATTTCAATACTTTTAGTGATCATTTTTTTAATATGAATTATATTTATTTTATTGAGATCCAAAAAATGGTTAGTGATAGGTTTAAAATATTATATCAAGTCACTGAATCTGGAATGGTATACTATCAGTGGATTTATATCCAAAAATATATACGGGTAAAAATGGATATTTTGAATCATATCATGTGAAATATAGAATATTCATGAATATAATGATGCATACATTCCCTAATAAAATAGTGTAGTGAACAAAAAGAACTAGAAATTAGATGACATGGAAATGACCATGAATTTGAAGCCTCACACCTCATAATATTTTTAGAATAATGCTACAAAAAATAATATATACATTATAAAATGAAAATTTTTATAACTTAATTAATTAAAAAAACATTATAAGTCATAGAAAAAAATATTTATTTTTAATAATCTTTATGTTTTTTGACCACCCATAATTTTTTATGATCAAAAGAAGAATCACAAGGAAAATTCATTGAACAAGCTGATGAAGGTACATTTGTTTGTTATAAATCAAGAGGAAGAATATACATGTGTTATAGTAATAATTTGAAGAAGACAATTGATTTTATTGATTTTGTTATCGTACAAGATTTTAGTGATTTATTAAAAACATTTCAATTTGATGATAAAATTGAAAAATATCAAGAAGAAATTATTAATCATCAAGGAACTACTTCAATTGTAGTACAAAATTTAAAAAATGTATAATATAATTAATAATTTTCAGGTGATAATAAATACTAAAAATATAATGAATCTAATCAATAAAAACTAAGAAACATTTGGTTTCTTGAAATATTATCATATATAACAACAAAGGAATTCAAACATTAAGAATCATAATGATTTTGAATCACACAAGCTTACTTTCATAAGTGGAACTGAAGAGTGATGAATATTCATTACAACACAAGGATTGAATCAGTACTCTGGAAGAGAAAATAAATCATATTTAGAATAATTACACATGGTAGTAACTTTTAAATTCTATGAAGGAAAATATTATTGGGATAAAACGGGGTTTTAATAATAATCTCAACTAGTAAAGAGAAGTTGAACATAAAAATATCATCTAATTTGTAGGGTATACTCATAAATCGAGGGTATGAAAGATGTAAATACATTTTATCTAGTAAAAAATATCAAAACAATAATATTTTTTAATCTTATTTTTTATCAATAAAACTATATGGTTTTATAAATAGATGTGATGTAAAATTTCATGAATGGGCATCTTGATGAAGAGGTGTTAATTAAATAACCAATGGGATTTTTTCATATTAGTGATGTTTCTAATGTGTGAAAGTTATAAAAATGACCCTATAGTAATAAAAAAATTCCCTATGTATGGTATTAAAAATTGTTTAGTATCATGAAAATAATTGAATTTAATATTGTAATGGGGGATAATAATCGATATGTAGAAGAAGAAAATACTAACTCACTCATTGTGATAGTGTATGCTGATGCAAATATTTTTTTTTCATAAAAGAAGGGGAAACTTGTGAAGAATTTATCTTGCAAATGGAGAAACAATTTTAAATTTATATGATAGGTGAGTTGATATTTGAATTTGGTTTTTATGTGGATAACTTAATAGAATAAAATTTTATTTCACAATAAAAAAATGATTTCCAGTTACTGAAATGATTTGGAATACATGAGTCAAGTGAAGTATCCACTCATATTTCTATTGAGACAAAATTACCCATGGATAAATAAAGAAGTAACGTCATTAAAAATTATATTTCAATAGTTATTGAACGATTACTTTACTTAACATAATCAAGATGAGGAATAAAATATGATATATCACTTTGTTCTTGATTTTTGTAAAACTTGAAGGATTCACATCTTATGAATGCAATGTTGATCATGAATAATTTCAAAGTAGATGTGGAGTAAAAATTGATGTGTGATAATGATAAATAATTATAGATTTTTACCTTTTAATATGTTTATAAGTATAGGGATGTTAGATATTGTATTTTTTTATAGTATCATTAATTATCAAAGGAATATGTATTACACGAAACTCAATTAAGAAAATTTCATTTAAAATTTTCACAATACAAGATGAGTACTAAACGATTTTATAAAACATAACCCAAATGATTTAGATGACGTTTTAGATTTAAGAAACAAGATTTTAAGTCACATATCCCTTAATTATTGGGTGTGATAATCAAATCAATGTCAATCTTTCAATGAATCTAGCATAATGGGTCAACAATGAGAAAAAAATGAATATGTTTTATGAAATGTAAAATTTATGGATATCATGAAAAATCATATTATTAAGGACACCTTCCACAAATTGAGAGTTTTTAGAGTTTTTTCTCTTCAAAAATACTTGTAAGATTATGTTTTATATTTCCATCATTCATTCCATTGCATTTATTGACAAAGGGGATAATTCATTACCAAATATTATAGTAAATGGGGTGAATTCCTAACATTTGGGGAATTAATAAAGAGGGACATAATTTTTATTAGAATTTTAATTACATAGGGAGATATAAGGAAATATTATAAGTTTATATTCTTATCGGGATCTTAGAGTATATTGCATGAAAATACAATAGGCTTCAATGGATATCCCACAAGAGGTGAGTTAAAAAAGGGTGATTTGAGAGGATATTAATAAGACATTTTCAATATTTTATTATTCTAATCATTAAGGTTTTAATTTCTCTAACAAACATTACTATATCCAATAATTTAGTTTTTAGTAACTCTATCATAGGGAACGTACTGTGAATATTTTCTTTAGGTCTTGATTCATGAGATATGAAGTTATTTTTTAATTGTTTTTTTATTTTAAATGTACTCTTGGATTATTTGGAGATTTATTTGATCTTTAAAAAGGATAAGGAAAACATTTTTTCATGGGATTTCAAAATAATGTCATAATAAATATTTCATTTAGTAAAAATGGTCCTTTTTAAGAATATATTTTTATATTCATGAAAATCGCACCACAACACATATTGGTCATACTATGATTAATTTTTGAGGCTTTGGAGTTTGATATATGTATGAATTAAAACATTACACTTACCATTGTGTCACACTACCATTTTATTTGATAGTTTGTGGTAGATATTATATTGAGATGGGTGAATAGATGAGTATTACTGTGAAGAATCCACACTAAAATTTCAATAATTATGATTTGACCAATATAATTACTCCAAAATTCTTGGTATATGGGATTTGTTTCAGCAATTAGAATTAAAGATATATGATTCACAACATAATTAGTACATATTACAATACTATAGATTAGTATATTTTTTATGATAATTTAATGTATATAAATAATTATTCCCTAATATAATTCATCATGGTACAATATAAACGAGATATGTGTGGATCATAAGGTATTTAATTGAGGAGTTTGAGGAGTATATTAATAAACATGATCTTAGATTTTTGGATTTGGGTTTGATCAATCATTATACTGTAATTCAAAAAATTACACCATGATTTTGGGTGATCTATAAATAATAAATATTTTTCATAGGAATTATAATCAAACTTTAAGAGAGATACCTAAACATTCCATAGAGTATTCAAAATAGAAATAGGAAATGTTTTAGGAGAAGAAAATGGTGCACTCAACATCCATTAATCAGATACACTTAAGGAGGATTAAAGAGGTATGACTATGGATGATTTCACTAAACATTATCTTTATTCATTATATTTAAAATTATATACTTATAAATAGTTTATTAAATTCTCCCTTCTTCAAAATCTATTTATATTTTATAATAAAACATGGAATTTTGAAGCAGGATCACAACCTGTAAGCACCGAGGATGCACCCACTAAATAAAAATGGTGGGTGTCCATTGTAAAAATATATTATGTTAATGTGTTGTTATATATCTATAAAAAAATTTAATCATATTTGTTTTCTTGATCATTCATTGATCATATTAACTAAATGGAATGATAATATTGTGTATTTTATCTAAAGGTTGTTTTGGTCGCACTGATCCCCCCTCACCCCGTCCTTCTCACATTCTTCCCATGACACATCAAATTTCCACCTCAACACTTATAATATATGTTCCTATTCGATTCATACTACCTTAAAATTTTATTAAGACATTTATTAATGACTCTAAATTATATAAAGAATAATTTTCATGAAATTAGTGCAAGAGTTTTAAAAATCAATAAGATAATATTTAGCTAAAACTAAAATTTAGATCAAATATTTCCCTGGTAATTTTTTGATATCATGGTAAATTTGAACACACATCTAATTGGTGAAGTTATTATTGCTGGACCCATCCAATTCAGGTGGATGTATCCCATTTATTGGTTCATAAATATAATGAAATGAAATATGCATAATAAGGATCTTCTGGAAGGATCAATAGAGAAGAGTAATTTTATTAACAAATAAAATAATTTTTCTATTTCATATATCTGTGATGTTGATATGAAATTAGATGAAGACTCATAGGTTAAAAATGACCCAATTAGATAAGGAACATAATTTTATATGGAAAATTCTACTTCTATTCATGATCATCAATATATATTTTTCATCACTCCATTGGATATAAAAAAGATATAGTAAGTCATATTGTCTATTTTTTATATTCTATATTTTCATAAAACAATTGAAATTTAATATATATTATTTATTATTTAATGAAACATATCACTTAAAATAAAAGAGACATGCTTCTTAATAATAATTTAAATATCTATAAAGTTCATTTCCATCCATTTCATGAGTATTTCCTAACTTGTGTGTTTGTATCACCATTCAATTTCATTAAAAAAACTAGATAAATATTTTCAAATAGGATTATTTCATTGAGATAAATAAAATTTATAGATCCATAACATATATGAATTAGGAAATAATATAATGTCTAAATTTTCTCCAACTAGATGATAATATATTAGGTATGTAATGAATACATATGTATATATATATACAGTTCTTCTCTTCACATAAAAAATATTGATGTGTATTAAATAATGAAAATTAGTAGTTTCAGTTTCCCATCCATAATTTTATGTTATTATTGTGTTGAATTAATGTAAAAAATTAGAGATATATTTGATCATGGGTTAAAATTCATATTTTCAAGGTATGGTTAGTTTTATCTAGTTTTGATGAACTATTGTATAAATTTTTTAGTTTACATTAGAAAACATAAATAATATGTTATATAGAGTTAATAAAGTATGTAATGATACTCTTATATTATTATCACAAATAAGATTACTTTATTTTCATGTTATCTAATTGTATATATATTATTTTTTTTTGAAAATTTACCTAAAAGGATTATTTCAAATTGGATGAAAAGAGAATATTATTAGTGTTTATGTCAAAACCATACCACTCTTTACTCTATTATTTTATTAATTTATGATTCTCATTTTTTATCTCTCTTACTGGGTGGGTTTCCCTTAAATTTGGGATTTTTATGAGGTGGAGTTCATTTTGCGTAGTTAAGGTGAACTGTTAGTACTAGTAATGAAGAAACTGCATGATCAACCAATAATTATTTTGTATATATAAATCAAATAGTAGAAACATAGTTAGTCTAACCATGCAGCCTACCTATAAGGGTACCCATACCCTCATATAGAGGGTTCATGGTTGGTATATAATTTATCCAACCATATGAACAAACTGTTTATAGTGTCCAGATTAATAAAAATTAATTTTAATTATTTAACCCATGACTGAATTAAAACCCCAAGGGGTCTCTTCTATACACTATTCAATTTCTACCATGCGTAGAACACCTTTTTATTCTCCTCCCCTCTTCCTTGGGTGAATTTCATGGCTATTCATCAAGTTATGAATCCAAAAATTCAAGGTAAATTATATGGACCTATTTTATTCTTCCTATTCATTCCCTATATTTTTTTTATTTCCTAAAAATGGTCTTACAGAACAATAGTTACCCATTTCATGATTTTTAATTGAGGGGTTTTGATGTTTTAGGGCTATTTTGAGTTCTTCTTGATCTATTGGAGATTCTTTGACAGCGTTATGGTGGCTTAAAACTGTACTTTCAAATAATAACATGATTAATGGTAGGTGGTCCTTCGAATATATAATTAAATTTATAACTATGATTTCTTTATTTTTAAATACATGTATTATGCATTTAGAAATTTTATCATATAAAAATATTATAATTTAGGGAAATAATATTCTTCTCTTTTAGTTCCACCAAATGAACATGGGATTTCCCTTTTCATCGATGTGTAAATCCTATTTTGGAAATCCATACTATGTGATCATATAAATTTATGGTTTGATATTTAAAACTCTTAGTTGGATTATGAAAGTTATATTGGTAATATATATGTTTTTAATGATCAATTTTAAAAAGGATTGTTCTTAAGGATGGATTTCCACATTAGAATTTATTTTTAAAGCTCAAAACCCTTGAAACATTCCATTTATATTATAAAACATGTATATAATGATTTTATTTTTATGTTAGTTCCCATAGAATTCAATTATGTAATTTTATATAATACCTTAATGAAATTATAGTTGTCTATTTTTTAGGAATCAAAGGTTTGTATTTGATTTATTATGATTTTTACTATATACTATTATGTAATCATTATTTGTCACACTAAAGTTTCATAATCATGGGTTACCTCAAGTGTCTTGGTGGGAAGTCTATGTATGAATTCTAAAATAGTTTAAAATCATTCTCTAATTAGTAGACCTAAGAAATTTTTATTTTTATTATGGGATATTCCTCTCAGTTATGTTAATGAGGGAAACACTAAGTGTTCGAGGATGTTTTTTTATCTGGTTACAGACCTATTTAGTAGTTTTATATCCTTTCCCTAGATTTTCTTAATAAATCATAGGTTTCTAATTTGTGATTTTATAAATTTAATAATGTCTAATTATTTCTATAATTGAAAGTAAATGATTATTTTTAAATTAAAAACTTTGTATTCTTCACCTATTTTTATAGAAAAGATTGTCTAATTCATCTCATTTTACTTTCTTAATATCTTGGTTTTAAAAGATTATTTTATCATTTTTTCAAATTAAAACATATTTATTTATATTTATACCAATTTTCAAAACTAGAATAAAATTGTTTCACTTTTAATGGGTATAATTGGACCCATAAGTGGTTTCCTATTGGGCATATTATCTCACTAATATCATCATTATAGGTTATCTTATTCTATTTGGACATGACCATTTTATATTTGGATCATGGTTGGTATTGGGTTCTTTGTGTGGGTTGATGCTATTGAAAATTGGAGGTGACATTCTTACACATTTTTTAAGTTTATATCATAATTTTAGATTACATTACTCATTTTATTGTAGTTGATATATCAACTTGTTCAACATTCATCTTTTCACTATGCTCCTAGTATTATCATAGTGATTTTTTTTGACATGTTTAGTTTTATTTTTTGATCTTATTTATCATTATTCTTTACATTTTATTTCATTATACATATTTTTTTATATTTTATATTTTATATTTATATTTGGTTATGAAACTATCTAACATATGGTATGGTCATATTAGTTTTCAGAGTGGAGACAATTCACTTTATATTTATTCTTCTGAGGAATTTGTTCTCTATGGTACTCGGTCAAGGTTTTGGAGCTTATTACCAACATAATATGACCATGAACACCTTTTGGGTATGTCAAGTTCTAGATCAGGATCCCTATCCAAGGGGCGGCCCATGTTGGTTTTTGAATAACTTATATCAAAGCCTATAATCTTTTGAAGTTCTAGGTTCTTGAGTTCCCATTGATATTTTTATAAATCTAGTATTTTGGAGGTAAGATCATCAGAAATATAGTTTTTAACCATGATTAGGTGCTTTACCACAACATATTCAGGATGACACTAATTTATTAATATAGTGTGAGGTGTTTATGTCATGAAAATGGAATTAATCCTCAAATTGTTTTGATGCTTTTTTGTGGTTAGTTGAGTGTTTATTTATGTTATTAAGAAATTATTAGTTATTTTGAGAATCTACAAGAATTAGAGTTTGATTTGGAAGAAATTTAGGGGGTTTAAGGTTAATGTTCATGGTCTAGAAAACCATTCACAGATCATGTAGACCACTATATATAGATTCGAGTGAGATTTTCATTATTGGTGCATGGTATACAAAACTATATGTCCTAACTATTCATAGTGGTTAAATATTCTCAATTTTTTTTATTTGGGATTTGAGTTTATTTTTTTCATGCTCAACTTTATTTTAGGATGTTTTCAAATGTTTTAAATAGATCATAATTTTTTTATGTTTTATTTAATTTAATTTCCAATATAAAAAATAAGTTTTGTTCCAAAAAATGTATTTGAATTTTTAAAATTGGGAAAATTTTAATAAATTCAGTTAAGAATAATGTGAAATGGGTGTTTATAAATGTTTTAGTTTGGTAAATAAAATTCATTAAAAAATTAGTTAAAATTATTAAAGTATGTTTTTCTAAAACTCTACAAGAAATTTATTTTATATGATTTTGAAAAATATTTTGAATTATAAAAAATTTCAATGGTAGAGTGCATTGATTTTAATAATATTGTTTTGAGGAGCATTTTTTTGAAATTAAACCATGTTTTTTTGAAGGGAATGTATAATTTAATTTCCTAGGAAAACTAAAAGGAATTTATTATTTCTTTTTGTTCTAATGGATGGGTACCAGTTATATGATTCTTTTATATCTCAAGATTCATTTTGTTTTTATGTTTATTTTTGTTGCATTATAGTAATTTTAGATCAAAATATTAATTTATATTCATATTTTGGATGTTTTAATTGATGGAGTGTGTTTATTTTCTTTTTTATTTTTTTTTATTTTATAGTACAAACCCAATCTATCCTTGTGGATTATTATGAGGGAGTTGTGTGTGGTTCACTAGAATTACCTTTGGCTGATCAGGACTCTTTAGAGTTAGTTATTCCGACTGCTTCAATCATGGATCAAAATGGTCTTCCTATTCTTCCTCTATATTGGGATTTTGATTAACTGTTTCTAAATATAAATCTCCCTCATATCCTTCTGTAACCATATTTTTTAATAGGTAGAATAATGTATGAAGAGTATCATGGGGATATTAATCTATATTAATATTTTTGAGAGTCTTAAACTCATGTTTTTTATGTTCATATTGGAGGGCCCATGTTTATAGTGATAGAAGTCAATAGTCTTGATAAAACCACATATAAACCTTTCTTGGTAATGATTCAATGCACTATTTTTCTACCAATAATTTCCAATATCTATGAAAATAACTAGGGTTATATAAATACAATACCTACACTAAGGTGATGGATTATTATTGAAGTATTATAATGGATTTCTCTAATTTCTTCCATACCTTCTTGACTTGGCCATGGATGAATCCTAGAGGATTGGGATTTTTGAAATGGTTGCTCGACTAGATCTTCTAACAGTAGTGACTCCCCTTAGTCATAGAGCTTATGAAGATATAGTGACAAATGATATGAGGAATAAAGTCTTATTTAAAGGGATACCAGAAGAAATTTATGTTTCTCCTATCCATGACAGAAGTGTTGAAATATCCAATAATGGGTAGGGGAAGTGACCATAGTTTATGAAGGCTGGAAGTGGCATCAAGAATCCATCCATTTTCTTCATATTTTATTCCTTTAAAGTAAACACTAAGTGTATTATTAGTGTGGTAAAATAGAGAATAAGAATCCTTTAAGCCCAGATAATCCCATGAACTATTATACATGTGGCTTTCTAGTTCATATGGAAGTTTCTATCGAGGAGTTACTCGAAGGAACATAAAATCCTAATATACCCCTTTGAATCATCATTAGTTTTAACTCACTAAAAATATTTTTGAGGAATAATATATTTGAGGTTTTAACATGTTATATTTTGTCTTTTCCTTATTGTCTCATTATATAAATGAGTTATTATTACATCCCAGACACGCACTCCCAAAATCAAGGGATTAAAAAAACAAAAATTAAATTTATCGCTTGATATAAATAAATGTGACCCAAGTTTAATACTTCAAAACATATAAAATAAAATAGAAATATTGGACCACGTACATTACCATGGATATTTTATGTCTAAAGTTTTGGGGGATTAAGAATCCTTAATACACATGATAGTTTATATAAAATTCTATAAACTTTTATCGAACCTCACTCTAGTTAGTTTCTTATTCGATACAATTCACCATAAATATTTTACTCATCACTATACCTATGAAAATTATTTTAACACTTAGAGTGATAAAAGAAATTATCAGTAAGGGGTTTCAAAATAATAGGTGAAATAATTTGTCTTTAGAAATTATATAAAAATTCCTTCATGAAGATTTTATTTTATAAAAAATATTAAACATTTTTATAACAAATAAAATTTTCACTAAATAAAAAGTTAGGGTTTTCAAATCCATATATATTCGTTTAAAACTTTTAAAATACATGTTATAAATAATCCAAAATATCATTTCAAGAAATAAATACTTTGAAAAAAAACTAGTTTTCTTCTTTGAAAACATAAAAAAACTACTTTTAAAAATAATATCTATTTTTGGGAATATAATGATACTTGATAAAATTAAAGAAAAAAAAATGTGTCCACATGGAATATTGAAGGTATAAACATATATTTTAGTAAAAAATCTCTATTTGGTCATGGGTTAACTCCCCAGTTCTCATCATTATACCAATACCCAAGTGATTTTTTTAAACAAAACATTTTTACAAATCATTCCGTTCCTATTAAAAATCAGTTAAAATCACCCTTCAAAAACTTCATATCTATTAATTTTATTTTCAATGAGGAAAATAATTTCATATATAATATACATAATTTTAATTTAAAAAAAAAATCAATACCTTCATTTAGATTTACTCTATAAATTCATTGGAAAAACCCATTAATAATTCTTGGAAATTAATCAAATGAAAAAAATCATGAAAACATGGAATATGAAAGAGAAATAATGTTCATGGACATACTGTATAATTAATCATGAATGAAGTCCCTTAGTTTCAAAGAAAATTTTATGCATAAGTAACATTTTTTACTCTTTAAAACCATCTTTGAATCAGAAAAAAAATACATGAAACAAACTCCCCTAGAAAGATGGTTTTAAAAATAAAATTTAATTAAAAACATTTTTAATTACAATTATGGTATTAGAAAAAGGATATAATTTTAACAAAAACAATTTTTTCTTACCTTATTATCATATCACACTTAAATTATTCCCAAGTATTTATTTCGAAAAACATAGGGAATTATCCTATAAGATTACAAAAATAAACTCACCCTTTCTCACTTATTTTCCTTTTCCATCTCATACAACCAAGAGTAGAGAATAATGACATGGGATTTGGCCTAATAGATTTTTGAGTCATGGTTGATTTCAACCAGAAGATTATATTAACAATTTATATATGAACAAAAAATAGATATTAATATGTAAATATTAAGTATATTAAAGATCAGTTTGTCATCAACTTATCTTTGGAGATTTGAAAAAAAATATCATTTACAATGATATTATATATAGAATATAATTTCTATTACTATCTACTATCTTAAATTGGATCTCAAAATTATAGAAATAAGAATTCGTAGTCATATATTGACATTCAAGATAATGATGGGATCATGAATCCATCTCTATAACCATTTAATAATATATAAGATTTCAAACATGAAAATTCTAGAGTAGTTGAGTTTCATTAGCTTACCGAAGAAGCTTAGAACCAATACAGATAATGAATGTAATAAAACAAGGTTTTATAAATATAGATTATTATAATCATGTTCTATTCCACTAATTTGTTATTCTTATTCAAAAAAATATTCATGTAAACTGAAATTATAATGATTTACTTAATATATATATTCTTCAATGATAAATGTAGGTATTTTTGAGAGGATGAAGATGACAACACCGTAGGTTTAAATTTAATATAATGTGTTTACCTTTACAATTATTTACCTTTACAAGAGATGGATATTTACTTTATGTGGATTAATATTACCTTTATATAGGTTTTATGACCCTTACATAACCTATTTTAAGTTGTATTTTCCCTTAAGTGAGTTTTGGTGTACCATTATGTAATCCTTTTGAAGATCCTTTTCCCCATATGCAAGTACCTTATTACCATTAAGTGGGTTTTTTGTTCAGAAGAATTTTGTATATTTATGTTCTTTGTACTCCTACGTAGGCCTGAAAAATTTTGGGTTATCATAACATTTCCTATGTGTCGGGTGTGTTACCCCTACACAATTCACATCAATAACCTTATGTAGGTATTTTATTTTTGGTTCTACCCTTACACGAGCAGATCTAACCTCACATGAGTAGGTCTAACCATATATATCACTTGGTAACTCATTATTTCCTTTCCAAAATCCATATATAAAGGCCTATACCCTTAAGTAACTCATGGAAACCAGATTTTAATTTGACACTAGATCCAAAATTACTCAATAACCAATATGCAATAGTGAAACTCTTTATTACCTTTAAGTAGAGTTCATTTTTATACAAAATAATATTATAATAATTAAATAATACAATTCTTATTATAAAATTTGTATAACCAATTAATTTTATTTGTATATTAATATATGTTCTATTCAATTATGTTATACATATTTGTACAAGATAAACATTTTTTTTCAAAAGTATATTTATCTTAAAAAAATATTTCATTATCATTATAATTATTTAAAATTATATTAATCCATTTATTATTTTTATTATTATATTATCAACATTTAATTATAAATTTCATAATGATATTTTTGAAAAAAAAATATATACATATGTAATTTATTGTAAAATTATAATATATTCAAAAGTAACATTATTAAAAACTTATTTTTTTTCATTTTAATAAAATAAAAACTATAAATTTCATACAAAATCAAAATAATTTTATAAAATTAATAATAAATATCAATTTAAAAATTAATTTATTAATATTTACTTACAATTTTAGAAATAGTTTAAAAAAAGACCATATTATCACGTTTATAAACATCCAAATAGAATTATTATAAATATATTCAACCACATTCAATATTAAAAATATTTAAATATTGAATAAAAATACATTCGATCATAAAACTAATATCAAAATATTTCTTGGTTTATTTTAATTTAGTAATTATTTTCAACATATTATTACTTAAAAGGGAAAATTATATACTAAATATCATGATGTTACAATCCATGCCTGTCATATAAATTGCATACTTATATTTTTAACTACCCAAATAAATGTTTAATTTCTTAATTAAAATTAATAAACTAAACATAAATGATCTTATATCCTAAATGTTATCAATACCTTTAAAATTATGCTAATAAAAATAAAATTTATATTCCTCTAATAAACCCTTCTCTAAAATACATACTAAACCGAAGGGTTTTATTACCTTAATTGGATCTAAAAATTATGAAATTTTGGATCACTATATCTCTCATTAACCAAAAATATCATCATTCACTTAAAGAATTATCTCCAAAATTATAATAAGGGAAAAAGTTCTTAACTAGAGACATAAAAATCTCAAAAGTTGTGTAAATAGTCCCTCTAATATTGAGTGTGATATCCCATAACCATACTATTATAATCTATTTCTTAAAAACATAAACTTTACATTTCTATCTTGATACAAATATATGTGACCTGATTTCAACCCTTAAATACATATAACATAAAAATTAAATATTGGAACATTTACATGGCAATTGATCTTTTAGGTATAGATTTCTAGAGGCATAGGAAACTCTAAAACATATCAAACTCTATAAAAAATATACAAACTTTTATCCGACTTCGCTCAAGAAATATTATTTGTTTAGACCATTAACCATTGATTTTATACCAATCACTACACCTATGAAAAACATTTTAAAACATTTAGTGATCTAAAAATGGCTTAGAAAGGTGTTTAAAATCAATAGGTAAAATCATTTCTCTTTAAAAATACTACAAAAAACTCATTGGAAACCATTTCCTTTTATATTAAATTTAAAACACTTGATATTACAAATAAATTCTTACGTAAAAATTTTGGATTGTCAAATCCACAAGAGTTATTTTTAATAAAATTTAAAATATATATTATCTTGAAAACATAAAATCCATTGAAAAAATATATCCTTTGAAATAAAATCATTTTTATCCTTTAAAAACTTCACATCATTACTTTTGAAAATAATATCACTTTTTTGAATAAGATGACACTTTCCAAATATTATGAAATCCTTATGGTCACCGGGGATATTGATGGTCTAAAAATCACTTTTTAATATAAAGTCCCCTTGATGTTGTGGGTTCTCTCCCCATTCCACATAATCATAACTGATACCCAATTGTAATTTTTTTAAATAAAACAATTTTTTAAAAATTTCTTTTACAATTATAGGTAAATTAAAAATCACCCTTAAAAAACCTCAGATATATATAATTTATTTTCAAAGAGAAAAATAATTAAATATCTAATAATCATAATATGAAATTAAAGAAAGTTTATATCATTTTTTATATTTTCTCTAAAACTTTATAGGAAACACATATAAATAGTTTTTTTGAAGTTAAATATATGAAAATGGTATTCAAATAAAAATTTAGTTTCAATGAGAAAAAAAGACCATGTACATAAAATAAAAGAAATCATGAATGATATCCTTGAATTTTAGTTAAAATTTCAGTAGTTGAATAAAAATTTTAACACTTTAAAACCATAATTGAGTTAGAAAATAAAATACTCGAAACAAATCCCCTATAAATAGTGTTTTTAAAATAATATTTGAACAAAAAATTTCCATTATAACTAGTGTTTTAGAAAAGGAATATAATTTTAAAAAAGATTTTTTTCCTTAATAGAATATCTTACTTGATTTATTACTAAGGATTTATTTAGCAGAACCCTACAAATTATCCCATAGGATTCCACAAACATACTCACCCTTTATTCCTTATTTTAACAATCCTTCTCATAAAAATGGGAGATAATAATAAGGACTATGTTTTTGGATATAGATATTTAAGGGAATTGGTTAGTTTCAACTAGAAGATATTGTTCACCCTTTGTAGCTAAAATAATACTGGATAAAACTATTTAAATATTATGTATGTTAATGATTAGTTACTTATCCACTTATCTATTGAGATTTGATAAAATATAATTAACATCGATTTATATATAAAATATAATTTCTGTTACTATCTACTTTATGAAATAATTTCCCCAAATTATGAGGAAACATATGAATGATAATATATATACATTCATGATCATGAATTCAAAACTTTAACAATTTAATAATATATAGGTTATCAAACATGAATATTTAAGAGTAATTGAGTTTAATTAGCATAGTGAACAATAGGGGAACTGATACAGAGAATGCAGATAATAAAACAATGTTTTAAAAATGAGAATGCTTATGATCATCTTGTATAACCCTTTTTTTCATATTTTTCCTGACCCCATCCCCTAAAAAAGTACACCTCATTAGAAATAAATGAGATAAGGGAGATGATGACTTACCAAGTCCTTCCTTCAATATTCCTTGGCTTGCCGATTAGAATTAAGGATATAATAAACATATAATGGGAGGCATTAACTTCTACTAGAATGTGAGGAAGAGTGAGATATGAAATATAAAAAAACAAAACCTACATAGATATATAATATAAATCCTAAGTTTATACATGTAATTTCATACATTGATAAACAACTGAAAGGAAAACTATAAGTACCAAAAAAGGTAAACACAATAGTGACTATAAAGACTAAACATATCCTAAAAACCCACAAGATAGTAATATCCAACTTGGGTGTGTTGAATTGAAAACAATTTATATATACATGAGGTGAGTATAATAGTATACTCAACTGGATCATCCCTGGAGCCTCTCATGTAAAAGGTAAAGAAACCACAATAAAGCATAATGGGCAATAGTGAATCTAAATCATCACATAAATAGATATACTAATTTCCTAGCCTCACCGTATTCAACTATCACCATGTATCACAAATAATATATCATTAATTATAATAATAAAACATCAAGGATACCCCTTTCCCACTTCCCCACTAGTTTTCCACTCTTCCCCAATGTTGTATATCCTGATCCATCTATCTTAAAAAGTAAGCCAGCCCACAGACACCTAGGCTATGTATCCCAACATGAACCTTGTTTATCTCATCAACACATAACCCCATATAATATCATCATATAGTTACCAATGAGTTTTTGTGAGATAACATAGACCATATGATGTATATCATATATAGGTTATTATACCGCAATCTATCAGATCCCATACACTAAGTAAGGTACCTCAAGCAATCACATCCTTTACACATCATAGCTATAATAACCACATGGATATTATGTCAAGAGATACATGTGTGTGAAATAACCATAATAAATAACAACCCTCAACATACATATTTGGTAAAACTAACAACTATTCATAACAATATATATAACTACCAAGAGAAGATAACAGAGCTATAGGTGGTAGTTATCTATCCATCATCCCATCATGATGTCGGGGAAAACACCATCCTAGTGTCCATTGAGTGTGAGTATCCCTAAATGACATGTGTGGGGTAGCATATTAAATCATATAACATACATGATATAATTTAACACAAAATTATACTATGGGAATAAACAAATTTTATACTAAATTATAGATAACAAAACTCAGAATCCTAGCTATCACTACCAACACTAGATATCCTATAGTAACAAAATGATTTTAAAGAGATAGATTAAATTATTTCTTTTATTTTTTATCATTTCAATTTAATTTAATTTGGTCATTATCAATTAATTAAAAAAATGCATCCACTAAAATTATTTTATTCCATATTTCCTTCATCAATATAGTGATTTCCATGACCTCTAGGAACATTCCAAACCAAGACCACAATTTCTAAAGATGATATCTTTTCATTATAGAAACAACCAACCCCATGGGTTAAATATTTATTAATAATTATTAACATTACATAATATAGTCACTCTAGTGAAACCATCCTAATCTACCACTAAAAGGAAACATGAAACCAAGAGTATCCAATAACCTTGTGTAGGGGGAAAGAAATGTAGAGAAATAAGAAATCATGGCATTGTGTAAGAACGAGGATCTTCATTTTAGGTATGGATCTTGATTTCGAGTGTTTTTTAGGAAAAAGGAGGAAGATAAATGTTCCTCAACAATTCAAGAAAACTTTTTATAAGATTAAAACATGTTTCTAGTTGAGGTTGGAGATTTAAAGAAATATCTTGAAGAATAAAATAATCGTAATAAATATCTGGAAGTGAAGTTGAAATAAAAATAAGAAGAGTTGGAACTTGTCCAACAAAAACATTCCAAAGCATAATTGATAAATACAAGTTACCAAAACACTATCACTGAAGTTGGAGAAAGTTTTCTAAATGAGAAACCTGAGAATATTCCACAAAAGTTACCTTCAAATAGTGAGAAGAAAGATGGATTTTTTTATGAAAAGAAGAATGCTAGGAAATTCATATATGTGGCCAAAACCAACAAGGATGGGAATTCAGAAGTTAAAAAATGACCTGAGTTTAGAAATGTTTTAAGAAAATATTAATCTGGAAAGGTTTCCAATACATCCGGTTCCAACAATACAGAAAAGAAAAGGAAAAATACAATTGGTAATAGAAAGGTTGGTGACTTAGAAAATAAGGGGAAGAAGGTGGTTGAAAAACATATTCAAAATTATGGATAATATAGAAGTTTTAGAGGAAAATAATCAATCTATGGCTATTTATGGTATTTTGGGGGATTTATACACACTAATAATATGCATTGGTTTAACCAGAAACATTTCTATTATCCCATAGGTTATGAAAATAAAATGTTGATGGGGAGTCAATATCCTCAAAGAAAGAAGTCTGAGAAGGTTTTTTAGAATAAACATGAGAGTAATGAAGTAAAGATTGAAAATAGGTTCCAATCATTGGAAACTATTTGTGAAATATGTGATCCACCTAGACACCTTGAAAATGGATGTCTTGTTTTGTTACCAGTATAACAAAAGGTTTTAAACAAATCTCAGAATCCGGATGTTTTGGAAGTTATGAAATACATATATGATAAGTATGAAAAGAAAGAGTGCTTAGTTGTCTGGGCAGAACACGTTGACTTGGTAAGGAAATTGGAGTAAGAAAAAAATAAAGTAAATAATAGGGGAAGAAATAGAATTCTGAATAAATGAGAAATGTTGACAAAAAGTTATCAACATATTGTGGATATGAAAAATAGAAGCATGATATCAAAAATTTTTCAACTATATTTCCAGAACAAAAGACAAGCATGGGAAACAAATATGTTTCTAATGATAAAGAGAATTCGACATCATCATCAGAAGATTCTATAGATAAGAAAGAACTATTCAAAAAATATGAGAAGGATGAATAGAAGAAAGAAAACACATCGAATGAAAAATCCAAGAAGAAGAAGAAAAAGGAAAGACTGAGAGAGTACTCTCAATCTGTTTATTGTTTCTAAAGAACAATAGAGGTTCCTCCTTATTCCAAATATCTTTTTATAATAGTTCTAACATTTAGTAAATTAAAGGAGTGTAAATAAGGAATATTTAATTTTTGAGTCTCTTACTTTTCTTGAAAAAGAAAGTAATGAGAATACGAAAAGTTTGTTTTGAAAATTTAGGTTTTTATACAGATGAAAATTCTGATGTGTTTGTTGAGATGGGTGAATGTTACTTTTATCCTAAACAAATTCTTTCAAGGTTTTCCCCCATGGATGAGAATTTCGGAAGAAGGATGTAAAAGGTATTACATAAAAGTTATGTTATATAAAACATTGATCACCTTGATTATACACTCCTATTTTATACACTGGTTTAGCCCATATATAATTTGAGTTATTTAGTTAAGGTTATTTGTTAATTAAATCATGTGATACCCATGTTGAAGAAAATTATGAACCTCTGTAAATGGTGATCATTTTCTAATAAGGGAGAAAGTTATCTTAATGTACCATTTTAATTTGATTGTTAATAAGGGGGAGAGATAAGAGAAAGGGGGAGAGAAAAAAGAAATAGGTTAAGTAAAATAGGAAATAATACCACTCATTGTTTTTATGATATTGAAGCGATTAAAGTGGGTATTGACCAAAAATACAAAGGGGGAGATTATTAGACCCAAGTTGTGTTTTGGTTGTATTTGTTTTCAATTGATCAATATCCTAAAAGAAATAAAGTATATTAAAAAAGATCATAATGAGGGTATGGTATTGAAAATGATCGTAATGAGGGCTTAGTATTGAAAAAAATTATAATGAGGGTTTGGTATTGGAAAAGTTAATAATGAGGAATTTAAATATCGTAATGAGTAATTTATCAAATTCACTCTAGATTTGGTATTAAAGAAGTGGTTTTTTATACAGAATCAGATTCACTATGAATTAAATGTTCTAAATGTGACAATTCATTGCTGATTTGTATTTCATAAAAATAGTAATTTTAATTAATAACTTGTGATGAAATCTTACTGGAATAAAGAGTGAGTGGAAGAGATGCTGTTGATCATAAAAGGATTGTATCTAGATTTATCATACTTGGGTAGTAGAGAGAAAGAAGTGATACTGATTTTTTTCAAAACAATTGTATATTAGTGGAAGAGAGAAAGAAGTGATATCAATTTTTTTTCAAAATAATTGTATCTGGGTGAAAGAAAAATAAGAGATGCTTCCAATAGAAATATTAGTATTGATTGAAAAAGGTGGTGCTAATTGAAAATGTGGTATCGAATTAAAAGGTGGTGATGATTGAAAAGGTGATGCCGATTGAAGAGGTGGTTCTGATAGAAGAAGCATTTCTGATAGAAGAGTAAGAGATGGCGCCAATTGTTTTTCAGAATGATCATACCCAGAAAAGATCACATTTCAGGAAATCATTTCCAGGGAAATCGTATTCAGAATGATCGTACCCAGAAAAGATCATATTTTAGGAAATCGTATCTAGGGAAATCGTACTTATAATGATTGTATCCATAATGATCTTACCCTGAATGACCATATCCAGAATAATTGTACCCAAGATGATCGTATCCAAACCATTTTTTAGAAAAGATCATACTTGAGTTGAGAAGAAAATAATGTAACTAGAATGAATGGAAAGTTATTATAGTTTCCAATTCAAGTCAGATGATGCTAAATCTGATCCTTAATGAACTCAAAGTCATGAAGGAGGTCATGATTCAAGCATAGGTTTATAAATTTAGTGATTATTTCAATTATTTCAAGAGAATAAGTTAATAGGATGATCAAAATTATAGTTAACCATTTCAAAAGGGTTGAATTACTTTGTTTTTATAAAGAAAAGATATTTACGAATGATTTGTTAAGGGGGATCTTGCCAAGGGGGAGCCTTTCATTCAAAATAATGATTGTATATCAAGTGGATAATTCCGTTTCTTCAGTAAAATCCAATTAGTATAGAGCATTGTCATGAAGAAATTAGTTTTAGGAAATCATACTCGGCAATTAAAATCAGACTCGATAATTGAAACTGTACACAAAAATTAAAATTGGACTTGATAATTGAAATTAGACTGAGAATTGAAATGGGAGTCTTTAGAAGAAGAGGTAAAGAATATAGAAGTTTTAAGAATAACCGAGAAGCATTGAAGATGTCATAATTTCTCTGATATTTTCAGGAGAAATTCAGATTTGGGTGAATTTAGGTGGGCGAGAAAGTGTTTTGGGATTTCCATATAAACATGTTTTGGGTCACTTATAAAAGGAGTAAAGTACATTGTACTTAACCTATGATGAAGTACTGTTAACAACAATAGGGATAGAAGCTCTAAGTCTCTAGAGATAAGAGGAAGTCTTCATATTTATCTTGTATTGAAGATGTCTTGATGGAAAAGTGAAAGAGAAGTGACAAGATTGTGATGATTGTATTCAGTTGATCATCATACTCAGAATTTATTGTACTAAGTGGATCATCATATTTAGATTTTAAATTGTATTTGGATGATTCTAGTATCAGTATTAATTAATCAGAATGGGATTTTCCATATTGGGTATTTATGTATTCAAAATTTATGGACTGAGGGTGTATCATACTGATTTTTATCATACATAGGGATTGAAGTGGTTCCAATTCAATTATATTGTATTCTATTAGAAAATAGGACTGAGAGAATTGTATCAGGGAGAACCGTACATGAAGGAATCAGACTCAGAAAATATCGAACTCAGAGTTTCATTACAAAGTCCAAGTTCTTCTTACCTTTCTTCTAAGTAAGTAATTTAATAATTTTATTTCAATTGAATACATTTGTGGAATTAAAAATAAGTGCAAGTAACATGAGTTGTTATAAAAAAATTGAATTACCCTTTTTATGCTAAGAGGGTGCACACATGATAGTGTGATTATTTCATAGTGCTACACGAGTGTAAGGGAATATCCTACTCATTGTAATCCTAGGGTTGTTTTCTAGTGGATTGTATGGTATTAGATTATTTCCAAACCATACCATGGGTGAGCTATTCTTATTGAATAGTAAAACTTATAAATACATGTGTTCCTATGTATGTGTGTTTGATTTGTTTTTTAGTAAGGAATTGAACTTCTTACAAGAGGCAATGCTTGTTTCAATTGAAAGGAAATATAGAAGAAAAATATTTTTACTGATTCACCCCTCTCCCTCTTAGTGACAAAATACACTGACTGGGAACTTACAATACCAACCTCCTCTAGATAATCTTCTATGACAGAATCTAAAACAAATCCCTCATACATTTACTGAATATGGCCCTGAAACTCTTAGAGCATCCCCCTCTAAGTGTTTTTGATGTCAACCTGTTCTCTATTATGATATATTGGGATATCCTACTAAAAATATTCAACGTGAACCTGGTGATGATGTGAAAATAGATCCATACCAGCAAGAACAACTAATGGTTAAACTCAAAAACCTAGAATATTAAATATTTGACATTAAAACATTATTTATTTTTTTATATTGTTTAAGTTTTTAACATTTCCCAAGGTCACACCATTTCAAAAAAAAAGAAGAAAATATTAACGATGAATTATCCATTCCAAGGTATCTACCTCACAATCAATATAACTTCATTTAGTAGGCTTAGTAAATATAATGCTATGTACATCAGATTATAGGGGCCCCTAAATACCCATGTATCAGCCAGTATTCTATATTTACATTTCTTATTAACTAAAACTAACACCATTTCTCTACTAACCCATGAAATCTCACCTATTCCTAACTCAAAAGCCCATCCTATACCTTAACCGTAACCTTTGATATCTCTCTTTCATGGACCCCTTCCTTCAATAAGTACCCCTATTGGGCTAGTAATGAGAGAAGGGAGATAGTTACTACCTAGTTTATTCCTATAGTAGTCACCGGGATGGATACTATCACCGATGATACAATAAACATAAATAAGATGCATTACCTTGTAAGATAACACACAAAAGAGAGAGATAAGATAGATACAAAAATCAACACTATCTATGATATATAATAGAAATCCCAACTATATAAATGTTATATTATAGAGTACAAATTGATGAAAAGAAAATGAAAACTACCAAAAGGGTAAACTTGAAAGTGAGCATGAAGACCAAACAGCTCCTAAAAAACCAAAACCTATTAATATCCTTTCAGATCTACCACCTACTCCTACTGATATAAAATCAATTTATTTAAATGTGAGTTTTAAATAATAGTATACTTAGTAGGATCATCCCTCGAGCCTCTCCTGAAAAGGATATTGAAATCATTCTAAATCATAGTGAACAATAGTGAAACTAACTCATCACCTAAACAACTATACTAAGTTCCCAAACTCACCATGGATAACTCTAAGTACCACATACAATATGCCATATATTATAATAATAAAACATCAAGGGTACCCAAATCCTACTTCCCCACTGGTTTCCCTCTTTAACACAATGTCTCAATATCTCTCTACAAAAGTAATTTAGCCCACAAACACCTGGTCTAGGTATCAAAACATGTAACACATGCATCACATAATCAAATCATCCCATATCACAACATCATATAGCAATCAAGTAGTTTTCAAGAGCCTCTATAACCCATAGGATGTGTATCAATGATAGGTTATTATACATCAAGGCATTATAATGTATACGCATCATACCTATAATAAGAATTTGGATAGTATATTTGGATATAAAATTGTTTGAAATTACCACAAACAATCACAAAACACTACAGACATATATGTAAAAACTAAATTTCATTTAAAACATCACATATAACTACCAAGAGAAGAGAGTTGGGACAGAGGGGGTAGTTAACCATCCATCCTCCAACTAGGATATTTGGGAAACAAACTCTCCCAAAGTCCATTGGGTTTCAGTAAACCTAATTAACATGGGTGGGTTATCATATGAAATCACATAATATTTAGGATATAATATTGAAAAAGAACAAAACATTGGGCATAACCTAGTCATAGAATCAACTACAGTTAACATCACTCGGACTCCCAACTACCACTATTAGGAAAATATATCCTATAAGTACACATTAATTTTATGGATCTACATTAAATTACTGATTTCATTTTAATAATTTTACTTTATGTTAATTAATTCATTATTCCAAAATTTTAAAAAATGTTCCACTAACATTATTTCATTCATATTTCTTTCATCATCACAGTGAATTCCATTCTCTCTAATTATAACCCAAACCTAGTACATAGTTTATAGTGATCAACTCCTTTTCATTATTGAAACAACCAACCCCATGGGTTAAGCAATTATTAAACTTTATTGACATTAAATAATATTGGTACTATTAGAAATATATCTGAATCTACCACAAATAGGATAGTTGCCACCATGAACATCCAACTTTCTCAAGTAGTGGTGAATGGAAAGAAAATAAACAAGAAACCCATCCATCATCCATTAAAAAGATTCATATCAAGAAAGAATACAACTATACCACAATAATGGGTAATCCTAGCCTCATATTGTTCCATCATCTCGGGTGCCATACCCAACACCCGCATGAATATCTCAATGAATCTTGTAATCATAAGGGTCAACATCTACCGTATCATCTGAGCCCCCATCCCATATCTCATTATCCATCCCATGATTATATCACATTCCATAATGATGATCACATCTATAGAACATCATAAGGAATAATGAAAACAGACATAATCAACCTAGAAACTTGGCCCTAAAATAAGGAATTATATCTTCACATACAAACAAGCTCTCACGATTCCCAAAAAACGGCATTCATCCTTTAAAAAAATGGGTACTCAAGACCCCAATGATTTATCTTTAACAAACCCCTGATTTTTGTTCCATCATGAATTAAATGATTCATTATTCACATGTTACAACTTATAGAAACCTAAGACATCAAGATATAACAAGATATAAAAATTTTAACATTCTATTAGCATTAATTCTCTAGTTTAAGGGAACTCAGAGAAGTGTCATTCTCATTTGACATGGATTTTATATTATTATGATAAATAACCACTAATGTGCTTGATCTTCATAATTAATTCTTATAACATATGGAGGATCATAAATAGTTAAAAATGAAAATAAGAGAAAAATATCTATAAAAATAAGAGACAAACTATTATCATAGAATTAAAAATCGATTTTCGATCATTATACATTTACTTATTAATTTATTTCAATATTTATTAGGTTAATTCCATTAAAATCCAAAAGTATTTATGATTTTAACTTTATTATTTCATATAAATGTATTGGAGAAGAAAAAAATCCCCTAACTAAATATTTTCAACATTATTCCCATGAGAAAAAATCAATATCATAGATCATGATCACTTATACCGTAGGAGAGAACATCCTTCCAAGGATTTCATGCCACAACCATAATAATAAAAACCTCTTTTAAAACATGGATATGAACCTCCATCACGTGGAAATAAAATGTATAAGGAACATTAATTAATAACTATATGAGAATAGGTATATCATACCTTATATTTTTGTGGATCAAATAAATAAGTATAGGATTCATCCCCATTGAAGGGCTCCAAAAATGACTTGAAAAACTTCCATTTTTCTCTTAGAGACTTGGGAAAAGAAGCATAGGGTTTGAGAAATCTAGATCCTATCCATGTTATAAATAACAAGGAACATGGTATATTTATGTCATAACCCTAAAATTGTTTTTCATAAATATGTTGAAAAATAAGTTCCATAAAAAAAACGCATTGCATCAAACCAAAAAAATTATATTTAATTCATTTCCTAAATTTTAGGTTTACAAACTAATTTACATGGGATGTAAAAATCAAGATGAAAAACCCCCATAGACTATAATACATAATTACACCATAAACCACTTATTACAAAGTAAATAATCTATAATTACATCTTTTTGTAGTTAAACACCACCATACCTCCACTAATCCTCTTCTGAGCTCTACGAACATCGAAAATACGCAAAGGGGAAGGCTAGATTGATCTGGTCCTTTTTTTAAAAAAAAATCATTATATAAATTTATATTGTAATTATAAATTTAATATAGATATTAATTTATTCTATCTGTATCTTTTTTATATAGGGATGAATATGACAACATAGTAGGCTTAAATTTAAGGGATCATGTTTAACTTTACAATGATACACCTTTATGTAAGATACTTATAACCATTATGTGACTTTATGATTACCTTTACGTAGGTTTTTTGACCCTTAAATAACCAATTATGAGTTTCTTTTACCCTTATATCAGTTTTTGTGTACTAATATACAACCCTTTTGATGTTATTTTTACCCCCAAGTAAGTACCTTATTACACATACAAGAGTTTTTCAGATAAATATCCCTTATATAAGTTTTATGAACTCTTATATAGCCTTTTCTAAAGCGTGGGTTACCCTTATGTAGCCCATGTATTGGGTGTGTTACCCTTACACATGTTAGGTTTATACCATTATGTGCGAAGTGCGCCGATGGCTCTACCCCATTGCGAGTGGGATTATACTCACGTAGCACATGGGAATTTTTTATTAGCTTTATGAAATCCATATAAAAGTTCCTATACCCTCATGTAACACATTTAAATAGACTTTTACCTTGACATTAGATCCACAATCTCTCAATACCCTTTTATCAACTATAAAAACATTTGTTTCATTTATGTTGAGTACATTTTTATTCAAAAAAAGATTTTAACTATTGAATTTTATAATTATAATTTTAAAACTCATATAATTAAATAATTTTATTAGTAAATTAATATAATATTTCTACAATAGTGTTAAAAATATATGTATATATAAAAAAATTCAATTTCAAAATTTTATTTGTTTTAAACAAACACTGTCATCATCATGTTAAATATTATAACTTAAATTAATCCATTACATAATTATATTAATATATTACCCATAATGAATTATAAATTTCATAATTTCATATTCAATAAACACACACATATATATATATTTATCATTTCTTGAAAAATAATAATAAATTAAAAAGTAAAAATATAAAAATAAAAAGGTTTCTCATTTTAATAAAATCAAAAAAATAAATTCCATACTGAATAAAATCACTTTTATATAGTTAATAATAACTTGAAATTTAAATATTTATTTATTAATATTGAATTACAATTTAATAAATAACTTCAAAAGAGATTATTTTTTCCATTATAAACTTTAAAATAGATTTATCATAAATATATTCAACAATATTCAAACATTAATAACTCATTAAATATTTAATAACCATAAACTCAAAAATAACAATGATATTAATATCATTATTGCTTTATTTTAATTCAATAAATATTTTCCACATAGTGTTATTTAAAAAAATATGTTCAAAATCTCTGAATGTTATAGTTATTACATATTTTCTTTAAATGATTTAATGTCTTGGATTATGATTTTTTTGATTTATGAGAACCTTTAATTGATAGTAATTCATTTTGGTAAATTTTTAATCTTGATGATTATTATTTATAATTTGTTTTCTTTGTGTGGTTGGTTCTATGAAATTCGTCTTCTATTTTTAGTTCTTGGGATTCATTAGGATTTTTTATCCTTATTATAGATAAATTTTTAGGCTTCAATAGAAGTTATAATATAGTGGGGATACCACCACGAAAGACTCTCTTATAAATCCCTAAGTGCACTTCTTTTTATATTTATTTTTGATTTGTGATTTGAAGATTTTGAGTTGGTATCTTGTCCATGACTGTTCCAAATGTTCTTCTAGACTTTTTTTATTTCTTTGGATCATGGATTTTGTTATGGATGCTCCTAGATATTTTGATCGCATAGTCTTAGGTCCTTTTATATATGTTCTCTCTCAGATCGATGCACTTTCCTTTTGGGATCTCTTGTGAGAGATTTAGTGTTTACCATGTTAATTCGTTGTTTTTATAGATATGAGACCTTGGGTGTATAAATATTTGGTCTTTTTAGATTTTATTGATATTAAAAATGTGTTTTCTTTCTGTACTCAATTATCTATCTTGGTGAATAATTTGGCTCTTCAAAGATATTCTATTTTTTCTATAGTTTAACAAATCTTGAGTCATTTATCTCCTAATTAAGTTGAACTTAGATTATTAAACCTAATAAATAAGTTATTTTTTCTTTCTAGTGGTATAAAAAGGTATACTAGGGATAATTATTAAACTCCAACCTTCCTTTCATCTATTATTTCATTTATTTTTTTGTATCCTTTTTCTCTCTCCCTTCCTAGGTGTATTTCCTTGAATTTTATAGTTGTTGGAGGTGAATTTGATGTCCCAAAATTAAAGTGAATAATTATTACTAATAGGAAGGAAATAGTGTGACATGACTATAATTTTTTGTAGAGCCAAATTATACAATTTTCAAACTGTTAGTCTAATTGTTCGTTCAACATGTACAAGTGTAGAGACCCTCCAGTTGAGGGTGCATGATTTGGATAACCATGTAGCCAAACCATATGTAGTGTCCAACTAATTAGAAATAACTTTTTATCTTTTTAAACCTAATATAATTAAAAAATAAAGGGGTATCTTCTATTCCCCACTCAGGATCTACCACACTAGGCGTGGCTCCTCCCCCTCTCACCTTCTTTATCGGTTGGTTTTTAGGGGGATTCATCATGTTTTGAATCCAACCCTTTAAGTTGAACTCTTCAAAACTCATTCATTCTTCACATTATTTATTATTATTTCTTTTTTATTTTCATACCATGGTCTTTAAATCCTAGGTTTATCTCTTTCATGATTTTTAATTTGTTGGTTTTGATGTTTTAGGTTTTTTTTGAGTTCCTCTTAGTCTATTGGAGATTCATTACCATGCTATTGTGGTTTAACACATTTATTTTATAAAGAAACAAGATGAAAGGTATTTGTAACTTTTCATATCTCTTTAATTTTACAAATATTATTAATTTTTGTTTAAAAAAAATATATTATGTTTTTATGAAATTATATCAAGTATAAATAGTACATTTTTTTTAAAAGAATATTAGTTTATTTGAGTTTCAACAAATGAACAAGATAACTGCCCTTGTTTCAAAGTGTAAAGACAAATTTGGAAATAAAATCTTACTAAGTGGTTCTATAAATTCCTAGTTGGATAATTAAAATTGTTAATTTGATAATGAAATTTATTTCAGTATTATTAACAAGTTTTGAGGATCATTTTAAAAAAAGAATATTCATAATTCCAGATTGGAACTTTTGAATATATTTTCTAAATCACAAAAGAATTGAAAAATAAAACTTTATATTGTAGAAAATGGATATTTTTATATTATGTGTTTAGTGGTGCCCATTTAAGGGGATTATATAATTTTAATTATTTTCTTTATATAATTATGGTTGTTTATTACAAGAGTGTGGGGAAGGGGGACGTTGTTTGTTGTTATTGGTATCATATATGATTATGTATTTTTTATGTTGAGCTCTATTTTTTATTCATGGTTAATCATGGGTGTCTATGTGGGATTTCTAGGTATACATGCACCACTAGTTTTAAATCATTCTATGACTATAGGTCTTGAGATTTATTTAATTTTTCTTATAGGATATGAACTATGGTTAGGTTGTTGGGGGAAACACTAGGTGTTCAGGTAGATTATTATTATTTGGTACCAGTTTGGTTTAGAATCTATATAGTCTTCTCTTTGATTTTCGGGATAACTCCATGGTTCCCATGATGAAATGGATTCACATTAATTATGTAGAATGATTTTTATAGTGAAAATGTGAATGCTTCTTTTCAAGATAAAAACTCTATATTATTTAGTTGTTTCTATAGAAATAGACCTCGATTTCTTCAACCCATTCACCATCATTAAAATTTTAATGTTAAAACATTATTTTATCATTTTACTTATTTTTAAAATGAAAACCCATATTATATATATTTATATATATATTCAAAATAAAATGAAATTGGTTTAATTTTAAAGGATACTCTTAGAAAAATGTTTAGGTTGCATACTAGGTAGTGTAGCTCAAAAAAGTCATCTTTAAATGTTATTCAGATATTTTTGTATATAAAAATTTGATATCTAGCCCATTGTTGGTATTAGGTTCTGGGTGTGGGTATATGGGGGTGATAAGTGGAGATGGTCCTCTTATATATGGTGTTAGTTTGTGTAGTTTCTTATAGATTTATTTATTCATTTTAGTGTTGTTGATGTATCATCTTATTCCTATTTTCCCTTTTCATTCTACTCCTTACATTGAATTATAGATTCTATTTTAGAATTTTTTAGTTATATTTATTGATCATGTTTATCATTATGCATTTCAATTACTTTATTATGCCCCTTGGGTTTTCTTTTTTATTTTGGAACTTCTTTTTTTGTGATGTGACCATCCAATAGATATTATGGTTCCATTAGGGTTTTAGGTGAAAACCCTTTACTTAATATATATTTTTCAAGACAAATACTTATCTTTGGTCTTCAATTGATTCCCAAGTGCTTATCACCATCCTAAGAGGATTGATAATGATTTTTGTCTGTGTCGCTGCTCATATCGAGAATCTGGTCCATGGTGTTTCCCATGTCATTTCATGAACATTTATCATGGGTAAATTCTTAACCAATACACTAAATCTATATGAGTAAAATTTATCCAATAGGATAGGGAGACCATTAAAGGATATATTATCATTTTTCATGATCACTGGAAGGATTCACATAATTTATATTTTACATTATATTTATGAATTTTATATATAATTAAAATGATTTTGAACTAATTATAATATAGTTTCATAGATTTACATTATATTACATTTATGTATGCATATATATCTTTTAGAGAGTCATATGATAATGATGGTATGTATAAGTTCATTTTTATGTGTAATTATTATATGTATGTAAATGTGTATATTCTATTATTAGTAATTTTTTTAACTAAAACAATTAATTAATTTATTATTATATTATAAAATTGTGTTCAATAGGATTCCATTTTTATACTATATGTAGGTACTTGATAGATATTTTTTCATGAAACTCAGTTACCTAAGTTGATGTATTGTTTAATGATACATATCATCTAGTTGATCTTTAAGAAAGTATACTAATTATTTTATTGCATAAAATCATAAAAACATCACATAAATTTCCCTAATGATATATGATATGGTTTTCATATGACGTAAGAATATGGATATAATTTTGAGGTAGATTTAAGTATGTTGAAAATTATTAAATTCATAATACTTAAATAAAAATTTAAGCAAATTATTTTTTTAATAAGGTAGTTATATATTTTGTCAAAATGTGTTTCGAGAAGTGTGTATTTTTATGTTTTAAAAATTATGGAAATATTAGAAAGTTAGGGTGAATAGGGATAACTGAGAAACATATATGGGTGCCCTATGATTCAATAAGAAATTTAAATTGGAATTTATCCTACCAAGTGGAATGATTTGGTTTCATATTGGCTGAGAAAGGAGGTTGTGGTGAGATTTAGTTCTTTAAATATTTGAAATAGTATTTTATTTTTTATACATACAATAAAAATCTACATTGAATAATGGGTGTTTTAGGTCATCATTCATATAACAACTTGATATAGTTAACAAATTATAAACTTTTTAGTCAACATGTACCACAAATTGGTCCTGATATATGTTTAAAATTTATTTATTTTTTCTATTTTTTATATGTTTTGTTTTTTGAGAACATTTATTTAGTGAACTTTTAATATGGTATGTGAATTTAATAATTTAAAATTTAAATATATTATTGTATAATGTAAATAACACACAATTTTTATAATGGTTTGGACAAAAAATCATACTCAACTCTCCTTAACTTATTTACTCCTCATGAAATTTGGACCAAATAGGGGTGGGGAATGCTCTCTCGAGCATGTCTCTATTATCTTATGGGGATTTCTAATGATGTTTACCTTAGTGTTATCAACCTAGGATCCTTCCTACTACCTTTGGTCATCTTCCATATAGTCTGACTACATATTTTATATGGTTGTCGGGATTTGGGTGGTGGACTGACAATTCACGCTAAGACGAGCTTCATATCACCATCATCCAGTGGTGCTTATCATGAATATTAGTCTTTTTTTATTTTAATCATTGTAGATATGGTTCATAGTGGGTGTACCATTGGATTAAAGGATCTAGATACTGATAGTGGTCTGATGGTCAATGTTTCTTTGCTTTATCTGGTTAGTGAGTGGCTGTAGGTTATAGACAAGGGTTGGGACATGACATCATGAAATAGATTTAGTTCATTGTTTATTGTCTATGATAAAATAACTTGGATGAATTATGAGGGTTATAGATTAGTACCAATTTGCTCTCCAGTTTCCATATCTAGTGGGTAGTGGGGCTTAACTATTGGATAGGTGGTAGGGCATTGGTGACAATGAAAACAACAGACTTTATGGGTCCTAAGAGCCACAAAATTGGGCCTTCAGGCCTCAGGGATTTCACACTAAGGGATTTCAAGATTCAAAAGAGTGGATCAATACTTTGGTCAAGATATTTCTTGATTATTAGTGATACATAAGTGAATGGAAAGGACTTAATGAATAGTTGGAAGTAGAGGTTCCATCATGGAGCGGTTAACACACACCCGTTGAAATCCTTAAGAAGGGGAATAAGAGATGAATAACCATGGACATGTATTCAAAATGTCAAGATGGAATGACTGATACAGAAGATAATAAATGAGGTTTATTTATTGTGGTTTATTTTTCTAAGTCCTTTAGGAAATATGCTATCCATGTTACCATGGCCCTATGAGATGTGTAATGGCCTTGTGTCATTGGGATTTTTGGCCATGTTAGGGTTCCCTATCAACCCAGTTAAAAAGAAGATTATCTATAAATTTAAATAAAAATATAAAACCTATAAGAAATTAGTAGTAGTAGTGTTCATCACACATGTAATTTATGAATTTTAAAATGGAGTCACAATATATTACACATCTCTTTTCTAATGTGAGACACAATCCTGAATAGATATAATTTTAGATTGGTTGAATCAACAATAAAAACAATCATTTTAAGTATTAATAACCCAACATTATATCACTTCTTTTATAAGGAAAAATCATAAAAAAGGTTATAGATAAAAAATAGTGGAAATGCTAAAATAATTAGAATAATGAAAAAATAATGTGAAATTAGTTATTATTGAGATAATGAAAATATACCTGTTTACTGTTTTTATAAAATCATAAAAGACATTTGAAAAATATAATTTTATATAACATCATGGTACTCTAGTTTTCCATATTAATATTAATTAATAAAAATTCCCTTTTAAAAATATTAATATTTTATTTTATAAATATAATGTTTTTGTATGATATCTTTAACTTATTGTTTCTTTATGATTTAAAACAGGATATTCTTAGGGTTTCAATAAAATAATATATCTTTTTCTTTTTTGGAATTAATTTTCTTCCTTAACCCTTGATCAATAAAAATTAAACAAATAAAATGGTTCTATATCAAATCAATGCAAACTATTTTTCTATATTTTTAGCTACCCAATATTATATAATACATTTCTCATGAAATAATTTTTTTTGATGGAAAACTTGTTTCAAATGAAACAATGATTTTAAACTAACTGAAATATACTATTAAAATATTTAAACATCACCATTATAACCTATACATTAAAACTATTGGTATTAATATGAATTAATTTTTTGTTAAACTCATGCTTAAATATTTTATATAATTATAATATATAATTAAAAAATTAATCAATTTAGATTTAAGTATTTACCTACTTCAAAAAATATATTTTTAAGAACCCGATTTTTTCTATGAAAGACTTTGGAATATTCTTGATATTATTCCAGAGCAGCGCCTTCAGAAGGCGTGCGATTCCGAGCCCCGGAGTGGACGGAATTAAATTTTCAGTGTGTTCACACTGAAAACACCAAATAAATGGGATAACTCTTTAACGGTGATCCGTATTAGAGATCCGAGTGTACAGATGGTTCCGGAATGGGGTGTTTACCCTAGGAACGACATAAGGTATGTCGGCGCGGGATGTTTGGACCCCTCGCTCGCTTCCGGAACGAGAAACAGATAAATTAAATAATTAATTTATTCGTTTAACAGTGAAGCTCAAGTATCTCTTAAACGGTGGCTTGGATTAGAAAACCAAGGGCATCGTTGAGTTCATAGCATGCCGTTTACCCTAGGAGGGGTGTAAGTTTTGCGGGCACGGGCCGTCAGTGAAAAATGGCCCCAGGGGTGTTTTCGTAATTTGGAGGCTTGGGGCGTTCAACTTTATAACTTTCAAACGGAAGCTCGGAATCAAATTCTGAAACCACCATTATTCTTGGTTGGTGGTGTTTCCCCTAGGGGGAGCTTAATCCTGACCGCGCCAGATGTTTTGGACGTGGGTGTTTTAGGGGTCGGGACTTTTAATTAAAGACTTTATTTATTTAAACTCTCTCCTCCTCCACTTCCTCCCCATTGAACCCCCCTGGCGAAACCCTCTTCCCTATCCTCCTCCGGCGAGGCACCTCCGGCGAGACAGCTCCGGCGAGGCGCGGATCCGACGGATCGTGACGAAGCTTCGGGCGAAGCCCATCGAGGTAGGATTTGTTGCGGTTTCAATTTTTATTCCTGCACCTACTTTGAGTTCGATTATATGAATAAATTTGTTTTTTGATCCTCAAAAAAAATCCCTTAATATTGTAGTATACTTTATTCACTTTCCAACACATCTTTCAGATTTCAATTCCGAGTCCCGAGCTGCCCGCAACGGTTCGGCGAAGGTTGCGAGAAATTCAAGAGTTTCTGGGGGTTTTCTGGCGGTCCGGCGAGGTTCTAAGGTGGCGCGGTGGCGGACCGAGGCGGCGCGGCGACTTCTCCGTGCAGGAGAGTGTCGGCGTCGGTTGAGGCGAGGCGGCCTTGGGCGAGGGGGCGCGAGGCGCCGTCGGCGCTGTCTGGCGCGACAGCGAGACGGGGTCGCGGCGCGCGACCCATGCGCGGCGACAGAGACCCACGATCGGCGGGTCACCGCGGAGGACCACGACCGGTCGGCGCGGCGTGGAACCGGAGTCCACGGCCGGGCCACACGGGTGAGCCTCGGGCTGGCCAGCACGGACCGGTCCAGACCGGTCGGACCGGCCGGACCCGACCGATCCTGTCTAGGGGGGGAGGAGTTCGCCCCTCCGACTTCGGACACCCGTCATTTTCGCCACGGGTGTCCATTTTACGCGCCGTCTACGGAGGCGCGGACCTGACGTAGAGGTGGGCTCTATGAGGTGGGTTCGGAAGTTGTAACTTCTGAGATGAGAGGCTCGGGGGCACGACACGTGTGTAAAGCAGCTTAGCGGGTTTCCCGGGAATTCTTGTTTTGAGCGGCGCAGACACATCCAGAGTCCGTTTTGAGCGCCGTCCGCGATGATGCGACCCTGGCACCGAGGCGGAGCTTTCCAGGGTGGTTTCAGTCGTTGAAGCTGGAGTTGAGGCGTGGGCCCCACGACCCGTCTTTCGAGATGCGTGCAGCATTTCCCGCCTTTTTGTGTGCGAGCAGTCGATTCTGGTTGTTTTTCCGAGCGGATTGCAATGGTGCAATCCACCCGCTCTAATTTGGCACGATGGTGCGGGGCTCATGAGGGTTGTTTGGGCGTCGGTGGTGATTTTCCATCTTTATCACCGGGCGACCTTTTTGGACAAGTGAATAGTCTATCTTGTGTGCTTTTTCAAGAGGATCGCTGCGGGGCGATCCATTGGCAGCACTTCAGGACCGGGGTGCGGGTCCCGCATGGTACCGCTCATGCGCGGTGAGCCGGAACATATCTTTTTTTTTCTGGATATCCGTTCCGCACAAGTGAGTAGTGCTTTTGACGTGTTTTTCCAAGAGCATTGCGATGACGCAGTTCGCCCGACCTTTTTTGGGGATGTGGTGTGGGTTCCACCCGACCTGGTACGGTGAATAGTACCTTTTTCGCCGGGTGTTCGTTTAGGGCGATTGAGTAGTGAATCCCGTGTGTTTTTCTGAGGGGATCGCAGTGGTTTGATTCGTTTGTTCAGTTTCGAGATCTTGGGGTGGGCCCCACATGGGTTGGTACGGTGAATAGTACCTTTTTCACCAGTTGACCATTTCGGGCAAGTAAGTAGTCGATTTCACATGTTTTTCCGCGAGGATTACAACGGTGTGATCCGTTGGGCTGTGCAGAGCCTCTTGCGTGATCTTATTAAATATGGAAGCATGAATGGTGCTCCGGTGGTGGTTCATCCTACCATGTTTGTAGCGGACCCTTGGCGTGTGGTCGCGCACTCTTGGGAGAGTGATGTAATGTTTCATAAGATGTGGTCATCCGTGCCTGGGCCTTTGAGGCGGATTTGTTACGTTTACGACCTTTGCGTTGACGATGGGGTGCCGTGTGCACGACAGCCTTAGGACTGGAGACGTGGTATACTCTGGGAGTATATGAGAGCACTTGGAGGTACATGTGGTTTGTACCTGAGAATGTTTGTGCGATTGGTTGGGGTTGACGTGGGGCCACACGTCGTGTGGGCCCCATGTGCGTGTCGTGTTATGCTTTGCGTACTTTGACCTCTCGCGACGTAGAGGGTCCCTCTGTGCTTGTTTGTTTGACCAGCAGGGTTGAGTGGTCTCCCCCTGGTTTCGTTCTCGATGGATCGACCGATAGCGGTGCTAGTGACACCCAGTGATGGAACAGGCACTGAACCTCTTTTGGGTGAGTTGTTCTGGAGTTGAGTGGTTACGCGATACCCACTCAGTGCTCGGTTGGACAGTGTTGTACCACCCAGTAGGGATGGCCAAAGGAGTTTCGGGTTTACCCTCCAGCAGGGCTGGGCAGTGGGTTAATCATCGAATTCTTAGGGGTTGCCCTCTAGTAGAGATTAGGAAGTGGGTCACTCGATGACCTCTTAGCTTCTACCCTCCAGTAGGACTGGGCAGTGGGTCGCCCGTCATCTAGTTCCAGGTCTACCCTCCAGCAAGTCTGGGCAGTGGGTTGCCTGTCGACTTATTCCAGGTCTACCCTCTAGCGGGGATGGGAAGTGGGTCGCCTGATGATGTATTAGGGTCTACCCTCTAGCAGAGACTGGGCAGTGGGTCACCCGACGACCTCTTAGGGTCTACCCTCTAGCAGGGCTGGGTAGTGGGTCGCCCTTCATCTTGATTCAGGTTTACCCTCCAGCAGAGACTGGGCAGTGGGTCACCTGACAACCTCTTAGGGTTTACCCTCTAGCAGGGCTGGGCAGTGGGTCACCCATCGACTTATTCCAGGTTTACTGTCCAGCAGGGCTGGCAGTGGGTCATCTGATGATGTATTAAGGTTTACCCTCCAACAGGGCTGGGCAGTGGGTCACCCGATATCATATTATGAATTACCCTCTAGCAGGGCTGGGCAGTGGGTCGCCTATTGGCATTTCAAACTCAGTCCATTCTACTAGTCTTTTCTATAGCTATTCCTCCGTGACTACCAGAGTGGGACCCTTGGTTGTATGGGTTGGTGATGTGACAGCTTGACTTTGAGGAGACCTCTCGACTGTTGGGCAGTGACGAGGTGTGGTTTGACTTAACCCGGAACTCTCAAGTATGAGGGGCGCTTTCCCCACCGAGATGCATCCTTGCGACGCGACCTAAAACCATGCGGGCGAGTCAGTGCCACCCAAAGCGAATAGTGTCGAGGTGTGGTGAATTGAGCCCCTTGAATTTCAGTTCAGGGTAGACATGTGGGATATTGGTCATCGATGGTGTTACTTCTGGGACTGTTGGCTACTCACTTTCTTGAGATGAGCTACGGGATGAAGATCCCCTTATGACCTTGTTTGGGCTTCTTAGTGAGTATATGGTTATGTATATACCTTGTTTCGGTAGCCACTTCTTGGGTTTGTTTACTCTCCTTCCAGGAGAGGTGAAGACGCGCGTGGTATTCCATGTGCTTTCCGTGTATAGATTCTCATGGTTGGACAAGTCTACTCTCCTGCTATAGGTAGCGAAGACTCGACGGGAAGTTCATCTTCTCACCATTTCTAGATCCTTGTGTATGGACGAGTCTACCTTCATTTCTCTTATTGGGTTGAGCTGGACTCTTTACTGCACTCTCAGTTGTACTCCTCTACTTTTCCTTGTTCTCTCTATTGCTCACCCTTCGGTACCTCCTTTGTTACTCCCTCGAGCCTTTGGAGTATCCTACTGAGTATTTTTATACTCACCCCTGCATGGTCTTTGCCCGCACTTGGTGTACCCTTGCAGACTACAGACAGGTTGGTCGTGACTTCAGTGGAGCATAGGAGTTCGGGAGCTTGGACCGCGTGCGGTGGTCGTAGCCGGGTTCCAGGTGGGAGACCCGTCAGTTGTTTCTTTTTGTTTACCTGTTGCTGGGTTGTGGCACCTTTTCTGGTTGGGTGCGTGTTTTTCCCCTTTTTCCTTTTCAGCACTTTACTTGTACTGTTTAGAGGTCGATGCACATATGTGGTATATATATAACAGTTGCCCTTTTCTTTACTTGTCTTTTCTTTTACTCTGCACTGTTGCATTGAGTGTGCTACGTGTGTGTGTACAGGTACTTAGGCAAAGGCCTCCCCGAGTTATTGTGCCTTTGGCGCTGGTCTCCAGCCCCTGGCCTATGGAGGCGGGCTTGGGGTAGTTGCGGCTCAAGCCCGGGTAGGGTCGGGCCGTGACAATATTTTTTATAAAAAACGTTTTTTATTTACTTTTTTGAGAAAATAATATAATTTATTTCTACCAATTTTAGAAATTTTACTGTAAAATAATAATAATAATATTGGAAATGGACATGTTAATATAAATATGGTGTGAAATTCTAGGATTTCATGGAAAATATTAGTTTCTTAGTGAATATTTTAAAAATACATATTTTTTGTAAAACTATAATATATTTTTATTAAATAATCCCCATAATATTTTTAATTTTATCTTAAATAAATATAATAATAATTTAGATAAAATAATAAAATTAATTAAATAATAATCAATATAATACATGATCTTGGTATAAAAATACTTTTTGAATAAAACACCATTTTTTTCATTGGAAACTGTTTTTAGTTACGCTTTGTGGGATACTTATAAAATGATTTTCTTCCCATTTATAGAGATTAATTTGGTAAAATGGGTTTCATAATTGGAATCATAGAAATCAATATTATTTAATATTCTCAAAATAATTTTTGGTCTTAATATATAGTAAAAATAGAAGAAATTCAACCCCTCAGAAAAAGGGTAAATTGTTTTAACCCCGGATAAAACTAAGCGATAAAGCCATTATTTATCTAAAATATTATTGGATAACGGTATTTTGACCCTTATAAACTTATTCTGGATATTTATTTGTTTATGATACACTTTTCCATGAATGTGAAAAATATAATATTTTAAGTAAAGAAAAATAAAAAAGGTATCTTTCTTAATTTTAAATATGTCTTATATGTTCACATAAAGAATAAAGAAAGTAGTGATTGAATATTAAATATTATATTTAGAATAATTAAATTATTTTAACTATAATTATTTATTTCTAATATTTAGTGATTATATAATTATATTTAAGTCCGACGCAACATTTAAACAATATTTTATTAAATAATATAAATAAAAAATATATGATTTTGAAAATATTAATATTAATATAATTTGAGTGAGTTAAAGTGTTATACTATTTTAATATAATAATATATCATATTAGCTATTTTTTAAAATCCTATATTTTAATTCCCCATTATCTTGATGTATTTAAAGTCAAATTAATTGAATAGTGTCAAAAATGAGATTAATGTTATTTTAAAATAATTAATATTTTATTCAATAATTTAAAATTTATCAAAATATTATATTATTCTATGTGGTTTTAATATGATAAAAAAAATATCATCTATGGTCCACTTATTCTCTAATTTACCATTTACAGTAACTATTTTGTCCCTTAATTATGAAAAACATCATTATCACGGTAATTATTAAGAAAACAATAATATGGATTAAAAAAAGTGATAATGATAAAAAACTAATCTAAAAAATGATTTTTTTAATAGGATGATATTATTTAGAATAATATTCATCCTTTATCTGAAATATATTATTTTGGATTTATTTGAACATGAAAAGTAATTTATGTTATTTTAATATTTTATGAAATTACAGAAAGTGACCATCCCTCATTGATAAAAGTGAACCTCCTATCCTATTTTATCAAACATAATTATATTTTTTTAATAAAATACCTTAAAAAACCCTTCATTTCATTCCTATTCCATAGAGTCGTTGGTTTGATTATAAAAACCTCATAGAAAGTATTTTTTTTGTAAACCTAAATAGGTTGTTCGAAGAAGAGGTATCGTTCTTAATCGAGTGTTTTTTTTTGTTTTATTTCATCTTCCACCTCTCCCATAAGTTATATAATGATTATGATATAATAAAGTAAATATCTACCATATAATGATACATTATTATGTTAATTTAATAACCTATATCCATATCCTCTTTGAACAAATGGGAAACTAAACCCTCGTTCATGTGTACGACATACAACCACCTCACGAACCGATGTAAATAATTTTACATCATCACATCTCATTAATGTTTATAATAATGGATTTAACTTATATATATATTAAATTAATGACATATATACCATTATTTAAAATTAATATATCACGTATTTTCTTATATTTATATTCGTTGAAAAATGATAATGTCACTCGTACGTATATGTAGATTACCACCTCCTTAAATCGATATGATTCATTTTTTATTACCATAGAACATGGATGAAAAAAATAAGTATATTTACATAAATATTAAGATATTTATGATATATTTATAATTATGGAAAGATAAAATAACACATACCATATTTCCATCGTGATCGTTGAATAATTGAAATGTTACTCATGTTTCTGTACAACCTACAATCTCCAGGATTGTAACACAGTTCATTTTTCATTACCATATTTCATAGTTTATTTTATTAGAATAATTTATGTATAAATTATATATATTTTTTATTATTATGGTTTTTATGTAAAAATGAAATCTTTTTCTATAGTAAAACTATTGATGTCATTTTGGACATATGAACCGAATATAATCAAAACATTTGATGTGGAATTAATTGATAATGTAACTAAATATAAAAGGGTAATAAGTAAAATTAAAGGAACAATAAACAAGAATTTTTTTATTATGTATGTAAATAACTAAAATATTTTTTTATTTAGGATGATAAAAAAACACACACGATGAGTCAGACCTGAGGTAAGGGAGTTCGTCTAAACTTCCCTTCACCGAGACATGTTTTAATATTACACCTAATTTCTTTTATATAGTGTATATACTAACCATATAACATATTATATCAATAATACATAATAATTAATGGAATTTTAAGTTTAAATTCATCAATATTCATCTGTGGGGATTTTATTTGAATGTTACCTAACAGAAAGTGATTTCATCCCAATTTACATTCATTGAGGAATATTTTATTCTTATGCACCTAATTTATTTTATATTGTGTATATACTATCCCTTTGAAATATTATATAATTATTTTACTTATTCTAATTATATTTAATGTTTAATTGTAATTTATTCTTTCATGGTGATTTAGATTCAAAAGTTACTAATGTTGCAAGAGGCTTCATAACACAATTTCTTTTAATTGGGCTATATTACTTCTTTATTGTTAATGTTATTCCATGATTTTTGGGTATAATTACATATGATTATTTTATGTTATATATTAACTTGTTTTATATGGGTTCTTTCATATAATCACTTCATTAATTAATTCCCAATTATATGATATAATCCTTATAAGACGTTTCATAACTCGATTTATTTTAATTGGGTTATATTATTTCCATATTATCATTAATATTTAAAGATTATTTCCCAATGATTATTTATTATTTAATTTCATATTTCAAGTTTTTTATGTGGATTTATATTTTATTCACATAATCAATTCATTGAGTAATTTTTACTTCAATGGTATGATCTTTGAAACAAATTTCGTCTTAATTTCACACAATTGTGACATGTTTGGTATTATGCACCTATTAATTTTTATGAGGTGTATATACTAACTATTTGATATTTTATATCATAAATATATTTATATATAGGGTATTTAATTTTTTATTTAATGTTATTTATTTTATGGGAGTTATGATTAAAATGATTCAAATTCGGTAAGTGTTTATTTCCCAATCTCACCATTATTCAGAATAATTTATGTTTAAGTCTCTACTTGATAATTATTTTATATTTAATTTATTAACCCAAAATAGTTTTTATCCTATGATTATTTTTGGACTTTTTATTATTTTTATTTCATTTTATACTCTTTAGGTACTCAATATATGAGAAACATGTTTTTAAGGAAAATCGTTTTTTATACTTGATCAAGAATATTTTACATTCATATTCATAAATTTCATAAAATGTTTCAAATAATTTTTTTAATAATATAAAATTATTTAGTAGTAATTTTTTTATACATGTTTTAATTTTTACAAAATGGTTTAAAATTAATCTTCTATTCTTTTTCAAAATAATATACTTTTTTACTTTTTTCCGAAAATGTAAAAGGAATCTTTATTTTAACATAATTTACGTGAATGGATTTTACCCACCATCATGACTAGTTATTTAATTTAATATTCCTTTACAATATTACATGGTTATTTTCAATGAAAATTCTTTTCAACTTTATTTTGAAATTTTTTATTTTCTATAGTGATTTTTAAAGCGAAAAGGTTATTTTCCACACAAAAGTTTTAATTTTTTTTATGGTTTATCAATTCATCAATGGAAATAACCCTTTATTTTTATTATAATCCACTAGGGATATATTATAATTATATCATCATTATTATTTCTTTGGATGTTTTTTGATGAGTTTGACCAAATAAATTATTGACATTCACTTTCTTGATTAATTTTGTAGTTATTAAATTTCTTATGAAACATTCACTTTATCATGATCAGTAGAAATTATATATCTCTTGAATATCCATCTTCTTTGTATCAAGGATACGAAAATTTCCAAAAAAATATATCATTTCTAAATATAGTGTTTTAATTTTAATAGTATTTTATTTACTAGGGAAATATTGATATTCTGTATTATTTTCTCAATATAGATATTTATTAATAAGACATGTTGTTTATGAATTATAGTGATCATTAAATATATGGGAAATGATTGAAAAAAAAGTGATGGGTGGGGCCCATAATTAGATTGAACCTTGATGCACCAATATGTTTCATGAGAAAAATTTATATTATAGTATTAAATGGGGTTTTAGTGTATACCTTCCAATCGATTAAACATTAAAAGAAAAATTGATGTTATAGATATCAAGAAATTTGGAATCATGAAATCTAATATTAATAATTTCTATTAATTTCAATTTAGTTATTATTATTGATGATATTATTTCCTTGATAATATCTATAAATTTATTTTATACTCAAGTTATTATTAAATGGAATTTTTTATTTACCATCATTATTTATTTTTCCTTATTTACTAATGATAGAATCAACGATATATAACCCTTACCGAGAATATGATCTCACCCATTATTTTTTCCTTTCCCCATGATATGAAAAATAATTCTTTGAATGCATTCAATAATTAAGAATATTTACTTTCACTATGTTTTGTTTTAATGTTTTTAAATATAATGTGAGATTCAAGTATGTGTTTATTTTACTATAAATGCTGAAATATTCAGTCCTTTGGGATGAAATTAGTTATATATTATTCTACTATAATAATTTAACTATATTCTCTATGCTACTAGGTTCAGGGCTATTACAGTTTGTGTTAGAGTAATTATAGTATTAGCCTTATGAACTAGATTTAGGGAAACATGCATTTGGAAACATAACCCTTTCACTAACTTTTAGGATAATTCTACGTATAGGATAACATATTTAAATTTTATTAAGGATGATATTTTTGGTTTTCTTAGAAATAAATCAATATTTTGGATACTAAAAGTGGATGTCGTTTTGGAAAAGATGCATCTAGGAGTAATAACCCTAAAAAGAGTTGGTTGAGTATATCAGGGCCATGAATATAGTGCATGGTGATCATGCCCTTACTATGCATATAGTTTGACACTCTCATGGGATACACATCAGTTAATTCACATTTTCTTTAAGAACCATTATGATGAATCAGAGAACAGAACCTATGGAAACCTATGATATTAAACTATCATATGAGATAATCTTAAAATATCTTTAGAAAACAAGTATACGAATGATCATATATTTAAATTCCTTGATACACCTTTTGATATTTTGTGTAATACGAATTTAACAATTGTAAGTATATTTTCAGAGACATTTACGGGAAGAAAATACATTTGTTTAAAATATAATTTAGTGAAAATTTTATTTGATCAATAATTTTTTTATTTTATGCATATAATTTTAAAGGTATTGATAACCTTTATGAGTTATATGATCTTTGATTATGAGGTAATTTGGGGTAATTAAAATTTTGGAATATATATTTTATCATATACATAACCATGGTATTGAAAGTATATTTTATAATAAGTGTTATTTTTGAGGATTTTCATCTTTTTTGTATAACTTTATATGAATTATATTAATATACTTTCATAAAAAAACAACCCATGTAACAGGAAAGAACCCGTTATATATGGAAAGGTAGTGGGTGTTGAACCCACATCCGAAGGGTAGTAAAGTGACAGTTCCTACCACAAGCCTACATGATGTCCTAGTTATTATGATATTATTTTTAATTAATGGAATTAAAAGATAAATATCATATTGATTTTGGGATACATATTACAAGATCAAATCTTTAATTTTTTTAAAATTTTGAGGTGATTAATGATAATTTAGAAGATATTTAATTGCGATGAGATATATGTAACCCTTGTGTTTAACATGGGATTTAAAATGAATGATTATTTTTGAAGAATTAATTTTTTTTTATTTTTAAGGCTACTCGAGACATAGAGAAATTTATTTATAATCTAATTAAATTCGTTAGTGTTATTCTTGATATTTTAAATTAAAGCTAATTATTTATTATTATAAAGGGTCAAACATTTTTTATATTATATAAACCCATGGTAACCATTTATTTTTTTTTAAAAATTTTAGTGATAAAAATAATAACATGTTATCCTTTTGTGTATTATGTGATTTTTTAAAAGTTAATTTTGGTCGTTTAGAGATAAAAATTCATCTTGGATATTAACAACTTACTGTAAAAAATGATGTGTAATTTAATGAAGCACAATGAAAGGATGAAATTGTACCTATGAAATAAAAAGTTATAAAGTGAGTATATTTTATGGAGTTCTATATCTTGATTTTGTATTAATCTCTCAAAATTATGAAAAGGATATTGAAATATGAATTTTATAAATTTACCTTAATTTATAATGAATCAATGGTCTTTTCACCCATTAAAAATTTATGGTTTTATAGATGTTAACTTTCTCCAAAATAGATTCTATATCACTCTCTATTTGTAATTGGGTATTATTTTTCTCCTCTGTACATATTTTCACTTCACAATAATGTTATAATATTGTCAAAAATAGTTTTGTGGTATATTATATTGCATTTGTATTCATTTTCCCCTCATTTTAAATTTAGGTTTTATTAAACCTTATTACAATGTGGGTTTTCTAAAAAGGTATTTAAAACTTTCAAAATCATTATTAATGATACAAAGTTAAAATTGTAAGGACATAAAAAATTTAGGGGTGAAGGATATAGAAAAAGATGAATTTAGTATATATTTATCTTGAAATAAAATTTATTTCTTTGATAGCATGTGTCACACACAAAAATGAGTTTAAAGGAACTATAATATACTATTAAAATATGTAAACTTTATAGTTATAACCTAGACATTAAAATAGGCTGTACAAATTGGAATACAATTTTTTTATTTATATATATCTTACAAAAAGAAAATATAGTATTAATTAAGTACCCAATTTTTATTAATGTATTTGCATGATTTAAAAATATATTTTTGATCATAAAAGATTTTATTTCTTTTTAAGAGGAAATTATATAATTAATTACTTCTTATTTATTTATATATATATATTACAAAAATAAAATATAGTATTAAATAAGTACCCAATTTTTATTAATGTATTTGCATGCTTAAAAATATATTTTTGATCATAAAAGATTTTATTTATTTTTAAGAGGAAATTATATAATTAATTACAACCAATTTTAGAAAAATTATTATAAAAAATGAACTTAATTTTAGATATTACATTTTCATAATTAAATTAAGGTGAAAATTTTGGATTTGTTTGAAAATATATATTTTTCAGTTAATTGTGAGAAATACAGATTCGCATACATTTTTTATTTTGATTCATTAAAAAATCATCATAATATTTTTAATTTTATATTAAATTAATATATGTATACTTTATTTATAAATAATTTAATTAATTATATACGATTCAATAATATATGTGATCTTGGTATAAAAATATAATTGGACTTAAAAATCCATTTTTTTAGAAAAATGTTTTTCGTCGCGCATTTCAGAATACTTTTAAAATAAATTCCTACTATTTATAGAAATTTAATTTTATAAAATGGATTCAATATTGTGAACAATCATAATTAATATTATTTAATAAAATCAACTTAATTTTGTGTCATAAAAAATTGTAAAAACAATAATAATTCATCACCATGATAAAAGGCAAATTTATATAAACCTAGGTTAAAACTAAGTGATATGGCCACAATTTTGATATGAAATATTATTTTATGAATATATTTCCACTATTATATCCCTAGGATAAATATTTATTTTTTTATAAGAATCTTTTATCATGATTGTGTTCTATATAATATTTTATGTAAAGAAAAATTCAAAATTTAACGTTCCTACTTATAAATATCTCTCAAGTGTTAGCATAAAGGGAAAATAAAACTATGAACTAATATTAATTATTTTTCTAAGAATACTCAAATTATTTTCATTATGTTAATTTATTTATAATTTTTAGTTATTATATTAAACCTTAAATACTTATGCAATGCCAACGTAATATTTCATTAATTAATAGAAATACTAAATAAATGATTTTGGAAATATTAAAAGAAATATAATTTGAGTGAGTTAAAGTGTTAATTTTTTTAAAGAATAAAATTTTATAATAGTAATATTTTAGAAGTATATATTTTAATCTCCCCTTTAAATTGATATTTTTAAAGTTAAAATAAATGAAAAGTACTAAAAATGACATAGATATTATTTTATAATAAATAATATTTTATTAAGTGATTTAAAATTACTAAAAATACTATCTTCATCCTATAGATTTGAATATTTTTACAAAAATATATGATTATTTATGGTCCAATTTTACTTTTATAGTAAATATTTTGACCCATAATTAGTAAAAATAATGTTATCATGATAATTTTCAAAAGGGGTTCAAGTGGGTTAAAATAAAGTGATAAGGTTAAAATCCTAATCTAATCATGTCCAAATTTTATTTTATGATATAATTTCTAAAAATAATAATTATATATTATAATTATTTCAATTTGTATCAATTTTCATGTTAAAAGTAATTTATATTATCTTAATATTTTATGAAATTCTAAAAAAGTGCTGCTCCATTCACATATAAAAGGGAACATCCTATCCTCTTTTATTCACAGTTCAAAACACTTTTGTTTCATCCAATGCATAAAAAATCCATTCCATTATTACCTTACCACATCCTAGGGGAAGTTATTTGATTATAAAACCCTCTATGTAATGATTTTGGTGTAAACCTAAAGTGGTTATTTGAAGAAGAGGTAACATTCTTAACCGAGTGTTTTTGTTTTACTTCTTCCAAATTATTCAAATATTATTAAAATATTAGTATATAATAAAATAAGTATCTAAAATATTATTATGCATTATTATATTAATTAAATAACCTATATCTATCTACTATTCCATAAAATGGAAAAAACCCATCGTTTTTATGTATGACGGACTACCGCCTAAAAAACAGATGTAATTCATTTTACATCATCAACTATCATGTCTATTTATGATGAAATATTTAATGTATATATATATATATATTATATTAATGAAATAATGATAATTCCCAAAAATTAATATATAATATATTTTTATACCCTTAAATTTATTGAAAGATGATAATGTCACTCATGCATACATGTGGATTACCAGCTCTACGAAGTGATGTAATTAATTTTTCAATACCGCATCACATGGATGAAATATATTTGAATATTTAAAAATATAATATTATATTTATGATATAAATATCATTATATGATGATAAAATAACACTTACCTTCTTTTCTTTATAATTGTTGATAAATGGAAATGTTGCTCCATTGTATGTATGACCTACTGTCTTCATGATAGTAAAATAGTTAATTTTTCATTTTAACAGTATAATTTATGTATAAAAATGATAATTATTTCATGATCATTATTTTGGTGATTATGTAATAATGACCACCTTTTCCACAGTAAAACTACAAAATTCATTTTGGACACATGAACCAAATATCATCAAAATGTTTGATGCGAACTTAATTAATTATGTAATTAAATATTATATGGTAATAAATAAAATAAATGGATTAATAAACATGAAAAATGTTCTTAATAAATTAAATAAATATCATAATATTATTATTCAAATATATAAAAAACGTACTTGATGATTAGTAAATGAGGTAAGGGATTCCGTCTCAATTTACCTTCATTAGAGAATATTTTAATGTAATGGACCTAATTTATTTCATATAGTGTATATAAATCCCATTTTAAAAATTATATAATGAATAATTTATAATAAATGTAATTTTAAGTTAAAATTAATTTTCTTTCATCTAAGGAGAATTGATTTTAATAATAATAAGTGGTAAGAGATTTAATCTCAAATTTCCTTCACTAAGGCATATATTATTATTATTAAACTATTTTATTTAATATGGGGTATATACTGACCCTTTGAAATATTATATCATGATTCTACTTATGTTTATGATATTTAATTTTTTAGTTAAATTTATTCTTTCATGGGTCTTAGTATTCAAATTTTACCAAAGTGGTAAGAGGTTTTATAACTCAATTTCTTTTCATTAGGTTATATTAATTCTTTATTTTCTATATTATTTCATGATTATGTGTGTAATTACATTTTATTATTTTGGGATTTATTGACAATTATTTATTATGTATTTACATTTGTTTCACATAACCACTTCATTAATTAATTTTCACCTCAATGATATGATATGGTAATGGGTTTCATAACTCAATTTCTTTTCATTGAGCTACATTACTTCTTCATTGTCTTCGATATTATAAGATTATTTTTTAATAAATTTTTAATATTATAGGAAAAATGGTCTTAGTTACCCTGAGAGTGAAGGTGATTTAGGGTATGGATATTCTTTACATATTTCTTCCTACCCCACTAGATATTGACCTCTTTATTATGAGGATAATTTATTTTTCTATTTTGTGTTCAAATTGATCTTATCCCTTCCAAATTTATCTGATGAAGATGCATAGAAAGTATTGAAAGAGGGAAAGAACAAGGAGAGAATTATTTTTTTACTTGGTTCACCCACACTGGGCTATGTCAAAGGAGTATACAAAGGTAATGTTCCAATATAAAAAATCCACTAAATCACATTACTATTGGTTTAGGAAAAGTTAATTATTCTCGAGATCACTACCATTACAATGTTTTGGGTATATTCTTTATCTCCCCATGATCAATTCCCCCACATTTCACTATTATGATCACTCCTTTTGAAGGAAAGAAAATTTTAATGTAGGCCAATGAACAATATATTCTATTTCTGAGAGTTTCACAAAATGTATGATAAGTGAATCTAAAATTTATGTTCTATTTCATAGACTTGATAAGAATATAACTATAATAATTTACACCTACTGACAGTACAGACACCATACCTTAATATGGACATTGGGTTTTTTCTTTCTAGCTACCACTAGTTACCCCCATATGTGTGGTCCCCTCCCTAGGGCCCACCCATCTAACTGAGCAGGTTATAATAATGGTGAATATCCCCACTGGAAAACACATTTTGTTTCTTATACTGTTCATCATCACTCACATAAACCCTATAAAACATCCTAGAATGGCGCCCATCCCAATGAATACTCCAGGCCATGCATGATTAACTATTGAGTTCTAATTCGACAGGCTCATGATTTTTTTTCACTTTATTGAAATGAGTCATATAATTTAGTAATTTTACCCTTTATCATTATAGGGTGTTACAATAATCTCAAGCATCACCTTTCCCCAATAGATCATGGAAACTATTCCTCACATTAGTAAGACTTTTAGGAAATGCCAAGTCTTTGTTTTATTACCTTGGATTTAGGAGTGAATAAACACCTTCTTCAAGTATTTTTGAATAGTATAGATTCTATATCTTCTTCTTATACTTATAAATTCAAATATGACATTGATATTTCTCATAAAGTAATTATATATTGTATCTCCTTTCATAGGACCGTATCTTGTTACCCATGCGTGAGACCCGAGCATGTTACCCCTTGAATGAGATACTAGCATATATCCCCTTGGGAGATATCTTTTCATGATACACTATTAATTAGATCCTATCATGCAATACATTTCACATGATCATCGAATGATATCCTTTCACGAGATATTGCCACGTAATACTTTTATGAGTTCCTAGCCCGAGACCCCTTGTGCGTGATCCTACTTCAATCATGCGGACTGGAAGACCTTGTTTACATCATATAGATCATGTGATATTTTCTAGTTCATGAGGATCACAAGATATCAATGGGTATGCTTTTGTGTTTAACCACCCAGTGCATACATCCCTTTTGGAGACTCCTTCATGAGATTATTTATAAAGACCTTATACGGATTACAAAAATCACATGATTACAACACAAGAATTCATTCTGATCACGTGAAACACTCACATGATATAAATCATGTATACTCCTTTGATTCACATGAAACCCCTTCTCTGGAAATTTCTTCAAACAAATATTCTAAGAAAAACTTCATTGTCTCTTATGGATGTTCATTAGATTTTTATGTAAAATTTCCACTAACTTAACTTTTAAAATCAAGGACAACCATCCGTTCCAATGCCTCATAAATCAACATCATTCACTTCACATGATTTCTTCACATGATCACCAAACTAATGTCACATAAACATATCATTATCACCATATTCATGTCACATGTTCTTCAAATTATCATCTTCATTTTAATTAAGTGTGTTTAATGATATTATCATGATATCTAATGATAATCATGTGGTTAATGAAATTTTCTTCCAGTGCTTTATGAGATCCCATTCTAAGATCCACTAATAATCATACTCTTCACATGATCCCATCACAAGATGGAAATAATATTGTGTATCCAACACCATTATTTTCCAATGCTTCGTATGACCCCATTTTGAGATCCAAATACAATCATGTGGTCACATGATTTCTAATTACCGTGAGATACCTCCATAATTTCCATCTTCATTATTAGTATTCACTTCTCATGATCTCTCCAAGATATCCTATGAAAATAATCATGTATATTCATGTTATTCACATGATCTATCTATGAGATCCTATGATAATCATGCATTATCTTCAGCTAACTCGCCTGATCTATATGTGAGATCCTCTAAAAATCATGTGACATATTTAGGTGATTCACATGAGTTAAATGAAAGATATTTTGAAAATAATGTGTGAGTTGTGTGAACTCATCGTGATGTATTTTGACAATCATGTTGTTCTTTGTGAGATCATTTTTTTCATTCACACTCCTCAAGATTAGAAATTATCTCTCCATGAGATCACACATTCTCACTTTGAAACATCAGTCATTCTGTGCTCTCGGATATTAGAAGTTCAAACTCCATGATACTAGAGATTCCTGACTCCGTGATATCAGACATTCATGATCCATGAGATCCGACATCTCATGATGTTCTAGATCAGGTATATCATGGTGTAAGAGATCAAACATTCATGCTCAATATTCATGAATCCTTTTAAAACCACCCATTTTTAATAACCTCAAAACTTTTCAACAAACACAATCAAACCAAAAGCACCTCCAGGAGGATTTTTTTCCAACAATCCCCCCTTTGGGTTTGTTGACAACACTTATAATATTCAAGAACAAATTTTTTGACATGTCATATGAATGTGAAACCCTTTTCCTTCTATAACCCTAGATAGTGATAAAGGAATTATTTAACATGAACTCTAATCCCACATGAATCATGATTTGTGTTAGAAACAAGATTATAAACAATTTTTCATTAATAAATCACTTTATTCTCTAATATTACACTAGAAACCTTCTTGTTAAAAAATGATAGAAAAATACCATCCTTCAAGATCATTTCTTAACTGGAACATATCTTATTCTTTCATAGTGAATACAAATAAAACTCCTATTCATGATTATTTTTCATTGATAGACCAGTTTTAGCATTGTTATATTTAAAAATACCCATGTTTCACTGCTCCCTCTCCCAGCTTCTCTCCTATACTGATTAAGACATTTTATCCCCAATTCTCAATGAACTCAATGATTAATCCTTTTTGGTATTCCATATGTTGAAGAATACATATCAGTATATAGGTTAAAAAACATAATATCTAAGAGATAGAGGGTTACACATCCACACCATTTAGGTGTGCGGATTCAACTGAACCCAAATAACTATTTGATTACAATCAATGCTTCATTTGGTAAGTCCTTCAACATGATGTCTACAATCTTTGGTTGAGTAGGCACATACCCCAGCTTCATATGCCCATGTTATACTTTCTTTTTGATTAAGTTATATTATATTGCAATGTGATTTTTAATGATATATGGACTGCATTCTGTCTAAGATTCATATCACTTAAATTGTACGAATGGACTCGAATCAAAGACTTCACTTCAATACCCCCTTTCTCATAGAAATTAATATAGGATTCATTCATTTATGTATATAATCCTCCCTAGTAAATGATCTCTATTCATAATATTTTCAATAATCTATTAAATCATTAGGGGACATACATTATTCACTTATCACCTAAAATATAGATAAATAGGAATTACTTACCCCATTTAATCATGAACTTCTTCTTATAATATGGGATACTATAGGTTGAAATCTAAAGACCACCTGGCTATGTCAACTATTTTTAATTTCACTTTTAAATCCATTTATCAACATCATATTGGAGGATTTATTATTTTATCACTTTTCATGATTAGAGACATATTCATATTTATAGATGGACACTACTAATATATTTTCAGTAAGTGAAATTCCCACTTGAAATTGAGTCATAGAAAAATCCTCTAAGCCTACAGATTGAGAATTATTTTTTAGAAACAAGAGTCTATTCAAATAAATTCCAATTCAATCCATGCTGGTCACATAATTCTATGGATCCTAACAATATTAATTCCTTAATTTCATCATAGGACTCTCTTGTTATCCAAGGCTACATCACCTAGAGTTCTTATTGCCATATCTCCTAGAAACACAATCTTGATTTGGAATGATAGAGACCAATAATACTGATTATTGATCTGAATCCAAATGTTGAATTAATCATTAGAATAGGGAGAAAACATATATAAAATGTTGTAGAGTTTCTATCACAGATCCTTTATATCCTTAAAACAGTCATCTAATGATCAATTATTATAAAATACTAGATAAACATGAAATACACGAGTGTTGCTACTTTTCCTATAATATGTATTCTCTTGGTTTAAAAATACCACTTGAGCTAAGAAATAATTCCAATGGTTCAAAATTAAATGTCACTTGGAAAAAATGGAACATTCATGTATAGAATTAATATATCTCTAGTTTTGCATCAGGATCTTCATCACATGATATTTCTTTTCTATATCATGCATCTTCTATATATATTTTTTAAAAATAGAGTTATTGTGTAACAGAACTTGTTGAATTTGGTATCGTATGTGAATTTCTTAAGGTTTTATTGTTCTTATTGCATGTATATCCATTCAAATTATATACATATACCTTTTCAACACCCCCATTGATTATTTATCCACCTTAGTCCTATATATCTTTGGGATGATATTAGAAAAATTTGACACACATGGATAGGGGTACCTTTGGAATCAATAATAAGAGGATTATATATGATCTTGATAGACCAACACATTAATATTTTTTTTGGAAAACATGGTAATATTTTTATAATTGTTTCAAATACCCATCCAACTTTAGCAATTATGGCCAAATAAAAAGACATTATTTACCCACATGCTTTGACTTATTATAATATGTATATTATATATGTTTAGTCTATTTTATAATTTTGGGTTTTTACCCACTAGTAAAAATTTCTTTATTTGATGATGCACCTATACTCTATTCATCCTGATTCATTCTCCAAGAAGTGATCTTTCCCTTGGTCATATGCCCTTACATAATCCTCTATTGGAGGGATCATTTTGTTTCCTTCACTTATTATCTTGTGGCATGACACATGATTTTATGAAAAAATTATTTATTCAATTTTATTTTATTAGTTATTGGATTCAAGCCACCCTTTCTTGTTCTGGGTTAGTATATAACTAAACATACATTCTTCTTACTCAAAACTAGAGTCTTTCTTCCCTTTTTATTCTTGGATCATTCAAATTATTTCCAAGAGAGTTGTGTGTGTAAGATATGAGGTTCTTGGTATGTTGTTCTATGAGTTCCTTGAGTTTCCTCTAATAATATAATGTTTTTTTTTTCAATTTTTCAGGCTGTCTTATAGTATAGGATTTATTTTTATATACCATTGGAGTTAGGGATATCCCTTAAATTTTTTCCTTCCCAACATTCTTCCAACTATAATATATTTCCAAATTACCATGATAATCCCATATAAAACATCACTCATTAAAATCATAACTCATTTCATCATTTCATAGTTGAGATATTGATACAGCTATATTTATTATTTTGACATTGAGACCATATGCTTCTTGATACATACTCATGGTGTGTCTTATTCTTTAACAATAGTATAATATCAATGATACTTTCTTCTAACAAACTTTTCTTTACGATTTCTGAAAAATATTCTATTTTTTATATGATTTATAAACATTTTTATATTAAAAACATTAAATATATTGAAAATATTCAAAACAAAAACATGAAATATAACCATTCATCCCATATAAATAGAACACGTTTTCAAAACTTTGTGTATATATATATATTTAGGTATCTTTTTGACACCTATATGATTTTCCATATTTCTAGAACTACTCATAGTTATCCTCCTCTCATGCATGGGAGCTGGTTCATCATAGTAAATAATAAATTTTACAAAACATCATTGACTTTTAGATGAAACAATTATTTCATGTTTTTTATGAAGTATAATATTTTCTTTTTCCCTTTAAATATTACCCATTGAACGATAATAAAATAGTAAATGCAATGAATCCTTAAATTTTCACTTGTCTTTCACATTAAATATATAGACTTATTTCTTGAATGATTATAGCTCTTCTAAAAATTGATGAATATTTATATCCATTTATTTATGTTGAGCAATAAGTTCTCTTTTGATATTCTTCCAATTAATCATATCATCTTCTACAACATGTGATATCTTTTCAACCATGTCACTTTTATCATTTATTTTAAAGTTTAGTTGATCAATAGATTCTTTAATAAATATATTATCCTATTATAGTATTTTATTATCATATACTAGTTCTAAATTATTTATATAGAGATTATCATTTTTTGTATTTAAAATAATGAATTTACTGTGAGTAAATATTCATTCCCTTATCTAAATCTTGGAGTTTTTTTAGTTCTTAATCTTGGGAATAATTATTCTCTATTACATTAGTAGACACAAATAAAAGTTTTTTATTTATAACTTTTATCCTGTTGAATTAAATTTCCTATAATTGGATATAGATATATTTAGATATACTATAAAAATTCAATTTCTAATCTAATTCGCTTGTTATGTGGACAACATACCCTTTTGGACCTCATGGAATTTATTCATCCTCAACAGTTCCAAAATATCTTGGATTATTGTGATCTTTACTCATTCTTAAAACATCATTGAATAAGAAAATATTTAATTTATAAGTAACCCAAACATTTCTTCAATAAATTAGTGATTTCCATTAACTAAATCACATTCTTTATGTGGAAACTTCCACACTGAGGAATGATTCTAGGCTTTTATTTCTTCTTTGAAGTTCTACCCATTTCTATGGAACAACAAGATCAAAGAAAACTAAAACATAAATTTCAATAGAGGAATATACTAGTCTGAGTAAAAAATTTAAACAAAATAAACCTACCCTCTCATACCAATTGTTATGAAAAAGGGGGTTAGATACACTAAGAGGTGGGGGGGGGGGTGAATCGAGGGATGGATATTCATTTTAAAGAAATTCCCGCCCCATTGGATCATGAACTCTTTATTATGTGGGTAAATTGTTTTTATCTTTAGTATTTATATTGATATTATCCTTTCCATATTTATCTAATGAATATGAATAAAAAATTAATCAAGAAATAAAGTAAAAGGGACAAAAATTTTACATGGTTACCCGCAATGTTCTATGTCTAGGAATCATACAATGGTAATGTGATAATGAACCAAATATACTAAATCACAATAATGTAGGTTTAGGTTAGGTTACTCATAACTAGGCCTCACTGTCCTTACAATTTGAGGGGTAGATGCACCATCTCTTTGAGACAACATCACTCACACTTCCCCTTTATGGTTACCGATATAGAAGGAAAAATGACTGGAACACTGGACAAAGAAAAATATCATCTATTTTTGAGAGTTTCATAATATTTATGATAATTTCATTTAAAATTCAGGTTTTCTTTCAAAAACTTGATATGAACATCAACTAGAGCATAAAATTTCCATGAGAGATCATTTAATTTCCTCCTCAAATTGACAATTACATGAAAATATTAGAATTATCCCTTCCAATTCCTTGGATGTAGTAGTGAATAAAATATGTTTGAAAGTATTTTTGAATTGTGTAGATCCTATATTGTCTTCTTCTATATATAAATTTATATTTTACATTGACATTTATCATAGATTAATTCTACATTCTATCTTCTTGCAGAATACTATTTCTTCTTACCAATGCGTGAGACCCTGGCATGTAACCCCTTGAACAAGATCCTTACACATAACCCCTTATGTGAGATCCTTGTGTGATACCCTTTGCGTAAGATCATGGCACATAACCCCTTTTATGAGATCCTATTGTATGAACCCTGCATGAGATCATTTCATGATACCCCATTTGTGATATTCTATTCAGATCATGCGAATCATGATACATTTTTAGACCATTTAGATCATGATATCTTTTTCAATTCATGTGGATCTCGAGATATCAATGAGTTTAATTTTACATTAAACCACCCAATGAATAATTCACCTCTTGAGACTCCTTCATGATATCCATTTATAAGACCTTATATGGATTACATAAATCACAAGATTCTAGCACAATAATTCATTGTGTTCTTGTGAAACAATATTTCAATGTAAATCACATATACTCCTTCGCTTCATGTATAACCCCTTTTATGGAATTTTAATTAGATTAATATTTTAAGAAAAAATTAATTCAATCTTATAGAAGGATCATTGGGTATTTATAGGGAAATGTACTCCAACATAACTACAAATATTGAAGACAACTATCTGTTCCACCACCTCATCAACTAGCATCAAACGCTTCATGTGATCTCTTTATGTGATCACCCACCACATGTTAGAAGAACATCACAAGATCACATTTCAAAAGTCACATGTTAATTGCATGATCATCATCATTGAATTTAATTATTTTGAGTGTTATCCTCATGAGATACAGTGACAACCATTCTATAAATGACATTGTCTTATGGGGATTTTCAATATCCTATCTCAAGATCCACTGATAATCATGATCTTCTGATGATCTCATCATGAGATAAAAATACAATCATGTGCTCAATTTCAGTGTATTCTTAATATTATATTGAACCCTTCATGAGATACAAATACAATTATGTGGTTTTATAATTTTTGAACATCCTTGAGATACCTTTATCATTTTAAGATTTATTTTCTTCATATGCTATGCATGATCTCTCTATGAGATCCACTAATAAACTTTTGGTGACTTCGTGTACTTTCCTTGATCTCCATATAAGATCTTATGAAAATCATGAAATGTATTTTTCTTTTCCATATGATCTATTTATGATATACTATGATAAGAATGCGATGTTGAAGGTTTTTCTTATGATCTCAATGAGTGATATTCAGGCAATCATGTATGCTTTATGTGAAACCACTATGAGATCTTCTGAAAATTGTGTCATGATATGTGAGATATATTTTAAAATTATCACTTTGTGAGATCATATGTTCATGCACTATGAGATCATACATTCATGCTATATGAGAAAAGAAATTACTCTCTAAGAGACCATATATCCATGCACTATGAGATCAAACATTGCACACTCTGTGATACCATACATTTTCACTTAATAAGATTATACATCTTGTGCTTTACAAGATAAAAAATCTCAAGCACTGTGAGATTAGATATTCTAGATCATTATTCATGCCTCCATTAAAAAACAACCATTATCATCAACCTAAATAATTACTAACAAAAACAATCAACCCAAAATAACCACTTGGAGAGAATTTTTCTAAAAAAATATTATATTTTGTATTTAGACTATTTTTTTGGATTTAAATTTGATAATAATGATGAATTATTTTAAATAGTTCTTGATTTAATGTTACATCACTTATAAGACATTTCATCTCAATTTCTACTCCATTGAGACATATTTGGTATTATGAAACTATATATTTCTATAAGGTCTATCTACCATAACTTTGATATGTTATATCATGATTATATTTATATTCATGGTTATTAATGTTTCATTTAAAGTTATTTATTTCATATGGGTTATGATTAAAAAGTTTCTAAAGTGGTCTAGGTTTATTTAACCTATCAAAACTATTTTGGATGATTTATCTATAAATCTACAATGGAATAATTATTTGATATATTTATCTTAAAACAAAATTATTTTCTTAATCTATAGTTATTTCTAGAAATTATAATTTTTTATTTCATTTTCTATTCTTTATATACTCATGATACAAAAATCATATTTTTAAGGAAATCAAAATTTTGTTTCTACTAAGTTGGGAATATTTTTCTTCTATATATATATATTCCTTAAAAAAATTTAATAAATATTTTTAATAATATCTAATGAATTATTAAAATTTTTTTACCCATATTTTACTTTATAATTTTTTTTTAGAATGAATCTTATTTCCATTTTCTAAAAAAGTAATTTTTTAACTTATACCAAAAATGTGAAAGGAATTATTATTTTAACATACTATATATTAAATGAATTTTCTTTATTTCATGACCACTGATTGTTTTGAATATTAATTTCTTAGTTTATAAGGTTTATTTAAACCAATATAATTTTCATATATTTTTTTAATTTTTTTTAGTTCTTAGAATTTACTTTCAATGTGAAATGTGTATTGTCTTCAACAATTTATTTAGTGATCTTTTTATGGTATTTATATTTATTGAAGACAAAAAAACGTTATATTAATTATATAAAAATGATGATATATTGTAATGATACATTACTATTTCATTATCTAGATATTTTATGATGAGTTAAACTAAAGAACGTATTATAATTCACTTTCCTGATTAAATTTTAAGTCATTAACATCCTCTTGAAAAAATTATTTTACAATGATAATTGGAAATTAAATTTATCTTAGATATCCATATTATATTTATACTGCTAGAGATATTTCCTTGACCATAGATCATTTCTAAATATAATGTTTTACCCAGAATGTTATTTAATTGACTATGGAAATTTTGATATTTTTTATTATTTACTAAATAAAAATATTTATTGATATGAAATATTATTTATGAATAAATTTATCATTCAATATTTGAGGAATGAATTGGACATACAGGGGTGGGTGGGACCTAGAATTATATATCCCCTTAATGAATTGAAAGTTCCAATGAGAGAAATTATTAATCTAATATTAAATGGTTTTCTAGTTTATACCTACCCATTGATTAAATTATCTTGGCACAAGGAATTGATGGTATATATATCAAAATGTCTAAAATCATGAAATTTATTATTAATAAATCACTTTATTATGAATTCAGTTATTATTATCTATTTTATTATTTCATTGATATTTTCTATGGATGTTTTTTTGATCAAGTTGTTGATTAAATGGAATGTGTTTTTAGTTACATACCTTCATATATTTATTATTCATTAATTACTAATGACAGCTTCCATTGTACATAACCCAACTAAGATTTTTATCCCACACCTTATTTTTTTCATTTCTTAGGATGTAAAGAATAAATCTATGAATGAGTTCAAGGATACATAATATATAAATTCAAAATGTTTTATTTTTATATTTTCCTTTGTATTATGAGATTCAAGAATGTATATATCTTATTAACACTATTAAATTATTCATCCCTTTGGTATTTGATCAGTGGTATATTATCTCAATGTAATAAATTCATCATCGGTTCTAGTCTACTGGGGATGGGGTTGTTATAATATTTATTTTTTATGTTATATCATTATATAAAGATCTTCTTTCAACATTGTCTTCCATTATGTAGATGTATTGAATTTAAACATAAATTATATTTATGATCTTTATGACAGTACAATGTAAATACACAATTTAATAATGAATAGATTTATTCAAGTAGTGTTCTCACCTTCACTATATGTTTTGGAATGTAGTCTTCTATTGAGTCCTTAACATTGTATTAGTTGATACATAAAACTAGTATATAAAATAATGAATATTACATTATAATGACACTATTCTTTATTAAATCTCAATACACCTTTTCCAAAACATTATATTTCAGAGTGATAGTTTATATTTTCATTCAATTCATAATAAATATGAATCATATAGAGTTTTTAATAAATATTTTTTCTAAAATATTAATATTCATCAAATAATAATCATATAATCATTTGAAATTGGTCAAAAAATGAAGAATTCAATAATAAAAACACAATTCATGATCCTAAAGAATAGTTCATCATGATGTGGACAATAATTCATTTTAATACAAAATTGGTAACCATTGACTACGTTGTATCCTAAAATATACTATGAAGTGACACATAAGTTATTCATTTCATAATTAACAAATTAATTGAAATAAAAGGTAACTAGAAAAACCAAATTAACATAAAACAATAAATGTTAATATTATTTCAAAACCAAGATAAAATGGATCCTGGAAACAAAAAATTACCCTATTTTATTAGAAAAATTTAATAAATAAATAAATAATAATACAAGGGTCATTATTATATTTAAATATAATATATTCACAATATCCAAAAAACATATAAATACAACTTCTTAATTCCACACTCCCATATTATACCTAAAAAAATAAAAGGGAAAAAAATTAAATATTAAAAATAAATATGAGTAGGTTAATAACCAAGAAATGAGAAACACTAAAATAAAATAATAATCAAATTAAATTCAATCAATTTGATAAAAAAATATAAATTAAATTAGTTAATCAATTTAAATGTTTTATTAGTTACTACATATTATTTCTCAATAGTTGGACTATTTATATGATAAGATGGATTACCTATATCATAAATTAAATTATCATGGAAATATTATAAAATGTGTTATATTTTTTCTAATAATGATAGATTTGGTTCTTAAATAATAGTTTTATAATGCATTACATCACTTGATAGAGGAAAATTACTAACCTAATATATAAAATTTTTATCCTAACTTCCAATAAATAAGGTATAAGCACAATAGTGGATACATAAAGTAACAATTCTAATAAACACAAATCTTCAGCATTATCCACAATAGAAATTAAATGAATCTTCTACCTATTAGGAATGTTAATCATTAGTGTATTGATTTTTTGATTTATACTCTATTAAAATTAATGTGCCCATTTTGTATCATTTTACTTCAAAAATTGTCTAAAATTTTATATATCCTTGTGTATTAACTCATTAAAAGTAGTTTAACTAATATAAATTTCATTCATAATCTATACCCCCTTTCACTGATTATCATATGAATAATTATATTATTCATAATTATCTTTTTATAAAAACTCATATTTTTTTATAATATTCTAGGTTATTTTGAAGATGAACTGTCCTCCATTTATAATATTCCAACTTTTGTTTTCAAAAATCATTCCATATTACATGATGGAACTATAGGTTTTCTAAGATGTGAAAAGGAAAAAAAACTATTTATTATATATTTAAATGTGTAACCATATTTTTTGAATAACCATCTTGATGTAGGGATTTCATAAAGTTCCCAATTCTAGATACAATAAATTTCATTATAATTTTTTTAATTGAGCTTCCATAATGAATAAAATATAGTTTAGTGTGGGACAATTTGTTCTTTCCATGAGGTTGATGAAATTAACTAACTTCATAGAAGGAAAATAAACTATTTCTATTAATTTATCATGTTTCTATTTATGAAATGATTTACCTTATTTTATATTTCTATCAAACTAATACTTGGAAATGAATCATTGAATAAATTCTAGTTCCATTATTTTCTCTATTATTGATATGTATTCTTGATTACATAATGAAATAATCACAACACTTTGAGTCTTTCTTGGTAAAAAATCTCACATATTCTCTCATTAAAGATGATTTAAGTGAACCTTTATAATAAAATTATTAAATTATAATGGTATATAGTAAATATGATCACCATTAAAGGATTCCTATGATATATATACCTTAATAACTATAAATTCAACAATATAGTTATCTTAAATTGAAATATCATCTTCTTTATTTTGAATATATCCATTTAATTTATGAATCATCCATCCAATAAATGTTCTATAAACTAGAGCTCAGTTAGAAAATAATTTTTCTATATAATTTACATTTTAATAATGATCATTATTATAATTAGATTAAAAATTTCTTGAGTAAAATTAAATTTAGAATATAAACTTCTTACATTTTTAAATTATCATAACCTCTGATCTTCATAATAATTTTCAACTATATAATATTTTCTATGGACAAATGATGAGCATTATGAAGAAACCAAAAATCTCTCTGTAAAAAATCTATCCAATTTTATTTTTTAAAATATACTATAAAATAAAATATTTCCCAATTTAAAACACTTTAAAACTAATTAAATAATTACTAATATAGTTTATTTAAAAAACCAATAATCTCAAGGGAGGTTAATTTTATTTCATCTACAATAATATTATATTTTATCAAACAATGACCACATTATCCTAAAAATTAAAATTTTCATAGAACTCTCCTACATATTAGTCAAAAAAAAAAGTCATTATTAATCAAATGAAATTATTCAATGCAATAATAAATTTTAGAATATTTATTAAAATAAAATTGGATTCTATTTACCATTGTAAATAGATAAATCTAATGGCTCTACACTCGCATGGGGAGGAGACCCCTTTAGGGTTTCTCATTTGTGAGTGCATCGATAGGTTTCTCCTATCAGTGAGGAAGGTGGATACTATGATCGAGGTTGTACTATCTAGTTCAATGTTGGATGATATAGAGGTAGATGCATTTTTAATCTTCTCTAAAAATTTCTACGATTACTTCTTCTGCTCTGGATTGTTCACAATTATTTAGGAGTTTTTCTATTGCAGTTTATATTCTCCAACTATACACATCCCAAGATATTATTCAAATATGGTATTTCCCTTATTGGACCAATGAATGTGGTGTGGAGCATTGGGATGGTTGGTATGGTGACCTTCTCAGACAGTGTTTTTCTCAAGAAGTTTCTTTGCTACCTTCATGTGGACATAGTGAGCTCAAGGATTTTTAGTAGTAGTTCGGGTGGATGTGAGTTGCGATTATGGATGCTGGTGGCTTCTGGTCATTGGAAGATGTTGATTTTAGCTTCATCAAAGTCATTCTATGTATCTGTTTTTGTTTTTTTGAGTTAGTAGGGGGCTCACCGGGTCAACTATGTGTGGAAAACTACACCAGTTGTCTTCTAGATGGTGATCGGGTTGTGGGTTCTACTTAGGTGGTGGGTTTTGGAGTTATTCACATGAAATTCATCATTTTATGAATTGTTATTTGGTTATATTAATTTTTTGGGGAAAATATTTCTTTATGGGTAAATGATTTCTAAATTTGGAAGCATCGTAGTATTTTGCAGGTTTCATTAGGTGGGTAGCCTAAAAAGTGGGATGTGACCGATCATTCAACGATTCCTCATCACTATTGATGGGAAGATGAGTACCTCTCCATAAAAATATTCTTATAATTCTTAGTATGGGTTTTTATAGAATCATGTCGACATTTCATTGAGTTCATTTCATGCTTTGTTAGTTGGGATACTCGAAAGAGGGATGGGTGTGCTGGAACTATTCATCAAGAACTCTTCCACATTTTTGTGTCGGTTTGAGATGTTCTCTACCAAGTTGTACTTTATTCATGGAGAAATTTATTTTCAAATGGGGTTATGAATAATTTTTACTGATCCCACTATATTACTATCTATAAAGGGGGAGATAAGGTTTTTTTAGTACTTTCTTTGAAGTTTTTTTCTTTAGACTTGAATGAACATTTTGACATTTTTTTATTTTGTTACTTTAATGAATTTTTCCATTATTTTTAATGGGTTTTATCTTTCCTAGTTATAAAGAGGTTCACTATTTCTTTAATTTCAATAAATAGGGATTGACCCTCAACCGTTAAAAAAATAGTGAAATCTACCAAACACCATATTTCTCTTTTACCTTTTTCACCATATGAATCACAAATATTAAAAATGTCAAAAGATGGAGGATATTATATAGATGATATAGATCTCTTCTTTTTTGGAAGAGTCATATAAAACTTTTTCCTTTATATTCCATTGTATGTTGATAGTTAATCCTTTTCAAAATATTCCATGGGATCTCAGATAATGATCCATTCTTGATTCAATCAATGGAAAAAAATATGTAATTAGAAATTAATTAAAAACAATTATTGTATTAAATAAATGAATAAAAAACTTATAAAATAAAGTATGAATAAGAGAATATCACATCTTCATTAGAAACACGATCATTGATAGAATATATAATTTTCAAAAAAGTCAATATTTCGATAAATGATATATATTTTTTGATACTAAATATTTAAAGTGATTTGGTGATGAAATAATTTTAAATAAAGATCCAAACATCATGATATCATTCATTAGGTATAATATTTCCCCATAAATTACAATTCATTACAATGAGTTGGTAGTAACATACTAAGAAAAAAAATCTAAATCCACTTTGGTAATCTTAATATATTTTGTAATGAACCCTAGTATAGATTTAGTTATCCATTGTTGTTCTCATATAAACATACATGATACCATTCTCTCAGTGTCATGAAATGACATGTTCCATGTAATTCATACATAGTTCATAAAGTAAATAATTTTTCTAATGATCTATCACATATATTGTTCAAAAAAAATTATACAAATAGAATCTAATGCAGATAACATTGAAACCATTTCTCATTATAGGGAAGAAATTCATATAATATTTCTTTTTGAAATTTAAAATATATTGAAAACATCAATTTACAAAATAAATAATTTTATGAATTGATCTTTTTGAAAAGGGATATTTCAATGTTGAATCCAAAATTCAAATATTAACCATTATATTTTAAATCTTATTTGAATCTAAGGGCTTAAAAAACATATTTACAAACTAATTTTCCACATATATAAATTATAAAATAATAAAGTTTTTTTACATGAAATCAAATAATTTTGTGTATCAATTATATATAATTTTTCTATCAATATTTTGAAGGATTATTTTAGATTGAAATAATCTGATAATTATCACATAAGATGTAAATATTATTATATAATAATATCAAATAATTAAGAACATTTAGATCACTTGAATAGATGATAATTAGTGAGGGTAGGAGTTAATCAATTTTTGAAACTTTTTACAATTCAAAAAAATCCAAACTCATGTTTATTAAGAAATAATATATCAAAATTACTCTGTAAAAAAAAATTCGAGTAAAAAATATTTAACAAGGTTTTTCAAAAAATTGGTGTTATTACATCCCTAAAGTTTTCTTTTCATTATCCCTCACCCCACATGGATAATCTCTCATTACCAAATTTATTATTGGGAATGTTAATCTCTATGAACCCTAGAAAATACTAGAACCTTTTTTTTAAATAAACCAATTTCTCTAATTTAACATTAAAGATGAATATTCTTGAAGAATGATCACCCAAAAAATATCAATACTCTTAAGGTATTCATTTATTTGATATTTTTTCAATAATGAAAAATAATATTCCCATAACTATGTCACATATTCTCTTTCAATTATTATTTTATACACTTCAATATCCACATTTAAACCTCTCACATAGAAAATACATTCTCTAAAATTACTCTCTTAAAATTTTAAAGAAAAATTATAATGATTTTAAAATTTTATTCCCATGAATTTTAAGGGTTTCAAAAACAAATTCAGAAAAAAAACCAATTTATATTTTATAATAACTACTGAGAAACATTCCAAAAAACTCCCAATTTGAAATAACTTTTAATCTGGAAGATAGTTAGGAAATCGGTTCATCATGTTGTGGAAACCAAAATTACAGAGTGAAACACCTCAAATACTAGATTATTTAAAAAAATATGAAATGTGTTGTTTTTTACTATATATAATCCTTCCTTCATGGTTATTCATTATAAAATAGTGTCACAACTAAATATCATAGGTTAATCACTATAGTGTGATCTCTCCCATAATCTAAACTACCCATCCAGATTATAGTGTAACCAAATGTGTTGTGGAATGAACTTCTCTAGTATAAAAATTTAGATTTGTAATAAAATTTAATAGACTAAAAATTATGGAATCACCTTCCTATTGCATCATGATCCAAGTGAGCATCACAATCCATATCCACACTCAATTGATATGAGGTCTTTATTAAAGTATAGTTTTCCTCATAAACTAGATTTTATTCTTATATAGATCACCATTTAGTGTAACTATGATCTTTATGGTGTTAGGTCAAAATAATATAAATATACACAAGAGGGGGTGAATTGTGTCCTTTTGATTATTTTATATGATTTCTGACATTTATCATTATTTTCGATTTATGAAAATCTACAATATTCTATTCTTTAGGTAATTTGTGCATGAGATAAATAGATTATAATAATAATAAAAATATTTATTATAGTTCAGTAAACAAAGATCCCCTATTCCACTCCACTAATTACCTCTCTATGAGCTTTGTGTTTTTCATTAGAAAATTTCCTCTTTTTTCACAAGACCTTAATAATTATGTATAGGTAGTCAGAACCTTTATAATAAGGATATTACATATCCATTTGGTTCTTTCAAAAGGAATAAAAAAATCCAAAGATTAGTCTGATAAGATGATACTCCACCACCACTGATTCTGAGAAACTGATACTTCAATAAATAAAAATAGTTTGATTTAATTGAATAAATTGAGTATTGTTCATAGATGTAGTTGAAAATGATAGAAAACTGGTCTTCTCTTTCAAAGATAAAAGTCTTCAAGATAGAATATCTTTGAATAAATCCTGGTTTGTGAATGATCTTTAACGAAAAAAGTAACAGACATATATCAGTAGTAACAGTTAATCAATAACTTACACATCACAAGATTGAAACATGTGTCTCTCCAAAGTGCATCTTCTTCAGAATAATAGAGATGTTATATTTATTGTTTCTTTTTAGTATTTTTGTATTCAAAAATATATTTCACACACTTTATACATAAAATGAAAATACTATTTCTATTTATCAAGGGAAACTTGGATTAATTTGGGTTAAATAGATCCAACAATATGTCCTACAAAATAGTGATCATTTTAATTTAAAATCATTTATAAGATTTGTAAAATCCTATAAAAACAATAATGATTTAATTTGTTGAATACCATCCTTTAAAATGAACCATTCATTACAAATATTTGAGTAAATATTTAATTCCAGTGAGATTGATAGAGAAATCATGGATAATATATTTCAATAAAAACTCTATAATTGAATAGTAAAACATAGGGTTCCTTCACATAAAGAGAAAAATACAAAAGTAGGTTTTACTATGTATGTTTTTTTACAAACATACTATTGACTAACCATACATTTATTCCCAAAATGTAGGGTTGCTTCCAAAGGTAGGGTTGTTGATCCATACGTTGACTACATCATAGGGTATATGATCTATATGTTTTCTTCCAAACGTAGGGTTTCCAAACAATAGGATATGCTTATAAATATAGGGTATGCCCAATTTTTTCAGAATACATTTAAACATGTTCAGAATACATGAAAAAATATCTTAACCTGTAAATAGGATAAAATTATCAACAATTATATTCCAGAAAAATATATAAAGTAATTTCATTAGTAAAACAAAACAAGGTTATTTGTGAGCATCAATATTAATAAGATTCATAGATTATTGTCGAGGTAATACATTCCAAACAATCTCCCCCTTTTTGGTGATCCCAAAACCCATAATCATAACTTATAGAAAATGTATGAAATTTAAAAAAAATGAAATAATACCTTTAAATAGATATATAAACATTATAGTTAGAACAAATGATTTATACAACAAATCCACTCTCTTCAGTTAATATAAAAACTATTACCAAAATTATAAATATTTTTTTACATAATTCCTTTCACCATTTTATGATACTAAATAGAACATAGTTGTAAATGGTTTAAAACACATTCAATGCAGAACAAAGTTGTAAATGAATGTTATATTTTTAAAAGAAAAATGATATGTGTTATGGAACTAGAAATGAACCAAAGTATAATAAACTAATATATACAAGCATCATATATAAAATAATTTCATTGAAAATATTTTTTTGATTAAAAAATCATTTGGTTGGGATTTTAAAAGGGTATGACTTACTGAGGATAAAAGGGTTGGTTTTAAAGAGGTGTCAAAAAACCCAAGATACTTGAATAACCTGATGAACTTCCTTTAACTCCACCAATAATCTTCTGAAACATTCAGTAAGGTTATCATCCATCTATCTCATCAAAATTCGTTAATCATTACCCACCTTCAAACATTCAACTAAATTGACATTAAAAAACTCATGAACATTTTCATCTGTTCGAAAAAACTATGAGATCATGTCACCAAATTTCTTGAGAATATTTCTCATACCAAGCTCTCCATATATTAATTTCTGAAAAAGTTATCTCTGGTTTTGCAACAACACATTCAATAGTTCACTGTCACACTGAAGATAATTATGTCGATCATTAAATGTATACATTATATTATTAAATTCCGGAAATTTACCATTTAGATCAAGATAAGTATAAGTAGTAAATGCATATGATCTAGAATTATTATGACTACTCCTTACTAATAAAAACTAACTCCCCAAATATCTCCTTAAATCACCAAAATATATCTTTGAAATTGATTTTTTTTATATATTTCAAAATTATTCAGCCATTTATCATTGAAATGCATAAAAATATTTTTTAAAAATTGAACATTCTCTATGTGATTTTAGTCCAACTTTCACAAAATCTATTTCATCTCTGGTAATAGTTGATCTTCTCAAATCATACAATTATTTCTTAGTAGGATTCATCTCATTTTTTCATTTTTAATTATATTCCTTTATTCTATTTAACTGGAGGACTAACTCTTAAATTTAATTATCAATAGAATCAGAAGATTGTTTTTCTTGATTTCTTGATGGTTGTTCTCTATCAGATATAAGTAAGGATATACCTTTATCCTTCTAACTATAGAAGGAATATACAATGTAAAGAACCTATTTCCTCTTAGTATATATATAAATATCTTTTCCCAAAGTATATACAACTATAGAGAAAATTGTATTTTCAACTAACCTTGTAGTGTCAACTATTAATGTTTTTTCTTGTTATTTACTTGAGAATATTCCTCAACTTGATATTGATCATTATTTCTTTCAATCTAATTTTAATCATGATCCTCCTACTCTTGATTTTAATTTTTAATATTAAAAGAGACACTTTCCCTGCTCTATTTTATGGTTTATTCAAAAGTGGTTGTTCTTCAGGAGTCATTGAGACTTATAAAAACACTTGTTTTTTAATTTAACATGTTTCAACAACATATTTTGGTGTTTGAACTTTAGGAGCCTGATTTTTTGTTCATCTCTTTGTCTAGGCCATATGACCATATACTCATTATTTTCTTCTTCAAAATTTTATTCAAGACATGGATGAATATCTCTTGGTGATTCTAGATTAGAGTCTTAATATTTGATTATGTGAATATTTGTTTAAACAACTTATATTCTATATTTTCTAACTTGTTCTTTGTAAAATAAAACTGAACCAATTTATTTTATATTTCCACCCTCCCTTGAGTAACATGACCAAATTCTTGTTTGTATTCAAAACCAATGGGTAAAAAAATTCATTGAGTGAACTCTAGAAGAAACCTATTTTACTCAAGGATCTAGAATTCATAATGTTACTATTATGACACCTAGTGTTCGTCTGTACATCTCTAATATCTTATTTCTTATATAAAAGAAGAGATAAAATCCTTCCATATGAATAAAATGACATCCTTGATTATATCTGATAGTAGTGATTCATGTATCATAGAATATATCTAGGAAAATTAAACTTAATATCACTCATCATCAAAAAACATCATATGCATGTCAAGATAATGATTTTTTATAACTATGAAAATCTTGGTAGTATTTCTAACTAAATAAACTTTAAAAGAACCTTCTAGTCAACCTCAATATCCTTCGTAATCATTTTGTGGATATGAGTGGAGATGAAAGGAAAAGGCATAATATCTTCTGATTTATATTATTAGTTTCAATATATGGATGATAGAAATAAAAAATACTTCATGATGTCACAAAAAAATATTTTTAATTTATACAGAAAAAAAAATATGCCATCATTTAACTTTGAAACTATGATGCCATCTGTGTCTTCTAAACAGAACTGAAAATTTCTTTAAAACTATTTTATTTCATTGAAGAACACAAATTCATTATTTCCATTAGTGAAATGAAATTCTAAACCTTGAAAGGATAATAATTTTCTTAGTTGTAAGAACCTGGTTTTTATCATAGTCATCGATCATTTAAAATTCAATCTAATTCTTTATTATGAATCTAATATGGATGTTTAATGAGTTCAAGAAGGTTTTGGGGGGTGTTGAGGGATAGTTCTTATCTTGGAACCCCAACCGGTTGAGAAATGAACTAGCTTGAATGATTAGTATAAATCATGCACCCATCCCACATGGTATCTCCAAACCATGCAGGTTTGTACAAAGGTGCGGGAAAGGTGAATAGTTTTCCCTAACCATTATCCAGGGGTTTCATACTCATGTGGAATGTATAAAGGTTTTAGAATAGGTAATGCACAAAGTTGGCACATAATTTCCCTAATAGTGTGGAGTTTCCCTAACAGTGTGGCATAACCATGCAAGTACGCTTTTTTAGTAGTGAGCCACACATGGTTGGAATATGGTTTGGCCAACCATGCACCCAAACCATGCAACTTTGTTTTCTTAGGTGAAATTATGGAAATTCAATTAATGAAATGTTTAACTCACCCTTCATATTTGGATAATTCTAGCAGATAGAAACACCCCTATTATCTCATTTTGAAATACCAAATCCCTCTTCCAAAGGTTTTTCTCCCAATCTATAATATAAAGTTCAATTCCATCCTCATTCACCACGATAGATGAAAATCGATAATTACTTGATTTATTTTGAGTAATTTTTCATTATTCTTCCCATTAAAGACCCTATTTTGATGTAGTCTCATATTCCCTATTTTCATGGAATTGATCTATTTTTTGTATTTGATCTGATTCAAGACAAACCAAAGGATGATACTGGACGAGGAGAGTCATACGAACATAAGGTAGGTGGTTTATGACTTACCCCTTAAGTCTCACAATTTTATAAACTGTCATTGTTTTATGCACACTGATTTCATCAAGTGTTTCCAATTAAATTTACATTCCTTGTTTGTATTCATTATAATAATATTCTATATCCATTTCTATGTAGTAAAATCATGTTGTTGGAGGATGATACCTCAACACTCTCCACCCAAAGTACGGTGTTTCTATATTTATGCCTTTAGTGGGTTGTCATGTTTGTCTGCTCCACTGTTCTGGTGTGATATGGATTGACCCTGGTAATGGTATTCCCTCCCTTAGTAGAATGATTCTAGAATTGAAGATGGATATCCATTTAATATAATAATTTCACTTGACCCTTATTTGGTAGATGTTTAAAATTAATTAATTGATAAATGGAAAGTATATTGTTACATATCACTTGGCCTATATAAATGAATATAATTAAATGGGTTGGTTTCATGTTGATAGAATGCCTTTTATAGAATAATTTAAGGTAGTGGGGTGACCTAATTAATTGATTAAGAGTTAAATGAACTAATAAATGGTTTCATGTCCTTCTACCCTTGTCGCTTGTATAGAAGGAAACAGAATGAACCAACTGAATTATTAAAAGGAATGAGTATTATATGTAATAATTTATTAAATGATTTAATTATATGGTTTTTAATTCATAATTACATTTACATCTTTATATAATTTTTTAGACTCGATCTATCCTTGGAATCCTGATGGAATACGTTGAGCACCCATGGAGTTCATTCTGATTCAAGGATATCAGTTTCCAAGGGTGATACCCACCCTAGAACCTGATCCTTATCTAGTAGCAGATGCCTGAAATGATGTCGTATGATCCCTAAATTATAATTTTGATACCAATATTCCTTGGATACACTCCTTGGATACAACGTGATGTCTATAGAAATGTGGTACCATGGTTACAACTATCGGGCTCAGTCATTACTTACCTATTTTACCTTGGATGAGATCCTTGAACTAGGTTAAAATTATGTCATTGTGAAATACATTGAGAGATGGTACTTGGATTACAATATTACCCATATATCTTAGTTTCAGGTTATTACTGGGTTGTATCGACCCCTGAGAACAATTATTCCTTGGTTATTACCTATGATCAAATTCATTATTACTATCATTACAAGATTCCCTGTTTATATCATGGATCCTTTAATATTAATACCAAGTTGTGATGTTAGTACTGGTTACACCTCATGTGACTAAATATAGAAACCAAAATTATGTGAATTAATTAAACAATCTCAATTTCCCATACATTACCAGATGAGAATTAAGTAGGTCTCTAGGTATTTAAATTTCTATACTGATTTACATTTATATATACTTACACACTATTAGTTTATATTTCATAGATTGGATAGTGTAGATTCCATTAGCGGTGGCCTACTATTATTTATCTCACACCATATTTGGGCTACCATTTATACCCAAGAAGATTACATGCATAAAAGCATAGACAAGGAGAAGATTCACACTTTGGACACCTGGAATTGACTCCTTGTATTAGGATAAATATTAATAAAAGGTGACCGAGTTGAATCTTGGGAAGCATGGACAGTTGTTGGCTTCTTTTTTTATATATTGTATTGCATTGTTTCATACTTCTTTGTATCCATGTATTCCTAAATTATAGATACATGACATAAATTATCATCAAATTTTTTTATGATTAAGTTCTATATTTTATTATGATTATCTTTTGGTCAGTTATATATTATTCTGTATTTTCTACTATAGTGGGTTAGTGGTCCAGTGTGTATAGTGTCAGTTTCCAAAATTCCATATATTATTTATGATTATTCTATTTACAAGTTATTATATTTATATGATGTGATATACTATGGTAATGGGGTAACAGTCTCTCCAAAGACACATCCTCAAACCTCGCTTCTAGTCAGAAGCCTCCTGAATTTGGGGAGATGTGATTGAGGCCATATATCCAACCACGCTCGGGGAAACATTAAGTAGAAACCAAGTATAGTACATCAGAAAGTGGCATCAGAGTTGGTTTCTTCTCTTTATATACTATTTAGAGAAAATAGAAAATATATTAGTAATGCTTTGGAACTTTGTCATAAGCCGTACTTGGGTGTATCTAACCCATGATCGGGGTAAATATCGAGTTGTTTGGAATGAGGAATTAATATTTTTATTTTTCCTATTGCAGTTGATATCATTTCACCATTGGGTGATGCACATGATATGTAATGGTTATTATTATTATTATTGTTAATTTCCTTTTATACTTGGTCTAATGAGATGTGGGAAAGAAGAAGTGTTACATGCATCATTATAGGTACCTAGAAATCAAATTCTAGGAATATGTCATGCCATATAGGTGCATTTAACTACTTGAATTTTCCAGTGTTTCTTATGATTATTGAGGGATCCGTGATTTTTTTATATTCTTATGCATCTAAAATCTTCTATAGGGAAGTTATTTTTTAAAGGGCCAACATCAATCTAAATTTTTTTCCCATATAGGTTGATAGTGTCATATTAAATGGATGGTTTATACCCATGTCATCCATGTACCTATAGTTACATGAGAAGCTAATTGGATGTGATTAAGTAATTTCTAGTTTCAATTCATGAGGTGTAAGGCCCCTCATGGATTGAAATGAGTAATTTATCAAGTATTTCAATTATAATGAAATTAAAAGGGTTTCAATTTAATTGATATGGTGTATGGGTCCTAATTCACTATGATTAGACATCTATTTTAATCAAAAAATTATATATCAATATAATAACAAGAAAACATAAATATTAAATATTTAATTAAAAGGAACTGTATTCAGTAAATAAAGAGGCAAGGTATAATTGACCACTCACATACTATAACCCATGTAATTTAAACTCAAACACCTACTAATACCTAGCCGCCAAAGTAGGTAGTTGGGGTAGTATACTATGGGTAGTGAGATCTTATTCTTACATTCTACTTTTTAAGGTGATTATGACATATCTTAAATCTTATTCTGAGTATTTTTCTTAGCATTTTTATATTTATTTTACCACAATGTCCTTATTCTATATGCCAGAAGGGTGGTGATGAACATTCTCTAGATGTGGTGGGCTTGAGCTTCCAGTCTTATTGTCAGGAGTTCCACTTAATGAATCACCTATTATACCTAATTTTGAAAATAGAACTCAACTTCATGATAGTTTCTTACAACTAATGAAGTCTTTTCAAGGTACTCCATGAATTTCACCAATGATGGATGATCTGACTCGTGAGTTCCAGTAATAGTATCTTCTAACCTTTTTAGGGGATGACGGTGCATAGGTTGTAGAGTCTTGGCTGGGGTCCACTCTATCTATCTTTTATAATCTATAGATTACTCTAGATTGGAGGGTCAATATTTCTATGTATTTTTTGTGTGATTCAACCAAGAACTTTTGGGATGTTACTACCTAAGCTGGTTGTCATCAGGGAATGGTCTAGGCTGATTTTAGACTCTATTCTATGATCAATTATTTCCTCAGATGATGAGAACTTACTAATCCAAATAGTTCTCACATATTTAGTAGGGTACTATGTCAGTCATGGATTCTTCAGCATGATTTACTAAGTTGCAGCACTTTTCAATACTTTTAGACGGTGACGAGATATCGCGTGATAGAAATTTTGAGGATGGGATCCATTATTCCATTCATATTCAAGTATATGTGTTTATTCTACCTAATTTGTCTATGATCATAAATTAGGCTCTTATAACTAAGAGAAATCATAGAGAAGGTGATAGTACTGGGGATAGAGGATCAATGCTGAGGTAGGACAATATTTCTTCCGGTAGCAGGAAATGTTCCCTTGAGGTTTCTTGTTAGGGAACTAGCAGCTAGATTACTCATACTGGTAACTATGTGGTATACCATCCATGTGGATGGTAGGGGAATCTTACGTCTGTGTTTTATAGAGATCCTCTAGAGTGTCAGTGTTGAGACTGTATGGGGCATCTTCAAAGATTCTATGATACCTTTCCATCATCTTCTAGTAAAATAGGATTTTCACCAGCCCCACCATCAAAGGTAGGTTCATTAACTCGGTGTCAGGTATGTATTTGGATTAACACTGACAGGACTGGACTTGGAGGAGGTCATGGATACAATATCTTGAATTGAAAGTATCTACAGTTCCTTCAGAGTAGTCATGGTCAGGGTAGTCCAACTATAGCACAAGGTCTTGGATGATGCTAATTTCATGCCTTAAAACAGATACCAGAGGATCAGAGTGTAGGAATGTCTATGTTAAGTGTTACTATTCTATAATCATCCACTATAGTATCTTATTTGTTTGATATAGGTTCTTCACACAAATTATCTTTTTATCAATCGTGGAAAGTATTTTATTATAAATTCAGTATTACTATGCTATATGGACCCTAAATACACCATTGGGAGTAATTTTAGAGGGAATATGACAATGAAAAGACTATCCCCTTAAGGAAGTCAGTTAACCGTTCTTATAGGACCTATATCTTATTGAGATGATAGGTTTCTCCATCTTTCTTGGGATGTATTTTTTGGTTTCATACCACACCTTTGTAGACAAGTATCACTATAGGGTATCATTTACATCACCATAGGGAAGCATTTATATAAACAAGGGTTAGTGGTTTTTCCAAGCTAGTAGAGTTTAGTGAGAGAATCATGGGCTTGGAAGAGTGACCACCTAGATTTCTTATCTCTTCACGGAGGATAAGAGAGTACACCTTTAATATTTTTCTCCTATATTAGATCATTTCATGGACATCTTTGCTGATGATTTTTCTTTCTTACCTCCTAATAGAGAGGTATAGTTTATGATTAAGCTCTTCCCAAGATCATCTCCCATGTCAATTCCTCTATATTGGATGGAACCTAATGAGCTCTATAAGTTTAATAGATAGTTGGAGGATCTAGAATCTAAAGGCTTTATCAGACCCAATACTTTTTCCTAGAGTTCACTAATTCTTTTCACCAAGAAGGAATATGGGGACATTTGTTTATGTGTGTATTAAATATGATTGAACTAGCTTATGGTTAAGAACAGGTATCCATTTCCTACAATATATGATCTTTAAAAACAAATTTAATAAGCTCGTGTATTTTTTAAAATTGAATTGAGATAAGGATATCATCATGTGTGATTCAAGCCTTCGTATATACTTCATACAACTTTCTGTAGGATGTATGATCTGTATGAGTATCTCATTATGTTGTTCGGTCTTACAAACACACCCACTATTTTCATGAATTTTATGAATAGTGTGTTCTAACCCTATCTTTATTCTTTTTTCATTGTATTTTTGGAAGAAATATTAGTGTATTCATACACTCGTATCGACCATGCTATGAACCTTGAGATATTTTTAATACACTAAGAGAGAATCATCTTTATGAAAATATTTCAATGTTACACTTCTGGATCAATAAATTTCAATTCTTAGGTCATATTATCATAGAATTATGAGTATTTATTGACCCAAAAAAATTTAGTGTTGTGGTTTCCTTGGAGAAAGATAAGAAAATGTTTTTTAAATGGATTTTCATATGACTGGATTGATATTATGGATGTTTGATATGGGAATTATAAAACAAATCTATACTAATTACTGGTCTTACAAATAAGGTTGTAAAGTTCCTATGGTTAGAAATGTATGATAAATCATTTCAGAAGCTAAATGGAAGGCTGGTTTCCATGCCTATTCAGATTCTTCCAAAGCCTGAAAGAAGATATATAGTGTTCTATGATGCATCATGCATCAAATTGGTTATGGTCCTTATGCAGGAGGATAGATTCATTTCATAATGATCTTGACAATTGAGTCCTCGTGAGAGAAACTATCTAACGCACAACCTCATCTAGTGACAATTGTCTATTCCTTACATTGTTGGTGACTTTATCAGTTGGGTGAGCACATTGTGCTGTATACAGACCCCACGATCCTAAAAAATATATTTTGCAGTGTGACATGAATATTAAACAATAAATATGGGGTGAATATCTTTATTACTTTGACTTTTATCTTTTCTATATTCCTGGAAAGGGAAATTTTATAGATGATGCATTGATCCATAAAAATCATGCATGGGTCTTACAGGAAACAAGTGATGAATATAAATTAATGGCCCTCTTTTCTAAGATACATATGATGTTTCATGAATGTCATGATCAGTATTACCTCTCAGCCTTAATATTTAACTCTTCACTTATTGAGAGTATAAAGAGTAGGTTGTTTTTATATCTTGAAGGCCTAGTTCGTGGGGAGAGTATTGCTGTTGCGGACCTGCATTCATATTGGTCTTTGGATAGATACAACATTTGGTAGATAAATGGGTGTGTCTGGGTTCCAACAAATATTATAGAAGAAATGATTTGATAATTCCATGGTTCTTAGTGGGAAGTTCATCCAAGAATATCAATGATGTATTGAGATATGAAACACCAATATCGGTGGCTTTGGAAAAAATGTTAGATAAACATATTTTTTACTTAGTGTTCCACCTGTTAATAGGTCAAGGAATAACACTAATGACCTGTAGGTTTTTTATAGCTTCTTCCAATACCATAATAGAAATTTGAATATATTTCCCTAGGCATAATCATTGAATTACCAATGTCTTCTCAAGGAGGAGACATAGTTTGGGAAATTGTGGGTCGACTAACGAAAGTAGCGCACTTCCTTCTTATTTGGGAGAAATTATCAGTTGATAAGATGAGAATAATATATTTCAATGAGATCATACAGCTACATGACATACCTCATAATATCATTTCATCTAGGGAAAGCTCATTTCACATCAAGGTTCTAGTAGGGGTTATAGAGAGATATGGGTATATAGGTGTTTATGTTTATAGATTTTGACCCTCAGACCTATGGCCAGTCGAAATACAAGATAGAGGTGTTAGAGGACATGCTCCGAGCATGCATCCTTGATTTTATGGTTCTTGGGAGAATCATATCCCTCTCATCTAGTTTTACTACAATAATATATTTATGTATAAAATTCATACTGCCCTTCTTGAGGCCTTATATATTAGGTTGTGTCGTTCACCCATGTGATGGTTAGAGGTAGGTGAGACAACACTACTAGGTCCTCATAATGTAGAGGAGACTTTGGAGTAGGTTTATATAATCAATAAGTGTACGTCTACTACTTAGTATGGAAAAAATTCATATGTTACTCATCATTGATGACCTATAGAGTTTGAGTTCAGGGGTCATGTTCTCATATGGGTATCACGCAGGCTTGGGCATAAATAGATTCAGAGGCAAGGGAAGATCTCACCTCATTATGTAATTCTGTTTGAGATTGAGAAGATAGTTGGTATAGTAACCTAATGGTTGTTACCACTCATACATACCATTCCATGAACAATGTCTTCAATATTTCACAGCTTCACTATTATAATGCATGTCCTTCTCATACTTTAGATCCTGAGGAGGATGAGTTAGATGTCGATGATTTATTTGAGGAGTATCCTTTATGCATCATTGGAAGGACCGCAATGGATCTTCGAGGCATGTATATTCCTTTAGTATAGGTTCTATGGTGGCATGGATTGGTACAATAAATGACATGGGTGTGGGAGGCTAACATATGTGTCCTATGGCTAGAGTTTTTCTCAGATAGTGTTCCATATCCCTTGGAAGGTGTTCTTGGGGATGAGTTCATTTAAAGGGGGAAGACTGTAAGAACCATGTTTTTATCTTAGGTATGGATCCTTTAAAATTTAATCTCATTCTTTATTATGAACCTAATATTGATACCTAATAAGTCTGATAATGTGTAGGGTGTTTGTAGGGATTGTTCAAAGTTCGTAACCCCAAGCAGTGGAGAAATGAACTAGGACACATGGTCAGTAGAAACCGTGTGACCTGACCAATATGGTCTCTCCAAACCATGCATGGATAGACATAGGATCATGAAAGGTTTATGATTTTCCCTAACCATGTTCCATGGGTCTACACACCCATGGTGAATGTCTAAAGTTTTTAGAAGAGGTAATTTTCATGGTTGGACCACTATTTTCCTATGGGTAACCTTCTTAAGAACAGAGCTACACACATTTAGAACATGGTTTTTCCAACCATTAAACCAAACCATGTGCCTCTATTTTTTTTGTGAATTTACCAAAATTACATCAATGAAATGTTTCATGCAACCCCTTCCCCCATGTGTCACGACCTGTCCCCTGGGGCCCGTGCCGTGACTACCCCAAGCTCGCCTTCCATAAGCCAGGGGCTGACAACTAGCACCGAAAGGCATAATCCGTAAAACTAAGAAGGAATTGACCTTATAACCTGTAAAAACATGCAACCAAGCACGCAAAAAGATACGAACACAAGTAAACTGAATAGTAAATAGAGTGAGTACAGTAAGTAAAAGGGGCCAGAATACAAGCCCAATTGAAAAGTACAAGAAACTGAAAGTACAAGTAAACTAGAGAAAAAAGGAAGACAACTGCTGGGTCGTCCTCCGAGGTTCCTACCTGAAGGGTAGGTACATATAGCCTCCTCATCACTCCACATATGTGTGTCTCCTCCATGTACCAACTCGTCAAAAGGTCCTCCTTCGGTCACCGTCTAGTCCTGGTACCCCCAGTCTCGATGAACGCTGTCCATCATCTGCACCAAACACAACAAGGTGCGGTTATAGCCCGTGAAAGGGTGAGTACAACGATAATTAGTAGGGACCCTAATACCCTCAAGGTCTCACAAAATCCACAAAGTTTAAACCTCAACGCATGAAGTCAACTGTCAACCCTACTTAGGTATATGCCCATACATATACCTAAGTTATCAAGTATACCCATCTCAATCATGAGGAAACATATTGTACAACCCAAAATACCAAATCTCAACTGTTCCACAAAGGAAGGAAAACCACAAAGTCAAGTACTACACATGTACGCCACATAGAAGAATGCCACCAAGGTATTACCACAAAGGAAAGTACCACACAGGTACGAACTCAGCTCACACCAGGTATAACTTAAGTACAATAGTAGAGATGATTTGATATAACTACTGAATCATATTACTCTGTAAAGAAGCTGACCCACACAGGATCACTAGGTGATGAACCACATAGGATCGCTAAGAGCTGACCTACATAGGATCGCTAGGTGCTGACCCCACATGATCGCTAGGAACTGACCCACACAGGATCACTAGATGCAGACCCACACAGGATCTCTAGATGCTGACCCACACAAGATCTCTAAGAGCTAACCCACACAAGATCGATAGGTGCTGACCCACATAGGATCACTTAGAGCTGACCCACATAGGATCTCTAGATGTTGACCCACACAGGATTGCTTTTCATTCTTCTCGTCACAGCCTGCTACTAGGTTCCCGCACTAAGCCTGCTCATCTCCAAAAGGATCCACTCCACAAGTCATTGGTCGATACTACAACTGATACGAAGTCCCATGAGTAAGTATCCCAAAGGACCGCCATGTTATAGGGGTCTCAACAAAATAGAAAGCTTGTCATTCAGATGCTCAGTCTGTGAGTTATTAGCCTTTTTGTCCCAATGGCTCAGTTGGATTCATGCTCGATCCAACCTGACCATTCCAAAATTTTTTCCAAAACTCCAGTGAGGTATATGAAAGGGACCATATAACGCCAAGGTTTTTGGCACCACTGAAGGTTTTTCAAATGGACGTCCGGTGCCAAAGTTATGGCCCAAATAAAGTATAGGGTCGCATCTGGTCTGGGTCCAGTCCGACTCGGTCTGACCGACTCGGCCCGACCCGGCCTGGGTCGACCCGACCCCCTGGTTCTAGCCCAGTCCACTGGGCGGCCCAGCCTACTGGGTCCGGACTGGAAGTTCGTGAGGGCCGTGAGGGCGCGAGGCCGCGGGGCGGCTCGACCGCGGGGGTGCGATGAGGGCGCAAGGCGGCTCGGCCGCAGGGGTGCCGTGAGGGCACGAGGCGGCTCAACCGTGGGGGTTCCATGAGGGCGTGGGGTAGCTTGGACACGGGGGGTTCCATGAGGGCACGGGGTGGCTCGGCCACGGGGGTGTTGCGAGGGCGTGGGGCGGCTCAACCGCAGGGGTTCCACGAGGGCGCGGGGTGGCTCGGCCACGGGGGGTTCGGTGAGGGCGCAGGGAAACTCGGACGGAGCAGCTCAGTCAGGTGGGTGGAGGCCGCGGGGCGGCTCAGCTGGGAGGATGGAGGCCACAAATTCCATGAGGTGGATCAGCTGGGGCGGCGTGATGAGGCCGCGGGGTGGCGCGGTGTGGCCGCGGGGCGGCTCGGCCAGGGCAGGTTGACTGGAAGGGCGGAGGCTGCGGATGCCGTGGGGCGGTGGGGCGTCGTGCCTTCGTCAGCGGTTCTCGAGTTTCACCAATGCCAACTGCTGGCACTGGTCACCATCACCAAAGTTTCCCTCTTCCATTGCGAAGGATTCACCATTCAAGAAGAACAATGGAGGGGTCGGGCCATGTTTGTTTGGCCCGCACCCTCTGCGTTAGAGCGGTAGCAAATGGCTCAACAAGAACAAGAATATCAAGTACTAGTAAAGTAAATAATTCAAAAACCCTCCCTACAACCCTCGTTAATCACTATTCCCAATCCCGCAAAATAATTAGAAGGAGAGAACATGGGAACTAATAATCATATAGAAGTAAACCCCTACCCCATTCATTTGATTCATTGAATATTTCCTGTGGATAAGGAGATGATGTCGTTGGGAATAAATGGATGTTGGTGACGTTAGAATTTCCTAGAATGTCAGTTCGTTGACGTTGAAGATGTTCCTCATCAATGAATGTCCCATGGAAGAAGTCATAGTTGAAGTCAGTGTTCTTCGTTGGCATTCTTCGGTGGAGAGCTTTCTCCCAAGGCTCCTTCCTCCCAATTACACCAAAAATGCCAAGTATCCAACATAATAGATTATGTTGTCTATTCAGTTTGTTGGTATAAATTCAAAAAGGCTTAATTAATTAACTGGGTTGGCATAATAAATGTTGGAGGAGTTGAAGAGACTCCCCCACATTTAATAGGAAGTTTGAGGGTTTCTCCAATTAAAGGGGAGTTCAAGGGGGTTTATACTCAGGTGGTCCCTAAAATCATAACCTCTCAAGGGAAGTTTAGTTCAGGTGGTCCCCACCTATGAAACATCTACATGGGAGTTTCAAAATAAAATAAAATAAAATGTTACACAAATTTTATTTTATTTCATTCTTTCATGAAAAACCCAAAAATTAACTTTCACCTTTGACTAACTACCATTGATGTGAAAGTATTAATAAGATAATACCGGCGCTGTGAGTTCAACAGTGTCCTCAGATTTCAATTCTGAGCACTGGTTCAAAAGTTACAAAAACTCGCTCGCACGTTTACTGAACATACCTGAAAAAAAGTTCAGAAATTAATTCTGGTCACACCAGGCCTCCGAATCACGCGCCGCCAATTTTCACAGACTCGCAAAATTCCCATTTAATTAAAAAAATTTTACATGGAAATTCCAGGTCTTTACACCATGGGATCATTCCAGTAGATAGAATCACCCCTCTTCCCCCATTTTAGGATACTAAAGACTTCTTCTATAGGGTTTTCTTTTGAGCTCTAATTCTAATTCCGATTCGATCCCTGTTCATTATGTTGGATGCACATCTATAAGAACACAATTAATTTTGATCTATTCATCATTATTTCTCACCTAGATGATGATATTTTGATGTAGGATCACATGACCTATTTTCATATAAGTTATCAATTCTTCATATTTCTTCCCATCTAGGGAAAACTAATGGTTGATACTAAATGAAGAGAGTCGTATGAGCTTAATATTGGTTTTTAGGAACCATCCTTCAAGAATGTCTATTTTATAAACTTCCATTATTGTGCACGAACCGATTTAATCAGGTGTTACATGTTAAATTCATATATATATTTCTTATATTCATTATTCTTGTATTATAGTTCGCTTTCTATGTAGTATCATCACGTTGTTGGAGGTTGAGACCTCAATTATATTTACACCATGCAAGGTATTTCCATATTTATGCCTTTAGTTGTTTTAAATGTTTCCCTGCACCACTGTTCGAGTTTGTTATGGATTGACCCTATTGATGGCAATCCTTTCCTCAATAGAGTGATTCTATAATTTATAATGGATATACCTTTCATATGATAGTTTCACTTGACCCATATAAGGCATGTTATTAATATTAATTACATGATAAATGGAAAGTATATCAATATATATCACTGGGATAATTTAAATTAGTGTAATTAAATTGATCTATTGCATGTCCATAACACCCCTTTACAATACTAATAGAAGGTAGAAAATTGATCCTAATGAATTGATTAAAAAATAAATAAACTAATAAATGGTTTCATGTCCTTATTGACTTGTAACTTGTACAAAAGTAAATGGAATGAACATATTGAATTTTTGAAAGGTATGTGTATTATATTGAAAAAAATTATTAAATTATTTAATTATAAGGTGACTAATATATAGGGTCTTTGACATATGTATAGGAGTGTTCAGACTAGATATATCATTGGATTCAAAATAGAATACCTTGAGCACTCATGGACACCATCTTGATTCAAGGATACCGGTTTCCAAGGTTGATACCCACTTGAAACTTGATATTTTTATTCTAGTGGATGGATGACATGATTCATTATGATCCCTACATTATCATTCAAAAATCAGGATTCATTAGATACACTCCTTGGATCCGTCATGACATGTACAAACATGTGGTTCCATGGTGACACCCATCCCGATCGGTCATTGCTTACCCATTTTACCTTGGATAAGATCCCTAGACTCGGTTAGAATTACATTTTTTGTGGAATGCCTATGGTGATTCCACTTTGATTATAATATTAACCCAATAATTAGGTTGTAGGTTATCACTGATTTTGATTGATCCCTAATGTCTTGAATGAACAGGTTATTACCTTGGATCCTCTTCATTATTACTATCTTTATAAGATTCATTGTTTATACCTTGGATCCTTTACTATTACTATTAGGTTGTGATGTTAGTTTTGGTTATACCTCATGTGACATAATATATAAACTAAAATTTAATGAATTAATTAAATGATATAATGTTCATAAACATTAAAAACTAAAGACAAATCAGGTATTGGTTATTTACATTGTTCCACTACTTTAAATTTATATATACCTATAAACTGTCAGATTCTATTTCAAAGACTGTATGGTATAGATGCTGCTGGTGGTGTCCTACTGAGATTTACCGTAGATACTATAGGAATTTCCATTGGTACATAAGCATATTAATTGTATTAAGGTGTTGAGAAGGGGAATTTTCTATTAGATCTGAATCTACATATTATACACAAGAGGGGGGGGGGGTGAATTGTGTATTTTGAAATTTTTCAATAACTCTTTTCTTGAATGAGTTCTGTACTTTATTCTTTTTCAGATTTGATCGTGCAGCGGAAAAAGTAAAATCAAGAACACAGAGATGTATAGTGGTTCGGGGAACCGAAATCCCCTAGTCCACTCCACCAACGCTTACTCCACGAGCTTGGTGATTTTCACTATCTGGTCCTCCTTTCCACAGACCGATTCACAACTGAGTACAGGCAGTTGACACTTTTACAATCCAAGGTGAAACAAAGCCTTCTGGTTCAAACACGAACCTACACATCTTAGAAAGAGAAGATGGTTACTCAAGAATAAAAAGTAATTTCACAAAGAAATTTCTAGTTGATCTTCACAATTGCAACAGAATGCAATTGACAGCAGACGAATCGACGTCTCTAGAAATATTGATCTTCAAGATGAAGCAGTTCTGAGTTGATCCAGTTGTAGTAGATATAGATATATAGTTCACAACTTCAGCAGTAGTAGATCCACAATAGATATTCTATGTAGAATAGGTGAATCTTCTATCGAGTTCCTTCTTCTTAAACAAACAGAGCTTTTACGCTCCTTTTGTATTAGCAGATCAACCGTGAATAGTTGCAATCTCTGTTTTCCACCTTTTTCAATAATAGATTGATCACATCCTCTTGTACCTGGTGTTTTAGAGAGAACATATATAATAAAACATATCTCCTGCATATTTAGATCCATAAAAGTCGCCTTCTGATTCGCGATATTCAAAAATTTGAATTTATAGAGAATTCGTAACTTCCCTTAAGACTCGGCATAAAAATATCCTTCTAATTCGATCTTAAATCCATTAATAAAATGGTTTTGAATCAGTCAAAGTCATACTTTAAAAATGACTTTAAATTCGGCTTGAAATCCTCCCAGAAATCAGCTTACTGATCGTTGCACATAAATATCATCTATCAAAATTTCCAATGCCAAACGTAAGGTTGATGACGTGGCCTCCAAACGTAGGGTTAATAACATAGTCTTCAAACGTAGGGTTGACAACGTAAGGATAAACACAAACATAGGGTTGACAACGTAAGGTTGAACACAAATGTAGGGTTGATCATCCATACTTTTTCTTCAACACTAAAACGTATGGTAAAAGATCCATACTTTTCCAAGAACGTATGATTATTTACAAAAGTAAGGTTGATGAACCATACTTTTAAGAAACAAACGAATCACATAGAATTTAGGTATGGTTCTCCTTCCATACTTTGCTGATAACCAAAACGTAAGGTTCCTTCCTAACGTAAGGTTCTCCTTCCATACATTGCTAAAAATGTATGGTTGTTTTAACATAATTTTCTCTTATATCAAAAAGTATACTCTTTTCATCCTTACGCTACGTTTATCCACATAGGGTATTAACAGTGATTCCAGAACGCGCTAAAACAGATTCCGTGCTATATTCATCTACGTAAGATGTAAACAGTGATTCTGGAACGCGCTAAAATAGATTCCGCGCTAAGTAATAAATTCTCTTTATTTCAAGAGTAAAATAAATTAATAAACTCCTGCAAAATACTAAATAAAATCATTAGAAAATAACTAAGGGTATTTTTGAGCATCAAAATTATAATAAAGAGACAGATTATTATTTTCAATAATCTCCCCCTTTAAATAACATTTATACGTATTGTTGAAAACAATACTTAGCTCAATAATATCCCCCTTTTTGATGATCACAAAACCCATAAAATAATTAAAATTATTTAAATAAAATTAACTTTCAAAATTCGTTATATAGTTTTCAATAAAAACTTCTCCACCAAAAAGATAATTATAAATCCAGATGTCTCATTTAATTTTCTCCTTCAATAAAATGAATTCTCCCCCTAAATAAAATGTAGGTTTTGATGTTGTGTTTATCCAAATTCTCCCCCTTTTTTTGATATAAAAAATAATGAAAAATCATGAATTTTAACATGTTTAATATTGCACTAAACTGTTAGTAAATGCTATTATGAACTGTTTATCAGTAATTAAATCTGGAGTACTGGAATATTAAAAATAAAGTTTGTAAATCAAATAAAGAAAGAAACAAATAAACAATGAAGGAAAATTTTCATTCAAAAACAGTAATATATACATGACAATGATATACACAGGAATCAAGGTTTGGGTAAGATAGGCAACAGGGTCTATCTCCTCTGGATTGCAGACTTGATTTCTGTAAACTTTTCCTGAAGTATCTTCATCATCCCATCTCCAAGCTTGATAATGAGATCTCTGTTCTCTTGAGTCATATGAATGTCCTAAATTAAATTGACTCTAAAAAACTCATGCATTCTTTCCTCTTTTTCAACAAATACTGATAGATTCTCTGATAACTGATCTAACAGAATTCTGATTGATGGCTCACTAGATGTCAGTTGATCCACTAAGAACTTCTGATTGTCCAGAAACACTGACAAAGGAGCACTGTTACATTGAAGATCTTGTATCCTGTCATTCATATTGCTCAACACAGCTATGATAGCCTGAAACCTTCTGATTAAATCAGGTGAAGTACCTGATCCACTAACAGCATTATTTTCAATTGATGCAAATTGGTTCTCTTTAAACAATTTCAGATATGATAAATATGACTTCATAACCATTTCAGATTTTAATTGTGAAACAATAGTCATCATATCCTCTTTAAACATTTCAAATTCTTTCCTTGAAACTATACACTGCTTCTTCTTTTGAAACTTCAAATGTTCTAAGTCTAAGGAATTTCTTAGAGAATCATTCTCAGATTCCAACTGAGATACTTTTATGTACAGTTCTTCAACTTCTTCTTTTATAGAATCAGATGCACCATGTGCTTGATTCAAAGTCTCAGGTTGATTCAGTAGTACCAAAGGCAATGATTCAACATCATATTTTTCTTTTTCTCTATCCTGAGAAGTTTGCCCCATAGATTTTTCCTTATAGTTTTCAAACTCATCCATAGAAAAATCCTCTTGAAGTACCTCTGTGTGAGCTTCAGAAGCATTCTCACCAAAAACATCAGTATCTATGCCTTCCATTGGGTTTTCAAGAACAATATTTTCAGAAGTTTACTGAGGTCTGGCCACTTATTCACCGGGCACTACCTCCATCTCTTGTTCCTATTGAAGTAAAAATTCAACATCCGATACAATCTGTTCCTGATTTTACCTTTGAGTTTCTTCTTGAGATCCTTATTTCTCTACTGGATCCATTCTCTCAGTAACATCTTCTATGGTTTTATCAGCAACAACTTCTCTCACAAAAGAATAAGTAAATAAAGCTTATGTTGTAGTTTCCAAAGCAGTAGAAGTGACTTCCTCATTTACTGGTCCTTTTCTTCTTGATTGAAGTCCCTCCTGACTTCTGTCTTCCTCAACATCTTCCACTTCAAAGCGAATCCTTCTTGCTACATTGCTGACTCTGGATTCAGCTTGTCCCTCCTTGGACTTAACAGGTTGAGCCTGAGCACCCTTTGAGTCTTCCTCATCTCCTACTGGAAAAAGTTTTCCTTTAATTGTGCTCCAGAAATATCTAACTTTCCTCAAAGTTCCAGCATTAAATGTATTACTGTGATGACATTTAACTCTTGCATCCACTAATCTCACCATGTCTTTCTTAAACAGCAGCTTAGAAATAAATCTACCAAAGGGGTAGAAATTCATCCTGGCCTCGCTTTGACAGCACTAACTGAGATACCTTATCATGTATCTTGGAAAGTTTAATTTAATATCACTTAACATAAGAAACATTATATACATACCAGGTTACAAAATCTTCTCCATTTATGCCATTCGTGGAGCTATTCTAGTTTGAATAAATTTGACCAAAATCTTCTGATCAGGCTCCAAATCTTTGAAAAACATTTTCTTTATTGTCTTGGTACCAAAAATAAAAGACATGATGTCTTCGGATTTATGAACAGAATCTCCTATATTCTTCAAGTCAAAATGGAAAACTCCCTCATGAGGGCAGTTAAGAATATGAATAATCTCTACTGAAGAGATTGAGAAATCCCTATCCTATATCTTAGCCATCATACTGTCCTCTGTATCTCTCAGACTAAATTGTACATATTTTTAGAAGTATCTAAGTTCTAATTCATACATAAATTCTGTATTTTCACTGTTGAACATCTGTTCAATATTTTGAAATGACAACGCTTGCTTCAACAACAGATTTGTCTGAAATAACCAGTCGAGAACAATTACCTTGCCCTGTAAGATTTTTCTTCCCTCAGTGCATTGTCTCTTGGCATTGCTCGGCTCGGCCTCACTGTCTCTTTTAGTCCTTACCATTTCCACAAGAGTCTCTAAAGTTTTGAAGGTTAGGGTTTCAGAAGTTCGAAGGTTAGAGTTTCAGAAGAGGAAGTGCGATTTTCGGATTTATAAAGGGTTTCGATAGAAGTAAAAGGGTTTAGAAGTCGAAAAGGCTCTGACAGCCTTGATTCCCGTGTAATCACTAATCATTACATATATTTAAAAAAAAATAAATTTTTCATATGACGAAAGAAAGAAAATATTAAACAGTATTCAATAAACAAAATAAAATTTACATAAATAAAAAAAATTATTTAAAATTAAATAAACCCAGCTCCCCCTTAATAAAATCAAACCTTGCAGTGGGGAGTGGTTTAGTAAAAATATCTGCGAATTGAATTTCAGTATTTATAAATTCTAAAAATATATATTTTTTAATAACATGATATCTTAAAAAGTGATGCCTTATATCAATGTTCTTAGTTCTAGAATGACTAATAGGATTTTTTGAAATATTAATTACACTCATATTATCACATAAAATAGGTGTATTATTAAAATTAAATCCAAAGTCCATAAGAGTGTTTTTCATCCACAACACTTGTGCACAGAAACTGCCAGCAGAAACATATTCTGCCTCAGCTGTTGACAGGGAAACTGAATGTTGTTTCTTACTAGTCCATGATACTAAAGATTTTCCTAAAAAGTGACATGTACCTGATGTACTTTTTTTATCTAATCTACAACTTACAAAGTCAGCATCTGAATATGAAATCAAATTAAAATCAGAAGTTTTAGGATAAAGAAGAGATTGAAAAACAGTTCCTTTTAAATATCTAAAAATTCTCTTAACACCAGTTAGATGAGATTCTTTAGTATTTGATTGAAATCTAGCACAAAGACATACTGAATAAATTATATCTGGCCTGCTAGTAGTAAGATATAAAAAACTACCAATCACACATCTATATAACTTGTTGTCAACTGACTTTCCAGTTTCATCCAAATCAAGTTTTATATTAGTACACATAGGAGTTTTAAATGACTTGCTGTTCTCAAGTCCAAATTTCTTAAGTAAATCAGTAATGCATTTTCTTTGATTTAAAACATTTCCAAAATATTTTTGAAATATTTGAAGACCCAAAAAGAAATTTAATTCTCCCATCATACTCATTTAAAATTATTCTTGCATTAATTTTGAAAATTCATGACAAAGAGTTTTATTTGTTGATCCAAAGATTACATCATCAACATAAATTTGAACCAATAAAACATTATTTTTCACAGTTTTCTTAAAGAGTGTTGGGTCTGCCATTCCAACAGTAAAATAATTTTTCAAAAGAAAAGAACTTAATCTTTCATACCAAGCTCTAGGTGCTTGTTTAAGGCCATAAAGAGCTTTAGTAAGTTTAAAAACAGAATCAGGTTTTTGAGAGTTTTCAAAACCAGGAGGTTGCTCAACATAAACTTCCTCCATTAAATAACCATTTAAAAAGGAAAATTTAACATCCATCCGAAATAATTTAAAATTCATATAAGATGCATCAGATAAAAGGATTCTAATGGCTTCTAACCTTGATACAGGTGAAAAAGTCTCATCATAATCTATTACCTCTTCTTGATTATATCCTTTAGCTACTAATCTTGCTTTATTTCTAGTTATTGTGCCTTGGTCATCCTGTTTATTTCTAAAGACCCATTTGGTTCCTATTACAGGATAATTCTTAGGTCTTTCCACTAAATCCCAAACTTCATTTCTTTTAAACTGGTTTAATTCATATTGCATTTCTATTACCCAGCTTTCATCATCTAAATATTCTTTTATAGTCTTGGGTTCTTGTTGAGATAGGAAGGCAGAGAATTCCACTAGGTTTCCTAAGTTTCTTCTAGTTTGAACACCAGTTTCTAGGTCACCTATTACAGTTTCTAAAGGGTGATTCTTTAGGGTTCTAGACTGTCTAGGTAATATATTTAAAGGTTATTCAGTATCATGTTCTTATGAACTGGATTGAATTTCTTTTATATAATTTTCAAAATCATTCTTTAAATTCTCAAGTCTCATGTTATCATTAGAGTCAAGTTCATCCATTTGTTCTGTACTTTTCTCAAAAGGATCAGATTCATCAAATTTCACATGAACTGATTCTTCAACAATCCTTGACTTCTTATTATAAACTCTATAAGCTTTGGAGGTAGCAGAATATCCTAATAAAATACCTTCATCAGATTTTGGATCAAACTTACCAAGATTATCCTTGGTGTTTAAGATATAAACCTTGCATCCAAAAACTTTAAAGTAATTTACTTTAGGTTTTCTGTTATTCCGTAGTTCATAGGGTTTCTTTTCCAAAATAGGTCTAATTAAAACTCTATTAATTATATAACAACCTGTATTCACGGGTTCTGCCCAGAAATATATAGGTAGGCTATATTCATTTAACATAGTTCTAGCCATTTCTTGAATTGTTCTATTTATTCTTTCTACAATCCCATTTTGTTGAGGTGTTCTTGGTGCAGAGAAGGTGTGTTTAATACCCATATTTGAGCAAAAGGAATTAAATTCCAGATTCTCAAATTCTCCACCATGATCACTTCTCAATGAGATTATATTGAAACCTTTTTCATTTTGAACAAATTTGCAGAAACTTTCAAATAAAGTAAAATATTTATTTTTAAATTTCAAGAAGAAAATTCATGTAAATATTGAATAGTCATCAACTAAAAAATATACATATAATTTACCAGCTAAGATTGATACTCTTGAAGGTCCAAAAAAATCCATATGAATAATTTCTAGAGGTTTAGAAGTAGCAACCTTATTAACAGATTTGAAGGATGATTTGTGTTGCTTTCCAAGTTGACATGCATCACAAAATATGTCACTTTCAAATTTGAGACAAGTTAAATCAGAAACTAAATGTTTCTTAGATAACTTATGTAAAACATATACATTGAAATGACCAATTATTCTATGCCAGATCCAGGATTCACTTACTTTAGCAGTCAAGCAGTTTACTTGTTGTTTACACAAGGAATTTAAATCCAAAGTATAGACATTTTCAGTTCTTGGTGCTTTGAATTTAAACAGTTTATCTTTAGAAACAGTACAAAAATTGTTAGTAAAATCAACAGTATATCCATCATCACAAAGTTGAGAGATACTTATCATATTGTGTTTTAGTCCTTTTACATAAAGTACTTTGTTGATTGAGACTATTTTTGGATCTCTAACAGTTCCAATGCCAATGATTTTTCCTTTGGCATTGTCACCAAATGTGAAAAGTCCTCCTTCCTTTTGAGTGAGTGAAGAAAAATTCAATGAGTTCCCACTCATATGTCTTGATCATCCACTGTCCATGTACCATATATCTTTTATTCTCTCGTGACCTGCTACCTGCAAATACATTCAAACAAATTGCTTTGGTACCCATATTTTGTTGGGTCCAGGAGTGTTAGCTAGCAATGATATGGGTATCTATATTTTCTTTGTTCTTTTAAAATTAGCTGAATCATATAAGTCTTTTGAAACATAGGCTTTCTTAATACCACAAATTTGAGGTTATCTTAAGAAACACTTTTTAGCTACATGTCCCTTTGCCCCACAAAAATTACAATTAACCTTTTTAGAGCTAGGAACAAAATAATTTTTATATAGCTTTGGTTTTTCTCCTTTAATAACAATTCCAAATCTCTCATTTTTAATGACAGTTTTTCCAAGAATTTCATTTAATGAATTCTATCCTTTTGTAAAAACCAATGCAGCATTTTTGTAAGATTCTACTTCATCCTGCAGTGTTTTTATTATTGATTCAAAATTAATATAGTTAGTGTTAATCAATTTGTATTTATCAGTTAATTCTTTATGTTGTTTCAACATTGTGTCTCTTTTATCTGAAATGACTTTATGTTTGTTTTTTAGTGACTTATGTTTTTTAAATAGTGATTCATATCTTTCTTCAAGCATATTGCAGTAGGCTGCAAGTTTTTCATTTGTGTAGCTTGATTAAGAATGTGATTTAGAGGAGTAATATGAGTGTACCTCATCAGTTTCTACCATGAAACACATGTTATCCTTTAGATTGACTTCTTCTTTCTCTGAGCTTGATTTAGAAGAGCTACTAGAGTCTTTAGATACACTCCAAGTGGATTTCATAGCTTTCTTTTATTTCTGCTCAAAGTCATTTCTTTTGAAGAATTTCTTCTTCTTTTCGTCCTTCAATTGTGGACAATCTGGTCTGATATGTCCCATCTTTTTGCATTCATTACATCTTACTTCCTTATTATCTCCCTTAAAGGATTTTTTGAAGCCTCTTTTCTTAATGTATAATTTTCTAAATTTTCTGGCTAGTTGAGCCAGTTCTTCATCTGAGTTGGATGAGTCAGAGCTTTCTGATTTAGCTTTGACTTATTTGCTCTTCATATTTCTATTCTTTCGTTGTGAAGTTACCTTCAAGGAAGTATCTTCTCTTTTGATAAGAAATTTATGTTCATTAGCCTCATATTTCATTTCAGCTTCATACATCATCAGTTTACCAATCAACTCTCTCATATTTAGATCTTTGACAGTTGTTGATTGTATGATTGCAGCAGAAATACCATTCCATCGAGTAGGAAGTACTCTCAGTACTTTAAATGCTTGATCAGCCTGCTTGATAGATTCTCCTAGAGTAGTTATGTTATTGACAATTTCTGTCAATCTCCCATTCATTTGAGTAATGCTCTCACCTTCAACCATTCTAAAGTATCAAATTTCAGTTTTGAAGTTTCATATCTCATTTTTCTCACATTGTCTGTTCCTTCATATGCCACAACTATTGTTTTCCACATCTCATATGTTTTCGGGCACTGAGATACTCTGTTAAATTCATCTGGTCCTAGACCGCAGATAATTTCATTCATAGCCTTTGAGTTCATATCATACTCTACTTCTATAGCAGCACTCAATGTCTTAGGATTTTCAGAAATTTCATAAGGAGTCAGAATCTTTGAATAGACTCTATATCTGAGGTTTTTCAGATATATTATCATGCGCTATTTCCAGCAACCATAGTTGTCTCCATTAAAATATGGTGCTATGACCATCGACATCCCTTCTCTTGTATCAGTCATGGTGCTCTGTTGTATAATCCTTAAATGCTTCTAGCTTTCTAAGGCTCTATCAAAAGCTCCTCCTCTGATACCAATTGTTGTATCTGAATCTACAAATTATACACAAGAGGAGGGTGAATTGTGTCTTTTGCAATTTTTCAATAACTCTTTTCTTGAATGAGTTCGGTCCTTTATTCTTTATCATATTTGATCATGCAACGGAAAAAGTAAAATCAAGAACACCGAGATGTATAGTGGTTCGGGGAACAAGAATCCCCTAGTCTACTCCACCAACGCTCTACTCCATGAGCTTGGTGATTTTCACTATCTGGTCCTCTTTTCCACAGACCGATTCACAACTGAGTATAGGCAGTTGACACCTTTAAAATCCAAGGTGAAATAAATCCTTCTGGTTCAAAAAAGAACCTACACAGCTTAGAACTAGAAGATGGTTACCCAAGAATAAAAAATAATTTCAGAAATAAATTTCCAGTTGATCTTCACAATTGCATCAGAATGCAATTGACAGCAGATGGATCGACGTCTCTAGAAATATTGATCTTCAAGACGAAGCAGTTCTGAGTTGATCCAGTTGTAGTAGATATATAGATATAGTTCACAACCTCAATAGTAGTAGATCCACAATAGATATTCAATGTAGAACAGGTGAATCTTCTATATAGTTCCTTCTTCTGGAATAAACAGAGCTTTTACGCTCCTTTTGAATCAGAAGATCAATCGTGAATAGTTGCAATCTCTGTTTTCCACCTTTTTCAATAATATATTGATTACATCCTCTTGTACTTGGTGTTTTAGAGAGAACATATATAATAAAACATATCTACTGCATATTTAGATCCATAAAAGTCGCCTTCTGATTCACGATATTCAAAAATTTGAATTTACAGAGAAGTCATAACTTCCCTTAAGACTCAGCATAAAAAGATCATTTTAATTCGATCTTAAATCCATTAATAAAATGGATTTGAATCAGTCAAAGTCGTACTTTAAAAACAACTTTAAATCCGGCTTGAAATCCGCCCAGAAATCAGCTTACTGATCGTTGCACATAAATATCATCTGTCAAAATTTCCGACGCCAAACATAAGGTTGATGACGTAGCGTCCAAACATAGGGTTAATAACATAGTCTTCAAACATAGGGTTGACAACGTAAGGTTGAACACAAACGTAGGGTTGACAACGTAAGGTTGAACACAAACGTAGGGTTGATCATCCACACTTTTTCTTCAAAACTCAAATGTACGGTAAAAGATCCATACTTTTACTTGATCCATACTTTTCCAAGAACGTATGATTGTTTACAAAAGTAAGGTTGATGAACCATACTTTTGAGAAACAAACAAATCACATAGAATTTACATACGGTTCTCCTTCCATACTTTGCTGATAACCAAAACGTAAGGTTACTTCCTAATGTAAGGTTCTCCTTCCATACTTTGCTGAAAACGTATGGTTGTTTAACCATACTTTTCACTTATATCAAAAAGTATACTCTTTTCATCCTTACGCTACGTTTATCCACGTAGGGTATGAACAGTGATTCCAGAATGCGTTAAAACAGATTCCGCGCTATATTCATCTACATAAGATGTGAACAGTGATTCCAGAATGCACTAAAACAGATTCTCTGCTAGGTAATAAATTCTCGTTATTTCAAGAGTAAAATAAATTTATAAACTCCTGAAAAATACTAAATAAAATCATTAGAAAATAACTAAGGGTATTTATGAGCATCAAAATTATCATAAAGAGACAGAGTATTATTTTTAATAATCTCCCCCTTTAAATAACATTAATACGTATTGTTGAAAACAATAATTCTCTCAACATTTTCCAACTTTGAAAACTTGATATTGACTACTTTCATTATGATACAACTTATTAGAAAAATGAATAAGATGGAGATTGGGATTCTTGGATAGTTTTTAGCTTCTTTTTTTATAACATGTATCTTACTGCTTCCTAGTGATTTATATCTATTTTTAATGGAATATTGATACATGAAATACATATCATCATATTTTTTATATGATTCAGTTATATCTTTGATTATGATTATCTGTTGCTCCATTATTTGTTATTTTTTCTATTTCTGCTGTAACAAGTTACTATTATAGTGTTTATAGTGTTAGATTCTACTATTACATATGTTATTTAAGATTCTGGTATTTATTGTTATTATATTTATCTATTGTGATATACTCTAGTAATGATTTAATAGTCTCCCTAAAGACACACCCTAGGCCCAGATGCTAGTCGGAAGCCTTTAGTGTTTGAAGAGATGTGCTTTAGGCTATGTGGACAATCGAGGTTAGGGAACCTTTGAGTGGCACCTAGGTCCGAGACATCACATTAGTAGTAGATTCATCTAATAAATCCATTCTTAATATATGACCCTTCCTTGAACAATTTTATAGTAAGTGACATGTTAAAGCTTCATTATGCTTGGTCCGCCTTCATCTGTCCTCTTGATTATTGACATTGATATGAATCTAAAGGTTGAAGGTTCAGATTCTAGGGTTTTAAATGGAAAATAAGTGCTCTAAAACTTGAACGGGTTTGAATACTTAGTGTAAGAGTGAGATAGAGTTTTAACAGATTTGGGTTATGTAGTTTTTGGTTTCTCGATCCAAATAATCTGTGTTATCATTATTTAAGTTTATTTGAAAAGATTCAATTTCTTAAAAATAACAATAAATAATAATTTAATTTAAACTACTAGTAGATAAATATTATTTAAATAAAAACAATAAAAAAATTAATATATATTTAATTAAATAAATTAATAAAAATTTATTTAAAATTTAATATTTCTAACTACCATTTAATAAATTTAAATCTGACATTAGGAAGTGGTTTAGTGAAAATATTATCTGATTTTTATTCAATATTTACTTATTTTAAAGAAAAATCCTTTTTAATGACATGATATCTTAGAAAATGATACCTTATATCAATATTATTAGTTTTTGACTGACTTAATGGATTTTTTGAAATAATAATTTTACTATTATCATCATATAAAATGGGAGTAAAATTTAAATTAAGTACAAATTATAATAATGTGCGTTTAATCTACAAAATTTTTTCATAACAACTACAAGTTGATATATATTATTCTTTAGATGCTGAATGAGAAACTAAATGTAGTTTCTTAATTCACAATGTAACTATGTATTTTGATAAAAACTGATAGGTTCTTGAAATAATTTTTTTATCTAATATAGAACCTCTAAAATCAGCATAGTAATATGAAATTAAATTAAAATCATATGTTTTTAGGTAAACTATAGATTACAAAATTGTAACTTTTTAATATATATAATTTATTTTAATATAAGTAAGATGAGATTCTTTTGGATTTTATTGTAATCTTAAACATAGAAAAATAGAAAACACAATATGTGGTATTCTAGTAGTAAAATATAGTAAATTACCAATCATGTGTCTATATAACTTGTTCTCAACTGGTTTTCTATATTCATCCAAATCAAGTTTAACATTATTACACATGTGAATTATATAAGTATTACTATTTTCAAGTCATTTTTTTCTATAAATAAATAATATATTTTCTATGATTTAAAAAATTTCCATAACCATTTTTATAGATTTGAAATCCAAGAATGAAATTTAATTCTCCCATCATGTTCATTCCAAATTCTTTTTTCAAAGGATTAAAAAAATTTGTGCAATGTTTTTTTATTTGTTTAACTAAAAATAACATCATCTACATAGATCTATACTAATAATATATTAAAAATTTGTTTTCTTAAAATCAGTTGGATCTTCCAACCCTATAAAAACCCATTTTCCAATTAAAATGAGATTATTATTTCATACCAATCTCTAGGTTCTTTTTGAAGGCAGTAAAGTTCTTTTGTGAGTTTGAAAACTGACTTCGGTAGATGAGAATTTTCAAAACCTAGTGTTTGTTCAATATAAACTTCCTCCATTAAATATCCATTTAGAAAAGTTTATTTTACATCCATATCATATAACATAAATTTCATATGAGATGAAAAATCTAAGAGGATTCTTATTGCTTTTAATCTAGTAGTAGGAGAAATAGTTTCATCATAACATTTTCACTCTTAATAATTTAATTCATAAACTAATAATATTCCATTATTTATATTAATTATCCCTTGATCATATTGTTTATTTTTAAAAACCCATCTGGTTCCTGTTACAGGATGATTGTATGGACTATCAACTAATTACGAAACTTTATTTCAATTAAATTTATTATGTTATTCTTGCATAGACATTAAACAACTTTCATCTTATAAATCATATTCTATAATTTTAGGTTCTAATTGATAAATAAAGGTAGATAATTTAGTTATGTTTCCTATATTCCTTCTAGTTATTACACCTATATCTAGATATCCTATGACCATTTATAAAGGGTGATCATTTATGATTTTAGTTTGTCTAAGTAAGACACTTTCAGTTTCATATGTTTTATGCTCTCCAGAACTAGACTAAATTTCATATAATTTATTTTGAAAATCAATCTTTGGTGATTCATGTATCATGTTATCTAATTAATTAGAAACATCATATGTTTTATTTTTCTTATGACTAAAAGGGACACTTTTATCGAACATCACATGAATAGGTTTTTAACAATCCTTGAATTCTTATTATCCACTCTATGAGATTTATAGATAGGATAA